>CM060902.1:531051600-532301600 GCA_030737815.1 Allium fistulosum
CATGCCCTAGTACCCCATGTCAACATAGTGATAGTTAGATTCAAAAATTTGAATTTCAAAAGAAGTGTCTATTCGCCATAACCTTTCATGAATGGACATGGCTGTTATTCTTCTATAAATAAGGGTTGGTTTTAACGAATTTTATATTAGATTTTCTGGTTTTTCACTTCTCTTCTTCTTCCACATTTTCTTATTCAAAATCCTATCATCACTCTACCGAAATCAACATTGAATCTAACTAGATTATCTCTGGTTTGATTCTCTATTACTATCTCAACAAGATCCCAGTGCTATTCAGAGTTATAGGCTTCTTTGTAATCTATCTAGCGAGAAAAGGTGTGATTGTAGCCTTGGAAATCAATCAAGCGAGAAAAGGTGTGATTGTAGCCTTGGAAATTAATTTGGTGAACTTGTTGCCCCGGAAATCAAGTATCTCTACCCAGAGGATTGTGATTCTGGGGGGTATACCTCGTAGCCTTGAAACCGAGGGTTGTAATTGTTGAATTGCTTTTGAAAGGAAATCTGTACTTAGTTGTGTGGGACTGGATGTAGGGTAACTCCGAACCAGTATAAAATCCGGTGTGTTCTTTCCTTTACTACATTTACTTTATTTCTGCATCTGTGTTTGATTCTTTGATTATATCTGTGTCAGAATATTACATACATTTGTGTTCAAATTAACATAAACTCAAAAAGATTTAGTAATTTCTTATAAACACTATTCACCCCCCTCTAGTGTTATTCCTAGCCTTATGACTTGTAATCTGCATTCCTCACATTTGGTATCAGAGCAAGGTTTTCAAAAGTTTCATAATTTGAATTTTGAAAAGTTTTCAAAATGGCTACCAACACTGGTACTGTTATTATTACTAGTATCCCTGCCACTAGTTCATTTGTAGAAGGTCAGTCTACTGTCAGACCACCACTTTTTAATGGCAGTAACTATGCATATTGGGCATGTAGGATGAAAATATATTTACAATTTGTAGGATTAGATACTTGGAATATCACACAAACTGAATATTCTGAACCCACAACTAATTTTGCACAGTGGACCACTGAGCAAAAGACTGTTGCACAAAATAATTCTAAAGCAATGAATATTTTGTTTTGTTCACTTCATAGGAATGAATTTAATAGAGTGTCAGTTTGTACGTCTGCATATGAAATCTGGAAAACTTTGCATGTGACTCACGAAGGAACAAGCAAAGTTAAGCGGACCAAAATTTCCATGCTCACAAATCAGTTTCAGTTATTTAAAATGAATACTAATGAGTCTATTTCAAATATGTATAGTCGATTTCAAGATATTGTGCATTCTTTAATATCCTTGGGAAAGGAATTTTCGGAAGAAGATCAAGTCGGAAATTTTTTAAATTCTCTCACTCCAGAATGGGATTAAAAGACACTTGCAATTGAAGAGGCAAATGACATCAGTACCTTAAAGATAGAAGAATTGATTGGAAATCTAATGTCGTCTGAAGTGCAAATGATCGGGAGAAGAGAAAGCAAAGCATCTGAAAAGAAATCAATGGCATTCAATGCATTAACCGACGGATCAGACTCAAACAGTGATAATGATGAAGAGATAGCATTCATGACCAGGAATTTTTGGAAATTCCTGAAATACAGAAAGATGAATAATCTCAAGAGAAACAACTATAAGAATTCTGGAAATCAGAATGTAGTGCCAAACAATGTCAAATGTTTCAACTGTGATAAACCAGGCCATATCAAAAGAGACTGTCCGTATCCAGAAAGGCAGAATCCTCCTATAAACAATGATTCAGTAAAGAAACGGAAGCGTGCATTTACTGCTACTCTAGATGACTCAGACTCGTCCTCAAGCGATGATGATCAAAAGACAGATAACTCAAATTTGTGTTTCACGGCAGTTCACGACTTCAACAAATTCAAGGAAACGGACTCAGAAAAAGGTACACATTTACAATACAATTGATTGAAATTGCATGCTTAGAATTAGATGATTGATTGCTTGATTGATTGATTTTGAATTGGTGTGTTGATTGAATTTTAAATTTATTTTTTATTATTTTTTTATTATTATAATTTTATTATTATTTTATTCTTTTATATTTATTATTTTTTTGTAATATAATAATATTTTATAGAATATACTATAATTCTAATAATATTCCATATATATATATATAGATATTAAAATAATAAGTATATATATTAGAATACTTAGGAAAAATAAATCATAGAAATTCACAGGCATATGTCGACATGGTCCCTATCCTGATGTCGACATAGGTACCAGATATTGAAATTCAAAATTTGAATTCAAATGCTTGAATTTCCCTCCTCCTTTTTACTTCATTCAATACTTTGAAAAGGCATCTTTTGACCAGAGAACAAGTCTTTCAAAAATCTATTTATTCACTATCTTTTATCACAACTTTTCACTTTCATTCTCAAATTCAAACTCTCTCTTCAAAACTTCAAGCTCTCTACTCTCTACTTTAATGGCTTCTTCAAGCAACCCCTCCACCATGAGACTTTCCAGAAACTTGAAAGAGCAACTCCTCAATAATTCAGAGGCCATAAAAGCATACATCAATTATGCTAATTATGGAAAAGTCCATCCCGGAAAATTTGCTATTTTTCAAGATTTTGCTTCTTATGAAATTGATACTCTTTTTGCAAACAATCAAATTCTTAGTCTTGTTGATTCTTCTCAAAATGATTTTGTTTGTTACCCAAATCTTGTTAAAATTTTCTATGAAAATCTCAATTGAGAATTTTATGAAGGAAATGATAATGAAATTCGGAGTAGTGTCAAAGGCATTAAAATTATTTTGAATTGTGATCTTTTGGGTACCATTCTCAATTGCAAAAGCACGGGAATGGATCTTTCTAGTTTTCAAATCAATGAACATGATCGTGAGACATTTCATCATATTTTTGAAGGAGATGAAAACTTTGAATTTAAAAACCGAAACTTTCGTCCTAAAGCAAGAATTGTCAATCTTCTTTTACAACATACTTTGACCCCAAGATCGGGAAATTTTAACAATCCTACTTCAAAAGTGTGCAAAGCACTTTTTGCTATTTTCGGAAATTATGATATCAATTCGGCGCAAGTTATTTTGGATGAACTTCGTCCTAAAAATTTTGAAATGGGAGAAAACACTTTATCTCATGGAATTTACCTTACTCGGATTTTCAACTATTTTGGAGTAAATTTCAAAGGAGAAGAATTTATTTCAAGAAAAGTTTTTAATATCTCAAACATTTCTCTCATGAAAATCCCATATGTTTTTCAACCTTATGAGACTTTTGCCGAAAAGGAAGAGCGTTTGGCTCATGAAGAAATGGAAGAGGAGGAAGAGGAAGAAGAAGGAGAAAGGGATGAAATGGAAATAGAAGAAGAAGAAGGTGAAACATCCCTAGAAAGTATTGAATATCCCTCCAATCCTACCAATAAAACCCTTCTCAAAAACCAAAAGATTATTGTTGAGAATCAACGTGTTCTTAAAAGATCCGTTAGTAAGAAGTTGGACAAAATATCATCCAAGATGAACAAGTTTTTCTCCAAAGTCAGCAAGAAACTTGGATTATCTTCATCTTCATCATCCTCTAACTAGTTCTATATTTTCATATCATGTCGAATTAGTTTAAGTTTGTTTTAATTTGAGTGTTTATGTAGTTGTTTATGATTAATCATTGTATCACTCTTCTATGCAATGAAATTGAATTTCCTTTCTGTTATCTAGCTTATCTTATCTCTTGAATAAATGTTAGTATATTATATAAATATATATATACACAATTATTCACAAAATCAAAATTACCATCAAATTTCACTGCCTCATGTCGGCATACCCTCTATGACCATGTCGACATGTACTGGTCAGAAATGTCACTTCATTTTGAATTTGAAATTTGAATAACTACCATATGTCTATTCATTTCAAACGAATTTCTACACCTATATATACCCATTTCTTCCAGAATTCATTACTGAATATTATTTCTTATCTGTTCTATCTCTCATTCTTCTTTCAATTTCAAAAATGGCTAATCCAATTCATAACTTATCCGAGAATCTTGAAGAAACTCTTAATTCATTCAAGAATATTCTCTCATTCATTCTTCATAACCAGCGACACTTAGAATTGAGTCAAATGCAGATGATCAAGGAGCAAGAAAGGCATTTCGAGGCAATTCGATAGATGATTTCTTCCCTGCACAAGGATGATAACGAAGCACATCCTCCTGTCTCTCTCACAAATGCCAATGAAAATTGGGATGCCATCAAAGCAGACCCTATTTTCGGAGAAGAAGGATGGGTGGAAGTTCCTCGTAACATTTAATTTGATTGCTTTATTTAATTTGATTACTTTATTTGAATTGATTGATTTGATTGAAATTGTTTGTTTTGATTGATTTGATTGACACTTGGTGTGGATTGATAAATGTATAAATATACATTGATATATTTATAATCATTGATTGAATATCATGTCTATAAGTATAGTTATTTCTTAATATACTCTATTATATAGTTTATTAATGCAGGTACTTGAGTACAAGAATGAGGGGGAGTTATATAGTTTACAGTTTGTTTGTTTTTGTTGATGACAAAGGGGGAGAAATATAAAATATGAGAGTTAGGCATAGATTAAGGGGGAGTTATTAGATTTAGGGGGAGTTATTAGGATAGAAGTAATATTTTATAAACAAAGGCTGTCATCATCAAAAAGAGGGAGATTGTTAGTCCTTGAGATGATGGTTTTGATGACAACAACCTTAGAATAAGATTATGAAATATAAATACTAACATTATAGTTTAGATATATATGTGTATGCAGGATTTAACCATGTAGGTACAAAGAATGAAGACTGTACAGTATAGAGAATCAAGATATCAAGATTGAAGACTCATGAGTATCAAGATTATTAAGAGTTCAAGATTTCAAGATAAGTATTGAGTCTAGAATTATGTTAAAACTTCATAATAGCACTGAAATCTTCACTCCATTTTTCTTTTGGGATGGAACTCATTTCTACCTTTTTAGTGGCTTACAAACCCACGACAAGTAGCTTACAAACCTACGACAAGTGGCTTACAAACCCACGAACATCCTGGTTTTGTACAAGTTCTCGAGTCCTGATATGATGAGATATTCTGTAGGAAGAAGCTTGCAAAACTACTTCAAAATGATTTTCAAAACTACTTCAGAATGATTTTCAAAACTGCTTTTCAAAATGTTTTAGCCTTAAAAATTATCTTTTCAAATGATTTTCAAAAAGATGTTTTAGCCTTAAAATATTCTTTGTTTTTAAATAAACTCTTGTTTTAAACTTCATTTGTTTTAAACTATCTTTTAATTATAATATATTTATACTTAGATTTAAATATAAAATTATAGTAAAATTTTATATATATTATTCTCTATATTTATCTATGTATTTTATCTATAGTCAAGTATATTTATAAAGTTTAAATAGTTTTTAATATAAGATAAAAGTTATTTTCAAAGAAAATCAAATCATCAAAAAATGCTTTGGGATGTCGACATGCCCTAGTACCCCATGTCGACATAGTGACAGTTAGATTCAAAAATTTGAATTTCAAAAGAAGTGTCTATTCGCCATAACCTTTCACGAATGGATATGGCTGTTGTTCTTCTATAAATAGAGGTTGGTTTTAACGAATTTTATATCATATTTTCTGGTTTTTCACTTCTCTTCTTCTTCCACATTTTCTTATTCAAAATCCTATCATCACTCTACCGAAATCAACATTGAATCTAACTAGATTATCTCTGGTTTGATTATCTATCACTATCTCAACAAGATCCCAGTGCTATTCAGAGTTATAGGCTTCTTTGTAATCTATCTAGCGAGAAAAGGTGTGATTGTAGCCTTGGAAATCAATCAAGCGAGAAAAGGTGTGATTGTAGCCTTGGAAATCAATTGGGTGAACTTGTTGCCCCGGAAATCAAGTATCTCTACCCAGAGGATTGTGATTCTGGAGGGTGTACCTCGTAGCCTTGAAACCGAGGGTTGTAATTATTGAATTGCTTTTGAAAGGAAACCCGTACTTAGTTGTGCGGGACTGGATGTAGGGTAACTCCGAACCAGTATAAAATCCAGTGTATTCTTTCCTTTACTGCATTTACTTTATTTCTACATCTGTGTTTGATTCTGTGATTATATCTGTGTCAGAATATTACATACATTTGTGTTCAAATTAACATAAACTCAAAAGGATTTAGTAATTTCTTATAAACACTATTCACCCCCCTCTAGTGTTATTCCTAGCCTTAAGATCCGTAATCCTCATTCCTCACACTTTTGACTGACCTCCCATTCCTATAACTTAGTCATATTTCCGCTGTCTGAAATAACAAAATATCCTATGGTGTGTGTGTATATATATATGACACTATATATAGAATATACATCACCCGCATTTACGCATTAAGGCCATATAAGGGAAACTCCATATTTCACCCTTAATTATGGATTAATTACTATAATTATCCTTAACTTCCTTCCTGTAGGGATTAGCGTTATATATTACCTATTCATTTCATAAGTTTATGACATATATGATACAAATATATTTATACCTAACCTAAAATATTATACTAGCTAGTTTTTGTTAAATATTCCTAAGCGTGCATAAAATTATTTCTATACTAAGGTTTTCGGTTTCTATACGAGTTGTTAAAATTTCAAAACATCTATATTCATATAAGTCTCGGTCCCATACAATTAATTTACAAAATAGCTAATATCCTTAGCTAAACAAAATAGATTTGCATATATATTCAAAAATGAAATAAAAATACCAAACTTATTTTACATTAACATAGTAGAATCAATGCTTCTATTTCAAGGCAACAAAACTGTGAGGACCCGTTTCCTCGAATCTCGAAAATCGACACTAATACATCCTCGGTATTCACGTGCTGCAAATCCAAGCGCCGGAGAAGCGGATTCTCAAGGGTAAGATACAAAATAAAGACAGAACAAAATCTCACATATATTATTTTAGCATAAACTTTACAAAGAAATTAAAATACATTTATCAGAGTTAAACATGGATAGTAAATTTATGTCCTTATAAATGGGAATACTATAGCATAAGAGTGTGGTGGAAATAGATAAAAAAATCTTTAGAAAATCTTCAGACTCCATGCTTCGAGCCACATCCAGATTTCTTCTAAACTAAACCTGACTACTAAGCTGCTTAGAAAAATTAGGGCACCCAAAGTTTAAGGAAAAGGAAAATAAACTCCGAGCTAGTCATGGGACTGGTGTGATAACTCAAAATACGATGTTTGAAAATAAAAAGGAATCTCATAAGACCACACCGCATATAAACACGGAACAGGTTTTTACCTTATGATAAACAAATCTTTATTACATAAAAATAAGGGATATTATTTTTAATGACATTTCTTTGAAAACATTTGCAAGTAAACTTATTAGTCTTAGCCGAAATTGTTACATTGATTAAATTACAGCATATTAGCCATAAAGTGGGTTCTACAAACAAAATGGAAAGCACTTATTGGAGAATGGATTTCCATACAAATGACTAGGTGAAGGGACTTGTTAACCCAAAATAATGGATCAACACCCTGGATTGAGAGTGAAAGCAAAAGCCCTATTCTTATAGAGCAATAATATAGAGATAAATGCAAAAGGAGCGAAATAGTAAAAATACAAGAAGATTTTTATAGTGGTTCGGCTATTAATGAAGCCTACATCTACTTTATAACTTTCTATTAACTGACTGTTGTTACAAGTTGAATCGAACTATAATATGATTGAATCTTCTAAGTTAGATCAAGTCACAAGTACAAGAGTTCACTAGAGAATAACAGTGAACCCCTATATGACTATTGTGTGGGAGGAGAAGAGTGAAGAATAATCTATATAGATTTCCAGTAGCCAGTACTGAAGATCTTGTTTACATTGTAGGTAGGATTGTATTTATAGGGGTTGGAAAGCTATTGGGCTACGTCGACTTGCTAGATGCTTGCAGATGAACATACGAAGGTGCCCTGAAAGTTTCACATCGAGCCAAATAAATTTGATGGATCGCTAGCGATCCATAGCTTTTGGGTTATTGACGATCCAATTGCTTGTGATGCTTTCCTTCATCTTGTTCTTTAAACTCCATGGCAATCTGGCACAATTATATGGATCGCTAGCGATCCATAGTGCGTGGATCGCCATCGATCCATGTACTTAGATTATTTTTGGACTTTTCCCTTTGGATTACATTTGTTGTCTCGTGTTGGTGTTCTCTATGTAATTTCGTGGCTTGTTGGCTTATTTTGATGTTGATCCACACACTGGTTGCATCGGACTGCTGAATGAATTAGACTGCTGCTCACTTCTCGACCTAACTAGCTTGAAATTCCATCAAACTTAGGCATCATTCATAGGATGCCCATTGGATCATGATGCTAGAGGATTGATGGACCCACGAGTGGACATCATGGACCACTAGCGATCCATAAGAGATGGATCGTTCGCAATCCATAACCTTGGCATGTTTTTTCTTTCTTTTTCTTTGATCCTTCTCAGTTAGTTCTTCAAGTCCTTTTGGTTCGCTCTTGAGCTGTTCTGACTTGACAAAACTGTTCCGCCTTCCATTGGATTCCGCTAGGTTAAAAACCCAAATAACATTTTCCCCCCAGAGTATGCCTTCGTTGGAAAAAAGGTGTGCTCTGGAAGTAACTACCTTTGAGTTCCTGCTTGGTGAGGTTCAAGTGATCATGTTAAGGCTATTACGTGAATTTGGCTTTGGCTGTTCAGCTGTTCGTTGAGTTTTGATGTGGATTGTTGTTTCTTATTAACACAAATCAATTTTGATCCCATAACTTTCAAGGTGCTTGCTAATAACACGTGGATCATGCTTGGCGAATTTGGGGGAGATTAGACGCAATCTGATAGATCGCTAGCGATCCATGGTCCATGGATCGCTAGCAATCCAAAGACTTAGTACTTTTTAAGCCCAAACTCCTATTTAACTTAATCGAGCCGGCCTATCCTATACTCTTACCATCCGCTTGCAGCCCAAGCTAACTCCTTGCGACTCGATCCAAACTCGACCAGACCTTAAGTCCATCCATCCTATCGCCGTCACCGACCATCTACCACCGAAGCCTCTCACCGTTGACCACTCTGAAGTTCGCCGTCGCTTTGACTTCAACCCTAGCATTTGAAACCTTGTCTTTTGGATCGCCACTGACCCCACCCATTTTGATTGCCGTTGACCTGCCTTTGGATAGCTGCCAAACTTTCCTTTGATCGATGTTGACCCTTCTCACCATAGGCTGCCAATCGTTCCAAGTCCATTCGTGTCTTCTTTTTTATTCTTGATTATATGTATGTAGTGTTAATTTTAGCATTCGTTTGGCAATTCCACAATGGGGTTGTATTGGCAATGATTGTCGGGGAAATCCAAGTTGATTATGATTTTTTGGAAGAAGATAGTAAATCGAGTCTGAGTTCTTCACGAAACGACACTTGGGCCTTGCCCTGGTGCTTGATATGTTTTGTAGTCTTCGTCCAAAGAATCAAAATTGACTTGTATTAAGTTACTTTAACATGACATATCGCGAATTGGTTTGAATCCTTCAGGAGGGGAATAGTGGCTTAGGATAGCGTCTTGCATGCAGCTCATGTTGTTATTGCCTTTTGGAGAGTTCGGATTGGTCTCGTTTTTGCACACTCAATGTACCTGAACTAAGAAGAGCTTTCCGTGTCGCTTCGGACAACGGATCCATTATCGATCGTTGATCGATGATGGGTAAGTGTAGAAGAAATATTTTGAAAATGATATGAAAATCCCTTTCTATTGTTTACTGTGAGTAAACTATCTACACAAGATAGAGAGTTTGTAGTGTTCAGGACACCGAGCTCAAAGATAACACACTGCACTTACCCCGGTATATATTTGAAATCCGATGCGTCGGTGTAAATTGATATTCCTTCGGAATTCAAGTATTGTAGGGGAATTTTTAGTTAGAGATAGAATTACCTGACCACGTTGGACGCAAGTTATGTTGTATAGAATGAAGTATCCGTTTTCTCATCGTAAGTCCAGTGGAGGAAGTTCAGCACTTTCATAAGTTGAATCATCATCCGTCGCCTCTTCCTCTTCTACTTCGCGAGACGAATGCGGTCAATTAGTCCCAGTTAGCCCGGTTGTGGACTGGACTCCTCCAAATTTCAGAGTTCTCCTTAATCCATCGATGAGAGCTTCCTCCATAATTTCCACTAAGGTTCTGCATAACATTTTCTTGCAACACGACATTTTGGAGGACGATGTGCTCCTTCTGGAGAAGAATGAGTTTGCCCATACGTTGCCTCTGGGATACACTAATTGCCACCAGTACATGTGCCTTAACAGAGCAGTGCCTCCCTTCAATGACTTCTTGAGAGAAACTCTTTCAAACTTGGGAATTGCCCCGTTCCAAATTCATTCTAATAGATATGCAATCTTGACTTGCCTGCACCTTCTGTTTATGCGGACATTTAATCGTGCCCCAAGTTTCGACGAGTTGAGATATTTTCTCACATTTAAGTGGAAATATGAGTGCATATCCCTTGTCGTCATCGAGGCCCAGAGGAATCGCAAGATCGTGCTGCAGCTTCAAAGCAATCTATCTCAATTCAAAACTCGGTACTTCTTCGTTAGATGTCCCGAAGGGTTTAACCGTCTTTGGACAACGGGGGGGGGTAAGTTCTCTTCTTTACTTATTGAGCTTCGATATGTCACCGTAGGATTTCTGACAGGTCAAATACTTCCTTCAGTTATTCAAAGTCCGAATAAAGACCTATCACTTGAATAGATTTTCCATACCCTGAAGGCTATAGATGCTAGGGAGAGATCGGTTAAATCTTTGCTAACGGATAAAAATTTGCTCCAGTATGGGCTAATGCATCCTGGGTAGGTCCATCGTAGCGGTTGAAGTGCCATCTCCTTCTCATTCCAGAATATGAACATGTTGTACTTCTTCGTTACATGGCTCTAAAGAGGATGTTCTTCAAGAAAAGGAAGGTTTGCCTGGCGATTCTGCTAAAGAAACTAATGAGGGAAGGGAAGTCCCGACTGAAGCCATCTGTCTAGCCAGAATGCCCCCAATTCCTAATGAAGGGGAAGAAGAGTTCAAGCTGGAGAGGGCAAGGCTGCAGTGGCAACAGAAAACGAGGAGAGTGAAGTTGAGAGTAGCAGTAGTTATGATTCCTCCACCAGTGATGATGATTTTGACGCGGGTTTTGATGACAGAGACTCTGAATCGTGTGATGAGACTCCGAGAATGAGTCCCATTCTTCTGGATTCCCCTCCCCAAGAAATCTGCAATAAAGATGCTCCTCCAGTAGCCGAGTGACGTCATGATTCCCCGATTAAAGATGTTGGCGTAGACTTTGGGGGTTTGAACAACGCTTATGTGGATATCGACAAACTTATGGGGGAATATTTTGGATTCAAAGGGACGACTCCTCGCCCGAGTCACATTGCGCCCGGAGTCAGCCCGATTTCTACCACAGCGGCCTCCCAATCCGATTTGTGACGTCCTTTTAGGCCCTACCAAGACACGTTACACATTTCACTATGGTCACAATCACTTACTCACACATTGTTTAGGCCTATTTCTTGTTGTTAAAGCTCTTTATTTATTCTTCAGGTTGGATACCATGACAGGTCATGGACTTTACAACGATCTTGAACAATTCACTGATTCGCAATACAGACCGCCATCAGCCCCGTGAGACTGAGGAGGAATGAGGAAGGCAGAAAGACTTGGTGGCCGAAGCTCATCGCTGTGATGACAGGGAACGGGGTCGGACATATAAAAGTGGCTACGAGAAGAGAAAAACCCCTGATGACCGAGACGAAACGTCCAAGAAGTCAAAGCTTGATCTTGGTTCTCATCCTTCTGAGCATCAGGCCTTTGCCCAGGCCCCAGTTCCTAGTGGTCTTGAAATTCCAGTTTCTCCCGTTCAGGCTCTGTCTTCATCTCAAGTCCCATCGACCCACGTGGTTCCCACTACTAGTCCCTCGCGCCCTCACAGGAGGTCGGCTTACATTCTTCTGTCCGACCTTCCTAGACTTGAAGCTGCGCTCTCCGGGTGGTTCTTAAAGGGAGTTAAGTTTGAGCGTGACCTTCGCTCGGTTCGCAAAGATTCCTATATGCCCCACCTTCATAAGATAAAAGCAATTTAGAGCAAGCCGAGAGATGGGAAAAGTTATGCAAGCAGCTAGCCGACAAGAACCACAATAATTATCAGGAGATCCTCTCCTTTGAGTCAGAGAAAGATGACTTCGAGAGGGCGTTAGTGGAACGTGATGCCAGAATTGAGAAACTAATACAAGAGAGGGATGTGGTGCTCCGGGAGAGTAAGATTAACATCGGCTTACTGAAGGAGCTAAAAGAGGCCCATGTAAAAATAGAGATTGTATTTCGAGATGAAATTAAGAAGTACCATGCGGACGAAGTAAAGTTGAAAGAGGAGCTCGAAGCATGCAACACGAGATTATTAAAGCCCAGAAAAAGACTATCGCTGATCACGACAAGATTGTTGAAGGGCATAACAAAAAATTTGCAGAATATGTGGAGATCGTGAAGTCCCGTGATAAGACCATTTCCGATCAAGCCCAGACAATTGCCTCACTCCAAGAAAGAGTTGCGCAGCTTAGTGCCGACAAAACTCGTGTTGAAGTTGAGAAGGCTGCCGCTACAGTGGATTATTTGGAGCTATAGGACACTTTCAAAAAGAAGATGGAGAAGATGGACGATGTTATCCCACCTTTTGGTCAAAGCTGGAATATCAACAGATTGGCGAGAAATGATGGATATCAGGGTTGGAGATCGATTGGAAACAAGGCTGCAATCGATATCGTTAAAATTTGGCCCAGCTCCGATCAGAACGGAATCGATTGGAGATGATGATCAGGACTAGGAGAGGCTATGTTTCAGGTTTCAGATCAATCGGAGGTCGTATGCACAAGATATGGATGGATTAAGGTGCGTAAGGCATGTTTCGTATGATGCATTTCGCATCGATCAGCAGATGGTGGTTCGAGTCGATACACTTCGCATCGATCAGCAAGGTTTCAACTCGATACATTTCGTATCGATCAGCATGGGCTCGACTCGGTGGTTTCGTATCGGTCAGGATGGGAAGAGCGGCGTGTCTCGAATCGATACTCTCGTATCGATGGTAGAAGTGTTTGGCACCTTCGTATCCATGGGAGGCCATCAGAGTTCGCGTCCATCAGGTAAGGCTTCGTTCGTACCCATCTGTGTCTAGCTTCGTATCCATGTGATTGGCCCTTCGTGCATTTTTCGTATCGATCGATAAAACCTCGCATAACATTATTTCGTATCGATTAGATAGATCGATACGAAACACACCCCTGAAATCGATACGAAGAACGGTACGATGCAAGCAGTTGGATACAGATGCAAAGCAAAGTTATTGGCATGAAAGAATGCAAAATATGGATGCGAGCGCGAATCAAGAGAAGAAGCATTCAAAGCGGCGAAGGACATGCACGGTTCGAAGGAAGAAACCTTCAACTCGGCACGCAAAGCGGATCGACCGATTGAATTTGCAACACATCATCGCACGCGCACGTGCTTCGATCGAGTCGAACAGGTGGATACGAAGCATGGATTCGAACGCAACAGTGTCCACGAAAGTGCAATCTCGTATTGATCATATCTCACACACCGTTGATCCAAATGCAATGAAATTTTCACAGTAGCTTGCATACAAGGTAAAGAACAATCCTACCAAGTTTCAGCTCGATTGGATCATTTCTTGATGGATACGAAATTACTTCGTATCGATCGCAGATCGAGTCGAAACTTGGTGGGGTTGGTCATGTGGGCCCCCTCACGTGCCAGAAGGAGTCTCCCGAAGTTTGAGCGCGATAACAGCTTCCTACGCCTATAAATAACCCCCTGAAGCCTACAGAAAGGGGATCTTTTGGCCATTCGACGTCCAGACTCTGCCGGATTCAATTCTACTTCTTTCCATTGTTGTTATACTCGAATTCATTCATTGTATCTTTTGTAATCATCTGTAACCAGCAAGGATAATCAATAAAAGATAAAAACCTTGAAGTGGACGTAGGCCGGAGATAGCCGAACCACTATAAATAATGTGTCACTGTTCATTATTCCTGGATTGTTGTTTGTTGCTTGCTTAGATCTGTGATTTGTGGTTGGAATATTACTGATCTACATTCATAACTTGGTGCTTTCACGATATTTGGGGTTTGTGATCATTTTTGGCGCAAACACTTTGGTGCTTTCACTGAGAGGGACTAGCACTCGCTAAGCAAGATTTGAAGTTCAGATCTGAAAGCTTGAAGATTTGAAAGCCAATGACCCGACAAACAAGTAGAAGGCAAAGAGCTGAGAGAAGCCAACAGGGAGGAAGTCAAGAGGCATCCTTTGGCGATGGAGAAGGACAAGCTTCAGTTTACATCACAGAGATGAAATGGAAGCTATGGCAAATTCAATACACGAAAGAATAATGAAAAGCCAACAAGAGATGATGCAAACTTTCTTCGAACAGATGAGAGCTGCAGGGATGCAGAACTTAGAACCAACCACAGCGGCTATTGATGTGGAACAAGGAGCTAGGGTTATGGGACCCAATGGAGGACAGAATACAGAACCGGAAGGCAATCAACAAGGGCTTGGGGACAGGCCCGCAGGATCCAACACAGACGGATCGTTGGAAGGAGTTCAACAGGCTAGGGCCAACGTTGCTGCTAATGAGCCACATGAAGAATATGTGTCGGAGTTCCCTCAAGGACATAGGGGGCAACCTATGACACACAACGCTGGATTAGCAGAAATCATTAGGAAGACTATGCGTGGAGGCTTGACCAATAGAGATTTGGAAGGAGTGAACAGGAGTCCGTTCGCTCGGGAAATCAGGATAGCTCAGAATCCACCTAAGTTCAAGTTACCTAGCGTGGAAGTATATAATGGCAAGGCTGACCCGACTGATCACTTGATGAGATACACTAGACACATGGAAGTGCTGGGGGCATCGAAGGAAGTGATAGCCAGATGTTTTCCATTGTATTTGACAGATCTAGCCGCAATGTGGTTTAGGCAGCTGGAAGAAGGATCTATCAGGACTTGGAGAGAGTTGGTGGACAGGTTTTTGGGATAGTTTCGGGTTCATATCAAGAGGCCAAAAAACGTAATGACGCTAACGTCGGTAAAGCAAAGGACGGATGAATCACTTAGGGCTTTTCTAACTCGGTTCAATGCGGCGGTAGCTTCGGTGGATCGGCCGGATCCATCGATGGTTTTGATGGCGGCGGTGTCGGGAGTCAGAGAGGATTCAGATTTTAAAGTATCTTTAATACGAGACCCACCACTGGATCTTGGGGAACTCTTTCACGAAGCTAAAAGATTCCTTCGACAAGAAGACGCATGTATGGACTTAAAGTTAAAGGAGGTGAATGCGACGGAGGGTGGAGGACCATCCAACGGAAACTGGATAAAGATAAAGAAAAAAGGAAGCTGAATGACGATTCTGAAAAAGCTAGGAAGCGATGGAAGGATCCAAAGTTTTCCACATACACGGGATTAAACGAGACACTGGAGCGAATATACATGGAAACCCGGAATCGCCTTCCTTACCTGAGGCCGGCTAGGAGAGAACCATCTGAGCGGGAGAGGGCATCAGGAAGGCATTGTCTCTTCCACGATTTGGACGGGCACGATACCAATAGCTGCATGCACTTAAAGGATATAGTTGAGGAGCATGTGAGGAATGGACAATTGAGGCAGTATGTTGGGACTCGAAATGCAGCGGTGGAGCAGGAGCAACCACCGCCTACCGCAAGCCATGAGGGTGTGAGGCCCAGGAATGATGGTCGATTGGTCATCAATTGACCAGGGTAATATGAAATAAGTAACAAACCATTGGCGAGCAACCAAGTCATTTACACATGTATGGGGACGGAGATAGCCCCTAGGCATGCTCTGAATGATGATAAACCACGAAGCCATGGTTTGCGAAATCTGTCTTTTGTTTTTTGATTGGACACTTGGTTTTCTGGTTTGGTTTTGGAATTTGGTTTGAACTCCTGGTTTTGTTTGCTTTCTACTTTGGATTTTCGTTTGGATGACTGGTTTCTGTTTTAGATGCTGGTTTGGATTTCTGATCTTTTTGGTTTGACTTGGATTTTGGATTAGATTTTGACTGGATTTTTGTTTGGGTTTTGATAAAACGGTCGTCGAGTATGGATTATGCCTGGCAAGGGGTGAGTCGTTTTGCCCGAATGCGGTAAAGTGACTCATTCAGGTCATTGAGTATGGACTATGCTCGATAAGGGTTCGGAGAGACCAGGATTCGGCCTAGGACTTAGGCCTTGCATTATCGATTATTGTTTCAGGTCGTTGAGTATGGACTATGCTCAACAAGGGTCCGAAGCGACCAAGATTCGGCTTAGGACTTAAGCCATGGCATTACTTACGTCCAGGGACACTAGACCACGGTCGTCAGGTGTGGATTGCGCTTGGCAAGAACCCGGAGAGGTTAGCTCAACGTCCAAGGACACTGGACCAAGGTCGTCAGGTGTGGATTGCACTTGGCAAGAGCCCAGAGAGGTTATGGATTTGGATATCGACCCGGAGAGGTCTTGGATTCGGTTGTTGGGCAAGGATGGACTAAAAACTCAGTCATCGAGTTCGGATGGACATGGAATTGTCTATGGACTTCGGATATCGGATTTGGAACTATTCAAAACACGCCTTATTATCACAAGGCATGTTTTGGGGGGCAAATGTTATCCCACCTTTTGGTCAAAGCTGGAATATCAACAGATTGGCGAGAAATGATGGATATCAGGGTTGGAGATCAATTGGAAACAAGGCTGCAATCGATATCGTTAAAATTTGGCCCAGCGCCGATCAGAACGGAATCGATTGGAGATGATGATCAGGACTAGGAGAGGCTATGTTTCAGGTTTCAGATCAATCGGAGGTCGTATGCACAAGATATGGATGGATTAAGGTGCGTAAGGCATGTTTCGTATCGATGCATTTCACATCGATCAGCAGATGGTGGTTCGAGTCGATACACTTCGCATCGATCAGCAAGGTTTCAACTCGATACATTTCGTATCGATCAGCATGGGCTCGAATTGGTGGTTTCGTATCGGTCAGGATGGGAAGAGGCAGCGTGTCTCGAATCGATACTCTCGTATCGATGGTAGAAGTGTTTGGCACCTTCGTATCCATGGGAGGCCATCAGAGTTCGCGTCCATCAGGTAAGGCTTCGTTCGTACCCATCTGTGTCTAGCTTCGTATCCATGTGATTGGCCCTTTGTGCATTTTTTGTATCGATCGATAAAACCTCGCATAACATTATTTCGTATCGATCAGATAGATCGATACGAAACACACCCCTGAAATCGATACGAAGAACGGTATGATGCATGCAGTTGGATACAGATGCAAAGCAAAGTTATCGGCACGAACGAACGCAAAATATGGATGTGAGCGCGAATCAAGAGAAGAAGCATTCAAAGCGGCGAAGGACATGCATGGTTTGAAGGAAGAAACTTTCAACTCGGCACTCAAAGCGGATCGACCCAGGGAATTCGCAACACATCATCGCACGCGCATGTGTTTCGATCAAGTCGAACAGGTGGATACGAAGCATGGATTCGAACGCAACAGTGTCCACAAAAGTGCAATCTCGTATCGATCATATCTCACACACCGTTGATCCAAACGCAATGAAATTTTCACAGTAGCTTGCATACAAGGTAAAGAACAACCCTGCCAAGTTTCAGCTCGATTGGATCATTTCTTGATGGATACAAAATTACATCGTATCGATCGCAGATCAAGTCAAAACTTGGTGGGGTTGGTCGCGTGGGCCCCCTCACATGCCAGAAGGAGTCTCCCGAAGTTTGAGCGCGATATCAGCTTCCTATGCCTATAAATAACCCCCTGAAGCCTACAGAAAGGGGATCTTTTGGCCATTCGACGTCCACTCTGCCGGATTCAATTCTACTTCTTTCCATTGTTGTTATACTTGAATTCATTCATTGTATCTGCTGTAATCATCTGTAACCAGCAAGGATAATCAATAAAAGATAAAAACCTTGAAGTGGACGTAGGCCGGAGATAGCCGAACCACTATAAATTATGTGTCACTGTTCATTATTCCTGGATTGTTGTTTGTTGCTTGCTTAGATCTGTGATTTGTGGTTGGAATATTGCTGATCTACATTCATAACTTGGTGCTTTCACGATATTTGGGGTTTGTGACCATTTTTGGCGCAAATAGACGATACCATCTTAAATTTCTATGTCAACCCTGTTACATCAGGAGAGTCTCAGCTATTTGAGCCCCAAGTTCCCACGCACTCTCCCCGTGGTTTGGGAAGAAATTTTTGCTCGATTCCAAGAGAACGGGGGACGTCTATACTGAGAGAGAGAGAGTTGGAGGATGCCTACCTTAATGAGGAATCGAAGAGACCACTGACAGAGGGTCGAGAGGTCCTGCGAATTGAGGAGGAACAGGAGGCTACCGATGCTGCTATAACATCAACTGCCAAAACGTTGTAGGAGCCCCTTATTTCTGGGCCTAGCGAATCATCAAGACAGCCTCGTGATCAATTGGTGAGTTCTGGGCCCGAAACTTCTCCAAAGATTGTGCAGCTAACAAAAGAAGGAGAAGGCGAGGAATATGAGATCGACATTCTCAACCATTCCTCTGATGCAGGTAACCCTCTTGTTTCCCCTGAGTTAGATCTTTTTCAGCTCATGCTACAATAAAAAGACGAACTTAACGCTTTCATTTTTTATCTTATAGGTCCATCTTCTTTACCTATTGATCCGTCGGTTCCCTTGATGCCTGGGCCCATCGCTATTTCAACTGCCTCGATGCTTCTCTCTGTAGTTGCTCCGATTGCTGTGTCTGTGTCTGGTTCGCAGCCGGGGCCAAAATCTGAGAAGATCGCTGCATTGCATGGTTTAGACGACCCTTCCATATCTTTGGAGGGTGAATTCACGGCAGCTGAAGCTTGAGAGCAGGAGGACCGGACTGAACAGCCGCATAAATCTGAACAGCAACTGGTTACCGTTAAGAAGGAAAAGGTTTAAGCAATAAAATATTCGAGGAACCCTAGGAAATCCCGAAAGTGAAAAATGAAAGGGGAGTCTTCCGAGAAGGTCAGAGAGCAGGGAGGAGATGCTAGCACCGAGGAGATAATTGATATCATAGGCAACGATACTACCCCTGGCTGGGATTCTGAGGGAAAGTAGAAATTTCCAACTAAAGGTGGAATGGGGAGCGATGGAAAGAGGCGTTGACAGGTCCGGATAGTAGTGGAGCCAGTTTTTTGAGATATTTTGTTTTGTTCAATATGTGTTTTGTTCAAGTGCAGAGTCTACACTTACTACTTTGATTGTTGTAGCGTCCGTATTTTTCCTTTTTGTTGGCCGATATTGTGTGGGTACGACCCCTACATTTTGACGTTGTACATAAAACGTTGTAAGTAATATAATGTTGACATTTTGATGTAACTTTACCTGTCTACTTATCTGTGTTTTATGCTCTTATGTAAATTTCATTTACTGCTATTTTATTTTACCTAGTCCAGTGATTACCGCCAAAATTCTTTGTTTGGAGTAACAGAACTATGAGGTGTTTTTGTTTTTGAGTGTTTTTATTTGAGTATTGGTGTGTGCCCCCCAGTTCACGGGGCTGTTTACTTCGAACACCTAACAAATGACCGGCTGATCCGAGTGATTTTCGGATGTCTGTAATCGGATCTATTTTGTGGTTCCTATCTTCAGGAACTTATGATTTGTACGGCTTGATTTCAGATTTATTGTTGGTCAACAATTGGAATTTTCTGCTGACTCGTAGTAGTTTGACATTATTGGATTCATACCCATTTCTCCCGATATGGGAGTGAGTTGATTCTTGTTATTCCTGCAATGGACGAGTTTCCCGGTAATACTAATACTCAAGAGTACGCACGGCTTTTGGGATCGATATGACTCGTCAGCCCAGAACGGTTCGGAACTTCTCGACGTTACCAATCTTCGGGCAACGTGAGGAGATTATGCTTCGAGAGTGTGGTTCCACGGCGCAATAAGTAATGTGCGATGGAGTGCATGGTTTATGAGATGCGTACAATGGTTTGGGCATTCGCAGTGCTGGAGGAGAGATACCAGATCTTACAAGGTAAGGATCGAGTCTTCCCATCAATCCGGCGATTTGACTTCGCTGAAACACGATTTCGTCAGTTCTAAGAGATAATTAGCTTTTGGATCGGGTAACCGTGGCTTGGACGATCCTCCCGTATTTCAGGAAGATGTGCACGGCCAAAAAGATAAGGTTGCCATGGTGGAGAGATCTACAGCCGACTACATGGAGATGGTTATGAAGAAAGAGCTTATGGGAGTTCGGGATACTCTCAGTCTTTGGTCCAAACTACCTTTAGAAAATTGGTCATCAACTGGCATAGAGTCTAAGAGGAAAAGGAACCGGTCACCAAGGGTGGGAAAGGAGGAGTAGGGAAGAAGTAAGCAAGTATTATGCTTCTATTTCGTTTGTTGCGCTAGCTAGGTCGTTAAGTCCGTAGTTGTCATAATGCCAGAATTTTTGATCGGGCATAACAGAACCGTGGTATGATTAGTCTCAGCCTTCCTTATGGCTATTCAAGTGTGTGCGGTGTCCCCCATGCCACAGGGCTGTTGGCGCACTTGAACTATATCCAGGGTCTCTCCACAACTCGTCTGGTTTCCCATAGTCCAATGGGTGCGGTTCTCTCGAATTCTAAGTCTTGGCTTGATTCAAGTCAGCCTCTGATTAACCATAAGGTCGGTTCAGTTTTGGCTTAGTTCCTTTGAGCAACTTTGAAGCTCTGGAGTTCAGCGTTGTTTGTTTCATTGGTCGTTGGAAGTGATTCTGTTTATTATGCGGAGTGACTGATATGATTGTCGATTTGTAGCCCCGGAGCGTGAATTCGTTGACTTCAAGGAGCTCTAGATCAGATGACTGCTGATGTTCCAGCTCACCTTCACGGATATCAGATGTACATAAATTTTGCTGATCTACTGGTTTGCCTTCACGACGCTTTAGTTCATGAAGGACCTTCCCATTCGCGAAGGGTTTTTTGGATCAGATGATCGTTGATCTACCGGTTTACCTTCATGATGCTTTAGTTCGTGAAAGACCTTCGTGTTCACAAAGGGTTTTTTTGATCAGATAACCGCTGATCTAACAGTTCACCTTCACGACGCTTTAGTTCGTAAAGACCTTCACGTTCATGAAGGGTTTTTTTGGAGCAGATGACCGTTGACCTACCGTTTCGCATTCACGACGCTTTAGTTCGTGAAAGACCTTCACGATGCTTTAGTTCGTGAAGTAGTTTTTGTGGTCGGATGTCCGGTGACCAGACGGCCTTGGAATGATAATTTCTCGATTTTGAGAGGAATTTTGGTTAGATGTCCGATGACCAAACGGCCTTGGAGCGATAATTCATTGACTCCAAGAAGAGTTTTGGGTCATATGTCCAATGGCTTGGCGGTCTTAAAGCGGTGATTCATCGACTTCAAGTGGAATTTTCTGGATTCAGCTTGTGGGAACACAGTTTTATCCGTTCTTGGAGACTAAGGAGTTGGATCTCTGTGTTCGACGATCCTTTGGACAAGACTTCTCGACACTACCAGAGCAACATCGGTTCTTAGAAGGGGGATCGACATGACTCGTCGAGGGCATAGAAGCATTTCTTTTGCCGTGTTGTCTGCAATGCCCCCAGTGCCCCGGTGCAGCTCATTTGGAAAAGGAAAGTAGACAAGGATGGATGACAAGGCATCGCTTTAGGTTGCTACCCCATTCCTTAGTTGCTAGCTAGTTAGAGTGTTATTTGATAATCATCATTTCGCCTGATTTCATCAGTTAGCCGGGGTGCTTTTCTACTGGGTCTTAGTAGCCTTGCTTGGGCAGAAGGTCCTTGAGGTCCTATAGCTCCTTCACCGTTTCATATGTTCTTTGGCAAATTACTGGGTTTGCCTTCTGCCAATTGCACTACCTCTAGTCTTTAGAACTAGTTTGCCTTCCCATAGAATTCTTCCAGGGTAGTAGGTTGTTTCATCCTTTAATGATTCCTTAGGGCCTTGCAGTAGACCGCATTTGTCGCCCTCGCTTTGTCCATATGCTAGTCATCCTGTAAAAATGCAATTTCAAATCAGTTGTATAGTTGTAAAAATGTATAGTTGGCATGATAAACTTCTTTGAATATTATGCATGTTGAATGGCTTCGGTGAATAGGTTTCGATTGAGGAAGATGCTCTAATTATTGTCAGACCAGTCCGTTTTCAAGTTATGGCTGTTTATAATGCTTGAGAATGATATATGCATGATTGTTCTATGCTTGAATGATTGGAAATGCCGACTGAATGACAAATCACTTTTGATGGGGTCACAGATCAGTGACAATCCCTAAAAAATTTCAAACTAGGTGAGATCGGTCTGGGGTGACAAAGAAGGCCCTATAAGGTTCCTTCCAAATTTCAAGGCATTTGGAGTCCGCATGTTCGAGTTATGGGCAAAAGAAGATGGATCGGCATTGATGAATCGGTGGTATTTTACTTGGAGTCCGACCCGTGAAAATATGCCATTCACTTGGAGTCAGCACATGGTTCGCTTGGAGTCACAGAATTTGTAGTGCTGGGTTGGTGACAAACGTTGCTTAGAGCCATTTGCATGTTTTCTTGGAGAAAATCTTGGTTATACCCGAGTCTAATTTTGAGCCAGAATTTCCTAGGTTTACTTCGAGTCAAATGGGCAATCACCCGAGTTCGACTTCGAGTGAGGACTTCCAGAGTCTGCTTCGAGTCAAATAAGCGATTATCCAAGTTTGACTTCGAGTCAACCCTAAAGTGAGTTTTTCAACGACCATTTTGACGATTTTGATGATTTTCGATGACCATTCGTGATTCAACGATGGGAGCTCCATGATGGGATTGGAAGCTGGCCTCTTAGCAGTGGTCACAATATACCACGGGAGCTTGGTTATGTAATCGATCTCGGTTCGTACCATATCTTCTTGGTTCTCCTGCCTCTAGAAGTACCATTTGAGTAGCAGTTCCTCGTCCATTGCTTAGCACTATGCTGCGGCATGGATTTTAGAGCTTCTTCTAGCATTTTTCACATTGGCATTTTCATCCAATTTGTCTTCCTCAAATTTTTTGTCATCTTCAAAGCCGGAGAGAGCCATCATTATATCCTTCCATGGGGTTTTCACCCCTAAGTTCGGGTTTGTAGCAGGTGCTTTTGCAGTAGGTATAGTGTTAACATTTTCTTCCGTCATGATTTTTGGAGCTCCGCCCGTTGCTTCCTTTTGCTTTTGCCTTTTGAATCTTCCGTTCAAGCCAGAAATACAAGAATGCTCTTGCTCCATAGCAGCCACAGCTTCAAGCACCGTTTTAGGAGTAGTTAGTGAATGGAGCGCTGAGAGAGCATCTATCTTTTCCATAAGAGCCTTTTGACTAGTTGTCATTTTATAGTTAATTTCATCAACCATATTGTTCAATTCTCCATTAGTAACAACTTCATGCTATGTGGAGGATCCTGGAACCTAATCTTCAGAGTTAGCTCCTAACAGTAGGTTGTTGGGGCTGTTGACTTCAATTTGCTAAGGGTTTGTTTCTTCTCCAGCAATGGTAGCTCATATGGATCTTTCGGAGGTAGTTCTCTTTCTTCCTAGTGCTATTGATTCTTAACTGCAAATCGTCTAAGTAGAGATTGAGGATCTAACTTCTGGGCCTATCTGATCCAAAGTATATAGCGAGATCTAAGCCTAAGTTGGGTTCTCAGTGAAAGCACCAAAATGTTAACCTAAAAAATGGATCAACACCCTGGATTCAGTGTGAAAGCACCAGTCCTATTCTTACAGAGCAATAATATAGAGAATAAATGTAAAAGGAGGAGAAATAGTAAAAGACAAGAAGATTTTTATAGTGGTTCGGCTGTTAACGAAGTCTACGTCCACTTTATAACTTTCTACAAATTGACTGTTATTACAAGTTGAATCGGATTACCATATGATTGAATCTTCTAGGATAGATCAAGTCACAAGTACAAGAGTTCACTTGAGAATAACATTGAACCCCTATAAGACTATTGTGTGGAAGGAGAAAAGTGAAGAATAATCTCTATAGAGTTCCAGCAGCTAGTTCAGAAGATCCTGTTTATGTTGCAGGTAGGATTGTATTTATAGGGGTTGGAAAGCTATTGGGCTTGGCTGACTTGCCAGATGCCTGCAAATGAACATACGAAGGTGCCCTAAAAATTCACAGCAAGCCGAATCAATTTGATGGATTGCTAGTGATCCATAGGCTATGGATCACTAGCGATCCATAGCTTTTAGGTCGCTGACAATCCAATTGCTTGTGATAATTTCTTTCATCCTCTTCTCTAAACTCCATGGCAATCTAGCACAATTGTATGGATCGCTGGCGATCCATAGTGCATGGATCGCTAGCTATCCACGTACTTAGAGTATTTTTGGACTTTGCCCTCTGGATTACATTTGTTATTTCTTCTCCACGTAATTTTGTGGCTTGTTACCTTGTTTTGATGATGATCCACACATTGGTTGCATCAGACTGCTGATTGAATTAGACGAATGCTCATTTCTCGACCTAACTAGCTTGGAATTCCATCAAACTTAGCCATCATTCCTAGAATGCCCATTGGATCGTGATATAAGAGTGTTGATATACCCATGAGCGAACATCATGGATTGCTAGCGATCCATAATCTTGGCATGTTTTTGCTTTCTTTTTCTTTGATCCTTCTTGGTTGGTTCTTCTAATCCTTTTGGTTGACTCTTGAGCTATTCTGACTCGACAAAGCTGTTCCACCTTCTTTTGGATTCTACTAGGTTAAAAACCCAAATAACATGACTATCTTTCGGCAGTACATATCTAGAAGAATGTACCAAGGCTATAGAACATCTGCACCTCTACCAACACAAGATCAGCCTACCTCTCCCTAGATAGTACCGAATATGTCATCACCCTGGTCGTTACCGATCTACCCGAGTTCTCGTTTACCACACCACATTAATTTAAACTAGAATGACATAGCAGGTAGAAGTATATCTAGAAGGGGATGATCATACCCTAATGGTTGCAAACCACATAGCCTTGCCGCATCTACCATGTTTCGTCCATTTCAAGGTGTGAGGCTTGAGGTAACGATTACCTTTCACATTGCACATTTCACTTAGAATGCCACACTGCTATTCCATGGTCACACAATTGATTTCTACAAACGTATAACTCCTGAGCTTGTACGTCTCGGGAAAGGGTATTAAGCTAAGAGAAGTTGTCTTCTCCACCACCAAACAGATGATACATTCATAGAGATCAACTTATGTAACTAGAAATGCAACATCAGACATTCGTCCATACAAGTTGTCTAGGCATAGGACAAACCGAAAGCACTCTCTTACTATATCCTGTCGGGAGTTACCCCTAGGATTAGTAGCGAGAAATCCTTGCAACTCGAAGATTTTCAAAAATGAAGGGACCACTACTACTTTAGTATTTGGGAGCTAACCAGAATTATCAACAAGCAGTCCTTCCACCTCGAAGATCTTCGGTCTTTATACCTCATTTTCTTTATCAAGTCTTCATTTTTCGAACGTGTACATTGGTTTGAAGTGGTTTTCGGATAAGAATCACCCAAATTCAATCCTGGTTCCTTCGAACCAATCATCGATTAAAGAGGTCAAGTAAATAGGTGAATGATATTTGATTTATTCAATTCTTTTATCAAAAATATCTTTTTGAGATATATAGCTTTAAAACATTTTTTTCTGGTATATACGGAATCACTAAACCTCTCTTATCAAATACTTTGGTTTCTTCTGAACTTTTTTAAATTGGGAATAATTCGAAATCATTTCATTTTTCACTTAGTAAAATATTTCCAAATCATTTTATTTAAATCTTAACAAAGATTTCCTAATTCAAAACTCAAAATTTTGATTGAGTTAAAACCATGTTATCTAGAATATTAAGCTAAAACCAGTAAATATTAAGTGAGCAGAATCTATAAAAATCATCAAATTCTATTCAATATCAATTCCCGTATTCAACAAGTACTATGAACAGAATAACGGTGAAATCACCTTTTAAATTCCACGAATAGTACGAGTTCCCTCTTCGGGCTTTAACACTGAGTATAAGAAGATCATCTCTATACAATCAAAGTTGTACTTAATTTAAATTTGGAAAATTTAATCTTTTTATACTTAACTCATTTTCGACATTTCGACCTTATCTATCCCTCGCCCAAGGAAGAGGACAGGTGAGCCAGGGCACTGGTTGCTCCTGAACATCTCCTTAGTTTAAGCACCTCACATCCGGATCTCATGAATAGAAAAATCTAGTCTACTCGAAGGCTTTTAGAGCCAACCATTTTATTTGTAATAGCTTTTCTTTAAATCATTTATTTAAACTCTTTTAAATAAGTTATAAAAACCTCCAAATCAATATTAAAACACTTAAATATCCATTTGAAAACATTTATAAAAGATTTGGAAAAGAATTGTTAGGTTTAAAGCTATATTTCAAAGTTTATAGAAAAGTGCTACGGAAAGTGCTACAAAAAGTGCTTTTTAAGCTATATTGATCGGAACGACTTTTCTATCATTTGGAAATTCATTTTTATAACTCAAATTACTTTGAAAACATTTTACAAGATTTTTAGAATTTATTTCATATTTTTAAACAATTTTAAAATATCATTTTCAAAGAAATCCAATTATGGATTCCGAACTGCAAAACCACGATTTTTCAAAAAGCTTGTTTTACTCATGCTTTAAAATCTACTTATCGGAATCTCAATTTTCTTTCTTTGTTTGAAAACTATGAATATTGTAGTTCGGAAAATTCTTATCTCGAAGAATTCCGAGCTAAATTCCATTCTATATACCTGTGCAGTTAATGCCCCGCTATATCTCCGCTATAACTCCGATATATCTTATAGCGGATTCCTACCGCTACGATTTTTCCATATATCCCCAACATATAGCCTTTCCGCTTTAATCCCCGCTATTTCCGCTATATCCCGTTATTTCCGCTATATTCCACTATTTTCGCTATATCTTCTATAAAAAATTGGATTGAAAAATGATATTTATACGCTATAAAAATTATGAAATTAATTAATTTCATTGAATTTTTGATATATGTTTAGAAATGATAATACTATAATATTCTACTAAATTAAATTAAGTTATATAACAGTTTTACGTTCATTTACAATACAATTGCACATATTTTTATTTAAAATTATTTTTGTATTAATTATAATTCAATTGAATGTTAATTTTTTTACATAATTACTATCTATATATTTGTAAAAACAACAAGTATGGGATTTATATGCTATTTTAGAGTAATCCGATATATCCCACTATATCTTCGCTACATCCCCGCTATGACTTTTTGCACCTCTACCGCATTGAATCCACCGAGCGCTTTAACTGCACAGCTATATACTCGTTTGACTTTTATAGCGCGAAATCGCGAACTACCGTTACACGACGCGCCTATTTTTGACTGAATTTTCAATTATCATTCAAACTTCACCAAAACACTTTCATATGTTTACAAAACATTTCATACTCATTTTTAAACCTTTTTAAAGAGTTTAACATTCCATATACGTCATTTCATTAAAATAGAGGAAAGTGATTTCCTTTGTGCTTATCGACGTGTATTTCCGTGACTTGCATATATATTCAACATTTATATTAAACAGTCATCATCAACAACCATAATCAAACATGTATAACATCCAATAGCATATAATACTATAGTTTAGGAGTTTCTCACCTTCATTTTTCAAACATGCTAGTCTAAAATCGGCTATAGCTTCGCTACCATCGCACCGAAGCTTATGGAATCGAGTCAAAGACCTTAGGAAGACCATGGCCCAAGCTAGAAAAGGTGGAAGAGCTCGACCATGGTGCTGATAGGGGATGGCCATGAGTTTATGAGGAGGAATGGAGGAGATTTGAACTAGTTTTGAAGTGGATCGATAATTTATATGTATTATACGATTTTAAATTTCTTTTGCTCGATAATTTGCCATTATTTTGTTAAGCATAGAAGCCACGAAAAGAAGCTTGAAGTGGAGAAGAAGATAAGAATATGGTGAAAAATATGAGAAAGTGGATGAGTATTCATAGGAGAAAATTTGGAACAAATATCTAATGGTGAAATTACCATTTTGCCCTGACCTACACCCCTCCCATCTCCCCTAGCACACGGCTCCCCTCCTTTGACATATGATGGTGATGTTGAGGTGATAGTGTGATGATGGTGTTGTACGGTGAGTTGATGTTTGCTTTTTGGTTGCTTAAATGTTAAGTCTTAGGAAATTATTTAATTATTTTGTAATATGTATATACTTAAGTGTTCATGTACATATATGTGTGTGTGTGTGTTATTATGCGCATGTGACATGTATACGCATGTACATGCATGTGCATAAGAGGATAATAAAATTTCAAATGACTTCGAACAACTTTTGTTTGTTAAATCGTTGAAAACCGGGAAACTAATTATCGGTCATATTTTCACTTATTAATTTATATACATATATTTGTAAAAAAAAATTAAAAAAAAATATTATCATTTTTAACTAACTAAAATGATCACATTTTATTTATAAAACCATATAAATTAATATTAATAATTATTTACAGTAATTGTTATTATACCGATAAAGCGATATCGATTTTTTCTTAAACTCAATTATTTGTCGTTATAAAATTATCATAAATGTTTTCTTAACAAATTATAAATATTTAAAATGAATTACTATCATTTAAAAATAATTATTTGAATAATTATAATAATTATTTAAATCATTAAATCCTAATTAAATTTAATAAATCAATTATTATATTTAAAGGCATTACTGAATACATTTAAATTTCAAAAATACAATAAATTATTTTATTTTATATCCTTGTTCAATTATAAGATAAGAAAATGTATCCAGCCCTGTGCGCGACGTTTTATAGTTATAGAGCTGTTTATTGATAACATGATTTCTGGTCATTTTATCGATTTAAATTTCGAGGGAAATATTTTTGTAAATATTTATTCAAAATAAGATTATTATTACTTATCATCACTTGAAACAATATTATTTTTATTACCATCCTTTTATTTGAATAATTTTAAAATTAAATATAATTTATTAAAGTGATAAATTTACGGGTTGTTACAAAAACTTCATAATTTAAATCCTTTATATTCTATCCAACTTTTACATATACAAGCTTGAATTGAAAAGTGGATTCATATTTATCTAAATTACAGAAATAGATAGTGCAAACTACAAATAGGAAAATCCATACTCCGCATACCCCTAATCCTTTTCTTTTAGAAACCTTTGTCACAATAACAAAAATTGAAAAGTGGAAGTTTAATAGAACATAAATTATTTGTATTCCAAATAATAAGTTAAATTTTACTATATTAACATAAAACAACTGAGGTTCTAACTAATCCAAGAATTGACATTTTATGGGGGAAATTTTAGGGTTTTAAATTTAAGGTTTTCATATACAAAATTTCTCAAGGCATAAAAAAATCCAAACTTTTAGTACACAAATTACTATAAAGAGAAAATCAAAGATTTCCCTCAGAGACAGCTTTCCCCAAGTTCCTTTGGGTTCGATTCCACATCTTTGTCTATTTCCTCCTTCGGTTATCTTCTATTTGATTTTACAATATATAACAATTCGATTGTGTATAGATTATATTCAGAATTTAAAGACTAAAGAAGAATAAAAATAAAGAAATGTGTGTGTGTATGTATCCAAAAGTTATTACCTTTAATTCGATAGATTCCTTTCCTAATGGTTTAATCTTGAATGTAAAAAGCTTATGGAGAAGGAAGAGAACTAGTAGAGTTTCGCTAGCATTGCTATTTTTCTTATGAATAAATATGAGGGAGCTAGCCTCTTATTTATAGTAGTTCAAACACGTCTAGACCATACGATCAACGTTCGTTTAAAATATTAAAATTTGGGCCATTCAGGCCTAGCAAAAACCTTGCCGCCACATGAGAACCGGTTGACCGGCCTACCTTAGGCAGTTGACTGGCCCAGTGATGGCAGTCAACCAACCTTCTTCATTGGCTAAAATTTATTTGTTACCTTTTATTTTTGGCGTTAATTTTAATTTTTAGTAGTTAATCCCTAACGTTAACGTTTACTTAAACGTTAAGCTTGCCTTTTATTACCCTTTTTACTTACAAACGTTAACGTTATTAAATTTTTAATTTTTAATTCGTTTGCATTATTTTAAATTCGAAAACATCAAACATCCATAACATCTCCATTTGAACTCTGATCGTGAAACTTTACATACGAAAGTTGCTTAGAAAATCACCACGAACACAATAGCGATGTTTACGAAATTCTCAATTTAACCTTATTATAAATTAACAAACATTCTTAATTAAGTTTCCTATTTATTTATGGGGTTTTATAGTAAGCGATAAATTTGGCCAAACTGTCACACCACTAGCTAAGGTGCGCGTGAACATTAATATTCGAATTGTTTGATATTAATCGCAGGCTTAATTGCACCTTTGGTCGCATAACCAAAATGTTGAATGCTTCAAAATACCACATGATTCAATTAAATTATAATTATTGTAAGTTAATTAAATATATTAATATTTACGAAATATTGATTAATTTTTTTATTTGATTTATTTTAATATCATTAGTAATTAATAAATGCGTATATAAAGTTATATATATTATATCGATATATGATATCGATAAATATTTAAACTGGATTTAAATTAATTAAACATTAATTGGGTTTGGATGATTATGTAGGCCCATCTAGCCCTTACTATGGTCGTCCATAAGGAGAATGATTGCTAGATGCTTAGATCTAGATTTGAATTGGAAAATAAGAAAGAGTAAACAAAAGAGATTTGGATCTCCACTTTTTACTCAATTCACGTCTTGAGTTTCCTTTTTTCCTCCTCTTCACCCTACCTTGGCCTGAAGTACCAAGGGTCTAGCCCTTCATTTCCAAATCAAAACAATTTATATTACAAGTGGTATTCATCTCTAGATTGATAGGACTGGTTAGGAGCGACCATCTATAGCTTTGTCTTAAACATCTACTAAATACGTCGATTAGTGCTCTAAATATTTTTTTCTATCTCAAGTGGATCGACATATTCAGTAAATGCTTAATACAAAACTGCAGGTGGCTAATGGATCTATCAGAACAAAATACAACAACTAAATATACATCACATCACAGAACAACAGATAAACATATATATACACACATATACAGATACATCATAGTACGATACAAAATGATACATCATAAGTGGTTCGAAGACCACACTATATACAACGAGTCAAAAATATACATATCAGAGTCAAACCAAAAAGACAATAACAACAAATGGTGATAAACAGATATCCAAGCGGAAGCATCAAAGCGAAGCTAAGTCCAAAAGCAGGTATCTAAACTGAAACAACTTGGTCTGACCCGAGTATAAAATACACTGTTCAGTCTAGCTAAACAATCAGTTTAGTAAGATAAGTGATAATATGAAGCATAAGGTAAAGGGTAGGGTATCCTCTCGAATGAGAATGAACCATAATAAGAGCATGTCACTACTTCAAATGAGTTACTTCACTAAGCATAAATAGTCTCGAAAGAGATAACTCATTAAAACAACTAAGCATAAACATGCCTCATATCCTCGGCATAATCCCAAAACAACTATAATGGTTTAGAGAAACCATAACTCCTAAATAGGAGAAATCTCAAAACTCAAACTCGCCAAAATGGCAAACCCAAATATATTCTCATAATAGAGAAGTCTCAAAACACAAAATATGCCAAAAATGGTAATCTCATATATCTCCAAAAGAGATTATAAATCTCAAATAAAAGTCAAGTGTTGGCAAACCCAAATCTCAAATATAGAACTCGAAAAGGAGTTCCAATTTCCAAAGATGTAATCACCATATATATGATATCTCAAATGGCTCAAATGGCCAATAATGTAAAAAGGCGATACACTTGGAAAATCACAAATAATCAATGAAATCATCTCAAAGATATAGCACGTGCATATGGCCGAAGCCCATCAAGTACCATTCTCTCAAAATAAGGTGCCACGTCGCAATGACAAATGTCCCGAAGGACAACATCCCGAAGGAAAAATATGTCGCAATGACAAACATCCCGAAGGACAAATACGTCACAATGACAAACTTCCCGAAGGAAAAATGACCCGAAGGTCCAGTACTGGCAAATATGTCGCAATGACAATGTGTCACAAACTCTCAGATAGGAACCCAAAAAGTGTTAACGTGCGTCCCATGCCACACGTTCGCACTCAACGGTTTACTAACCGCTAGTAAATGCCACACTAGAAAGCAGTAAAATGTTTGTCTCATCTCATCGGCAAACACGACTCGAAGGTTAAAACGATCAAACAGACAAGTCAGGAATTAACCGAAAAGATAAATGCACGTGTCCCATACTACGTGTTTTACCAAACCGTTTAATTCTCCTTCTCATTCGCTCGAATAGTGCAAAAACGTGTATTTTATATACAAAATAATTTATTTGAGAAAATAAGCTTTTAAAACCATTTTTTCGAAATTGATTTTGAAAACAATCTTTGAAAATTCCCTTATTATAGAGAATATATAGATTTTATAGCTTGAAAATAATTTAAAAATATTATATAATAATTATTCCAAAAGCCAAGTTATTTTAAAAATTATTTCAAAATCATTTAGAAAAACCCGTGCTCGAAATCAAGGAAAAACATTGAAAATTCCCAAAAACCGACATTCAAATTCATCTAAAAAATGATTCATTTTGAATCACAAATTCTCCAAATTTTTGGCTAGCCCATTGATAGGCATCATAGCCTTCAAAACAGTTCAGAAATATCACAAATACAAGATGCAGAAGTCGGAAATCGAACAGGAAAACAAGGCAGAACAAAAAAAAGTGCACTAGCAAAAACAATACCCAGGTCTGAAATCTTCTCTGGGTTCAACTTTCAGACACAATTTGAATGGATTAATGACTCGGAATGGTCTAAAATATGATACACACAAAGTAAAGCAATTTAACTATGAGCTGGAAAGAGATTCTGTGACGACCCGAAATTCCACGCCCGGAAAATCGCATCATCGATAAGAAAGAAAGGGGTGAGAAATAGAAAAGATAAAGAAGAAAGGACAAAACAACATCAGAATCTCAACAGCGGAACGAATAAAATATAATATATCACTTAAGACAATACATAGTATCATATACATCAGAGTTACACAGATAATACAACACATACTAGACAGTTATAAACACCTGTCTAGTTAATACAACTCGATACAACTCAATACAAATACAGAGATACCAACACAGCGGAAATACAGATAAACACTACACAGCGGAAACAATATATATCTATACGCTGAAGCCTCCTGCTCCATTGCTCCTCTAGAATTCGTCAAAGCTAACCTGAATCCCTTGGCTACCCGTAAAAAATTTGGGTACCCGAGAGTTTAGGAAAAAAAGAAATAAACTCTGGGTCAGACATGGGTCTGGTATGAGTAAACGGTTAAAGTTGCTTAACTTTGGAAAATCCTTTAAAAACAAAGGGTATCACGTAAGACATCCCACACATAAACATGAAAATGTTTTTACCTTACGCTAACCAAACATTTGATAGGAAATCCAATGATATTATAATAGGTCTAGGGTTTTCAAGTAAATAAGAAATAGCTGAAATTGTTACATGATTAAATTCCAGCATACTAGCCAACAATGTGGGTAATACAATCAAATCCGATGGCACTTATTGGATTTTGGATTCCATACAATGGCAGGGCTACTGGGGTACCGCCCGTCACAGTACGTGGCCTAGATCACCGTACCGAGAACCCACCCTAAGTTCCCTACAACACAAGGCCGGAACCATTCCTTACTGAACAGTTCCAAATAAGATAACCCCGCGGTTGTAGCTAGCAACCGCCACACAGCCGAAATGAAAAAGGGACTCTAGACAGAGGTATATCTTACTCTCAAGTGGGTGCTACCCACGAAGCCTTGTTGCACCTCCCCTGTTTTAGCCATTCCCGGTTGATGAGGCTTGAGGTCACGATTACCTTTGTAAGAACTCATCACTTAGAATGCTCATCGTCCACCTGACGATGTGCTGAAAGCATTCAATCCATACAAGTTCGTTCCGGGTTCGAACGAAACCGAAGGCATTATCTCGTTACACTCATTTTGGAATCACCCTCAGAGTTAACGACAATAACCCTTGCACTCTGAATCTTCATCTTCACTTTAGATTCACGACCTATCGTTAATTTGGATCGATGTGGTTTTCGGATATCCAAATCTGGAAACCCGATCCCAGTCTCATCAAATCCAAACCGTGTCTTTTAAGGCCAAGTTGTTTTAAAGTTAAAACAATTCATTCATTATCTATATATTCACAATATCACAGATAGATGATCTACAATAACATCATAAATAGATAATGTACAATATCATCAGAAATAGATAATTTATATCACACAGCATTATTTATCTCGTCTCCGAGATTTCAAACCATTCAAGGCAAACCATATCATCCATCCATACATAAGCAAGGATAAATAATCACACCATATATAATTAATTTAAAATGAATTAAATTAATTATCTTATTTCTAATTAATTTAAAATGGATTAAATTAATTACTTCATCTCTAATTAATTTAAAATAAATTAAATTAATTATTTCATCTTATAAATCCTGCTTACAAAATTATTAATTAATTTCAAATCAATTAATTAATCATTCTCCAATTTCCATCTTAATTAATCATCTTGGATTAACTAACCTTTAATTACATTCCAGTAATTACAACTTTAATTAATTCCACAAATTAATTATCTTTAACCATTCACAGTAATTTACCATTTAATTACTTCATTAATTACATTAATTAATGATCCTTAACAAATTACTTCCATTAATTAATTACCTAAAATTAATTACATTAATCTTTAATTAATTACGTTAATTAATTAACTTAAATTATTTACTTCCATTTACCAATCTAAATCATATATAGGAATTTCCCTCTTGAAATTACTTATCTTAATTAATTAACTCCTTAATTAATTATATAAACCTTTGATTTATTAACTAAGTAATAAATCTTTAATTACTTCTCCTAAGTAATTACACTTTATTTTACTTTCATTAAGTAATTTCCTATAACTAATTACATCCTGTAATTATTCATTTATTTCTTTGCTAAGTAATTACTCTATTCAATTTCATTAAGTATTTACACTTAATCAACCATCACATGATTATCTTTATTTAATTTACAATTAATTTCCTTGAATCAATCACATTCATTTGATTCATTACAATTGTAATTCATTTCTTAATTGACTTAAAACAAATTTATTAACCTTTAATTACAAATTAACTATTCTTTTAATTATCGATTAATAAACTTATTAACAAATTAATTAATCCTTAATTAATCTCTATAGATCAATTATATTTTATTCAATAATTAATTACTAAATCAAATTATTAATCAATAAAACTAAATTACCACTAGTACTTCTTAATTTCAAATTAATCAACCTTTAATTTCTTAATTAATAAAGTCCCAATTTATTTATCTCTAATTTATTAGTTAATCAATTATAACAATTAATTAATTAAATTACTTAATTATTCTTAAATTAACCATTTAATTAACCTTTATCTTTAATTAATTTAATTTAACTAATTATACTTAATTTCCTAATTTAACTTAATTAATTTCTAAGATAATAAAACTTCTTTAACTTAAGATAACATTATCTTCTAAATATATATTACTTACCATTTATATTTAAAAATCCCTTTTATCTTTTAAAATTAACTTAAACAAATTTTAGATTAAATAAATTCTAAAACTCTTTAAGAATGTTAAGAAACCATTTGATATTTAAAAAGTAATGTTATCAAGAAAGTCTTAACAAGATTTGTTTTTAAATTCCAAAAACCTTATTTTTAAAACTTTTACAAAAACTGGTTTTCCTTTCTCACTTCGGGTCCTACCCGAATACTACTCGGGACTCTCCCCGCGTTTCCTGCTCTTCTTCCCCGGGTATCAAATCTTATATAAATTTTCACAGTTTAAAAACAGCAGCCTACACTTCAATTTACTCGAGTTCGCACTCGAGTTATACCCCCAAACCCCCGACCTTAACTTCGAGTTACCCTCCAGATTCTCGAACAAAGCACGCGAGAGCAACTTCGTCTTCCCCCATCATACCAGATACGCAGATGCACACGTCTCAGACACACACCCCCACTGATACGCCACCGCTGCCGTACACGTGCACGGCAGCACCCTCCAACTCTGGCGAACTCCGAAGTCGCAGATACATCACAAATCACCCATAGATTTGAAAACCCAACCCAGTTCGTCTTCAAAAGTGCGAAATCGAATTTAAGCAGTTCGATCAAAAACGCAAAACACTATCCTGACTCAAACTCCTCGCCACCGTCGCTCACGCCACCGAGGTTGCCCACACTTTGGCCACACGACGGCAACACGCAAAACTACCAGCCTTCTAAAACTCGTGACACTCGATCACGAAGTGATGATGAACACACCATGTTTACAGACAAGACCAAAACATTGAACAAAACCCTAAATCGATCACGTTTCGAAAATTTACTCATTAGAAAATTTTTCTAATATTTTCTTACGAATCACAAGTACTTAAACTTGCTTCAACACCAATTTCAATCTTTAAAATTGATTCAATGGTTCGAAAATGGGAAAAATGTAATTTTGGTTCACATACAAACCGCTCTTAAAATCCTACACTAAAAATTCTTGTTTTAGTTTTAAAAATCATAAATTCCAGTATGTATTCAAGTTATAAACTTGAATTAGCTTTTTAAAATAATTGAATATATCAGTTCTTACCTAATTTCCTGTAAACATAGCTTCCAGTAAAAAGAATATCCCACTAATCACGTTTAAACTGTTTCGAAAATCTTGTTTTGATGTTTAACATCTTGTTTGTTGAGAAAACAAAACCTAACAAGGATTTAAATAAGAATAACTTGAGTGTTTGAACTAGCTATGTAATCTGCATCAATTACAGAGAAGCAACATAGCAATATACAAATATTCACAGAATTCTATTCAAAGATCAAACTGACTCCATACCATATAATAAATGAATCATCTTTATTGATTTTTAAATAAACTAAAATTTTAAAGCTTGATGTTTACTCACCTGACTTGAAAAAGGCAGAGGCTTTTTAAAACTGGATTGAACTTGAAAATTTGAATGCTTCTATTATTTTTGATTCCAGAGGCAATGCTTTGCTTTAAAACTTAAAACCGAAGCTTTTAAAAACTTGATTTGAAACTTGCATACTTGTAGTTGTGTTTGGTTTCCAGGGATCTTTGTTTTGCATGCAACTTACAACTGAAAGCTTTTAAAAGCTTAAAACTTGAAACTTTGAACTGGAAGCTTTAAAAAGCTTTGATTTTTTATTTTTATTTTAAAAAACTGAAATGTCTGGATTGATTCCAGGCTTTTGAAAAGGATTTGGAGGTGAAACTTTGTGACTGAAATGAACTCAGAGATTTCTTTTTGGAAGATGCTTCTTTCTTCAAAACTAACATGTCTTGCTTTGTTTCAAATGAACGAGAATGGAAAGGCTTTGATATAAAATAAAACATGCAGAGGCTAAGTTGTATTTGCTGGTACAAGATAATATATTTAGATCAGAGATTTTTTTTGTTGTATGAAGGCTGAAATGGAAACATTGGGTACAAGTCATTTATTAGCAGTGTCATACTTATCTTCTTTAATTTAATTCGTATAGTACTATATGATATTTTGCCTCATTTCTTGCCTGCAAAGCTTCATTGGCTGGTGCAGATATTTCTTTTGCTTTGTATATCTAGTATACATCTTATTACAATTCGAAAGTACATATCTAATTTACTTTGCAGGTACAACTTGTATATCTTTTATTTAGTTTTAAACTTTCTACTTTGCATATGTACAGATATAAATTTTACTTGCCTTGACTTACCAGATATAAGGTGATAGTGTATATATCTTTCCATTTTGTTTTAACTTGTTACTTGCCTGTAATACATGTACCATATGATTTCTAGACTTAATTAAGTTGTTATGTTTATTTTATTGTGTTAGTTTGTATATTTATTCTTATTTTTACATGATCATAAATTTCTGTTTATACTTAATGTATATTTTCTAATTTAAACTTAACTACCAATACTTAATTTATATTTACTCACTTTATTTTATTTTTGCTTAAGTTAAATATGTTGATAAGTTTATATAATAATACTTACATTAATGACCATATATTAGTTTTATATTCATATTTAAATTGACAAGATTTATTTTAATCTAAACATTACTACCAATATTACATCACAATATTATATATATCAAAAGTGGATAAGCAGAATTTTATTTAAATTAAGAATAGATTTTATTGAAATTGAATTGGAACACTTTTATTTATTTTTCTTCTAATTACACACAATATATATATATATATTTAAATTCATTTATTAATTTAGAAATAATAGGACTATTTAAATCTATTTATAAAATAACACAGATTAAATCTGTGACTAATTATTCTGATTTAAAATCAATTTAAAATCATAATTTAAAACATCCCATTATTAATTAATTTGTTATTTATTTTTGAAAATAACAATTTAAATCAATTTAAAATACTTAAATTAAGAGATTATCGTATTTTAAATTCCTCGAAATTCCGGGATGTCACATTCCTTCCCCCTTAAAAGAATTTCGTCCTCGAAATTTAAAACAAAAGATAATCCAAAGTTTTATTTTATTTTAAACCAATTCAGCATACACATCAGCCATACACAACCAATCAAACAATTTCAATCAAACAATCAATCCAACCAAACAACACTAGCTATTCGGACATAGATCCGGATAAGCTTCCTAAAAAATATTAGAGTTTCCCAGGTACAGATACTGGAATACTCGCTCTACTGAATCCAAACTAGCTACACTACTGTGCTACTGAGCTCCTACTCAACTAGATCTATAAAACAAGACAGATATCAGATTACCGACAAGTCTGACTCAACAACCAAAACTCACTGAACCGCTGGTTCCAAAACTAGTGATAGATCTTACACGTATTCCCTCAGAGATACGTGAAACACAACGAATCCCAGTTCTCCAAACTGGCAATTCACTCCTGAAATCCAAACACTTATCCTTACAAAGAATACAGAAAGATCCAATATACTCCGGAGCTAAACTCTCAGTTTTACCCAACCTTATTGCTCCCTTTACCGAAGAAAATCTCAACAACCACGAAGTCTCCAACTTCGCTGATACTCCTATAACCAAACTGGATCAGAATAGCCCAACCCAAAAAGATCCTCTCTAGATTTACCAAATATCTAGAATACAACTCTACTCCACCATCATCAGTAGGTTACAACTTGCTTCTCCTATCCGGAAAAGACAAAACATATGCACTGCCAATCTGGTCTCCATCCAGAAAAATTCCCGTAGAAATTATCCAATCTCAAAACATTGCAACTTCCGGTTGCTTCCACTCTAAAACAGCTGCCACCATGCTTCCGCTGCACAACTCCGATCTGAAGTAGATAAGAATGTCGATGAACTCGAACAAAAATCTTAACCAACACCTCCTGGACACACAACACAACAGATCCACCACAAACGGAATGAACTGCTCACAGAAACAGATGAGTCCTCAGTCAAGGGTACTGTCTTCAGCTACCCTTAGCTAGAAGAAACTCGAAACTAGATACAGAAGAGGAAACACAAATGCTCCACCAAATCTTCCTAAGAAACCATCGGTACCATTTTTGGAATCCAATCGATACCAATCTCAATCTCCAGATGCTGACAAAACTCTGACTTCCTGAAAACATCAAGAAAATCTCGGACAATCCCAAAGAACACTCAGATTATCGCAAGTCACTTTTGCGATCAATCCAGCCTAAATCCAAAGAAAAACTGCTCTCTCTTTACCCATCAAAACAGCTTACGCTTATGAAGCCAATCCGTCGAAGAAACGGAACCACTCTGCTGCTTCTGAATTCCGCAGCTAAACTAGAAAGCTTCCTTGCCAACACAGAACACTCCGAGCTGCACTGTTGACACCAATGCCAAGGAATTCCTAATCCAAAGCACTTCGAGAAACTCAGACCGCAACCAAACACAAACACCCTGCTGAACACAGCCACAACACCGAAGCAGGCCGGCACACTTCGTTAACTTGTTCCAAAGAAACATCTTCGGAAACATCCATAATCACTGCGTCTCATCACACGGCTACTAATCCCTGAGATATCAAGATACCATCACTAGCTTCTGTCCAACCGACAGATTCAAACACTACTCAAAGATGGACTCCGAACCTTTACAGGTTACCTCCAGAGATCGATGAAATCCTTGCACCAACAAAGCTCACTCGAGACGGTATTAGGTCTACAGTCTCGACAAATACACTACTAACCATTGGTAGTCGTGTTACACACACCACTACCCTATCTACCTTTATAACTTATGTTGGAAAACCCGAACAGGTAACCCAACTGATAGGTAGAAATAAATAAATATATATATATCAAAAATACAAATACGCTCTCTCAAGAAAGAAATCACTTAAGAGTCTAGGTATTCGCTCAACCTAGCGCTCTGATACCAACTTTGACGACCCGAAATTCCACGCCCGGAAAATCGCATCATCGATAAGAAAGAAAGGGGTGAGAAATAGAAAAGATAAAGAAGAAAGGACAAAACAACATCAGAATCTCAACAGCGGAACGAATAAAATATAATATATCACTTAAGACAATACATAGTATCATATACATCAGAGTTACATAGATAATACAACACATACTAGACAGTTATAAACACCTGTCTAGTTAATACAACTCGATACAACTCAATACAAATACAGAGATACCAACACAGCGGAAATACAGATAAACACTACACAGCGGAAACAATATATATCTATACGCTGAAGCCTCCTGCTCCATTGCTCCTCCAGAATTCGTCAAAGCTAACCTGAATCCCTTGGCTACCCGTAAAAAATTTGGGTACCCGAGAGTTTAGGAAAAAAAGAAATAAACTCCGGGTCAGACATGGGTCTGGTATGAGTAAACGGTTAAAGTTGCTTAACTTTGGAAAATCCTTTAAAAACAAAGGGTATCACGTAAGACATCCCACACATAAACATGAAAATGTTTTTACCTTACGCTAACCAAACATTTGATAGGAAATCCAATGATATTATAATAGGTCTAGGGTTTTCAAGTAAATAAGAAATAGCTGAAATTGTTACATGATTAAATTCCAGCATACTAGCCAACAATGTGGGTAATACAATCAAATCCGATGGCACTTATTGGATTTTGGATTCCATACAATGGCAGGGCTACTAGGGTACCGCCCGTCACAGTATGTGGCCTAGATCACCGTACCGAGAACCCACCCTAAGTTCTCTGCAACACAAGGCCGGAACCATTCCTTACTGAACAGTTCCAAATAAGATAACCCCGCGGTTGTAGCTAGCAACCGCCACACAGCCGAAATGAAAAAGGGACTCTAGACAGAGGTATATCTTACTCTCAAGTGGGTGCTACCCATGAAGCCTTGCTGCACCTCCCCTGTTTTAGCCATTCCCGGTTGATGAGGCTTGAGGTCACGATTACCTTTATAAGAACTCATCACTTAGAATGCTCATCGTCCACCTGACGATGTGCTGAAAGCATTCAATCCATACAAGTTCGTTCCGGGTTCGAACGAAACCGAAGGCATTATCTCGTTACACTCATTTTGGAATCACCCTCAGAGTTAACGACAATAACCCTTGCACTCTGAATCTTCATCTTCGCTTTAGATTCACGACCTATCGTTAATTTGGATCGATGTGGTTTTCGGATATCCAAATCTGGAAACCCGATCCCGGTCTCATCAAATCCAAACCGTGTCTTTTAAGGCCAAGTTGTTTTAAAGTTAAAACAATTCATTCATTATCTATATATTCACAATATCACAGATAGATGATCTACAATAACATCATAAATAGATAATGTACAATATCATCAGAAATAGATAATTTATATCACACAGCATTATTTATCTCGTCTCCGAGATTTCAAACCATTCAAGGCAAACCATATCATCCATCCATACATAAGCAAGGATAAATAATCACACCATATATAATTAATTTAAAATGAATTAAATTAATTATCTTATTTCTAATTAATTTAAAATGGATTAAATTAATTACTTCATCTCTAATTAATTTAAAATAAATTAAATTAATTATTTCATCTTATAAATCCTGCTTACAAAATTATTAATTAATTTCAAATCAATTAATTAATCATTCTCCAATTTCCATCTTAATTAATCATCTTGGATTAACTAACCTTTAATTACATTCCAGTAATTACAACTTTAATTAATTCCACAAATTAATTATCTTTAACCATTCACAGTAATTTACCATTTAATTACTTCATTAATTACATTAATTAATGATCCTTAACAAATTACTTCCATTAATTAATTACCTAAAATTAATTACATTAATCTTTAATTAATTACGTTAATTAATTAACTTAAATTATTTACTTCCATTTACCAATCTAAATCATATACAGGAATTTCCCTCTTGAAATTACTTATCTTAATTAATTAACTCCTTAATTAATTATATAAACCTTTGATTTATTAACTAAGTAATAAATCTTTAATTACTTCTCCTAAGTAATTACACTTTATTTTACTTTCATTAAGTAATTTCCTATAACTAATTACATCCTGTAATTATTCATTTATTTCTTTGCTAAGTAATTACTCTATTCAATTTCATTAAGTATTTACACTTAATCAACCATCACATGATTATCTTTATTTAATTTACAATTAATTTCCTTGAATCAATCACATTCATTTGATTCATTACAATTGTAATTCATTTCTTAATTGACTTAAAACAAATTTATTAACCTTTAATTACAAATTAACTATTCTTTTAATTATCGATTAATAAACTTATTAACAAATTAATTAATCCTTAATTAATCTCTATAGATCAATTATATTTTATTCAATAATTAATTACTAAATCAAATTATTAATCAATAAAACTAAATTACCACTAGTACTTCTTAATTTCAAATTAATCAACCTTTAATTTCTTAATTAATAAAGTCCCAATTTATTTATCTCTAATTTATTAGTTAATCAATTATAACAATTAATTAATTAAATTACTTAATTATTCTTAAATTAACCATTTAATTAACCTTTATCTTTAATTAATTTAATTTAACTAATTATACTTAATTTCCTAATTTAACTTAATTAATTTCTAAGATAATAAAACTTCTTTAACTTAAGATAACATTATCTTCTAAATATATATTACTTACCATTTATATTTAAAAATCCCTTTTATCTTTTAAAATTAACTTAAACAAATTTTAGATTAAATAAATTCTAAAACTCTTTAAGAATGTTAAGAAACCATTTGATATTTAAAAAGTAATGTTATCAAGAAAGTCTTAACAAGATTTGTTTTTAAATTCCAAAAACCTTATTTTTAAAACTTTTACAAAAACTGGTTTTCCTTTCTCACTTCGGGTCCTACCCGAATACTACTCGGGACTCTCCCCGCGTTTCCTGCTCTTCTTCCCCGGGTATCAAATCTTATATAAATTTTCACAGTTTAAAAACAGCAGCCTACACTTCAATTTACTCGAGTTCGCACTCGAGTTATACCCCCAAACCCCCGACCTTAACTTCGAGTTACCCTCCAGATTCTCGAACAAAGCACGCGAGAGCAACTTCGTCTTCCCCCATCATACCAGATACGCAGATGCACACGTCTCAGACACACACACCCACTGATACGCCACCGCTGCCGTACACGTGCACGGCAGCACCCTCCAACTCTGGCGAACTCCGAAGTCGCAGATACATCACAAATCACCCATAGATTTGAAAACCCAACCCAGTTCGTCTTCAAAAGTGCGAAATCGAATTTAAGCAGTTCGATCAAAAACGCAAAACACTATCCTGACTCAAACTCCTCGCCACCGTCGCTCACGCCACCGAGGTTGCCCACACTTTGGCCACACGACGGCAACACGCAAAACTACCAGCCTTCTAAAACTCGTGACACTCGATCACGAAGTGATGATGAACACACCATGTTTACAGACAAGACCAAAACATTGAACAAAACCCTAAATCGATCACGTTTCGAAAATTTACTCATTAGAAAATTTTTCTAATATTTTCTTACGAATCACAAGTACTTAAACTTGCTTCAACACCAATTTCAATCTTTAAAATTGATTCAATGGTTCGAAAATGGGAAAAATGTAATTTTGGTTCACATACAAACCGCTCTTAAAATCCTACACTAAAAATTCTTGTTTTAGTTTTAAAAATCATAAATTCCAGTATGTATTCAAGTTATAAACTTGAATTAGCTTTTTAAAATAATTGAATATATCAGTTCTTACCTAATTTCCTGTAAACATAGCTTCCAGTAAAAAGAATATCCCACTAATCACGTTTAAACTGTTTCGAAAATCTTGTTTTGATGTTTAACATCTTGTTTGTTGAGAAAACAAAACCTAACAAGGATTTAAATAAGAATAACTTGAGTGTTTGAACTAGCTATGTAATCTGCATCAATTACAGAGAAGCAACATAGCAATATACAAATATTCACAGAATTCTATTCAAAGATCAAACTGACTCCATACCATATAATAAATGAATCATCTTTATTGATTTTTAAATAAACTAAAATTTTAAAGCTTGATGTTTACTCACCTGACTTGAAAACAGCAGAGGCTTTTTAAAACTGGATTGAACTTGAAAATTTGAATGCTTCTATTGTTTTTGATTCCAGAGGCAATGCTTTGCTTTAAAACTTAAAACTGAAGCTTTTAAAAACTTGATTTGAAACTTGCATACTTGTAGTTGTGTTTGGTTTCCAGGGATCTTTGTTTTGCATGCAACTTACAACTGAAAGCTTTTAAAAGCTTAAAACTTGAAACTTTGAACTGGAAGCTTTAAAAAGCTTTGATTTTTTATTTTTATTTTAAAAAACTGAAATGTCTGGATTGATTCCAGGCTTTTGAAAAGGATTTGGAGGTGAAACTTTGTGACTGAAATGAACTCAGAGATTTCTTTTTGGAAGATGCTTCTTTCTTCAAAACTAACATGTCTTGCTTTGTTTCAAATGAACGAGAATGGAAAGGCTTTGATATAAAATAAAACATGCAGAGGCTAAGTTGTATTTGCTGGTACAAGATAATATATTTAGATCAGAGATTTTTTTTGTTGTATGAAGGCTGAAATGGAAACATTGGGTACAAGTCATTTATTAGCAGTGTCATACTTATCTTCTTTAATTTAATTCGTATAGTACTATATGATATTTTGCCTCATTTCTTGCCTGCAAAGCTTCATTGGCTGGTGCAGATATTTCTTTTGCTTTGTATATCTAGTATACATCTTATTACAATTCGAAAGTACATATCTAATTTACTTTGCAGGTACAACTTGTATATCTTTTATTTAGTTTTAAACTTTCTACTTTGCATATGTACAGATATAAATTTTACTTGCCTTGACTTACCAGATATAAGGTGATAGTGTATATATCTTTCCATTTTGTTTTAACTTGTTACTTGCCTGTAATACATGTACCATATGATTTCTAGACTTAATTAAGTTGTTATGTTTATTTTATTGTGTTAGTTTGTATATTTATTCTTATTTTTACATGATCATAAATTTCTGTTTATACTTAATGTATATTTTCTAATTTAAACTTAACTACCAATACTTAATTTATATTTACTCACTTTATTTTATTTTTGCTTAAGTTAAATATGTTGATAAGTTTATATAATAATACTTACATTAATGACCATATATTAGTTTTATATTCATATTTAAATTGACAAGATTTATTTTAATCTAAACATTACTACCAATATTACATCACAATATTATATATATCAAAAGTGGATAAGCAGAATTTTATTTAAATTAAGAATAGATTTTATTGAAATTGAATTGGAACACTTTTATTTATTTTTCTTCTAATTACACACAATATATATATATTTAAATTCATTTATTAATTTAGAAATAATAGGACTATTTAAATCTATTTATAAAATAACACAGATTAAATCTGTGACTAATTATTCTGATTTAAAATCAATTTAAAATCATAATTTAAAACATCCCATTATTAATTAATTTGTTATTTATTTTTGAAAATAACAATTTAAATCAATTTAAAATACTTAAATTAAGAGATTATCGTATTTTAAATTCCTCGAAATTCCGGGATGTCACAGATTCACTGAATTCCGACATGAAATGGTAAAGATATGAAATTTCAAACATGGACTCAGGCCATGTTGAATTCTGCTCAGGTCTGAAAACCCTCTCGGGTTCAACTTACAGACATGAAACAGGTGACCAAACGACCTCTGATTGAACTGAAAATTGGTATGCATATAGTAGAAAACTTAAAATTTTAAATAAAAAAAGAATCAATGAATTCCGATAGGAAATGAAAAAGGTACGCTATCTCAAACATAGACTCAGACCATGTTTGCAGTAGCTCAGAAAACGAAAATATGCCCAAGTCTGAAAACCATCTCAGGTTCAACTTACAGGCATGAAACAGAGGACCAAACGACCTCTGATTGAACTGAAAATTGGTATGCACATAGTAGAAAACTTTAGCTTTCAAATAAAAAAGATCGATGAATTCCAACAGGAAATGAAAGAGATATGTTGTCTCAAACATGGACTCGGGCCATGTTTACAGCAACTCAAAAAATAAAAATGTGTACAGGCAAAAATCTGGGTTCGTATTGATTTTGCAGCAAAGTTTTTAGGTATCAAACGAAAGAGTTTTGCTATGAAATTTTGCAGGCATATACTACAACACATGAACTATCAACCGAAGATAATTCGGCACCATTTCATTGTCGGAATTGAGAGAAAATGACATGCAAAGTGACACCCAAACACAGTTTTCACAGAAACAAAAACATCAACAGAAAATCAATATATTGAAGCTATTTTTGCATAGATTTTTGGCATTTGAAGCTTTACTTCAGCTAGCATATGTGAGCAGTTAACTCACCTTGCAATATTAAAGCAAATACTTGGATTTGTAGCTGAAAGTTGATGGCTTGGAGATGGATTTGGCTTCAACCTCCTGTAAAAGCTCAAAATAGAAACATGCAAACCCAAAAGAAGAGATTACATACAATCCCAATTTCTCAAAACTAGATTTTGATGAAATACTTATATTTTGGAGTTGATTACCTGTTGAGTTCTCTTTAATTTGATATAAACCGCAATTAAATTGAAGAAAACGGGGAATTTGGCTTAGATTTGAGAAGAAGGTAAAGTTTCTTTCTCTTTTTCTATTTACTGCTTACTGTAAATGAACGTATAGTGAGAAGGAAGAAGAGTTTCTCATTTTTTTTTCTTTTTTCAGGTTATGAGATAATGGACCTTGGCCCAAAAGAAAAGAAAATAGTCTAAGTTAATTACTTTATCACTTAATTCTCAATTATACTTATGTAATTAACCAACCATCATGTTTTCACCAAGTTTTAACTTAATAAAATTACATAAATACATTTTCTTGCTTTACAAACATTTTGATCGCTAATAAAAAGATAATTTAAGTTATAAAAACATTTTTATTATTAAAAACCCTTATTTTCAATTAAATAACAATTTTCACCAATATATACACAAAACTCCATTTCTAATACTAAAAATTACACAAAAATAATTTTCTTATGTAATAAAATGCAACAAACCATTTTCCATCAATTTTATGATCAAAACTTATTTTTAAATCAAATTTCAACTTTTTATTTATAATGAACACATTTAAAAATCAAATACTTCCTTTAAAAAAATTATTAAAAGAAGCATTTGGAAATAATTACAAGAATTATTGCATTTTCACTAAATAAAAATCATATTACACTCATTATTAACCCAAACAACCAATAATAAAGTTTCTAAAACTTTATTTCACATTTTATTTCCAAAATCAATTGTTTATTCCAAATAAACAATTTAAATCTATAATTTATTTTTAATTCACGATATTAAATTATAACTACCGTTATACTTTGAAATTTACAGGTAAAACCAGGGTTGTTACAGACTTCGCCCTTATAAAAATTGCGTCCTCGCAATTTCTAGAGAAGAGCTGTATTCAACACTATTTATTTCATCAAGCAAAGGAAGGTAGATAAGCTCGAGTTTAAAATTTCTCACCCCAACACAAGATGTTATAAAAACAAGATAAGATCGCTCGATTAATTCTATGGTTTTCCAAGTGCTAATATTGGGATTAGCGGACCATTGAATTTCTATGAGCAATACGTCATGATTTCGAAGGCATCTTACCTTTGAAACAAGATCACAGACAGGATGCCATACAAAAGATCAATCGAGTGAGACTGATTTCTCAGGAGCTTCTCGAATAGAGTTGAGATTTAACAAAATTTTATCCCAGCTTCAACCAACTAGATAATTGTCGACATGACTTTCCGTATGTCACTACGGAAAGAGCCACACCGACATTAGATTGACACAATGGAGGTAAGAAAACTCAATAAGAGGTAAGTGGTTTCCTCAATACCACCAACCCAAACGACTGCATAAATGCAAGTCGCTAGATAATTGCACAAAGGTAAGACAAACTCAAAGAATGGATTTTTATACTCCTATTTAACTAAACAAATATTTTCAAGGTTATCAAAATCCTTTTACTACATAATCAAATTCTCAAATTTCAACATTTTGAAAATTTTCAAAACCTCTTTCAAAAATCCAATTTAATCTCCAAACTCTTCATTTAAATGATTAAAAATTTTCACTCTTAAATTCTATCAAAATATTTTTCAGTTTGAAACATATATTTGTACTAAACATTAATTCTATTACATTCTCAAAATAGGTAGAATACCCATGACCACAAAGAAAACAAGTAAATTCCAATTATAAACCTCCTATAGTGGAAAACAATTTTGACATAGCAAGCATCAAAATCAGAGAACTCTTATAAAATAAAAGTTGTTCTACAAAGTCTAAGCTTTCCAGCGATATAAAGATCATTAAAATCAGATTCACGGTTTGAAAGTTATGTAGGATTTACTTTCAGCACAAATTTTAGAAACTTATAAGGCAGAAATGTTTATTCACTTTCAAACCTATTTTAGACAGAATAAAAAGAAAAATCTTCCAATGTGGTAAAAAGAAAATTTATAGCGTTTTAAAAGATCTTCCATTTGCAGAAAGTTAGAACTCATTCGGAGTTAGAAATCTCAAGTTATTGTTGTTTTAGCGCAGCACTTTTCAAACCAGATTTTATCTTTCAAATCAATTTAAATTTTGAGATTTTCCCAAACCATTACATTTTCAAACAAGCTTTTGCTAAACCATTTATTAAATGATCCTTTTTCCCGAAAAGCTAAGACATATCAAAATATGACCAACTTTATGTAATCAACATAAAAGAAAAAATTCATTAATTGGAAAAAATTTCATTACTTTCCAAAATCTAACTTTAAAGTAATTTACAAAGAAAACTCATTTTGGAAGAGATGACTAATCTTTTCTATTATCAAAAGATGATTATTGATTATCCATGCAATAAATTTTGGAATATATATATATATATATATAAAGTTTAAAATCATTCTCACCATTAAAATGATTATACTACATAAATGTTTCATTTATCAAAACAATTCAAATTCACATTTCCACTTTGTCACGAAATTAAATTTCCAACTAATTATCAGCATAAAACTAATTAAAGTTCATAATTAATTCAAATTTGTTTCCAAAAGAATTTTACAAATTCACACCAACAAATTTTTAATACAACCAAAATTCAAAACAAAACTAGCTCACCAACTCATGCTAAGAGTTTAAAATTAGCATATTCAATTCCAAAAATTTCAAATAATACAAGGGTATTGCATCGCCATTGATTTATAGCGAATGACCCCATCGATTGGCTGTAGAGTTGACCCAATGATCAAAACTGCCTTGCCACTCATCCACTCTCACTATGGTTCAATGGCTGCATTACTCACCAAAATAAAATTCAATACCCAAACCATATTAATTTATTCCCAAACTTTACTTATAAAAACTCAATTTACCGTGTCTGACTATCTCATTACAGCGTTTAGGAAATTCCTATCGATAAAGTTGATCAGGCGTATTGACAAGAATTCTTAAAGCACTCAATGGACAACCTAACACAAAATCATTTTCTATAAAAAATGCCTCTTATAAAATTTACAAAATATTCTTTGCTTATCACAATAAACAAAATCCAGTTTCACTTAAAAACATATCTTTTATTGAAAGATTTGAGAATTCAATACTTGCTTACACTCAAAATCAAAGAACACAAGAAGAACTCATCGAGATATTCCGAGCATACTCGATTCACAAGATTGACGAATAAGCTGGAGTGTTCCCAAACCGAACGGTATAATTGGCCACTCACAAGAACCATACAAGTGCGGAATGCAGTAAGAGGAACGATATTCTCTGCAACTCGTAGCTGATGAAAATCGGTGCAAGGTCAAGCTGAGGAAAGATCCTAGCACCACTCAATAGATTGAATATGTCATCAATCATAAGCAATAGATACTCATTCTAATGGTTAACTAGTTAAGCTTGCAAAAATGGATGCAAAGCCTAAGAATACCATTAGATTTCTTAACAAAAATGACTGTGGCACCTCATGGTGAAAACTAGACTGAATGAATTGCTTCGCTTCACGCTTCAGCAATTACTTCTAGAGTTTCTCATTTCCCTAGTGGACATCCTCGTGGAAGGATGACTAATAGGCTAAGAACCAGGAATGAGGTCAACACAAAACTCAATTGCCTGATTAGGTAGCGAGCCCGAAACGGACTCACATATATCAACAAAAAATCACAAACAACTGGAATTCAAGACATATCATCATCATCATCATCTCGAAACTCAAGAACAAATAAAGATACTTCGGAATTATCATCGACATTCCGAAGAACAAGAAACATCTAATCAGCCGATTTAGGATGCCTAAAATATAGGATCCTTTCAAAACAAAGGATTGGACTTGATAACAAGCAAGCTAATCCATCCCCAAAATCATATTAAACCCATGGTGATGACTAATGTGCAGATTTACACCAAAAGAGAAACTACAAAGATCAACCCTAATATTGTCACACAACAAGCCAAGTATTGCAGATCCCCTCAATAGGATTCACAATCCTCAAAGAATTAACAAGATAAGAAACATCCAACGGTAAGCTCCTTCGATACGAATGTGTGTCAAACACCCGTATCGAACAGAACTAGAATAAAATAATCACGATAAGGATTATTCATAGGATGAGATATCATTAATTCAATTATGGAATACTACGGAATAAAATATATTCCTAGACATATTCCAAACTTATATCTACCCAAAGGACACGAAAAGTTAAGGACACAATGATTAGGGAATTTGTAACACTTGTACTATACTTTGATGTACCGTAATATATGTTTCTGTTTTATGTTCATCATATTTCGTTCTGACCTCAGAGGTGTCTTAATCAGATCAAAATGAGTTTCATTAGTCAATCAAGGTGCACTTCATAGGCTACAGTATTTAGGTAATGATTTTAGTTTCACTATTATTTTATAATCATATATGTTGTCCATTTATGTTGCTTATATGTTGATTACTACAATGAATATATATACATATACATACATACATACATACACACACACACACACATATATATATATAATTGTTGCCTAATATTACACACCTATATATACTTCTAAATTGTTAAAAAAACTTATACATTACCATAATTCATATATTCACTTCGGCCAAAATTAAAAAAAAACATATTTTATAAATTTAAAATGGATATTAACTATTTTAAAGTTAAAATATGAACTATAAAATTAAAAATATACATAAAATATATTAAAACTAATATATCAGAATATATATATATATATATTCAAACTACCATAATAATAATAATTTATATTTATTTATTTATTTTTGAAACATAATTAATAATATATATATATATATATAAATCTTTTAAATAATTAATGTATGTATCATTTAAATAAAATTTAATGCCAAATCGGTATGGATTTGACATTGATGAAAAAATTAGCTAAAATTATTCAGCTAAAGTAAAAAACAATTTTTTCCATATGTAATTATATTTATTAATTAATAATTTATGAATAAACATTTTAAACTAAAATACAAAAATCTTAAATGTTTATTTCAAAATTTCGTATATATATAATATTTAAATACATCTATAATATTTGAATTTTGAATTTAAATTTAAAATAGATATTTATCTATATCTAAATCTGTTTTTAAATCTTAAACTGTCACAAGATATTTTAGATATTAATTCAAACTATTGTGAATTGGTCAAAATATTTTAAATAAATAAAACTATTATGTATATATACATAAATATTATACTAAATCATGGACAACAAATATATATAAAAAGGGATAAATTTATCCATTATGGTGCAAATCCTAACACTTATATATGGTCACATTAGCCATGTATACTTTCCATATGTTGCACATCCAATATACACATATATGTGTATTAGATACACATATGCATTACAACTTATATAAATTAAATTAATACCTTTACATAAACAAATAAAATAAAATAAATAATTTATTTCAAAATGTTGTAGATAGGATCTAAAAATAATTTAGACTTCGTAGGCCTAATGAGATCTTAAATGAATTTATTTTGAAATCCATTGGGTTAACTCGCCGCGACCTGGCCTCGTTCCTTCAATAATTACAATCAATAATTAATCACACGTTCTACAACCATCTAAATAATATATTTACGACTACTATTCTTTTAAGTATAAAATCGTTTTATTATTATTCATAGTAAAAGCTCCATTTATTTATTGCATCTCAAAACAATAATGCTTCTTTAAAAATGATAATATACTTCTGAAATCCTTTATTGTACTTCTATTTTTTTTAAATCAAAACATCTATTTTAAATCGCAAATAATAATCTACATCAAATTGCTTTCAAAATAATAATATTATTATTTTACGTCAAAATAATAATATATTGTAAAATTACCATAAAAGTTTCCAGAACTAATTTATTGCTATTTATCTCAAATACAATAATATTTTATTTGTAAAACCCAAACTCCTTTTATTTCTATTCATCCCAAAATATTAATAATTTATTCTAAAACACTTTTGGAAACATATCTTTACTACTGTTATTATTATTTTGAAAATACATTTTTATTAATTACTCAAACATTGATGATAATAATAATAATAAGTTCTCTATAATACTGTAAAATCTAGGCCTTGCCAAAAAAAAATACTGTAAAATCTAGTATACTATTATTTACTCAAAACAATACAATTTTTACAAAAATTATATTATTATTTATGAAATCTCACTTTATTTTATAAGTAATAATAAACTTCATAAATCTCAATTTAAAATAGATTTTTCGTTATTATTAATGAATTTCTCCAAAAATTCATAAATAATAACTTTATTCAATTCTTTACTTTAATTTCAGTAATATGTTTTATATCATTATTGTTTACACACACCAATCAAAAATCCATATATAATCCCGTTTTCATTTATTTATCCATATTTTCTAAAGTTACACAATTTCATCCAATTTTTATTAATGAACTATTTTCCATTCAAATTCATAATTAATTATAATTAAACATCTAATAATACAAAATCAACAACAAACATCCAAACCAAGACATAATACATTCAAACATCAAACTAACCAAATAATCATCATGACATATCAATAAATATTAATTCTCATAAATATATATGCATTTGATATTTTTAAACTTTAATTAATTAAGATAAATAAATTATACCAACACGCTTTTGCAAATAGCCTCAAAACACAGTAAACTAAGCACTGAATTGTCCGTAATTCTGCTACAGTCTAACAGAACAAACCTCGCGTGGACCGGAGTTCGTACGTAAAAGTTATGGAGGTTAGAAAATCTAAGGTTAAATTATAATTAAATAATACTCAGGGGTTTTTGCGTAAATTTACTATCCTCCATCATCCTTATTGCACGCTAAACCCACCAATGGCCAACATCAAACCATTACCGATGCCGCCACTGACCCTTATTATCTAATCCACTGCCACCATCTTCCTCTCCATCACCACGTTGAGTCACCCGACCCCACCAGAACTATTGTGTTGCCTCCAATCACCCTAGTCGCACATAAAAATTCGATCGAAAATTGGTCAATTTCAGCTAATGCAACTCCTCTTTCGTCGATCCAACTGTATTGATCGACTCCCCTTAACGTTGTCTACACGATTATGGCCTTTGATCGTCTAATAATCACTATTTCACCACAAAACGGACGATGGAAATTTCTTAGTCAACTTTTGATCAATTGAAGCGTCGGATGGAAAAGCGATTAGATGAATCTTCGCTTCGTCGTGAGCTTTGAATCTATATATGATATGCTAGGGTTTGAGCACTTTGAATTTTGAATGACTTTCATTAGTTTGTTTATCTGCTATTAAAGCATAATTATGGGAATTTCGAGATTAAAAGAGAACAACTGAGGTGACGATTCCTCTCTATGGTTTCCTAATATTATTTATGTAGGCAATGAGGCGGGTTCAGTTATGTGTAACCGTTTGGCCTAAAAATGGCTATATACTCTACTTCAACACTATATTGCCTTGCAAACTGTAAATCCAAATCCATCCACTACAACAAAAATACCCTATTACAACGCCCTTTTTACAATGGGCATTTGCTACCCGTTGTAATAGAAGGTTATTACAACGGTCCATTCAGGACCGTTGTAATAGATGCCCTATACAACACCCTTTTTACAACGGGCATTTGGTGCCCGTTGTAATAGAAGGCTATTACAACGGTCCATTCAGGACCGTTGTAATAGATCCCCTATACAACACCCTTTTACAATGGGTAATGACTGTCCGTTGTAATAGAACATGCATCTCGCTTCTTTAACCGGCCCTTTCGTTAGTAAAATAAAAATAGGAAAACCTAGTTCCCCAATCCAAATCGCTTCGCAACTTCAGATTCCAAATCGACCGATTCCAAGTCATTTTGCAACTTCATCTCCGAAATCGGTCTCTAGATCGTCAATAGTAGGGCTTCAGTTTCCAGTTGGAAGGATCGCCAGATTTCCGAAGGCAGGAAAATACGCTGAGAGAGTCGGCACCGGAGCTATTGTCTATATGCTGCGGTGCTCGAGTATCTAGCTGTTGAGGTACTTAATTTCTATAGTCATAGGTCGCTATTTAAATACCAGCGTTCCATTCCAATTTCACATGTCGAGTAGTTTTATTTGGTAAAAGCAATTAGGGTTGAGTTTGTTCTTTGGAAATTCAATTCATCAAATTAGGGTTTTCGATTTTAATAATGATCTTGGTCTGGTTAATATTACATTATTTCTACAGAACTATATAGATTTATAGGTTTTTGTTTTGATCTAGATGACACCTTTTCATTACCTCTTATTGAATTTACGTTTATGCTTGCCAATTTGTATCTTCTGATTAGAATTATTATCATTTAGCTTATGGTTTATAAATATAAGCTTAGCCATTGAATATGCAAAAAAGTTTATCAAAAATGAAGAAAGAATTCTGAATCCATATTATTTTTCCATGTGAACCTAGGAGCCTAGCTCTTAAAATAAACATATTGAAAAGTGTGATATATCTGAAAGAGAGCGTTCAAAGCAAGGAATTAATTTTCTGTAATTTTTTGGTGGAAATCAAAGTATCATTTATTGAAGAGATAGGTACAAAGTTTGCAAAATATTGTGGCCATTCTCAGCTGTTGCTATAACCGTGTAACAGTGTTTGAATCTACTACTCTTTCCTCTGAAAGTTCAGTTGCATTGTTTTTTGTACATATATATGGTTGAGATTGACACAGCTGATATACATGAATTGAATCGTGATTTATATGCCTTTTTTTCATTAACCAAATGTTTCAAACTGTTACAACTCACTTTATCAGCATCAGCTTTATACTATTTATAACAGGCTTATGCCACTACAGTACAGAGTACAGACCTTATTGGTAGCTAGTACATGCATGGAGCATTTTTCTCTTAATAAAAAATAAATTACACATTATTATTGATGTAGTTAAGAAGTAGCTAGCCATTGAATTTACATTTATGCCTGCCAATTTGTATCTTCTAATTAGAATTATTATCATTTAGCTTATGGTTTATGGTTGGAAATGCTGCACCTTAGCCATTGAATATGCAAAAAAGCACAACGTACCAATCACTGTTACAAAAAAATCCATCTACAGCCGAGCCCGGAATTTATGGCATCTTAGCCATGAGGTAATTATGTTGTACCTTATTTCTGATTTTGAAAAATGCAAGCACAGAAAACTACCAGTTTGTCTTTCATTGCGTTTTGTTTATCTTCTTTTGAAAAATGCGAGTACATAAAAGTGCTAGTAAACTAGTGAACAGACAAACAGAAAAGAGACTAGGTTATTCTTTCTTTCGTTGTGTTTTGTGTCAACAGTTGATTTATTCATACTGCTTTGTCTCTTTTATTCTTTATGGTAAGAAATTAGATGTAACAAGAAGCTACCAGTTTCCTTTTGTTGTTACAGACATCTTTTTGTTGGTGGTAGATGGGTTTACAAGTTTTGCCACTTGGGTTCTGGAAGCGAAGCCTGTTGTTTGCCTCATTTTATTTTCGCCTCCACATTTTTCATCAAGCCTTTTATGTGTCAGTATTTATTATGGGGATGAGGAAGCGAGGTTTCCATTGAGTTCATTTTTTGCCTAAACTGTTAAAGCTGTGATTGTGGTGGTTGAAGGCAGATAAATTTTATGGTTGCAGTATCATTTTGAGGTAATGCTTCTTCGTTTTTGTTGGTGAAACTCATACGATTAAACTATTATATTGATCTTGGTTCTGATTTAAAACAACCTCTCTAATTTTGTCATCTGTAGACTTGGAGTTTTTTGTTCGAGTAATAGAAAAGCCCTACACCGACACTTATTTCTTACTTTTTTCCATATTGCCTCTACTTTGTGCATGGGTAAGAATATCTTTTATGTCTATTTTCCTTAGTCATGACTCATTTTTACTCTTCTATGGAAACAGGCTATCAAGCATGGGAAGATTGCAAGCTTCATAAATGTAGGACATATTGATTTATCAGAGTGTATAACAAGGAAAACTGTCAAGGTATAATCAAATTTGATTATTGATTGCCTTTTGTGATTTCTGGAGCATACAACTTGATTTTTGCTTAATTGTTTCTACCTTTTTAGTCCTATACCTATAGCCTTACAATTTCATTTCGATAATAACTTCGGTAGAATTTTTTTTTGACGCTGAAATCTGCAACTGTAAGCATTAGTGAAAGATCACCCATTTTATATTATTCTGAAGCAATATACGGAATTGAGCAAGCTATTTGAATTTGCAGAATAAACACGGCTGTACTTTTACAATTATGAGACAAAAATGATAATTCCACCACAACATTGGCCAGTCAAAATGCAAATTCACCTCATTTTGGGACTACTGTAGGGGGTGAGACTAAAAATATCATTGTTAAAAGTTTTTCTTCATGTGTACTAAGTAATGTAGAGTTGTATATATGGTTCCATAGTATTCAATTCGCATATCAGCTACACTGTAGTATTCTCAAGTAACATGTTTACAAGTAACAAACAAGTTATTGCCATGTAGATGCTTCAACTAGTGAAATGTTTATTGGGGAACAAAAATTTTCTAATCATATGCATTGAAATTAGGCATAGTTAACGCCTTTACAGTCAAATCCACTATAATTTCTCGAGTGACTATGGGTCACCTCAAGAATAAAGAGATCCTGCAATTCTTGTTTAGGCAAAGAAAAGCTTATATCTTTCCAAAAATGGATTGCGTAGATTCACCATTGTTAGAATTCACCTTGGTGGAGCCACCCTGAATAATTAATATACATACAATCATGATAACAGCCAAAACCCCATCGCCAAAATTTTATTATTAGTTTGTTACTTTATCTCCATTATTCACGGTATTAATCTTTTTATTTTCTCTTCTAATTGGTGTGGCCATCAAATATATAATCAAATAATCACCTTCCCAAAATCAAAACAACAAACTCCACCATTTCGTCCTTTGATACTGCATTTCACTTCACTTCTTGCTTTTCATTTAAAAAAATAATCACGGTGCCTTTTCATTTTGTTACACTTTCTTCTTTAATTTCTTTTTCTTAGTAATGCTACCACTTGATTATGACAATGTGATCAAAGAAAACCAATTAGAAGGTCTAATTCCCGCAACTTTGTTAATAACTTTCTTATTACTGTAATAATGTTGTTGCTACATGTTAATAACTTTCTTTATTTATAAATTAATCTGCAGTGTTATGGATGGAAATCCAATCTCTGGAAAAATTCCTGATTTTATTAGTAATTGGACCCAACTCAATCGATTGTGAGTGTAAACCGTTACTTCATATAGACTTTCTCCATTATAATTAGTTTCATTTTAGAAGATTATAATTCTCAATTTATTCTTTTACTTTTGCAACGTATTTACAGAGATATGCAAGGAACATCCTTGGAAGGCCCATTTCCTCCTAGTTTTGCTAACTTGAGCTCAGTAACTGAACTGTAAGACCGTTCATTTGAAAATGACTTGAATTCTGTAGTTAAAACAAATTGTCCTTTTTATACTACCTTTTCTTCTTCTTTTTGTTTTTGTTTTTTTGTTTTTTGTTTTTTGTTTTATGTTTTTTTGATGAAATATAGGAGAGTCAGTGATATGAGAGGGATCACGGATTTTCCACCACTTCAGAATATGAAAAAGATGCACCATTTGTAAGTTTTCATCAGGTGTTAAACCAAAAATTGCAGGCACATGTCATTATTTTGAGTTTTTATAATGCATGATATGATACAGGGTTTTGAGAAATTTGTTAATATCTGATCGGATCCATGAGTATATAGGTGGATTTTCTAATTTGAAGTCACTGTAAGTTTCTCATTTCACTTTTATTAGAATACATATTTTTACCCATGGCGAACTGCTGAGACGAGATTTTTTTTTTATGCACCATCTTTCCAGGGACTTGACCTTCAACAATCTCAGTGGAAATATTCCTGTAAGCCTCAGCTTATTGCCAAAAGATAGTTACATGTAATCAACATAATTTCTTCTTTAAAAATAAATAAACAAATATTTTCAACCTTTTCTCCGTACCACTACTGTTTACAATTGATGGAAAAAAAACTGAATTCTTCCCATATTTCATACTTATGTAGTTATCTTAGCAAATTTTCTCTTTTACCAAATTTCAGTTTGAACGATTTACAGGAAGAAAATTAGGGATATTTCAGAAGAAAGAAGACCTCGTTTGCTCTCTGTGGTCAAATCTAGGTTGTTTTATTGAATTAACAGTTACTATCTGAATTTTTCTACTTCAATCTTGGACTAATTAAAATAAAATCATGTACAAGCACTAATATCATGTCATCTGAATTTTATTCAAATATCAATTTTCCACTACAGACTCATTTCTCGTATGTGGGAAATTGCTGGGACACGATATGAAGATGCTAAATTAGCAAAGAAATGTGCATCAGTTTTGTTGTCATTGACAGACGATAGTTTAATAACCGAAGAACTATGGGCCTGTAGAATAAGCAAAGATAGGTTCTTTTTCTTATGGTTGAACTATTAACATTTACAACGTGAATCCAATTAGAACTATGGGACTGCAGAACAGGCAAAGGTAAGTTCTTTTTCTTATGCTAATTAAGCAGTAATTAACATTTACCATAGCAGCTGGAAAGTATTATAGCTCACATTAGAACTATGTGAAACCAATTGGAGTTAATAAAAATACTAGCATTCTTATCTTTTATGCTTATTTTACGACTGACTGAACCGGCCCTCTCGAAATTCAACCATGTCCTAGTTAAATCAAAAACCCTCTTGATTGTCTCTTGATTACCTGATCTGTGAACTAATGTTGTGAAACAAGACCCCTACCTATTGCTTCTAATTTGATTATTGATTGCCGTGTTGATGTTGAATCCTAAATTTGTTGGTTGTTGCATGCTACTCGTTGGTAAGCGATGATAGAATTGTTATGAACATATCCAACCACCCTGCTTTGTTGCACCAATGTTGCTTTTTAGGCACATGTCAGATTTTTCACCATGCAACATATGGTTTATTGTGTTTTAGTCTCCCATCCAAAGAATTATAAAATGTGTGTTTTCTTTAAATATAAAAAGACTCCTCTTCACATTGTTACTTTGTTAGTTGGTTTGTAATGATAAATGGTCGCATAGCGAGCGTAAGTAAAATATCAATGTACAAAATTTATAGGTTTTGGGAAGAGCATGTATGATTGTGAATTTCAAGTAAATTTCAAGTAAATTTATATGGTCTGTTAGCTTGATGGTCCAGCTTGAAAGCATAGAGTGTGTCTGATTATGTGGTTGGTTGGTTGTTCGCGATTGTGGGAAAATGATGCAGAGGTAGGATGCGGAGTGTGGTGGTTCAGGCTACAGTGAAGGTGATTCTTTGATGAATGCAGTGAGGCTGTTGGAGGTATTTTATAGGGTATTGCTGATGGCGATTGCATTTTGGGTCGCTGAGGGGATTTGCGGTGAATAATGGACCGTTGGCGATGGAAGTTTGTGAATGATGAAGCTGGTGGTGATGGAGTTGTTGTGATTATAGGGTGCAGGAAGTGATGTAGTCGTGGTGTATTGCGGTTGTTGAAGGGGAGATGGTTGATGGTTTGAAGCAGTAAGGAGGAATATATTGTTGCTGTAGGTGATTGTGGTTAGGCCGTCGTGATGGGAGGTGGTTGAATTGGACTGATGATTGACGATTTGGATTTAAAGAGGAATGATGATTAATTGGTTGTAGGGTTGAATGTTGGAACTTGATATCCTTAGTCTAGTATGATTGTACTTAGAACTTGATATTTATAGCCGACTGTTATGTATTAATGCTTTATGAATTTGGGAGGTAAACTTATCTGACTTTTTGGAGTGTTGGAATTTTATGACTATCTTTTAGTCTTTTCGCATGTGATTTTGGTTGTTTGTGCGTAATATTTATTACTGTTAAATTATTCATTATTTGTATGGATGTGCTACCTATACGTTGCTGTAATTTTTTTTTAATTTGCATTTTTTCTGCAATGGTCAAAGCGCGTTGTATTATACTCTATTACAACGGTCAATAACCGTTGTAAAAATCATTTTCACAATGGTCATTTGCGCCTTGTATTAAAGTCTATAACAACGGTCGAAAACCGTTGTCAAAATGTTTTTTACAACGGTCAGGGAATGTTGTAAAACATGTTATCCATCTTGTATGATAGTATTTTGCAACAGGAAAAGAAGCTTGTATTACAGTCTATTACATGGTCGGCGACCGTTGTAAAAAAGTTTACTACAACGGTCTTTACAACATTAACTGCCCGTTGTAAAATATGGGTGACCTATTACAACATCGCCTATTACAACGGTCCGCTGCCCGTTGTGGAACACATATTACAACGGGCATTGCCCGTTGTAAAAAGCCTTATTTGTTGTAGTGATCATAATTATATATCATACTGATCAGCTTAGAAAGAGCTATGCAATGTTTATAAATAGCATCCATATTAAAATTTCATTTTTAATTACTTTAATATTAACAGCATCAAATTTTCGGATCGTTACATTACTCACCTAATTAGGTTGCTTGGTAAAATTCTCTTCTTTAGATGAAAGCTTGTGTTTGCCCTTGGATTGATTTTCCTTTTTCTTCTTCTTCACTTGTCCATCTACACCACCATCATGAATATTCCAATGAGCTTATAGAAAATGTGAAACAAATTCATATTAATGTTAGTTGACAAAAGTCTATATCAAATTAATTCGCAAAGACAAAGAAAGCTAACCAAGTCATCCATGCTTACTAGGACCAAATGAATAATTATAATATATATACACGAATCCAAAGAGATTAACTAAAGATAGTCTTTGATGAAGCCATTACCGCCAAAAGCAGCAACATATTGGGCTTTAGCGGAAATTAATTAGAAGTAATTTTTCTTCTAATATCTAACTTAAGCAAAAACTCATAGGATACATATGTATTGTATATGTTCTTCATATCGAAACAGTTAGATATATCCAAAAAAAATAATTACTTACTAAGACATTATATCTCTTGCACATATCTATTTTGAATTCATCAAATTCTACAACAATCATTATTAATGATATATGTAGAATACCACTAAGGTATAGTTTTGGATATTTTTGCAATAATCCCTTGAAATGATTGATTTGTTATTTTGAACGAACAATCCATGCTTAATCTTATCTTATAACTTAGGAAGGTGGTAGTTCATTATAAACTACTCAAAAGCATCATTGTCTATCTATAGTGGCATAAACATGAATTGAAATTATCAATTTTTGACCAAATTTAGTCATGTTCTATGTGTTACACACAATATATTAAGTGAACAATTGAAATAGTTAGTTTACATTATCCAACAAATTCTACCCAAAAGAAAGAATTGATACTTTTGCCAGCCCCCTTTAAGAGATATGTTTCAATTTTTCTTGGGTTTATAAATGCAGAATCCAGTAACTAGTGAACTTTTGAATTTCCTACCCATGTAGAATTTGTTTGGTTCAAATGGTAACATAGTTAATTAAATACGTTTATGAAGCTTGATATTGGATATATCATATTATGATTATAAATGATATAGACTATCATTTGCCGTTGATATATCCTTCTAGAATTTTAGTTTTGCTAATTATTCTCTTTTTTATCAAGCCTCTTTGAATGCAGATTTGATGAAGTTGCAAAAGTATAATTTATGTTTATATCAATAAGGCAAGCAGCGAACAACTAATAAGTGATAACCAATAAATTAAACTACAAATAAACCAAGTTATTTAATGAAATATAGTTGAAAACTTTACTCAGGGTTCACTATAGAGGAAGTAAAGGTGGCAGCTTGTGCACTTCATATGTTATAGGGAGCAAATATAATGTTGTTTAACAAAAAATAAGAACATGCGTTAGTATTATGAGCTTGTACATGATACCAAACAATGTTCTATAATGTAGTATTTTGAAATGCCTAATGGAATAATAAAAGAAAAATATGACATCCTGGCTAGGAGGACCATAGAAATGAAGCACCTTGGGAAGTATAAACTCAATGGTCGAAACATTAGCAAGATTTTTCATATCGTTGTCCATTTACAACGTTATTTCATCATCAAAAAATCATAAGTCAATACCCATAAGGGTAGCGCAATTGGTTAGGACATGCGATGCTCACATGTAAGATCGATGGTTCAATCCTTCCTAACTTCATATCATTATAGAAATTAATCATGTTCCAAGAAAAAAATCATAAGTCAATGACTAATAGGATCTCATGTACCTCCATGATCATTATTTTTATTATAAGCAAAGTAAACAACGGATCCATCACAATAACAACTAATGGGACACACAAGTTAAATTATTGTGTCATTACAAAATACAATTTCAGATCACAGCACGATTTAAAAGGATCAAATTATAATTGTATGACTAAGAAAAACTTATATTAGTGTTACATCATTAATTCAAGGGTCAATATACTAATTACAAAATAATTTGTTATGCATTTATTTAATCGAATAACAATAACCAAACCATCAGTTCAATGAATTTACCTTAAATAGTTTACAGACATCCCATCTTCTTCATCTCTTTCGTTTTAAGATGAATGTTAAACCACATAATCGTAAAAATTCCAATTTATTAAAGACAATAAAACCATATTTGATTTAAAGGATATGGTGTTAACTAATTAGAATTCTCAAGTGTTTTATGGTCAATTTTGTCCCAATGTGTTTCTCGCTATAGCTTGCAAAAACCACCGCCGAAGCTTTAATCAAACAAACAAATTATACTAAAATTAGCAAAATCATTAATCACGTTATTAAGCTATTCAGAAATTATACCTAATTAGCTCTTCCTAAAAATCATCATGACAGTTCTTGATTTTGACTCCTACCTCATCAAAATCAAAATGGGAGTCCAAATCTTCTCTATTTTTAGTATCGGATTTGACCGTGTCAGTTGTAATTTCATATATGTCGATATAGGGTTTCAACTAAATTTGAAAAGAAGAGAAATGTAGTAGAAAGCTTTAGTTTGCAAAAATATTAAAGAACACGCCATAGTAAAGATTTAAAGCCATTGAGGAGATTTTTCAAGAAAGAAGTATGAGAAAACATGTATAGTTTACAATGTAGGGTCATGGAGTTGTGAATATTGTTTTGAGTTATGGCTAGATTCAGTTTCATAAATGTAAGAAGAACTTAGGAAATAAATCGACATAATTAGGCTTGATTTACCCTTGCATCTGTCAGGAGTAACATGGTAACTTCAAAAGCTTCAAAGTGAGGTATTCATATAAATGTATTTTCAAGTATCATTAATTACATTTATTATTTAGCGTGTGGTATCATTTTTATTTTCCCATTTTTCATATTGTAATTTTGTTTTCTTATAGTTGGTATAATGTTACAGTAAAGTATTTTTTTATCTACTATTAGGCTTTTATATTCTTAGGGTTTTTAGTTGATGTACATATTTTTTGCTATACTATTACCGGTAGCATTTTATACTTACTGTTTTTTTACATTTTTTTTCTTCAAATAATGATAGGGTATAATATCATTTTGTACATATTGTTACTTTTTGTTGTCAATAATTACTTGTGAGTAAGTGGAGTGATATAGGTTGAAAAATAGTGTCATGGTGGGGTAATGAAAAGAGATTACGTAGTAGATGCTGATATGTTGCAGCATAGCTAGATTTGCAAGGTTTTAGGATTTTAAGGTTCTAGGGTTGAAGTATTGACTAGAGGCAAAGACTAGAGAGGTGGTGGGATTGGTGCGGGGGATTGGGGGGACGGTTGTAAGGAAGTGGTAGTGGAAGAGCGACAACCGAGGAGTAGAGAACAATGGCGGAGGAGGAGGGGTCGACCAAAAAGAGTGATTTGAAGTGAGGTTAGGTGGCTAGAGATCACGATCTGATATACTTGTATTTGTGGCTAATTTCAATAGATGGTGGTTGAAAGACAAAGATAAACATAAGTTGCCCTTTATACTAATTCCTAAGAATATCATGCAATGAAATATAGCAACCGTTTTTAAGGAAAAAGAATGGTTTAATTCATCCATGTTTTGTAAAAGAGAGAAAGGATAACAAATTTGTTAGTTATTGTATCACCGTTAAATTATTAAAAGGTTTTTGTATCGACTTATATTAAAAAATAAACCATGGATTGATCAACTAATTTTGCAGATACAAATAAAAGTTTTCATGCACACACACACACACACACACACACACACACACACACACACACACACACATATATATATATATATATATATTGATATAGCAATATTTAATTAAAGTAAAATAGTTACAAATTCATGTATTCTGTGCTGAGAAAAATCACCTTGGTAATAAATATGTAAATTAGGTCTTTATTTCTGAAAAATGAAAAATGTAAGATGACTTACACTTTTTTGATAGAAAATAGAGTTGATTTGCATTTTTCGAAAATTATGTTAAAAAGTATAAAATTCCACAGTGGTGAAAAATTATAGTTATTTAATAAAATATACTTAAATAACAAACATAACTATGGACAAAGAAATTGATCTTCTAATTTTTTTTTTCCGGAAAACTAAAGTTAACTTGCATTTACTATCAATAATGTAAAACTATTTTTAACTTGCATTTACCATCAATAATGTAAAACTATTTTACCTTTTATATTATAGAAAATAGGAATGTGATTTACATATTCATTAGCATATGAACATTTCATTAGGATCAAATGTTCAAAAAACTTTTCTTATTATAGCTTCATTGTTATTAAATTATTAAAAAGTTCGTGTATGAACTTATATAAAATAAAAATAAAAATTGAGGATTAATCAACTAATTATGCGGATACAAATACAAGTTTCCATATGTATTTCTTTATGAACTCGGGTATAGCTTTAATTTTCCTCCACGGTATATAAACAACTCGCCTCTCCAATGCGTATCAAAAGACAACACTCAACTGCCGGTCATTTTTCCGATGTCCACGCATTCTTTATCTTTCCCACTCAAATCCACAAATTCATAACTCAAATTCAGAAAATATTCATTCATCACTATTCGCAATTTCATCAATTCTGAAACTTGTCATCCTTTGGGTCCGTTGAAATTCATCCTTCTCAAATTGCAAAATGGAACTAACTTTGTCGACCAAGACAATACCTCTCCCTTTTGAATTCTCAAAACCAATCAAAATCCATAAAAAAGTTCAAATTTTGAGCAGCGTCTCTAGTTCTAGGAGAAATTTTGCACTTAGAGTACTCACGCAGAAGTCAAGCAGCGCCATGGAGCAGCTGGACTTTGAGCGTGGAGTTTGCGTTCCATTCAGAAAATATACTCCAGAAACAGTACGCACATCACAAATTTACCATTGTGCTTTTTCGTGTGTAAATATCGAATTATTTGTGTGTGTGTGCGCGCAGGTGAGGAATAAGGTTCTGGAATCACAAGGGGCAATTTTGTCGTTAATTGGCAGAGGAATTGAGATAGTTTGGAGCTTAGGGTTTTATTGGTCTACTCTTGTTTATGATTTTTGGGTTGGCAGAGATGAAGAAGTTGTTCCTTTTCGTGCACGCCAGCTTAGAAATCTTTTAGTTGATTTAGGGCCTTCTTTTATCAAAGCTGGGCAGGTTTGAGCGCTTTCCTTTTGCTTTGATTGTTTAGTTTGAAGTATAATTGCAATGGTTACTGAAGTGATAATTTCATGTTTATAAGAGGGTCTTTGTTTTAGCACAAAAGATCATCATTAAGTTAAGCATAAGTGGTGCACATGCAGTTGTTTCTGCACTCGAAAGTAGCCAAGTAGGTGATGGATAGAGTTTGGCCAGGCTAAAAAATTGGAACCCAGGTTAGGTTGCTATAATCATAACCTGAGCTCGATGGGTAATTCAAATCCATTATCTTTGATTCTCTGTACATAAATAGAGTCCACAAACAAACATTACGGTATATAAATAAAGTAGACAAACATTAAGTTGTACTCTGTATAACTAATTACCACTAATAACAAGATTCGAATCCAAACCGGATAGCATAATGATGCCAATCCTAGTAATAACCAGGTCAAGTCTGTGTTTGGGTTTGGGCAGTCAAAGCTATTCTCATATTCGGATTTAGACGACAGATTCAAATCTCGAAATCTGATATGCTTACTTGCAAGCGACGACACTTGTTAATTTATTAAAGCATTTCTAAATAACTATGTTCCAATCTTAAACATATTTTTAGCACTGCACTTGTATTTTTTAAGAAGCGAAAACTTTGACTTCCAAATAAAATGTGAAGAATAAAGTAAAATATATTACATTTAAGAAATAAATTAATATATAAAGATCAAAATCTGAAATTCATTAATTTCAGAACAGTAGAATTTTAGAAAAACAGTTACAGAAAATTAAAACCGTGTATATAGGATAAAAATATGATTAAAATCAACCCCATCTGATAGTCCAATTGGCTTGCAGCATAATGGTTCTATGGGATTTCAACACACGAACCATTGGATCCTATTGTGTTCGCTTTTGGGGTTGAAATCTATTGTGTCCCCAACTTGTGTCCCAGTAGAATTTCTCATATACGAAACTAGTGTGTAACCCGTGCGTTACACACGGTAATATTGTAAAATACAATATTTTTATTTTTAATATTAAAATTAGAACTTTGTTGTGCAACATACGATAACTGTAAGTTAAAACTATTGATATTGTTTATGTATAATTTATGTTATGTAGCTTATATGTCTTTATATTTAAGTAAAAAATAATTTTATCATTTTTGTTAGTATGAATATGGTATGTTGAAACTGGTATAGTTTAATGATGTATTAGATTAACAAATATTATTTAATTGAATTTTCTAAACATGCTAAATTAAAATTACATAATTAGTTTAGATATATGGACTTAAATCTAAATAGTAGGAGAGACCATAGAATGATTTTGTAAAAAACTGTGGAAATTCTACCGTGGAGTTATTTAAAGTTAAAAAGGGAATTTTGTAACGCGGTGTATATGAATTTTTGAGATAAATCTTTATTAATAGTTGGCTTGAAAGCGCAATCTTTTGGTCCGGCCGCGAAGTTCCAAAAATACCCTTATATATATTTCTTTATTAATAGTTGTAATACATTCGGTGTCAAATTCTTTCAATGTCAGCGTGAAATACCAAAAATGCCTCTCTGTTAATATTATTAAAATTTAATATCACTTAAATATAGGATCTGACAATTAAGTGTGCTTTGCAAATTCAAAATTTCCATTACAAATATTTACCAAGTCTAAACATCCATCACTTAAAAATAGGATGTAATAAATAAACTACTTTACAAATTCATTTTTTTATTAATTAATAATATAAATAAAAATTTAAACTAACAAAAAATTATATATTGAAACTTAGAAATAAAAATTCAAATTACTACGTATGATTCAATACAGAAATATGGCTAAATATTTGTGGAATTTTTTTTGAATGTATTAAACAAATACGGTTTGTAGAAAAACAATTTAGGTGCATTCATCACGCGCGAAACGCGTACCGTAACGCTCGTGATTATAATTGTTTTACAAATCAACTTTGTTATTATTGTTTTTGTACCTAATTTAATGTATGTGATATGCATATCTTTACATTTGAATGGAAAAATACAATTTTGGTTAATAGGAATATATATATATATATATATATATATATATTTACCTTTAATAATAGTTGCAATACCTTTGATGTCACATTTTTTTGGTATCAACGTGAACTACCAGAAATGTCACTCTATCTTAATATCACTTAAAAAATTGGATCCAACATCTTTTGCAGATTCAAAATTTACTTCTACAAATATTACCAAATCCTAATACAACTTAAATATTTAAATATAGGATCTAACAAATAAATCTCTACAAAAATTACCAAATCTTGCTGTTGCTTAAATATAGGATCTAACAACTAAATTTCCTCTACAAATTCAAAAATTCCCTCTGTAAATTTTACCAAATCTTAATACCACTTCAAAATAAAATCTAAAACTGAACTTCTTTTACAAATTAATAGAAGCAAAAATTCAAACTAACAATAAACTAGATGCTACAGCTAAGAACTGAAAATTCAAACTAGCTACACATGATTTCAACATAAAGATATGACTTAACATTATGCAAATCATTTCTCTTGAATATGTTACACATATTCAATTTATAGAAAATCAATTCACGCGTAAAACACATACCCTAGTCACGCGCGAAGCGCGTGCCGTAATGCTCGTGTGTGTATATAATATATATATATATATATATATATATATATATAGACACATGTTTATTTTGCATTTATTAAAATAATAGACTACCTATTTACTAAGATTTTTTCAATTGTTTAAATTTGAGATTACGTAAGTAGTTTAAATACATGGATTTGAATATAAAATATCAGGAAATAATCGAAGGGGAATTGTAATTAATTTTAGAAATGTTAAAATACAGGTATTTGTAGCTAAAAACATAGTTTTACAATGCAATGTATGATATTTATTGAGATAATAATAAATTTTTTTTTGTTACTATTGATCATGTATATTATTTATGTTATTTAATTTATATATTTTTGTATTTGAATGGAAAAACAATTTTACCACTTTAGTTGATATGAATATGGTATACATATTGAAACCGTCATATTTTAGGATTTATTAAATGAATTAACTAATATTTATTAATTGAGTTTATTCGAATAGTTTAAATTTAAGATTACGTAATTAATTAAAAAATATTAATTTAAATATACAATATTATGTGATATTGTGAAGGATTTTGTAAATAACTGTAGAAATTCCAAGAAGCAGGTAATTGACGTTAAGGTTTTTTTTACAATGCAATGCATGGTAAGTAAATATATTGATATAAATGAATTATAAATTAAATTCATAATTATTATTTATGTATATAATTTATGTTGTGTGATTGATATATATATATATATATATTAATACCATTTTTATTAATATGAATATGAATATGGTATAAATATTAAAATTTTCATATTTTTCCGATTTATTGGACAAATCAACAAATAATAGTTTACTGTATTTGTTTAAATAGTTTTAAGAGTACATAAGTAATTCTAATATACACAAATGTAAAATGTCCGAAGAGAACTAATTGGGTGTTGTGAATGGCTATATTTTTTTTAAAATGAAGGTATCTAAAGTGAGAAAAACATAATTTTGTAATGCACTATATGATGAATTTAAATAAATGAATTATAAATTGAATTTGTTACTATTGTTTATGCATATACTTTATCTTATATGACTTATGTATCTTTACTTTATTGAAAATGTAATTTTACTATTTTTGTTAATACGAGTATGGTGTGTGTACATACTAAAATTTTCATATTCTCATAATTTAGTAGACGAATTAATGAATATTAGTTAATTGAATTTATACAATTAGTTTAAATTTAAAATTGCATAATTAATTAACTATATGGATTGAAACGTAAAATACTGGGACAAAAGTATAGTGTGTTTTGTGAATAACTGTGATCATTTTAAATGTAGCTATTTAAAGTTAGAAGTATAATTTTACAATGCAATATGTGATAAATTTATTAAGATAAATGAATTACAAATTATTTTTTTATTGTTTTATTTTATTTATATATTATAGTGGAATAAAAAATTAATTTTACCATTTTGGTTGGTATAATAGTGGCATATATGTTGAAATTGTCCTTCTTTATTATTTATTAGATATATTAATAAATATTAATTATTTAAATTTATATGAGTGGTTTAAATTTGAATTATGTAATTAACCTAATATATGGATTTAAATTTAAAATGTTATTAGGGAATTGATGAATTATTTCTAAATAATTGTATATACTTTTAAGTGTATGTACCAAAATGTAAAATGTTTAAAGAAAATTAGTAAAATAAGTGTAAAATTAAAAGATTTGAAAATAAAACATCAAAAAATAATTAAGGAGAAAAGTGAAAACTCCTAAAATCAATAGGAGAGCTAGAAATTCTTCCGTTTTACTATTATTTAATAGATAAAGTAAACTAAACAAGTTTCAGAATTACTGACTTTAGAATAAGAGATAATATCAAAACAAATGTTATGTTCAAAAGCCCTTTTAAAAGTAAAAACCTAACCAATGCACACAATTTTAGAACAAGACCTGTAAAATTATCTTAAAACTATGAAAAAATCAAGGTAATAAAGTAAATTATTAAGCCCATTTTTTGGACAATCCTAAAATTCAAATATGAGAAAAGATTTTATTTTATATTATTTAAAGTTAATTTAGTTCCGATAGTACGTGAGACAATATAGTCGAATGCATCATTTATAACGTGCTTATAAATTATGAGAAGAATAATCAACATAATTTATAAATACATTTATAATTAAGAGTGCATTCGTTTGCATTTATGTTTTATCTTCATAAACCCACTTCTTCATTCGACCACTTTAAATATTAAAATATTTCTCTAAACCCACTTCACCCCCACATATTTTTTATGTAAAAAAATGTGATTGTCACTCATAAGTCAAATTTCACATTTTTAAACTTAAATCAGAGCGCAAAGAAAATTGTGCTTCGATGCCAACCTTCACCATCGATCGTAATTCTACTTGAATATGTTAGGTATGATTATCTAAACTATTTCTTCTGATTTCCATAGATGAATATTTCAATTTTTAATGATAAATCGAATCAAAAGCGTTTTAAGTTTAGCATGACTAGAACATAGTATATGTCATGTTTAAAAAAAAAACTTGAGAAATTAATACAATAAGAATACAAGATCAAATTATTAACGAAAAGGATATGTTTGAATATCCTTGTTTAATAATACAAGATGATAGAGAGATGGAAAGAGATATAACAGACATAATTAGTGCAAGATGGATAGAACGGAGGTAAGCTAGTCTTACTTATTTTATGTGATAGGGGAGTACCAAAAAAAATATTTTTTTATTATCAAACAGTGATTAAACCTATAGTATTTTACGAAGTAGAATGTTGACCTTTATAAACGAAAGAACAAAATAACTTAAATGTAGGAAAAAAATGTGAAAGCTAAGAGGAATAAATTGGAATTACAAGAAAAGTCAGAATTGAGAGGGTGAGGGAGAAATAGAAGTGATACATGTAAATAAGAAAATTATGGAAAGTAACAACACTTGTAACTAATTGACACTTAATAAGCGATCTCTTCTAGTAAAAAATAAAAGCGATATCCCTTATCTCCACTAGTGATGAAGGGAAATTGATTGTATATGATTCATTTGTATTTATTATTTCACCCGTTATCAAAGTTACATAAAAGCCCTATTAAATTTTCATAGTCCAGTGCATCTCTACATTAGATGCATGCAAGGTTTTAAATCTCGGATATCGGTCACGTTTCGTCTCGGCGATTTTAGTGACTCGGTGTCGTATCGGGGGAGATCTCGGACGAGACGAGTGCATCTCGGATGCCAACATCGGATTTACATACCGGACCTTACAGTTCATCTCGGGACCATATCGGCGTATCTTTCAATGTTTCATGTTTAAAATTAATTTGATTATACAACAATATTTACATATACTAAAATAAATGAAAATTTAAGCTTACTTGATTTGTAAATCACACCATATACCATTGTCATCGATTGCTCGAAAGAACTTCTATGTCATTTCTATCTAATTAAAATATGATAAACAATATTAAAGAACCATATCCATGAAGTTTACACAACACTAAAAGTTTAAAACAAGTAAACAACACGTACATATCTAATTAAACATTACAAAAATATTGAATGAACATCACTTACATAATTAAAGTTCTAAACTGACATGAACCATCGTTACGTGAATACCAACATAAAAGCAGGAAATGCTACCCATCGTGCTTGCATTACTTCTTACCACATAAACAAGGAAATTCTACCCTTCATGTTTACATTACTTCCTGCTGCAGAGTATACACAGCGCCACCAATATTCACAAAATAAATGTTTGAATAAACATATAATGTTTAAGCAAAGAAAGTAGTAGTCTTAACCATGAAATTATACTTGCAAATTAAATCTATTCTAAATTATACTGTAAATTCAAAATTTGAATTTCATTAAAATAGAAAAAACCCTAATTTACATAACTATAAGAAGTAGAGAGATTGATCGAAGACGAAGCTGCATGCTGTCAAAAGCGATCGAACAGTCCGAAATTGAAAGCAATCGCGAGGCATTGGAAGTTGGAAGAGGGAGTTCGATTTTTTTAAGCAGAGGATGTTCGATTTTTTTATAGAAGAGGAAGTTCGATTTTTTCTCTGGAGAAAAGAGAGTTCGATATTTTTGGTGAGCAATGTGATTTTTAAGAAGTTTAATCGGATAATGAAGAAAAGGGCTGTCTTTTTTTTGAATTTGGGCTGAGATGGGCCTATATCTTTTTAAAAAAAACAATATATTGGGGAGATCTCGGAATATCGTTTCGCTTCAAATATCGGCCGATATTTGTAAATTTCGACCGATATATTCGAAACGAGATATCAACCGATATCTCATATTTCGTTTCGTCTATGCTTTCAACCGAGATCTCGGCCGAGATATCCGAGATTTAAAACAGTGGATGCATGTGTGCACACATCATGTGTGTCCCGTAAGCGATTAACAAAACCACCTCTAAGTTGGATTTGGTATTTTACTAATTTGTCTTTTAAACCAAATAAACAATGCAAGACCCTTGAAGTGAAAATTTCCACTTTTCCAAATGACGTCATTATAAGAGGATTTATTGTCATCATCCTGATTTAAACCACCTCTTTGGTTTTTTATTCTGGCGTTTTATCTAAACTCATATAGATGAACATGCATGATTACATACATATTGAAAGTCCTATAGTGTTTAATATTCCATTAATTTGTATTGTGTGGATTATGGATTTTTGAAAAAGTGGCAACTAAACTATTGCGATTCTTAGCTATGGAGTTTAGCCAATTACAGTTAGGATGTATTTGAAAAAGAAAAAGAAAAGGAAATAGTTAGTCTGGCTGGGCATCTTAAAAATATTAAAACTAAAATAATTATTCAAAAACAAAATTCAGATCAAAGTGAACCAATATTTTCAAACCGAAACCGACAAAACCAAAGTTAATGTTAGATTTGATACCTTGACTTCCATTGCTGAAACCCTAGATTAGAGGAAGATGCAAAATCGAAGTATGAAGAAGAAGGGTCTTCAAACCCTAAGTAACGTTGTAGAAGGAGCTGGAAGTGAGCTTGGCCGAACCAGATTTCTTATTTGGTGAAGGAGAAGTCGTTCGGTATTTGATGAAGGAGTTTCGTTCGGTGCTGTAAATTTGAAGCGGTGTTGAAGCAGCTGATCTCGTTCGGTAAAGAAGAAGAGAAGTGGAAGTGCCGGACGAGAAATCTCGTCCGGTGTTGCTAGGTTTTGCCGCTCCATATTTATGGAGCGGTGGTGTTTCGTTCGGCATTGAGTTGATGCCGAACCAAGTAGTGCCGGTCCAGATTTGAGACGTTGAAGGCCGAACCAAATATTTGGTTCGGTGTTAGAGCATGCTGGTCCAAATCATACCGGACCAAATCATGTGTGCTGTTTGCCGGACAAACATGCCGAACCAGGACTGCCGAACCAAACCTCAAGGCTGCTATATAGCAGCTGCCCCTCCTCATATCTTCACTTTATAAATAGTGGAGCTTCTGGACAACAATGAAAGCCATCACAGAGAGTTGAGACTCTGCAGAATTTTGTCTGTATTGTTAATTCTTCTTATGTATAGCCTTCAAAAGTGAATCAATCTTGTAACTCTAATCTTTTAGTGATTAATAAAATCTTCTCTCTCTAAGTGGACGTACACTATCTCGCGGTAGTGGAACCTCTATAAATACTGGTGTTATTTATTTTTCTGCATTGCATAGATATGTGACTGTCTGTTTTGGTGTTTATCTCTGTTTGTTTCGTTTCACTACAATCACGATCCAGTTGTTTTCCGCTGCGTTGGGTTTTTTTATTTCCTTAGACTGATCATCAGAAGGGATTTTCCCCAACAATTAATCGGTGCAGTTTGATTCTTAGTTGGTCTTTACACAAGCTTTATCACCTATTTTCTTATGAGATTTAAACAATTGGTCGAGTCCATATTTATGTGAAGGTTTGATACTCTGATGATGGTATAATTTCTAAGAACAAACTTTTCTACATGTAAAAACATTAAATAAAACTGAAAGGATGATAGTGGCATTGATGATTATGTTTGTTTAAAATAATTTAAGTTTATATTTAGTTTGATCGGTTGGTTCGGTTTTAAAATATTGAAAACCACCAACCAAAAAGCTAATAAATACGAAAATAGAAACCAAATTCAATCAATTAACTGACTAAAACGAACAAAATCAACCAAACTTGTTTGAACCAACAGAGGCTCAGCCCTAGATAAAGCCATTTTTTCCCCTTTTACCCTTACCACGCACACTTTTTTCTTGTACTTTTTTTTTCAGCACAAAGACAAGACTGAAAAAGGAGTTTAAGCAGTAAAAAGGACCATGTCCATCACTTCAAAGTACTCTATCCAGATATTAGGATTTAACTGTGGCAACTAAATAAAAGTTGCGATGAGTGCAAACATAAAAACTAGGCAATTAGAACTTCCCTTTTTCGAAGATATGATTAGTCATAATCCCAAACTCTTGTCCATATCCTCCCTTTAGAATATGGCATTTTATCTGAAATTCCATGAGGTCTTACATTGTTTCTATATTGCCATTTATAATTCCATTATCCATGTTTATTCTGCAATTAAAATTGCGTGAAAATTCTTGATGCTATATTCAGTCTTTATAGGTTCTAGCAAACAGACCTGATATTATCAGAGAAGATTACATGAATGAGCTCTGTATTCTGCAAGATGATGTTCCCCCTTTTTCTAATCAGGTATACATTGAGTATCAATAATTGCAACTGCAAAATCTGTACTCTAGTACATTGAGTGAATAAACTTTGTCCTTTCATGTGTAGGTAGCATTTGCTATCATGGAAGAAGAACTCGGACAGCCACTCGAAACTGTTTTTAGTAAAATTTCATCGCAGACAGTTGCAGCAGCGAGTTTGGGCCAAGTTTACCGTGCTACTCTGAGGGACACAGGAGAAGATGTTGCTATCAAGGTTGGTACATGTCAATCATTTTTCTAAGGGAATTATTACTTAATTTTATACATTGATTTTTGATAGCTCACATAATTTATTATCAAATGGCCTTTCATAACTCTTTCTTGCAGAAAAAATGGTAATAAGCATTTTTTGGACATAAAACTCACCAGTATGTTTATTGTTATCAATAAAATTATTTTGCAACTAGTTACTATTTTCAGAAAAATAAAAGATTATGGGAACTTGAGTTCAACATATCAAATTTACCGGTCCTATCGATATTAAGTTTAGTTTAGTTTCACATAAGAAAAATTTCTATGCTGACATTATGTTTTTATGTACAGGTGCAAAGGCCAGGGATAGAACCTATAATTTACCGCGATCTTTTCCTTTTCAGAACACTTGCTTCTTTTTTGAATGGTATCAGTCTGCAGAAATTGGGTTGCAATGCAGAGCTTATTGTTGATGAATTCGGTGAAAAATTGTTGGAAGAACTGGATTATACTCTTGTATGTCAACTCCTGCTTCTGTTCTTATAACATGAATGATTTGATTATTTTTGTCCATATAATATTTATTTTTCTCTTTCTAGGAGGCTAGAAACATAGAAGATTTCATAGAAAATTTTAAGAATGATCCAACTGTGAAAATACCTCAAGTTTACAAGCACCTTTCTGGTCCACGTGTTCTGGTTATGGAGTGGATAGATGGTATTCGCTGCACCGATCCTCAGGTTAGGGCGTTCTTCTATTCTTACATCTCTATAGGATTGTTTTCTCATTTTGAGCAACCATGCAAAATTGAGAACAAAAACAAACTTAGTTGAAAAAAATATATGCAGAAACCATGTTATTTGGAGCCGAAAATGGCTAAAATGAACATGTAACATTTCAAACAGCATGACACATAAAATATCAATTCGTTGAGGCGATTTTTGATAGCATCGATGACTTATTTTGTTTTAGTCTAGTTAGCAAAACGTGACATGCTTTTATGTATAAACTAGTCTGTTAGTAATCAATGTTATGAAGAGGTCCAATATGATAAAATATTATCTTGTTTGTAAGCAAACACCATGCTGGGACATCCAAGTATTTTTTACCTAGGTTCTATCTGTAGTGCGATTCTTGAATTTTGTTATGAATCACAGTACACTTCAGACTTCATTTTTTTCCCTTCTGTGTTTCATATAAATGTATGGAAGAATCTAACTTATTCACTGGAATACTTGACATAGACCATACACTGGTTAAAACCTTGTTAGCTTTTTCCTCCAAGAACCTGTTATGTTAAGAGCAATTATGATTTATTTTGTATTTTTTTTTGATTGAGTAGTAAATATGAACACACCTGTGTTATTTGCCTCAGGCTATCAGGGAAGCAGGAATTGATGTAGATGGATTTTTGACTATCGGGGTCAGTGCTGCATTAAGGCAGTTGCTAGAATTTGGATTGTTTCATGGAGATCCACATCCTGGAAACGTTTTTGCAATGCGTGATGGCCGAATTGCTTATGTTGACTTTGGCAACGTTGCTGTACTTAGCCAGGTCGGTTAGCTTGGAAAAAAAAAGGTATTAAAAAAAATGGTTAGAAATTACTTGATTTAATTGCCTGTTTTTATTTTTTCTTTCAGCAAAATAAACAAATATTAATAGATGCGGTTGTGCATGCGGTGAATGAGGATTATGTGGAGATGGCTAATGATTTTACAAGGCTTGGTTTTCTAGCAAGTGGAACTGACGTTTCTCCCATTGTTCCTGCTCTCGAATCCATATGGCAAAATTCTGTTGGTAAAGGACTTGCTGACTTTAATTTCAGAAGTGTTACAGGTGAGCTTTTCTTATTATTATGTATATGCACGCAGGTCAGGTTCTGAATTTTAACTTTCTACTTTTTTTCGTCGCACTTTTGGTCAATTTGTAATGCTAATAAGTGAAAACAATATAACACGGGACACATGCAAAAGAACAACAAAAAAATACAATGGAGCGATTTAAAACAGTGGCTGTGATCCAGCTGACAGAGAATGTCATGGTTCTGCATATAGTTTTATCAGGTGGTCCAAATTAGTAAAAATCGTAAATTCTGCTGTGCTCCTTTCTTGTTTAAGCTGGATTAATCTTGCACCCTTATTTACCTATCCATGCATGCGCAAATTTGACTCTAATGTCTCCGACTTTCTAATACTGATTTTATTATGTCCACGCCTATAGTATCTACGTAGCCAATTGTATCATATTCATTTTCAGGGAAGTTCAATCAGCTTGTTTACCAATACCCGATTCGAATTCCAGAAAGGTTTTCTCTTGTTATTCGTTCTTTGTTGACTCAAGAGGGTATCTGTTTCACACTTGAACCAGATTTCAAATTCCTCGAGGTCCGAATCATAAATCAGTATTATCTTTCTTTTATTTACAATTTGCATGGCTCTGATGCGTCGTCTATATATATTAGTTTTTATTTTCCTTGCAAAAGTATACTACTTATCGTAAAGATCTACAAGTAATTGTACTCTTTGCAGGTTGCATATCCATACGTAGCCAAACGTCTTCTGACAGATCCTAATCCTGCTCTTCGTGAACGCCTTATTCAGGTCACCTCTCATTCCTTTAATGCATATTGAGCAATCATTTAAAAGATACTCAATTGAGAACATTTATGCTAAACTATAGTTTATTCTTATTATGTTTGACAGGTTCTATTCAAAGATGGGCAGTTCCAGTGGAAAAGACTCGAAAACCTTATTGTTCTTGCAAAGCAAAATGTGGCTAACATGAATGTCAACCCTGCATTGCAAGTTTCAAACAACACGTAATGTGTTTAGACATCTTATTTCTCTATTCTACTCGGTCTAAGTTATACAATATTAGCATGAAACTAAAATTTGATTTATTCATCAGGCAACTATCAATAAACCGACAAGCAAAATTGGACCTAACAGAAACAATAAAGGATGGGGCAAGGCTATTCTTAGTTGATGCTGGCATCAGGCGACAGCTTATTATGGCATTAACCGAAGATTCTAAGCTTCATATTGAAGAGGTATGTGGCATTAACTAAAGATTCTAAGTATCATGAAAGAATACATTTTTGTCCAGTAAAATCTTATTGAGCTTTGGAGTACTTGCGGTCTATATGTATGTTTTTCATACAGAACCACTTTTCTAATTTGATTTTTTGTTCAATCTTCTTTGTAGCTTGTAGATGTGTACAGATTGGTGGAAGACCAAATCGATATTCCTTCAGTAGCCGTGGAGGTTATAAAAGGTAAATACAAACTATACCATAACCTGAAAAATATATTTCAAAAGGCTTTCTCAATATTCTTGAGTGAAATGATATAATTGCTTAACATTTGATTAGTATAGTCTGTACATTATGAATGATATAGAATTTCATATCTTACAGACATACCCAACGCTACACGTGATTTTATCCTCTCCTGGAGTGATTCGGTTCTATCTGACCGCTGAATGTTACACCGATACTTACAATGGCATACATATACATAGAGTCAACTATAGCATTTCAGTGAAATCTGTAAATTTTGTAGTTGGAATTCATTCATGTGACTACACCAATACAATTTTCATGTATAGCTTTTAGAATGTATATGTATTAATGCTACTGTACTAGTTTTTCTCCTAGGTTTTTGGTTGTGACTACTGCTGATTTTCAGAGACGGTAAATGAATGGCCTGTGTATAGCAAAAGGATTATAGTTGAATATAGCATGGTTAAATAGCTACAAATCTTATTGTGAAATTTGAAGGTTGTCCTATTTATCAGTTATCGTTATCACTGTAACATGACCTAGTATGTTTATGTGATCATGGCTCATTGTTGCAAAAGCATAATGGAATATAGCAGTCCTTTACGGTGTAGAAGATTCAAGTTTACCAATTAATTATTCAATCAATCTCAGAAGCAACTTCATTTTTTTACTCTTGTTTTATGTGGCTGTACTCCTACTTTATACATACAGTGCCCTTTTTTATTGGTAAGTTAAAATTATTTACAATTACCGTTATCGATAGGTTGGTGTATCGACAATTTGGTAACCGTTATATTGGTAATGGTAATTGTTTGTCTAAAAAGGAAAGATCGGTAACTTGACATGTATTCACACCATTATGCTGCTTCTTTATACAAGTTATAATGTTTCTTAATAAAAAACATAAATGAGAAAGTAGTAAAGTGTATTTCAAATTATTTCTTTTGATTACTGAATTAAATTTAATCATTTATTTAATTCTAAATGCATATAATAAAGCATATTATATGAATATACTTGTGTTATAGATTGGCTAGTAAAATTATCGTTACCATTGATATTGAAGAAATATCATCGATAATTTACTGTAGAAAATGATAAATTTATCGTTTACCGTGCCGATTAAATTGACATACCAATTTTACTCAAAAATGGTAACCGATTGACTGATAATAGTATGGTAATGAGATATTTACCGTTATCATAACAGCTTAGATGCATATGTTGTCTCGAAAGCAATATGATTGTGTTTACAAGGGTCGTATGAACGATATAAAGATCAAATGGTGTTATTCTGGTTTTCTTTTAGCAAAGTTTGTGTTTAACATACAATTCCTGATAGAGTAACGCACTAAACAAACACAAGCTCAGAAGTACAACCGTAACTAAATCCACGGAAAACCCCAAAGTTAATGGTCTGTTTAATTTCATAATTTATGTTTTACTATATGAAAGTGCACTTCAAAAGACGTGAGAGAGAAAGCACATAAAATCTTTGATGATTACAACAATGAGATAAAGTGATAGAAAGAAAATAGCTTTTGACAGTTCACAAGAAGCAAAGGAAAAAAAAAAGAATAAAAAAATAAAATAGTTTTCAGTTTTATATATTAAAATTATATTTTTCAAGCTGATTGCTTTTAACCTCGTTCTCCACTCCGTTGTTAGCCCCATTCCCTATTCCATTGGAATAATGTTGAAGGAAGGTACGTTGACGTCGGTCATGTCCGACAATTTAACAATTTTTATAATGTTAATTAATAAAATTAAATTTTTATAAATTTTTAAAATTAATAACTTTTGAAAATGAGGTCCGTTTGATACGTGGTTTTTTGCGTTGTGATCGTATCATAGTGTTCTACATTATAGAGTTGGTTTGAACTGAATCTGAGTAATTTATAATTTTACAATTTATTTGTTTATTTATTTTTGCAAATTATTGATACATATTATTCATTAAATAACAAAAAACAAATAATTAATTATTTAAATATAAATTAATTTTATTTTAATTTTATCGTTGTATTTTTTAAGGCATTATAATTTTACAATGATATTGATACATATTTTATTGTTGCATTTTTGAAGGTATTTTAATTAATTAGCATGTATTTCGATTTTTGTACTGTTATTTCATTTTAATTAAACGCATATTATACAATAAAACAAATAATTAATTACTTATAAATCAACTAAATTAAAAACCATAACTTAAATACCCCGTTCAAATACCCCGTTCGTACCGCCAAACGCATTCCCTGTTCACTCAACTTCCCCGCTCAAATTTCCTGCTTAGATTCTCCATTTTCATTTGTTGCAAATGCACCTTGAAAGCGTCTTGGTGTCAGCGGATAACTTCTTACATCCAGAATTTAACCAAAAACGCTTATTACTTTCTGAACTTGGTGAAACCTGCCAAGTTAAGTATATTGCTTCTAATTTTACTATATTGAATGGAGTTCCTCATAAATGTGGATATTCAATGTCACATTGATGGTACATACAAAAGAAAAAGGAGAAGAATTTCTTCGAGAAGCTAATAAAGGCATTTGGGGAATTGTTATGGTCGACCTAACCCGCAAGAAAGTTCTTTTGTAAGGATACTATTGTTCGACCAAGAACCGAGATGCTTATTTAAAAAACATTTTGAAATATTTTTAAAACTTAGGCAATGTACAACCATGTGCAAAGATGCAATTGGTGCTAGAGGTTTTCCAAAATACCGAGAGCTTCACCAAGTGAACTTGAACTTATGATGGACCTCTAGCCTTTCGATATTTGGAGAATCGACCTTGTTGGACCCTTACCTAGGAGTAATGGCAATGCTAGGTTTGCTATTGTTGCCACTAAATATTTCTGAAAATGAGTTAGCAGCTGAACCGTTATCTACTACTAGTTTATAGAAGATGTTAAGCTTATCATCATAAATATTGCTATTTGGTTCGGTCTACCTTACACAATCATAATAGATAATGAAACTTATTTCAAAGGTAAGAATTCATTGACTTCTGCCAAAAGAATGACATCATAAAACGTTTCTCCTTAGTTGTGCATCCATAGGCAAACGAAGCCTTAGAAGATGTAAACAAAACTATTAAAAGTTACTACTGAATAAAACCAAAGAGAAATGAATAGAAGAGTTATCATATGTACTATGGGCATACATGACAAACACTCATACTCCAATTGGACATGCTCCTTATTTGCCCGCTCATGTGTATGAATTTATGCTTCCTATATAAGTTGATATACCATTGCATCGACGGATGTTCTATAATGACAAGCAAAAAACAGCTTCGAGAAGAAGCTTTAGACTTTTTACTTGAACTTTGAGATCAACTTCAACTATCCATAATACTGAATGTTGAAGATGAGAATAGATTTTGAATACTTTATTATCCCTTGATAATGTTATACAATTCATAACCAACTATTTATAGTAGCACTGCTTAGAGTCTAAGTAATTGTATAATAGGGAAATTATTGTAGTAAGGAAAAACTTAGATATTGATATATCTTTGGTTTATTTCTTAACATATAAAATATATCTCTTAACATCCTCCTCGAACTGATGCGGCGACCATAAGCATCGAGAGTTTTTCAACTAAAAATCGAAAACAGAAAATATAACGGGACTTGGTAAAGAAGTCTACATTTTGCATGGAAAAGGGAATGAAAGGCAGAGCAACAACGTCTTTCTCAAGATGATAACGTATGACGTGACAATTAATCTGAGCGACACTCTTATTATCACGAAACATAGAAGTAGGTTCAGAAAGAGGCACCTTTCATCTGCAAGTAACCTACGCTACTAAACAATCACATTGATAGTAGATGTCATAGCATGATACTCTGCTTCATTTAAAGAGTAAGAAACAATAGGTTGCTTCTTACTATTCCAAGATATAAGAGAATCACCAAGTAATATACAAAAGACAGCAAGCGACTTGTGATCTGTAGGATCTCTACCATAATCAGCATCAGAGTAGGCACGCAATTCCAAGGATGAGGTAGATGAAAATAGAAGTCTATGGAAAATAGTATCTTGTAGATATCTTAAAATATGAAGGACGGATGCCTAATGAACTATAGTAGGGAAGCTACAAACTGACTAACAACTTGAACAACATATGATATATCTAGACGAGCGTGTTAAGGTAAACCAAGATTCCAACAATGGTACGATATAAAGTAGGATCTGACAGTAGTATACCATCTGAAGGAGAGTATTATGCATTAACTTCAATAGGAGTATCAACGACCTTATTATCAGTCTAGTTTTCTCAAGAATATCTATCACATATTTTGACTGAGAAACAAGATAGCCTTTTGGTGAGTATGCCGCCTTAATTCCTAAGAAATATTTTATTGGACGCAAATCTTTCATTTCAATTTTTTTTAGCTAACTCCTTTTTTAAGGAAGAAATACCATGCATATCATCTCCTATAATAATCATATCATCAACATATAATGATAGTATAATACGCCCTTCATTGGTATTTTTAACAAAAAAGGCATTATCATGAAAGCTAGAGACGAAACCAAGAGATTTAATCACAATAGAAAGTTTCTCAAACCAAGCACGAGGTGCTTGCTTAAGCCTATATAATGCTTTTTAAGCTTGCAAACATATCCAAATTCATGTGGAACACCCGGAGGAGGTTCCATATAAACTTCTTCTTGAAGATCACCATTCAAGAATGCATTTTTAACATCAAGTTGTGTAATGAATCATTTTCAAATGGAAACTACAACAATGAGAGTACGAACGGTAGTCATTTTTGCAATCGAAGAAAATGCCTTCACATAATTCATGCCATACCGTTGAGAGTAACATTATGCAACCAATCTAGCTTTATATCTTTCAATTAAACCATCAGATTTGGTTTTGATTTTATAACCCAATGACAACCAACAACGCTCTTACTGTAAGGTTGAGGAACCAAATCCCAAGTACATGTCCTTTGTAAGGAAGAAAGTTCTTCATCCATAACCTCTCACCAACAAGGATTAAGAACCACCTCTTTATAAGAAGTTGGCTCAGAAAGTTTATGAATGGAGGTTAAGAACAAAGAAAAGATGAAGAGTAACAAGAATAAGTAAAATCAGGTAATTTTGTAGACTTACAAATGCGTGTGGAATGACGAAGAGGTGGCTCTAGAGGCTCAGTTAGAGATTGAGGGCCCATTGATGGGGATGACGCAACTTTAGGTGTTCCAGTTGTTCTAGTCAATGTGGGACCGATAGTATTATTATTATCCTTAGAAAAGGGATCAATATGAATTAGATCAAATCTGGTTAAACTATGAATGTTGGATGGAATAGAGTAAAATGATACATGTTCAGGAAAAATAACATGTCTAGACAAACAAAGATTTTTAACTGGTTGGATCAAAACATCCATAACCATTTTTACCCTCACCATAGCCAAGAAAAACACAAATAACATATCGAGAAGATAATTTGTTACGATCTACATGAGGAAGAAGAACAAAACAAATACGCCTAAAAACTTCAAAAATAAAACAATCAGGTGCATGTCCATACAATTTTTCAAAAGGTGAAATACATGAAATGTGAGAAGAAGAAATAATGTTATTAGTCTAACAGTCGCTAGAACAGCTTCAACCTAAAATTTCCTAGGAACAGAAGCATAAAGTAACATAGATGGAGCAATTTTAAGAATATGTCTGTTTTCTTTCTACAACTCCATTTTTGAGGAGTATTAGTACATGAGGTTTGTTGAATGGTCTTATCCAAAGAAAGTAATTCACAAAATTTATTAGAGGTGTATTCTCTACCAAAATCACATCTAAAACATTTTATAATAGACAAATGTTATGCCTTGACAAGTGCTCTAAAGTTTTTGTATATTTCAAAAACGTTAGAATGATGTTTCATTAAATAGCCCCAGCAGTAGCATGTATATTCATCAATAAAGGACACATAATACCGAGACCCTCATTTAGTGAGAACCAGAGATGGTCCCCACACATTTGAATGGATCAAGTCAAATGGAGTAGAAGAAACAGAGATGCTACTGCTAAATGGTAAAGTGGAAAACTTTGCTAGTTTACATTCACTACAATCAGAAACATCATGAGTTTGCAAATTTCTTAACGCACTTGTGGATGCTAAAAATCTCAAATGAGAAGAAGAAACATGACCCAAACAAGAATGCCATAAATAAAAACTAGAGTAAGGACACAAATGAAAAGAAGATAAATCAATACTAGTAGCATCACTAACTGGAATTTTAATTCATTCAAAACATATTGTCTTGTCCAAATCAGTTTTTGAGATTGTAGATCCTGCGAAAAAACAAGAATCAGAAGTAAATGTTACTATAATATCCAGGTCGTATAACTGACCAACAAATGCAAGGTTTAATGTGAGATTTAGGGTATGATAGACATTGGAAAGAGATAAGTTGGGAGTAACATTAGAAACAACTCCCGCTAAAAGTATTGGAGTGCCATCGGCTGTCATAATAGGAATGGAGAATGATGAAGACAAAGTAGAAAAATATGAAGGGTCTCGAGATAAATAGTGGGAAGCTATGACGACCTGTATTCTCCCTCGATTTGAGCTGACAATAAACCATACATGTCCAACCCAAACTGAACGGAAAGATGGATAGTCATGAGAAAGAAAATAAACATAGAAGAGAGAAGAGAAGAGAAGAAGAAAAAGAAACTAGAAACTAAATCAATCACAGAATCTCACAATCACAGCGGAACAACATATAATATAATATCTTTGAACTTTACAAAACAAAAACTGTAATATATATACATCCATCAGAGTACAACAATCAAATCACTAATCGTCAACCTGGATAGTTATAATAACCTGTCCTTGCAATTTCTGATAATTTAAACAACAATGCAGTGGAAAATAAACATATACGTGAATACGACCAGAAGTCCTCCAGCTCGCCTGCTGAAGCTCCAAAGAAGCCAAAACTAAATCTGTAAATATACTCAGTCTGACCCGGGTATTGAAAGGGAAGAACGCCCCGATCAGTCTGGTAAATCAGCTTGATAAAACACATCTCAACATAATGGGTTTTTACCTTACGATAACCAAAACATTTCGTATCAAATCCTTTTATATTATACTAGTGTCTAGTATACAAATAATATCAATCATAGAAGAAATTGTTACATTGATTAAATTCCAGCATACTAGCCACAAAGTGGGTTCTACAAACAAAATGGTAGGCGCATAGCGGAGAATGGATTTTCATACAAATGACCAGGTGAAGGGAATACCTTCCAGTAGTACTTCTCTAGAGGAATGTACCGAGGCCCAACTGATGGTCCTGTACCAACACAAGACTGGCCTACCTCTAACTAGATAGTACGGAATATGTCATCACCCCGGTCGTTACCGACCTATCCGAGGGCCCTCATCGTATACATCTGCAATAATTTAAAACCCAAACATCATAGCGGGAATAAATATATGTAGAAGTGGATGATCATATCCTAATGGTTGCGAACCACATAGCCTTTCCGCATCTATCCTGTTTTGGTCATTTCCGGGTCTAAGGCCTGAGGTCACAATTACCTTTCACATAGCATATATCACTTTCCTCTTTGAATGCCATATTTCCATTCCATCATCACACAACCGATTTCTATAAACTTATCACTCATGAGCTCGTACGTCTCAGGAAAGGGTGTTAATCTAAGAGAAGTTGCCTTCTCTGCCACCAAACAGATGATACGTTCATAGAGATCAATCAATGTAATTAGAAATGCAAAGTCAGACATTTGTCCATACAAGTTGTCCAAGAACAGGACAAACCGAAGGCACTCTCCTACCACATCCTGTCGGGAGTCACCCCTAGGATTAGTAGTGATTAGTCTTTGCATTGGAAATTTCATAACGAAGAGACCACTACTACTATATGTATATTGGGAGTTTATCCCCAAATGATCAACAAGCAATCCTTTACTACGAAAATCCCAAATATCAATGTCTTCCAACACCTGCATATTCGTATGCATATACATTGGTCCGAAGTGGTTTTCGGACAAATCCTATCCCGGTCTCTTTGGATCAACAACGATAAAGTGGCCAAATTTGATAGTCGGTTATTTAACTATCAAAGCAAACAATAATATCTAGAACTATAAGCAATCATTAAGCCCATTTAATAAATCTTTTATTACTTAAATCAATTTCCAAATATTTACTTTAAATTACCTTTTAAAAGATATATTCTCAAAACCATTTCAAATCTTTCAATATTGGAAAACATTTCCATATAGTTATATCAACGATATAAATATATTCACAAATCATTTCATTTTCAACACTTGGAAAAATACTTCCATATACTTATATCAACGGTATAAGTATATTTAATAACATTACCATTTGGAGACATGCCAAATAGATTTCTATAACCGTATAACTCTAGAGTTTGTACGCCTCCGGACGGGTGTTAAGTATATGAAGCAATGCTCCTAAACCACCATGCCATTAGTACGATCATAAGAACCGATTCGTATATTTCACGATAGTAAGTCAAAACATAATTTATTGGGTCAAAACGAATGCTGCATAAAACATTGTTACAACAACCCAAAACATTATTATAGGGATTCGATTTATTATATATATATGTAAAAATATCATATACTTTATAAAACATTTCCTTTCAGAAGATCAATTACTATAACAACAATGTTATAGTCCATGCCTTCCTTACTTCCCGAAAAAGTCTATTACAATAATAAATATTGAAATCTATGTTTTGTATACATATCACATTTTAAAACATTTTCAAAGTATTAAATTCCATTTTAAATTATTACTTCCAAAACCTTTACTTTAAAAAGATAAATTACTTTTAAAACCATTAACTCCATCAATATATTTCTTTCAAACATTTCTTTAAATATAAATCCATATTTAAACCTCAACATAAGTCACTTCCATATTTATAAAACTATTTTTATAAATCTCCTTTCGATTTTATAAAACGTCAATTTTTTATACAATTCCTTTATTTACAAAATTCTATTTATAAATCATTCTTTTATAAAAACTAATTTTACTATCAAAATCCATTTATAAATCCATTTTCTTATAGATCAAATTTATTTATAAATTCCATTTACTAAACAACTTCAAATCCATTTACAAAACATTCACAAATTCCGATTATAAATCTATTTCTTTATTTATAACATATCACTCCTATAAATCTTTTTTTATAAACTTATTCAAAAATCTCTATTCAAAGTATTTCTCAAAACTATACTTTTATAACATCAAAAATCATAACTTTTTATTTCTTTAAAAACAAATTCATCTTTTTTAATAATTTAAAAATCATTGAAACACACACACACACACACTTCCAAAATTACTTCGAAATCCTTTTTAAATCAAAATCATTGTTTTTAGTATTTCAAAATACCAAAAAATAAGGCCCAGTGCTACTAAAGCACTAAATAAGCAAAAACAATCCATGTCATTAAATATGGCATCCAACACATCATATATCAGCATATATATGAAAAATAAATCAACATTTGTGAGGAATCCTGTTGGATCCCTCCAACATGTCCCCCTGCATCACATATAATGTATAATCATAAAAATATAAAATTGACCGCTTCGAGGCGCAATTCATATACAAAGGGTCATCTGCTCTTACACGGGAACATAATAGGATCTCATCCGCTCCAATAAGCGGGAATATATATCCAAACCAACTAATAAATATAGTAACTCATCCAAATAAGCAACAAACAACATAAATAAATTTATTCCCACTTATATAAAAATATAAGCAGGCCAGAGAGATGAGTTTACTCATTAAACTTCCAGAAATCGCCTAAGTGTTCCGGTTTGAATTAAAATTGAACGGCCGTTCCATTTAATCAAAAATTCTTATTAGCTCTGAATTCATCCAATCCAACTCCATAGCGTAGTGCTCGCTGATATGAACGCAAGCAACTTGTCACGCTCGATTTGGACCTCGTACGAGAAAGCTACAGATTAATTAACATTTTCTATAATTAAAATTTAATTAACTTAAATTGAATAAAATTTTAAACTTTAACCTATCTTCTTCTTCCCTCTCTCTCTCTCAACTGCAGGCACACACTTTTCATATTTTTTATTTGCTTCGATCGAACTGACCGGCGACCCAAGATACGTTGTCGCTTGCCACCATCGCGATCCCCTCTCCTCGTGTCGCCGCCACCTTCATGTTAGCACGTGCACGTGCGTACGCACGAAAATCCATGGCCGAACCAATAACTGCAGCCGCGAATGTGAGCCAATTGTTGTTGTCTTGGTCGATGATTCGCCGATCCTACCAGTATATAGCTTCGTATCGACGTGCTATATGTTTTTCTAGTTGACGTCATTGGCTAATTTGGCCTCTAAAGGCTTCGATGATTTTCGATCGTTGGATCGTTTAATTTAATGGCGGCTGAAATTATTAGAAGATTGGGGTTAGTTGCAAATGAAAGGAATTGATGGCCTTATATAGAAAATTAAACTCGACGCTATTCATCCGTGAAAATTTCGAACTCCAAAAGAAGCGTGCCACCTAGCATTCTATATGTTATACCGCCTATGCCGAACATAATGAAATATATATCGAAAGCCAATTCCATCATATACAGAAGATAGCTTCTCAAAATCAAATTATTTTAAATTAAATTCCTTTAATTAATTTCTATGCGTTTCGAACTCGCACGACCAAACGATACGTCCAATCGCCACAAAATTCGGCAGCATATAATATTTCACTATTACGATCCAATGAAACTGGTTGCATCGAAATCCGAGACAGTACCCCAAAAGACTATTTTTACATGTTAATTAAAACGAGTAATTTTCAAAATCAGTTTAATCACTTTTAAATCAAATTTAAAAAGTTTACTATCTTCATTCTTATTCAAATAGAATTTATATCAACTTTCGAAATCATTTTTTCATATTAAATTCAAGATTCAACTATTTAAACAATTTCAAATATCAAATTTAACAATTTATTTATCAAATAAATCACTATATTTGAAATATAAGCTATTTAACTTATTAAATTAATTTTTCAATATTTAAAATCAATTATATATTCCAAATTCGAATGACTAAAATTCTAGGTCGTTACAGAAGCACCAAAATCCAAGCCCGTAAAGATGACTTACCCAAGGAGTTATTACATATTTGACTTGAAAATTAAGAGGCAGACATAACCGGTAGCCGTAGAGAATGATAATTCTGAAGAGACTTGTAGCCAATAATATGAACAGTTGCACTTGAGGAATTGTGAGACAATTGAAACTCCTTTTCAAATATTAGATTTTGACATATCTGAATACATTTTCCGCTGAAAGAGTTCTGATAACAAACTTATGATGGTCAACTATTACGGATAAAACAACATTCTTAGCTGCATTCTTTGATTCTAGTAGCGTAGTCAGTGAAAGATATAAATATTTATCAACACCCGGTTCACATTTAAGAGTTTGTTTGGGTTTAATTCGGCACCCCAAAATTTCATAATTATTTCTTCTTCTTTTTTTTTCTTTTTTTTCCTTCTATTTTTTCTCTTTTTTCCAAAAAATAAAATAAAGTAAAATAATAATATAATACCCTCTCCCTTTTTAATCAGCCCAAAACAAAATAACTTAGATTAGCAAACACGGCCTGGAGCAAAGATGGACTGTGAAAAATCACAGCAGCATGCGTCGAGTAGTAGATGTAGAGACAGTTTGTGAATGTCCGTTTTGATGAGTTGTCTGAAGTGGATTTTGATTTGGTATCTAGGTCGGTTGCAAGTTGTAGCTTCTATATTTGGTCGGAATTCTTTAGTGTATATGTCAAATTTGATTGTAATGGGTTGTTGATAGCGGATATGGGTGGACGTAGAACCAAAGTGGTGGTTTGATAATGCAACTTGGGAGCAGTGGAGTTGTAATGTTTGTGGAGTTTGGTGATGGTGAAAGTAAACAAGGAGAAGAGAGAAAGAAAACATAAAAAATTATAATAGAAAAAATGAGATTAGCACCTTAAGTTAGAACGCTACTCTGATACTATATTAAAGAGGAGAATAGATTTATTGAATAGATGAATACTTTATTCCACTTGATAATGTTATACAATTCATAACCAACTATTTATAGCCACATGGCTTAAAGCCTAAGTAATTGTACAATAAGAAAACTATTGTAATAAGAAAAAAACCTAGATATTGAAATATCCTTGATTTATTTCTTAACATATAATACATATCTCTTAACACTGAATTCATACAAAAGACGACTTGCTATTATAATCAGTGCTTCAAACATCAGAACTTTAGAAAAGGAGACTTAGTTCATCGAAAGATTATGCCATACACTAAGGTTCCAATAGATGGACCTCTTTATCCAAACTGATAAGGACCTATGATTGTCCGTGAATTAATTCCTCCTAAAACTTGTGGACCTAAAAAGATCCAATGAGAATCTCATACTTTGAACTTAGAAACATACCTAAGGTATTATTTGGTTTGAAAATTAAATTTTGGGTTTTGCATTTTCAACATGTACTTTAAATTACAGGAATGATCGGAAATGGGTGGAAAACTATTAATTTGGAACATGATTTTAAAATATAAAATTGAAAATGACTTTTCGTGTTTTCCATCTTTTGGAAAATTTCAAAATCTATCTTCTTCCATCTTTTCTTTCCATTGTTTGATCAAATAAGATGTTTCAACTCCTCCACTCCCACACATACAAATATTGAAAACACAAAACTTTTTGGAAAACCAAAAACTACCTTAGATGTTGCTTTAGCGGAGGAAGTAGCGTCAATGACAAGAGGAGTAGATGGCCAGTGAGAAACAACAGCTAGATTTTCTATACCGGGACAATCAGTTTGAGCGGTTGTTTAAGCATGCTCTTGAGTAGTTCAAGCATCAAAATAGAATCTATCTACATTAAAATCATCGAATGTTGATGTGGAAACAATTTTAGGCACCTAAACCCAACTAGACATTACGCAAGATTGATTTCGAGCGTATCCATATACCTTACATGCCTCCACAACGAGGGGTTTTATACTCGTAGAACACCAGAATGGGACATGTGATACCATTGAAAAGGTTAACCTTTACCATTTATGAAAATGTAACACCCTGTAAAATGAACCATAAATAAATAAAGTAAAGTAAATTAAATATGATAAGGGTTGGATATGAGAATTTTATAAAAGTTGGAATTTGACCATGGAAGTTATTTCGTCTTGTTCATGGCAAAATTCTGATCTGTTTCCATGTACAATATGCTGTAATTAGAGCTCAAACAAAGAAGTTATGAGCATTTGAAGTTCTCAGATTTAAATTAATTTAGTTTGAACTCAAATTCAAATGAGAAATAAAATTTAGGGTTAAATTTCAAAACTTAACTTGGGGGCTAAGTAAATGGTTTATTAAAGCTTAACATAAAAAAGTTAATTAGGGAATAAAATAATTCGACAACGGAAACAAAAATAAACGCCATGAATAAATGAGCGGACAACCGGTCGACTGGTCGCCCAAGGGCGGTTGACCGCTTGGCAACGATAGTTTCCAATGGCTACTAGGGTTTTATGTTATGTTCTATTCGGTTGTGTGCTCCAGATTTACCCATTTCCTACCTACTTTCATCCTACCGTTCTGGTGCGTTTCAACTCCTATAAACATGACCTATCCTCTCCACTATTATTCATATTATTTTGGGGAATATGACGAAACTCTGCCATTGCTATCTCTTTAATAAGATTCAGAAACTCCGTAGAAAATTCAGGTAAGGATTTAACTTATTTCCTATTTCCTCCAATCTATTCTTATCTTATTCTTCTCTAATTATTCTAAATCTAATGAATATATATATACCTATTGACACCAAAAATGGGCATCAACACCCATAGAATCTCACCGATATCGGAGAATGAATATAATCTAGAGAACAAAGCATAAAAGAAAATGAACACGAAGATTTTATAGTGTTTTGGCAATCTTGGCCTACATCCACTTCATATTTTATTAATCTTTCACTTGATTACAATTACAAGAACAGTTGGATCAGCTAGAATCCATTTATAGAAGTTTTTAAGAAAAAGAAATGGCAGAGCCTCCGAAATATGAAGAAGAAGATGAAATCCCCCCTTCTGAAGCTATGGCTGCTATATTTATAGTAGAAGACGCATACAGATCAGGCTGATACTTTGCAAGATGGTTCCCCAGGCCCATTAGAAGCCACCATATCGATCGGCCATGCTCATTCCACGATCCATAACGATCGGTGTAACAATCCAAAATTTGAGATATAATAAATAATTAACGAATTAATTAAATAATAAAATAAGTTTGTGAAATTTTCATAATTGAGCAACGGGAATTGCACCATATGTCCGTGGTAATTTTCTAGTCAATTTCCATATATAATTTGTCAAAATCCGAGTTAGTATGAAGAATATACAAAAGAAATAAGAAATCAACGAAAAAAAAGAAGAAGGTCAAGTCGACCTTAGGGTCGACCCCTAATATGCATTGGTCGACCTCCAACATATACAGGTCAACCCCCATGCATTTTAGGTCGACCTGCTTATGCCAATGGACGTAAATTCATCCAGGTTCGAGTGTATGACATGTTTTCCAATTTTCTTCAAATCCTGTGCGTTCATGCTTCCATCCGATGGTTCCAAGCGAGCCTATGACATGGTTGCACTAGATTTAATCTTTAAATCCAATGTTCTGAGATCCCTAAGCTACACTATAAATAATACCCTAGGCCCAGCTATTTTTCTCATTCATATTTTCTCCTATTTGAGTTCATTGCCAGAGGCTGGACCTTAAATAGAAAAAATTTCTAAGGAGGAAATCTTTTTGGTAAAAATATTCTATGCTCTAAAAGTGGATCAAGGAAGACCAAAGACTAGAGCTAAGGACCATATGTGAGTGTTTTGTAATTATTTTAGATTTTTAAGTAATTTAAAATAATAGGGTTCTCAATAGTTGTAGTTTTTCTGCAATTTTGAGACAGTTTTTATATAAGTTATTTACAGTTAACTGTTAAGTAAATTTCAGAAGTTCTTTTCAGTCTATTTTATTCAACTATTTTTATTTAGCTATTTTCTTCAGTTATTTACAGTTATTTACATCTGTTTCAAGTTGGGATTTAGCCTGTAAATGTAAGTTTCTTTTTGTACCTTTTTACGTAAAAAGAGAAGAATTCGCTAATATGGACTAGAATATAAGAACACTAAATTTACAGAAATTAGATGTAAAATAAGAAAGACTATAATAAAAAGAAGATAGATTGAAATAGGCAAATTTAAGATATTTGCAAGCATGATTATAACTAGTAGTTATAACTAAAAAGAGAAAACAGAAGAGTAACAATTATAACATAGGTTATAATTAGAGAGAACAGAAAGGCTTATTTTAAAACTTAGAGTAAGTTAATAAGCAAATATAGCAGAAATAACAGAAGAGGCTTATTTTAAAACTTACACTAAGTAAATAAGCAAACATAGAAGAAGGGCCGGTACCAACAGCATTCCCTTTCAGTCAGGAACTGATGGTCTCACAATAGTTAGGTGAGGTTGGGACACACTTATGCTGATTAGGGTAAGTAAGAGGCCAAACAGATAGAGGCTCAAATCTGGGGATTTAGGCAAGGGGCGCAAACTAGAACTTTGTTTGTTAGGACAAGTACCGGCAGCATTCCCTTTCAGGTCTAGGACTGATGGTCTCACAACACTTAGGTGAGGCTGGGCAGCATCCCTTTCAAACTAGGACTGGTGGTCTCACAATAGATTAGGTGAGGCTGGGCATGATTATGCTGATTAGGGTAAATAAGAGGTCAAAAGAGGGGGCAACAGTTAGTGTGTACCGGCGATGACCGAGCGTGCGGCATTGATTAGGGTAAATAATTCGCTACTGTGTTCCAAGCGCTAAACAGGTGTCTTCTGCTATGGGACCAATAGGATTGGATCAGCTCACAGTGGCACAACAGAGATAGAAGGCCGATCAATAGGTAGAATTAGGATTTCAGCCTAATTAAAATAGGATTAGGGTTTCAGCCTAATCACAGCAGTTTAAGACAAGTGCAAACAATCCGAACAATCCAAACAATCAAAGCAAACAGCCAAACAGAATCAGAAAGTATTTTACCTCAGTTTTATCTTCTCATGCTAGAACTATTGTTTAGTCTATTATCTATATCTTGCTTAGAAATGCTAGTAATTACTTTCACTCACCAGACTTATAGTCTGACCCACTCCTCTATTTTCCCCTTTTTCCCCATAGGCCATCAGAGTTGAGGACAGGAGATTCAGATTTCTTGGAGATACATTTCCAGAGTTTTTCATGTATTCTTCTTCTTCTTTTCAGTTTTCTTTTCATTTGACTTTGGATGTACTGGTACTTTATGAGAGGGATGATTATTTTATTGTACTCCGATTTTATGAGACTAAGATCTATTTTTCATAAGACATGTGTATTTGGTATTTGAGACATGTGATGTTTTTCAGACTTATTTATGAAGTTTTATTTTGAATAATGAGTTACCATTTAAATGTTTCAATGGTTTTTACTTATTTGTCTTGTGAATCTTAGTCTATGTGATGTTTTAGCTATACCTATAACGCACCACATTCTTTAGTGTGCCCTTTTTGGGTATACTAAGGAGTGTGGGGTGTTTCAATCGGCACACCCATGACCGATCATTTTTGCTTGCCATTAACAACCCACGATCGTTATTGGAGGATCTTGTAGGCTTTCTGACATTGCTTCTAGAATATGGGATCATACTGGGTTGCAGATTACAAGCTATCAGCTGTTTTAACTCGAAGGCAAAACATACACCAAAACATGTTGATCGTTAGGTTGTACCCATCAGTAACGATCAGCATATATCGACCGATCTTCCTCTTATCTTCATTCTAGGATGCGCGATCATCATGATACACCCCACTTGCTACTTTGTTGATGTCATTGAAGTCTTACATGGATTGGCCTCATGGTTGCCAAGATATTAGCTGTTCTCCAATTATTTGAGTTATCTTCTTTGATCGTCTTCTGGTCGATCCAAACAAGTCGTTGTCTCACCCGTAGCTTGTGTACTCGGACTTCAGTCAATTCCAAACTTGAGATATAACTTCATAGGGCTAGGCTAGTGGCTTCATGTTTGCCATACTTCGACTTGGTTTCGATTTGAATCTGTTCGACTATCATCTATAGTACTATATATAGCTAGCTCTTCAAGCTATCGATTATCCGTCCCTAGTCGAATCGATGATATCACGACTTCGCCTAAAAGGTGGGATAACATTTGCCCCCAAAGTACGTCTTGTGAATAACATGATGTGCTTTGAACCATAACAGGTCTGAATCGCCGTGACGGAATCCATTTAGCCTCCTGATTGATGACTACTCCTCTACCATCTATTGATAGTATAAATTCGGAGTCGTATCCTGCTTGCATATACAAATTTGGCTACGGGAAATCTACAAGCCCTCATTCATCAAATCCTGCCTCAAACTTGATAGCTCCAGGTTTGTTTGCAATCTTTTATTGATTATGGAGATCTGAACTTTTAAACCTGTTTTCATTCACCTTCATACACGTGCTCATGTTGTTAGCTCCAGGTCGTGCTTGTGTCCACAGGTCATTGCCAACTTTCATGATATTCTAACTGTTCACGTACATAATCGAATTTCTATGATCATTTTCCGTCCTTCTCATTCACCACAGTTTCCACTTACTTCATCATATTTCCATTCATCACCACACATTTTTTTTAGAATTCTAAATTGCCTTCGATCATGGAACTGAGTGTTGTAGGTTAGGAAATGAAGTGGTCATCCAAAGGCTTAAATAAATGAGAGACAAAATCGATCCGCATAGGGATGGGTTGGCGTGCTTTGTAGATTAGATTTGGAATGGATTGGCATATGGTCGAATGGTTGGAGGGTGGATCAAGAATGGATCATCGAATGTACAACTTAAAGATGGGTCGGCATGGTCACTGTGTATAAAACGATTGGTGTAACCCTCTGAAGCGAAAATGATCGGCTAAACCTTCAAGGTGAAAACGATTGGGAGAAACTATCTCTATATAAGGCCTGACACTTAGCCGCCTTCTTCACTTTACTTTTCACTTCTGCCTTTAAGTTCCAAAATGAGATAAGTATCTTCGCCCTCTCATTACCAATCCTCACAACATTATCCATCTTCTCCTCCAAATCCATACTTCGAATTGACCTCGACTCCTACATTTTTCTAGATCACAAACATATGTAAAGCACCATTCGAATTTGTTGCATAAGTCTCTAATCGATTTCGAATCTAGGACAGTTGGCATGGGGTTGAGTTCTCTTTTTCCTTCTTGTTCTTGTAATCGTGTTCAATGAAGGCGAAGTAACTCTCCTGGAATAAGCTAACAACCCACTGTTATCGGGTCGATCGTTCTTGAGGGAGATGACGATGAGAAGACGAAGGGTTTGGAGTGATGGATATGAACGACTCTTACGATCATTCGTGGACGATCAGTGGGGTTTTGTTTCGAAGATGAGGGAGTTTAAGAAAGGCCTGTGAACGATCGGTGGGTAGGGTCATTGTTCGACGATCAGTGGACGTTGCCTCAGGAGACGATCGGCATACCTGAAACGTTCGGCCTTTAATATATTGGAACGATTGGACTATACAATATTATGACGACCCATATATAGTTGGACTTAATGTTTTTACCTGTGCATAAGAATATAACCTATAGCTTGAACATGAACTCGAACTAAACAATTAACTCCGGTTCCTTATAGACATTTGAACATAAACCTGACTATATATGGCATGGCCTACGCGACTAATGACATGCCACTTCAGAAGAAGTACCATAAATGAAGAATTCTAACTACCATGTCAAAACTTATGCATAGCTCAGACAACAGTTTGATTTCCATTAGCTAATGACTGTCTTTTGAACAAATTTCTATGCCTTGTTGTCTTTTCTTGTCTTCATTTAACCCATTAGCACATCGATTAGCAATTTGTTGTACAACACATACACTTACAATGCACTGGGGGTTACAATTCGTTTTCTCTAATTATGGTTTTTACTAAGTTTGATAACAAGGGAATCTAGGTGTTCCAGATACTTCGCAGTCATGCCAGTCGGATCTTCCTTTTATAGGACGAACTCGGATGTGGAATCCAGTTTAGCAACCGAGTCTGGCAGCCTGCCATTTAGTCACAGTCCAGGGTAGGTAGAAGGCTCGGGTTCTCTGTAACAACCCGAAAAATTAGAGTAATAATAATTAATTAAAAAATTAATTGGATAATAAAATAGGGTTGGAAAATTGTCAGAATTGAGCCACGGGAGTTGCACCATTGGATCCGTGGTAATTTTCTGAGCAATTTTCATATATAACTTGTTGAAATCCGAGTTAGTATAGAGAAGTTAAGAGAGAAACAAAGAAAATCAGAATTATATATATAACTAAATAAAAAAAAGAAAGAAATAAAAGGCAGACCCGTTACGGGTCGACTCGCGCCTAAGTGGGTCGACCTGTCTATAGGCTAGGTCGACCTGCATTCTTCCCTAGACGATTTTTCGTCCAGGTGCGAGCCGAAGACTGTAAATCTGATTTTTTTTGGTGAAATCCTGTACGTTCGTAGCTGCATCCGATGGTTCCTAGTGAGCCTATGATGTGGTTGCACTAGATTAAATCTTCAAATCCGACGGCCTGAGATCCCTAAGCCACACTATAAATAAAACCCTAGGCCTAGCTATGTTTCTCATTTAGATTTTCTCCCAATTGGGTTCATTGCCTGAGTCTGAACCTTAATTAGAAAAATTTCCGAGGAGGAAATCTTTTTAATAAAAATATTTTACACCCTAGATGTGGAACCACGAAGGCCTAGGATTAGAGCTAAGGACCACAGGTGAGTGTTTTGTAATTATTGCAGATTTGTAAGCAATTTAAAATAATAGGGTTCTCAGTAGTTGTAGTTTTTTCTACAATTTTGAGACAGTTTTTATGTAAGTTTATTTACAGTGAGTTTTTAGTAAATTTCAGAAGTTCTTTTCAGTCTATTTTTATTCAGCTATTTTATTCAGTTATTTGCAGTTATTTACAATTATTTACATTTGTTTTAAGTTGGAATTTAGCCTGTAAATGTTAGTTTCTTTTTATAGAGATTTAATCCCTTTTAACGCGAATAAAATATTAAAAAGAGAAGAATTCACAAATATGGATTAAAATAGAAAAACACTAAATTTACAGAAATCAGATGTAAAATGAAAAAAACACTGAAATAAAATGGAGATGGACTGAAATAGGTAAACTATACAAGCATGATTATAACAAGTGGTTATAACTAAAAAGAGAAAATAGAAGAGTAACAGTTGGAAGAACCATTATAACACATAGGCTATAATTAGAAAGAAAGAAATAATAGAAAGGGCTTATTTTAAAACTTAGATCTTGGATTAAGTTAATAAGCAAATATAGCAGTAGTCGCCCGTACCGACAGCATTCCCTTTTAGGTCTAGGACTGATTGTCGCACACGTGGGTGAGGCTGGGCACGCTTATGCTGATTAGGGTAAATAAGTGGCCGATAGTTAGAGGCTCAAATTTGGGGATTTGGGCAAGGGGTGCAAAGTTAGAAGATTAGTTTGTTAGGACCAGTACCGGTAGCATTCCCTTTCAGGTCGAGGATTGATGGTCTCACACGTGAGTGAGGCGGGGCACGCTTATGCTGATTAGGGTAAATAAAGGTTCAAATAAGGGGCGACAGTTAGTGTGTACCGGTGATGACCGAGCGTGCAACATCGATTAGAGAAAATAATTCGCTACTGCTTCCTAAGCACTAAGAGGTGTCTTTTGCTGTGGGACCAACATGATTGGTTCACAGTGGCACATCAAAAATAGGAAAGGCCGATCAATGGGTAGGATTAGGATTTCAGCCTAATCAAGTTAGCAGTTGAGATAGGATTAGGGTTTCAGCCTAATCACAACAGTCTAAGACAAGTGCAAATAATCAAAGCAAACAGTCAAACAAAATCAGAAATAGTATTTTATGCAAGTTTTATCTTTTATGTATCTTCCTTTCAAGCTAGAACTATTGCTTAGTCTATTATCTTTATCTTGCTTAGAAATGCTAGTAATTACTTTCACTCACCAGACTTATTATCTGACCCACTCCTCTATCTTTCCTTTTTCCCCAATAGGCCAGCAAAGTTGAGGATAGTTGATTCAGGTTGCTTGGAGATTCATTTCCATAATTTTCTCATTTCAGATGTATTCTTCTGCTTTTCATTTTTTTCATTTGGCTTATAATGGATTTGCACTTGTGAGATGGATTGTTATTGTTATTTTTGTACTCTGATTATGTGAGACTGAGATGTATTTTCATGAGACATGAGAGATTTTGAGTTTTTGAGACATGTTATGTTTTTATGACTTATTTTGAGATGAAGTTTAATTCTGAATGATAAGTTATTATTTAAATGTTTTCCGCTGCTTTTACTTATTTATCTTGTGAATCTTAGTCTCTGTGATGCTTTAGCTATACCTATAATGCACCACATCCTTTGGTGTGCCCTTTTTGGGAATACTAAGGGGTGTGGGGTGTTTCATTTGGTATCAGAGCCTATGGTTACAGGATTCCTAAAAACTTGTTTTAAAAGTAAAGTATTTTTCAAAGGTAACATATCTCAAACTAAAAGTATTTTTCAGAAAGAAACTCTTGTTATAGAAATAGTTTTCAAGTATAAGAGAGTTTTTATAACAATCACCTCAAAGTCTAGTTCAACCTTCTTTCGATTCTAAATTTTCCTTTCTTTGTATAGAATGGAGGATGCCCCAAATCTTCCAGAGGGTGTCCAAGTCCCTGGCTGGTTCCGTAGATACCTCCAAGCTACAGCACCAGAGGTGCAAGGCTAAGTGCCCATTGTAGCACCGGCGGGTGGAGGTCCCGTTAATCCACCTGCAGCAGCCAATTTTTCTAAGCTATGCAAGGTCTTCGCTAATCTAGGAGGCAAGACGTTTTCTAGCATGGAGGATTTCATAGAGGCACGAACTTGGTTGAGGAATACAGAGTGGATATTTGGGCTGTTAGGATTGGAGGACCGATAGAGAGTTCAGCTTGCATCTTGGCAGCTGAAGGGAGAGGCTTATTATTGGTGAGAGATTGTAGAGATAGAGGGTAGAGACATTGGTTGGTTTGGATTTCGGGAAAGGTTTAAGAGAAAGTTCTTGTCGCAAGCCGAGGAAAGCATGCAGTTGGAGAAGTTCATTAGTCTGAAGGAGGGGAGTCTTTCGTTGAAAGAGTATATAAATCAGTTTAACGAGTTATCGAGGTTCGGGATGGAGCTTATTAATACATCGCATAAGAAGGCTACCAAGATTGCTAAGGGTCTGAACCATCCCCTCTAAGGGTTGGCATTGACACATGTACCTATGGGAGCGACGTATGAGTCACTTGTGGAAATGGCTCTCATATCAGATGTTGCTAAGGAAGAAGAGGTTAAGGGGGTTCCTAAATCAGAAAACTCTAAGAAGTAGTGGTGGAAGAATAAGAAGGATAAAGACAAGAAGAAAGGAGGACGACCTCAAAAGGGACAGGTCAAGAAGGGCGAGAAATGTCATAATTGTGGATTGGTTGAGCATGGCTGTAAGAAGGACACGATAAAGGGGAGGTGTTACACTTATGGGTAGCCTGGACACCTTAGTAGAGCTTGTCCTCAGAGGACAGGGCAGAGAGCAGGCGCACCTATGGTGCAAGTACAGGCTTTGGTTGCAGCACCTTCAAGTAGTGGACCGGACCGAGGTAGGAAAGTTTCTGTAGAAGGTTTGATCTCTTTTTTGGATTTTCCTATTCGAACTCTTTTTGACTCTGGAGCATCGCGTTCTTTCATTTCTAGTTCCTTGGTTGATTGTTTGCACTTAGATATTTCTCTAGTTGTAGACCTATAGTTGTTTCAAACCCTATAGGAGGATCAGCACATTTATCCATGATTTGTTGGGGTTAGAAAATTTTTATACTAGGCGTAGAGTTTGATTGTGACGCCTATGTACTGGGATTTTCGGGATATGGGATGATTTTGGGGATGGACTGGTTATCCACTTATGGTGCGATATTGGACTGCGAGAGGAGAGTCGTCAGGCTAGGGACATGTAGCGGACGAACTCTCGAGGTTTCATATGACCCGTAGGGGTCAGTCATGTTGAGCTTCTTTATTCCCTTGATTCATCACTAGGAGAGTTAGATTCAGTTCTAGTTGTTAGAGATTTCCAAGACGTTTTTGAGGAGGTTAAGGGGCTACCCCCTAAGAGAGAGATCGACTTTAGGAACTATCTAAATGACAATGCTAAGCCAGTGGCATTGCCCGTGAGACATATGGCTCCTAGGGAGAGGAAGGAGTTAAGTAAGCAGATTGGTGAGCTATTAGAGAAAGGCTTCATCAGACGGAGCATATCTGAGTAGGGGGCGCCAGTTGTCTTCGCTACAAAGGCGGATTGTTCCCTTCGACTTTTTGTAGACTATATAGAGTTGAATAAGCTCACGAAGAAGAACCGTTACCCACTTCCTAGGATAGACGATCTTTTCAATCAGTTTTGGTTGGCTCTTCAGTATTTTCTCAGCTTGACTTAGACACTAGATTTCATTAGCTTAGGGTCGCTGACGATAACATCGATAAGACATCATTTAGGACACCCGATGGATTCTTTGAGTGGTTGGTTATGCCGTTTGGGCTGACCAATTCCCTAGCCTATTTTGTAGATCCAATGAGCCGTGTTTTTCGAGATGTCCTTAATAAATTCGTTGTAGTGTTTGTGGATGACATTCTGGTGTTTTCCAAGAGTATGGAAGAGCATGCTATTCATCTTGAGGAGGTTCTTCGTACACTTCGTGTTCATCAGTTGAAAGCAAAATTCTCGAAGTGTCACTTTTGGCATGAGGAGATGCGTTTCTTGGGGCATGCAGTCTCAAGAGAGGGTCTAGCTATGGATCCCACTAAGGTAGTACCGGTACAGGATTGGAAGGCGCCTAAGAACGCTACCGAAGTTAGAAGCTTCCTAGCTTTGGCTGGTTATAATAGGAAGTTTATCAGAGATTTTGCTAAGATTTCAGCACCGCTTACTCACCTCACTAAGAAGAATGCGACATTCGTGTGGGACGTGGATTATGAGGATTCCTTCACGATGCTAAAGAGGACCCTTACTAGTGCACCGATGTTATTTTTACCCGATGGAGCTAAGCCTTTTACAATATACACTGATGCATGTGGGACTGGCCTTGGGGCAGTATTGATGTAGAAGGGGAGGGTAGTATGCTATGGGAGTAGACAGTTGAGAACTCATGAGAAGAACTACCCCACCCATGATTTGGAGCTGGCTGCTATTATTTTCGCGCTCATGTCTTGGAGAAATTACTTGCTAGGAGAGAGATTCGAGCTTTTCACTGACCATAAATCATTGAAGTACTTGTTCTCACAAAAGGATTTGAACTTATGGCAGCAGCGTTGGATGGAGCTTCTGGCACCATATGACTTTGAGATAGCTTACACCCCTAACAAGGGGAACGTGGTTGCAGATGCATTAAGTAGGAAGAGAACAACCCTTAGCCCAATGTTCGTAGAGTGGAAAAGCCTAGAGTTTATTTCAACCTTTGATTTTAAGCCCTCTACGGACATTACTCTTAGATTATTGGTAGCACTTGAGGTTAAGCCTACCCTCATAGATCAACTCAAGGCAGCGAGAGGATTCAGAGCTTGTGGATATTCTAGATAGGATTAGCAGAGGAGAGGTGTCTAGACATCTCCAACGCTATTCCACCGATAGTAAAGGGTGGCTAAGGAGAGATGGATGACTTTGTGTCCCTTGCACTGGTGATTTGATAAGTGCAGTTCTAGCAGAAACACACCATTCTTGGATGACTATTCATCCGGGTGGTGATAAGATGTATAGGGACATAAAGAGAGTGTTTTATTGGAGTGGCATGAAGAAGGATGTAGCAGAGTATGTGGCTAAGTGTCTTGTGTGCCAAAGGGTTAAGGCGGAGCAGCAGAGGCCTGGCGGATTGCTTCAACCATTGGATGTCCTCGAATGGAAGTGGGATAGTGTTTCGATGGACTTCATATATGGTTTACACCAATCTAGGAAGGGAAATACCACTATTTGGGTGATTGTAGATCGTTTGACAAAGAGCGCCCACTTTATTCCGGTCAAGAGTAAGAGGACAACACCTTATTTGGCATCGATATACGTTCGTGAGATAGTCCGACTTCATGGAGTTCCCTCTAGCATAGTGACTGACAGAGACCCTATCTTTACTAGCGAGTTTTGGTGGAGCTTGCAAGAGGCTTTAGGGACACAGCTTAGATTGAGTACGGCCTATCACCCTCAAACAGATGGCCAAACAGAGAGATTTAATAGAGTTCTTAAGGATTTGTTGAGGATGTGCATTCTTGATTTTGGAGGGACTTGGGAGGAGCACCTTCCTTTAGTGGAATTCGCATATAAAAATAGTTTTTAGGCTAGCAATGGGATGGCTCCTTTTGAAGCACTTTAAGGAAGACCTTGCAAGTCGCCTTCATGTTGGTTGGAGTCTACAGAAAGATTGCTACTTGGTCCCGACATGGTTAGAGAGACTTCGGAAAAGATTGATTTGATTAGAAAAAGAATGAAGACGGCCCAAGATAGACAGAAATCCTACGCTGATAAGCGGAGAAGGGATATTGAGTTCGAGATAGGAGATTTGGTTTTCATTAAGGTGTCTCCGCTAAGAAAGGTAATGAGGTTTGGATCAAGTGGGAAACTTGCTCCTAGATTCATAGGACCGTTCCCCATTGTGGAAAGGGTAGGGAAGATGGCGTATTGGATAAAGCTACCGGAGAGGTCTTGGGAGTTCATGATGTTTTTCATAATTCGCACTTGAGAAAGTGCTTACATGATTCAGCAGAGGTAGTGGAACCTAGCTAACTTGAGGAAGTTGTAGTGGAGGGAAGCATCGGTTCGTCGCATTCCTACCAAGATTGTTGGGCATGATATCAAGAAGCTTAGGAATAAGGAAGTCCCTTTGGTTATGGTGCAGTGGGGAAATAGTATTGAGGACGCTACGTGGGAGGCTGAGGAGAAAATACATATCTCTTATCCGCATCTCTTCGATGGTACATCTTGAGTTTCCTATTTCCATCTCTAGTTTTGAATAGGTTCTTTCCTTTAGTTTCCTTTGGGAGGGTAGATCTTAGGATTTAATGTATGGATGGTAGGACTGAATGTAAACATGTTACTAGAACATGTTATGTATGTTGGACGCAAGTGGTTGCAAGTGTTTGCTAGTGGATGCTAATGGACACATATACACACACTAGGCACTATTATCTCTTAGAGATCGGCCTAACTAGGTCACTAAAGCATATGCATATGGATGTGTGTGCACTTGCATTTTTATTTCATGGTTGCTATGAATGGGTGATTATCATATGATTGTTGCATTTGGATGATGATTGTAGCATGCATATAGAACTATCAGTTGTCATTAGGGAATTTGCATTCATTTGGATACATGGCAAGGACATGAGCGCATAAAAAGGAGGTCGATTGAATCAGTAGACCGCCTAATCTTTTGCATTAGTTAGGGACATTGACACTACACTATTGCATATATCATAAATTGCATTAAAAAGCTTAAGGACAATGGATGTAATGGATGATGGTTGAATATGTGGTTGTGGAATTTGGATGAAAATATTTATTTCATTCTTCTGTCCTTGGAGATTTCGGGGGCAAAATCCTTTAAGGAGGGGAGAATGTAACAACCCGAAAAATTAGAGTAATAATAATTAATTAACAAATTAATTGAATAATAAAATAGGGTTGGGAAATTATCAGAATTGAGCTACGGGAGTTGCACCATTGGGTCCGTGGTAATTTTCTGAGAAATTTTCATATATAACTTGTTGAAATCCGAGTTAGTATGGAGAAGTTAAGAGAGAAACAAAGAAAATCAGAATTATATATATAAATAAACAAAAAAAGAAAGAAAAGAAAATGGCAGACCCGTCATGAGTCGACCCGCGCCTGAGTCGGGTCGACCCATAGGTTGACTGCCTATAGGTCAGGTCGACCCGCATTCTTCCCTGGATGATTTTTCGTCCTGGTATGAGCCGAAGACTATAAATCTGATTTTTGGTGAAATTCTGTGCGTTCGTAGTTGCATCCGATGGTTCCTAGTGGGCATATGATGTGGTTGCACCAGATTAAATCTTCAAATCTGACGGCCTAAGATCCCTAAGCCACACTATAAATAGAACCCTAGGTCTAGCTATTTTTCTCATTCAGATTTTCTCCCAATTGGGTTCATTGCCTGAGGCCGAACCCTAATTAGAAAAATTTTCTAGGGAGGAAATCTTTTTAATAAAAATATTTTACACCCTAGAAGTTGATCCAGGAAGGCCTAGGATTCGAGCTAAGGACCACATGTGAGTGTTTTGTAATTATTTTAGATTTGTAAGCAATTTAAAACAATAGGGTTCTCAATAGTTGTAGTTTTTCTACAATTTTGAGACAATATTTATGTAAGTTTATTTACAATCAGTTTTTAAGTAAATTTCAGAAGTTCTTTTTAGTCTATTTTTATTCGGCTATTTTATTCAGTTATTTACAGTTATTTATAGTTATTTACATCTGTTTTAAGTTGGAATTTAGCCTGTAAATGTTAGTTTCTTTTTATAGAGATTTAATCCTTTGTGATGCGAATAGAATATTAAAAAGAGAAGAATTCGCAAATATGGATTAAAATAGAAAACACTAAATTTATAGAAATCAGATGTAAAATGAGAAAAACTGAAATAAAATGGAGATGGACTGAAATAGGAAAATTAGAGATATTTACAAGCATGATTATAACGAAGTGGTCATAACTAAAAAGAGAAAATAGAAGAGTAATTGTTGCAAGAACCATTATAACACGTAGGTTATAATTAGAAAGAAAGAAATAATAGAAGGAGCTTATTTTAAAACTTATATCTTGGATTAAGTTAATAAGCAAATATAGCAGTAGTGGCCCATACCGGCAGCATTCCCTTTCAGGTCTAGGACTGATGGTCTCACCGCTTATGCTGATTAGAGTAAATAAGTGGCCAATAGATAGAGGCTCAAATTTGGGGATTTGGGCAAGGGGTGCAAAGTTAGAAGATTTGTTTGTTAGGACCAGTACCGACAGCATTCCCTTTCAGGTCGAGGACTGATGGTCTCACACGTGGGTGAGGCTGGACACGCTTATGCTGGTTAGGTTAAATAAAGGGTCAAATAAGGAGCGACAGTTAGTGTGTACCGACGATGACCGAGCGTGCGACATCGATTAGGGTAAATAATTCGCTACTGCATCCTAAGCGCTAAGAGATGTCTTTTGTGGTGGGACCAACATGATTGGTTCACAGTGGCACAACAGAGATAGGAAAGGCCGATCAATGGGTAGGATTAGGATTTCAGCCTAATCAAGTTAGCAGTTGAGATAGGATTAGGGTTTCAGTCTAATCACAGCAGTCTAAGACAAGTGCAAACAATCAAAGCAAACAGTCAAACAGAATCAGAAACAGTATTTTATGCAAGTTTTATCTTTTCTGTATCTTCCTTTCAAGCTAGAACTATTGCTTAGTCTATTATCTTTATCTTTCTTAGAAATGCTAGTAATTACTTTCACTCACCAGACTTATTGTCTGATCCACTTCTCTGTCTTTCCTTTTCCCCAATAGGCCAGCAAAGTTGAGGATAGTTGATTCAGGTTGCTTGGAGATTCATTTCCGGAATTTTCTCATTTCAGATGTATTCTTCTGCTTTTCATCTTTTTCATTTGGCTTATGATGGATTGGCACTTGTGAGAGAGATTATTACTGTTATTTTTGTACTCTGATTATGTGAGACTGAGATGTATTTTCATGAGACATGAGAGATTTTGAGTTTTTGAGACATGTTATGTTTTTATGACTTATTTTGAGATGAAGTTTAATTCTGAATGATAAGTTATTATTTAAATGTTTTCCGCTGCTTTTACTTATTTGTCTTGTGAATCTTAGTCTCTATGATGCTTTAGCTATACCTATAACGCACTACATCATTTGGTGTTCCTTTTTGGGAATACTAAGGGACGTGGGGTGTTTCATTCTTGGCTTGATCTTTCAAGGATTGTTCCTATCTTTCCACCGGAAGTTATCATACCGGCTCCCGACACTTTAGAAGACGCCATCGTTCTTGAAAATCCTCTTGATTTATTAGCTTCAAAGATCAAAGAAGACGCTCTCTAGAGGATTTGGACAAGGCACGAGATTCCCTTTGATGACATATTAGTTTCGTCATAAGGCAACAAGGCTCACAGACCTCTTGAAGGGTACACAACATGTAATAAATTCATGTGCTGGGCGGGATGTATCCCACCGTTCAATTCGTATATCTAGGACATTTTACATTATCTAAGAATTTCTCCCGCGCAACTCCATCCCAGGCTATGCACTTCTCAATTGTACATACACCATCCGCCCACTATCGAAGACATCCGATTTCTTTTCACTTTTAAAAGACGGATAGGGAGCTTATCGTTTACTTTTCTTGAATTGGCAAAGAAATGTTAGATTTTGACCGGCACTTGGAACAAATTAAGTGCTCTCAAGAGCGAATGGTGCTTCGTTCATTGTCCGCCCGGCTTCGCTTAATTATGGCTAGAGAGACGTAAGTGTTCCTCACTGTTTTCATAAATATATAAGGAAAACATATCCATGCCGCATTCTAACGACGTCATTCATTTTCAAATGCCGTTACTTGACCAAGTGGCAATGTTTATGAAGAAGTAGTCTCTATCTTGAAGAACGCTCCTGCTGAAGACAAAAATATCTAACTTTTGCTCAGTTACGAATGTCTTATCACTTTTGGCTTGATAGAAGTGGGCCTCAGCGTAGGGCTTACAAAAACTGCCCAACCGGCTTGGACCAGAATGCAGGCCGCAACCGGTCAAAGAGATGTTCAATCTAGCCCTGCGGTGCCCCCAGTCATGAGCACCCATGAGTCTGCCGATATCTACGGCGGAGGACATAGTGAAGATGCACTTGGTCGTCATGATGATAGACCTGATCCCGGGGTTGGCATCGGACCTTCACAAGTTCCTCAACCCTCGACCATGACTAAGAGAAAGGGCAAAGCGACTGCTCACAAGCCTCCAAGAAGTCATCGCTCCAATCCAACTAAGCCGTCGTTAAGCCTACCACTAGATCCTTTGTCCAATCTACCGATCACATCCAATCTTGACGCTTATCAATTCACTGATGTGAGAATTATGGGATTAGAGTCTCCCATCAGAACCAGTTCAGAGATCCCCACTTATGGAGGGGAAGTTACATCGATGAGCAAGGCTCCTACACCTGGTTTGTTGGGGGATGCACTAGGACACTCTCACACACTCACACGCCTAACACTGCACTGTGCTTAATTTATACTTCCTAATACTCAAAGTTGTTCATTACCCATTTATATCTGCAGGAACGATGGTGAGGAAAAGGAGTATGTTTGATTCCTTACGGGACATACAACATCAATCTTCTGGTTCGCGATCTAGCCCTTATCACGGTAGCCATGACAATTATGACATTAGCCATCGCCCCAGCCGAGGTCGCGGTTATCAAGAAAGGGAAGACAGGGATAGGCCTGCTCAGGACATTCATAGACCGAGATCGAGATCTCCTCTTTAAAAAGGTCCAAAAAGGTTAGCAGAGCACATGGACTTGCCCACCAATCCTCCCTATGGCCCTCCTACAGTTCCCATGCCTCCAAAATCTCAGCGACTGATCGATCGTCGCCGTCATGGCGAACAGGCTGCAGTGCACAGGCCTGGTATGGAAGGTTAGGGGTCAAAATTATTTCTGAGAATCCCTTAGTTGACTCAAACGTTTGCATGGAAAAGCTTCAAAAGGAATTTTTGAACTTTTGCTTCAATGGGTTCTATTTTCCTCCCAATCTGAAAAAGTTTCCAGATGATGTTCAAAGAATGACCATTAACCGCATCACCAACATCCACATGCAATACCGGGAATGGATGAAAGCTGCAGAAAAAATATCAAAGGTTTCCTTCGAACATGCGGCAGAAATAGAGAAACTAAAGCGACAAGAGGCCCAAGATAAAAGGATTATTGAATCTCTAACCAACGAATACGAGGCCTCTAGAACCGCCTTAACTGTAGCTGAAGAAAAAGCCGACGCTGCTTTAAACTATATGGAGGAGACGAAAGCTATCCATCTCGATATGGTTCAAGTACTACACCACCAGAATCAAGAGATAACGCTTGAGAGAGACGCGGCTCGAGACAAAGAATCTGCAGCCTTGAAGGAAGTGGCCAAACTCAAGGGCAGGCTTAAAGTTGCGATAAAAGACAGGGATGAAGCTCAAAGGATCGCTCAAGGTTCTTTTGAAGAGCTGGTTTGCGTTAGGCTTGAGAGAGATGAGGCTATTGAAAAGGCTAAAAACGTCGATACGCTCAATCAACGTGAGACAAAAACGATCACGAACAAGGTGAGAGAGGAGGTGATGAATGAGCTCGACCCACTTCTCGTCCTCTACAACGCCAATGTACTCAAACACAGTTATTTAACGTAGCTTGGCGAATACTACCCCTACCAGCTTCATCGCGCTTGGGACTTACTTGTTTTAGAGGAGAAAAGACTTCACGGCACTGAGAATGTCGACGTAACGAAACTTGAGAGCAAAGTGCTGATGGGCGATGAACCCAAAATACTACATGCCGTTTAGTTTTCTCTCCAGAGAGAGTTTATAACTTCTCCTTCTCATGAAGTGAGCGAAGCATCTGGGTTAGCACATTCTGACATTGCAACTGAGCTGCCCCCGGCGTCTCAAATCACGACCGGTCCTACGACTAGCTCCTCGACTGTTCTCGGGTACGATCCGGATAAACCGCAACTATTTTCGATCCTTGAGCGTGGTTTTGAGGATGCTACGGCCCAGCCTGAAATCCACACCACGGAAGGTATCCCGTCGATTTTTCCTTACCTCGTAAAGTTGGGATGTTATTAATCAATCTTTCTAATCTTTTCGCCTTTCTCTTTTTCAGCCTTAGACTCGTCAAATATTGCTTCTCTTCCTCCTGGAGGACCTCGGTTGGAGTCTCAAATGACTGCGACTGAATCTTTTACAGTTACAATTTCGGCTGCCACTCAAAGTGTTCGCGAAGAGGCCTTATTTTTTGACAATCAACTCATGGAGGCATTATTCAAGGAGGGAGGAGACCCACATCATGAAATCCTATTCAATGTAGAAATGGTAGTCTCAGGCTCCTCTGATCCCGCCGGCAGGCCCGGTATGAAAGAAAGGATTAAGTGAGAGGAGGTCGAAAAGAGGAAGGTGAAAGAGAGCCAGTCGAATAGGTCTCAGATGAGCCGATGCCTTCCCCTCTTCAGATGATTCCTCCCAAAGGTGCGACTCCTTCGGAAAACGTTCCTTGCACTTCTAGTGCAGAAGATGACCCCATCCCTCCAACTTCCAGAGATGGCACCACCTCGGTCCATACAACTGAGGAAACTCCTTCCAAGAAAGGCTGAGGAGGCAAGGAATCAAAAAGGGGGGCTAGCTGTAGTTCAGAGGGAGCTACTCCGAAGAAGCGAAGAAGGGACAAGAAATCTAAAGAACATGGAAATATTTCAGATAGCTGTGTCTCCTTTTGCTAGTTGTATACTTTTAGGCATGGCCCTTCAATTTTGTTTTGTATTATGTACAACCAGATTTCATGTAAATAAAAATCCTTCTGCACTTATGTATGATCTTTGTATTTTCTTGTTTGAACTGCAGCATTTCTTATTTCCTGTACTTGCAACTTGTTGGTTGATGAGTCGAACACTAATTTAACTAATACATCTCAGGGCCTTTCTACGGTCATGGCCTTGAGGCGTTGTGATCATGAGATGTGAGCCGCAGTGTTAGGCTATCATAATTATTCCTTGGGTATCTAGATTTCTAGCCCTGGTATTCAAATCGGTAAATGCCCTATATGGACGGTCGAGTCTCGTCCCAGTAGTGTCAATATTCTAACATAACCCCCAAGAAACTTAAAGTCGATCGATGAATGGTCTACTCACATACATTATACTTTCCTCGTGCCCCAAGTCTGGGGTATACTTCAACAAGTAAGAGAACAGGTCATGCTTACTTTAGCTTTTACACTTTGTCCCGTTGTATTATGGGATCGATTTAATAGATAACAAACTAGGTCATGCATAATCTAGCCTTTAACAGTTTGCACTTTCTCCGCCGATTCTAGGTTGGAATTACTAGAATAGGGAATGGTTGAGACCCACTCATCAGTTAATGGAATTTGCATTCTAGTCCGCATTTTGGGAACTCAGAGTCGTTCTGTGAAAGGTCGACTCGCGCTCAATTTGTGTTCATACTTCGGTCCGTGCTCTGGGGACTTCGAGTTCTTAGTTGAACTGTTTATACTCTAACCCGCAGTCAGGGATTCAAAAATCTCTATTGAATTGTTTATACCTTATTCCGTGCTTCGAGGACTTAGTTATTTTTTCAATCGTTTATACTCTAATCCGCACTCTAGGGACTTAGAGTACTCTAATCCGCTCTCCAGGGATTTAGTTTTTTTTGTGAATCATCTATACTCAGTCCGCACTCCGGGGACTTAGAGTACTCTAATCCGCGCTCCAAGGATTTAGATATTTTTGTGAATCGTTTATACTCTAGTCTGCCCTTTGGGGACTTAGAGCACTCTAATCCACCCTCCGGGGATTTAGAGATTTTTGTGAATCGTTTATACTCTAATCCGCATTCCGGGGACTTAGAGTACTCTAATCCACGCTCCATGGATTTAGAGTTTTTTGTGAATCGTTTATACTCTAGTCCGCGCTCCGGGGACTTAGAGTACTCTAATCTGCGCTCTGAGGACTTAGAGATTTTTGTGAATCGTTTATACTCTAGTCCACGCTTCGAGGACTTAGAATACTCTAATCCGCGCTCTAGGGATTTTGAGGTTTTTGTGAATCGTTTATACTCTAGTCCGCGCTTCGGGGACTTAGAGTACTCTAATCCGCACTCCGCGGATTTAAATATTTTTGTTAGTCATTTATACTCTAGTCCGCGCTCCGGGGTCTTAGAGTACTCTAATCCGCGCTCCGCGGATTTAGAGATTTTTGTGAATCATTTATACTCTAGTCCGCGCTCCCAAGGCTTAGAGTACTCTAATCCGCGCTCTGGGGACTTAGAGATTTTGTGAACCGTTTATACTCTCGTCCGCACTCCGGGGACTTGGAGTACTCTAGTCCGTGCTCTGGGGACTTAGAGATTTTTGTGAACCATTTATACTTTATTTCACGCTCTGGGGACTTAGAGTACTCTAATTCGTGCTCTGGGGATTTAGAGATTTTTGTGAGAGCAGTCGTATTTTCACCCTTTTTATTCGTACTTCATTTACCATGTCGAGGTAGAAATTGTCGAATGAATGGTCGAACCAAGTTCGTTCATGGAATGAGATTCTACCCCAGCATTCAGGACAAAACTGGGTAATCAGACGGTCGATTCTCGCCCACTTGGAAGTTATGGCTCTTCCCATTAAATCGAGGAAAAAGGTAGGTGATGAATGATAGGATCACATCTATGCTGGGATCGGATGATCGAACCTTGCTCGATTTGCTTCTTATTTCTTTCTAGCAAACGAGGATAATAGATTATTGAGGAGACAAATTAAGTCGCATCCGTTTCGGGCTGCAATTGTGCCTATTCGTTGAAATTTGTGGCTAATAAGTAGGCAGTCAACATCAGCTGCTTCAAGTCTAATACAAAGGTTGTCGAATGAATGGTCAGCCGCATCCACGTTCTGTGCGATCGTGACCTTGTCGAGTCTTTTCAATTCCGTACTTCATCGTCCTAAGTCAGGGGCACACGGTAACTGATAAACGGTTGAATCATACTCATCTAGATAAAAGCTCCCACAGGTTCCGTTACGATTTGCGGAGATTAGTCGGCGCCCAACTCTAGGCATTTAGATACCTGCATCATATGCGCATCGATTAATTCAAGTTGATAATAGTTCATGCCATAATTGAAATGGAAATTATAATAAATTAATTAAAAAGAGATCAGAATAAGTCTCATCAATAAGCAAATCATCATTGCGCGCCCGTTATTTCACTTTGCCCATGGCTTCATTTAATGGGGTATCGACCGTCGCCGGTCTAGTTGATAATCAGGGTTCTTTATTAATAAGGCTATGATGTCTCTGTCATCATCGAGCCGATATGTTCCTTGACTACAGTTACTCGTTTCGCTCGCCAATGACATCTTCATGTCCAAGATGTGTGCAAGGCTAAGTGGTTTGAGATTGATGGGTATTGCCCCATCACTTATGGTCAGACCTGGGGAAATCTGATGGTTGCTTTGGATTTCACTTTGGGTGGCTTGGGGTCGTGTATTGAATTACTTGGAGCCTGAAATCTGCAAGGCTTGAGAGTAGGCACACTAGGTTTCTTTAGGGTTTGCTTCGAGAAAAACACCATCCTACCCGAGCCCTGCTTCGGGTCGTAGCCCAATGTTATAAAATCTTCCTTGTACTTGTCAAAATTTCAATGCCACTCCTTCATGCTTGCTTCCCACCAGGATGGAACACATCGTCTCTAGCATTTGACAACTCAAAGCATCTCATCTAAGAAGGTGCGAAATCAGCTGACTTGGAGAGGTGAAGGCAGTTCCTAATATTGCTGGATTGGCCTCCGAGCATAAGGCCACAGATGAAATTTTTTTAGATGGGCATGAAAATAAAAACGATCGGCCAGACCCTATGACCTCAGAATGGTTGTACTAGAATCGATCGTATAGGTGCAACCAAAGTTCCATTGCAGGTTGGTAGGGAGGCTGATAAAGAACGATCGATTACAAAGACGAGAGTGGAACGATCATACTTAAAACGATCTTATTGAAACCTTCACACATAATCAGTTGCTAGGGGTTTATTAGGAACGATCGTATAAAAATGAACGCATAAAGACAATGGGTTGTCTTCAGTATGCATAAGTATCAACATGGTACGACTGGTCATTGCAAATCAAAAACATTCGGTCCTAAGAAAGGAGTGAAACTATCGGGTGATGAGCGACCCTGAAGGAACGATTGGAGATAAACATTGGTGTACGAAGTAGCCTTTTTCATACTGGTGGAACGATCGGTGCTGACCATTGTAAAAAACGACTGGGTAGGATGCTGGAGTGACTAAATTCGTAGTGAACTACTATTTTCCTAGTGCATAAAGTCCATGGCCAAATGTCGATCATTCGTCCTTGCATTGGAACATGGGAATGCAAAAACATTCACGAAGCATACGGCTACTTGTTACTAATTTCAACCTTCCCTGCTTTTGGTCCAAGTAGTGGACATGATTTCATGGCCTTGTATGGCGACTTCCATCTAGACTTTTTTCCAAATCTGAGTAGAGTAGAAAGCTTACCAATCAAAAGGTGGATCTATTTCGCGAACATGGGAATTCACCAGTAGAAAACGAGATCCAATCTAACCGAGAAATCATTTCTTAGTGATAACATCAAAATGTTGACACCAAAAATGGGCATCACCACCCATAGAATCTCACTGATACAAGAGAATGAATATAATCTAGAGAACAAAGCATAAAAGAAAATGAACACGAAGATTTTATAGTGGTTCGACAATCTTGGCCTACATCCACTTCATATTTTATTAATCTTTCACTTGATTACAATTACAAGAACAGTTGGATTAGCTAGAATCCATTTATACAAGTTTTTTAAGAAAATGAAATGGCAGAACCTCCAGAATAGGAAGAAGAAGATGAAGTCCCTCCTTTCTAAAGCTATGGCTGCTGTATTTATAGTAGAAGATGCATATGGATCGGGTTGAAACTTTGCAAGAAGGTTCCCTAGGCCCAGTAGAGCCTACCATATCGATCAACTATGCTCATTCCACGATCCATAACGATAGGCACACCCATGATCGATCGTTTTTGCTTGCCCTTAACAACCCATGATCGTTATTGGAGGATCTTGTAGACTTTCTAACATTGCTACTAGAATATGAGATCATACTGGGTTGTAGATTACAAGCTATCAACTATTTTAACTCGAAGGCATAACATACACCAAAACATGCCGATCGTTTGGTTGTACCCATTAGTAACGATCGACATATATCGACCGGGCTTCCTCCTATCTTTATTCTGGGACGCACGATCGTCATGATACACCCTACTTGCTACTTTGTTGATGTCATTGACGTCTTACATGGATTGGCCTCATGGTTGCCAAGATATTAGCTGTTCACCAATGATTTGATCTACCTTCTTTGATCCTCTTCTGGTCGATCCAAACAAGTCGTTGTCTCACTCGTAGCTTGTGTACTCGGACTTCAATCAATTCCAAACTTGAGATATAACTTCACGGGGCCAGGCTAGTGGCTTCATGTTTGCCATACTTCGACTTGGTTTCGGTTCGAATCTGTTCAACTTTCATCTATAGTACTGTATATAGCTGGCTCTGCAAGCTATCGATTATTCATCCCTGGTCGAAATGATGATATCACGTCTTCGCCAAAAGGTAGGATGACAATACCTCTTCCCTACAATATCAAAAGAGAGAGATTCTGGAAGAGATCAAAAGGCTGCAAATCCATCTGCATAAAGCTAAGGCTAATCTGTGAGTGGAAACCTTAGTATTTCTTTTCAGCAATTATTTAGTGTATTTTTTTAGATTGAATATGCCTTAGGGATTTTGGGATTTTTAAATTATGATAGATAAAATCCCTCAAAATTTCTTTTTATTACGTAGTGTCAATTCTATGTTGAGATTCTCAATTATTTATATTAATTTGATGTGATTTGTTTCGTTTATGCAATTTTTGATAATTTCATAGTCTATTTAACTTCTCCTTCTTCTTTGGGTCAAATTGTGACCCTTCAATTAAATAAGGGGTTTAGATTCTGAATTTTATTCATTGTTTACACCACTTATTTTTATCTATTTCTTTGTAAAAGAGGAGTTGAATAGAATATGGGGTTTAGATTGCAATTCTTATTGTTTAAGATATTCCATTGAATTGGTGTATTAAATTGAGTTTCTATTTTATTTACAAATATGTTATTGCAGTTTTGATTATGAATATTTATTTCCTGTTTTGGACATTAGAATTCCATGAAATCTTTGAGAATTGAAGAAAAAGGACTTGTAATAATAATTTGGTTAAGGAATTGACATTTAATGCTAGTTTAGGGCGTAAAATCCGTGCATTTAGAACTTACTAATGCAAATATTTATTTATTTGTATTTACGTAGTTAATGTATAACTATTGCATATATGGCATAGCTAATTAAGCGTTTATTTACATTTATTTTACCCCATTAGGAAGGTAACATATTTTGAGGTGAAAATAAAAGAAACTCTTATATAGCCTAGTTATTATTTTAAGTCGTAATAAGGAAGATTCCTTATAAGGCCTTATTTATGAAACGGTGAGATGAGTGTGTGTGTGTGTATATAGATTAACTAATTTATGGCTAAGTCATAGGGATGCGAGGTCGATAGAGTTACACGACAGATTCCACCCTACACTTTGAGGCTACCTGCAGTTGTGTACACTTTTATTGATGTGAGATATCCTTATGATAAATATTTGTAATGACTCGAGGTTAGTTCCAAATTCTATAGGGGAAATCTACCCAGCTAATCTGACTACCAGTTCCTATGAATAGAGGACTAATGTGAGACGTCATTATAGGTATAGGCCATATACGAAGGGCTTGCTTTGGGGTTTGACGTATTAAGTGGTTCGACCCGCCTTTTTCCCCAAATGAAGTATTAAATAGCCAAGAGGTTACGTTAGGTGGTATCTCTACAGGGGTCCGCTTCTGGAATTAGGTCTTAAATGATAAGGACTACCTATTTTCCACTTGGAAATATTAAGTGGCCTAAGAGATTCCATATGATATAAGCTAGATAGTACTATTGAGGAGCACGCTTCTGGAATTAGGCCTTAAATGACGGGGTCTGCCTATATTCCACTAGGAAGTATTAGGTGGCTTGGGTATCATCTCTTACATTATTAGCTATTGATGATATGATGGGATATGGGATTTACTTCTGGAATGGATGGTATTAAGTGGTTGGACCCGCCTCCTTTCATTATAAAGAAGTATTAAATGATTTTAATGATTTTATGTTCGTAGACATATTCTTATTTTGAAATATATTGCTCAAGTACTGAAAGGGTAAGACTCGAGATTTTTATTCACCTGATACTTGTTGTTCTAACTCCCTTCTCATTACAACACAGGCTAAAGACGGAGTTATGGCAGTGACGATGCTTAAAGGTGAAGAAGCTTGGCAAGTGGCGGTATTAATTATTATTTGCTTTCATGTGTACCCATGGATTCAAACAATTATTATAACAGATGTTATATTACGGTTTTTATAGGATTTCGTGTTATGACATTTTATGATTTTGAAATAAATGGTACACTTTACTATTATATTTTATTCCATCCGCCGTGAATTCTGAAAGTTTAGATATGGCTCTGCAATGTCATTTCTTTTTACTACCAATAGCTTGCCTTAGAATGGATCTAAGTTTCGATGGGCCTTTTCTGGGATGAAATTTAGGTCTGTTCCTAGGTGGGTTGTTACTTTTGGTATCAGAGCTCTAGGTTACCCGATCAACGGGGAAAAACTATACATATGAAAGACATATTTGTTATTTTAGAAAAGGTTTTTCAAAAAGAATTTTCAAAATAATTATTACTACACACACACACCCCTAAACCCCCTCTTCTTGAACATACGCACATACACAAGGCAAACTTTTCTTTTCATTTATCATGTAAATACTATCTTAGGAAATTGTCACTAAAGGTTTAACCTATAGATAGCTGATATGGTTGCCAATCAATCTTCTTCCGAACAAGAGAGCCCTAACCACGGAAGACCACCCATTCGTGGAATGCTCGAATGGTTTAAACAACATCTTAGGATTGTCAAGCAGATTCATATTCCTCCAGCCGCACCAGTAGCACCCACTGCCCCGGCCATTGATGCAGCACCCCATCCTGCCGACTTTCCTAAGCTATGTAAGGACTTTCTTAATATGGGAGGGATGACATACTCTAGAGCTGAAGGATATTCGGAAGCTAAAGCATGGAATGGTAACTGTGAGAAGATATTTAGAGAGATTGGTTGGGATGATCAGTTAAGAAGAAGAATGATATCTTAGCACCTCAGGGAAGTAGCTTTAAATTGGTGGAACTTTGTGACTGATGAGCATCCGGTCAAGTTATTCTCTCGGGATGAATTCAAGGATCGATTCAAGATGAGATTCATGTCTAGAGTAGAGTTTAGCTTGCAATTAGAAAAGTTCATTCAACTGAGGCAAGTAGATTCTACCCTTAAGGAGTATGTAGCTAAGTTTACTGAATTGGCTAAATTTAGGATGAACCTGATATACACCTATGAAAAAGGCCATAAAGTTCGTGAAGGGCTTAAATTCCCCGCTAAGAGAAATGTTATTGACCAAAGTACCTATTGGGGCCACGTATGAGATGTTGGTAGAAACAACGATGTTGTATGTGACTAATGAGGAAGATAAGAGAGAGAAAAGTTTGCATAGACCCAAAAGTAAGGAGGATCTAAGAAGTGGAGTTTTATGCCAACAAGAAGTCGAAGGGAAAGTTTAAGAAGGAAGTAAAGGTGTGTAAGAGATGCCAAGGGAGGGGACACTAAGCCAAAGATTGTAGGATGAGTCAGATGAAGGAAGTCTTTAAAGGAAAGTGCTTTAACTGCCACGAGGAAGGGCATCACAAGAATCAATGTACCAAGATGGCTGAGGAAGGACTAAGCGGACATGCCTACGCTATTGAAGCTATCCTTATTTCCAGTAACCTACCAAGGGATTGAGGAAAAGCAGCTCAAGAAGGTATAACTCTTATTTTTAGGGTTACTATTCGTACCTTATTTGATTTGGAGGCACACATTCCTTTATTATAGCTAGGGATGTAGTAAATTCCTTAAACCATAAAACCTAGATGGTCAACAACCCAATAGAGGTTTCCAATCCCATTGGGGGTTTGACCCAACTTTCTCTTATTTGCAAAAACCTAGTGTTAGACAAATGAGACGTTGATTTCATATGTACTACGTTCTAAATTTCGAGGGGTATGGACTTAAATTGGGTAAGGATTGGTTATCATATTATGGAGCCATTCTTGACTATGACAAAAGGGTAGTACGATTAAGGAGCCGTCGAGGTCGTAACCTAGAAGTTCTTTGTACACCCAAAGTTTTAGTTGAGTTAAGCCATTTATACCAACTAAATCCATCTATTGAGCAAGAACCACTATATGTACCCGTAATTTGTTAATTTCTTGATGTCTTCGAGGAGGTCTCATGTCTCCCACCCTATAGGGAGATTGAGTTCCGAATCGATTTGGAGGACGCATGACCTATCGCTCTGCCCTTAAGACATATGGCCCCCAAAGAAAGAAGGGAATTGGATAGAGCTATTAAAGAAATGATTCATTTGTAGGAGTACTTTTTAATGGGGGGCCCTTGCCATTTTTGCTATTAAGGCAGATGGTTCTTTATGACTTTGCGTTGATTATAGGGAGTTGAACAAGTTAACAAGGAAAAATAGGTACCCTCTACCTAGAATAGATGACTTGTTCGACCAACTTGTAGGAGCTAAAGTCTTTTCCCAATTAGACTTAGCTATGAGATTCCTCAGTAAAGGTATTGCAAAGGAAGGTAAGTTGAAGACCGCTTTCCATATGTCAGATGGACTCTATGAGTGGAAGGTAATGCCTTTTGGACTAACGGATGCTCCATCATACTTCATGGATTTGATGAGTAGAATATTTAGAGAGCAACCTAATAAAATTTTCATGGTGTTTGTTGAGATATCTTGGTTTTCTCTAAAGGAAAGAAGGAGCATAAGGACCACCTTGGGAAGGTATTGGAAACCTTGAGAAGAAACCAACTCAAAGACAAGTTTTCTAAATGCCACTTTTGGAAAAATGAAGTTATGTTCCTTGGGCATATTGTTTTGGAGAAAGGATTGACGACGGACCCTACTAAAGTGGAAGCTGTCCAAGGATGGAAGGTTCCTAGTAATGCATCAGAGGTTAGAAGTTTTCTAGAGTTGGTAGGCTACTATAGGAAGTTCATTAAGAGCTTTGCACAAATAGCAGCCCTTTTAATCCGATTGACTAAGAAGAATCTTGTCTTTGTTTAGGATGATAAGTGCAACAAGGCATTTGAGAAGCTTAAGGAGTCATTAACTAGCACACTCGTGCTTACTATTATAGTTGGAACCAAGCCATTTACGGTTTTCACGGATGCATGTGGCACATGATTAGGAGCAGATATTATGCAAGAAGGGATGGTAGTTTCCTATGCTAGTAGACAACTAAAAGATCATGAGAAGAGGTATCCAGTGCTTGTTTTGGCCTTGAATATGCAGAGACATTATCTCTTGGGGGAAAGGTTTGAGTTATTCACTGATCATAAATCACTCAAATACCTATTTTTTTCAAAAAGATTTGAATCTTAGGCAGCAGAGGTGGAAGGAGTATATGTAACACCCCACCTTTTATACCCATATTAACAAAGAATATTATGAATAATATCCTCTGCTAATCTGGAGAATAAGGCTTTGAAAGGAGCGACCATTGTGAAATTACTTCGGGCTAATACACACACGTCTCATGTACCTCAATAAATAATAAAATGACGTGAACAGTATCGGCACAGAGAAATAACACGAAGGCTTAATATATCCAGAACAATATAAAATATAACAAATATCCAAGATATATCACAGACCACAACGAAAGGATAAATGTCATAACATAGTAGTGAGTCTACAAAAATACAAGTCTAGGCTCACATAATAGCATAATAATGCAACACCATCAAGTAATACTAGCTAACTAAAATATACATGTATAATGAGTCTATAACTCAACAAAATCTATGCATATACATGCATCTATCACAAAAGTATAACAAGTCTAACATCTTCTTGCCTAAGTCCAAAATCTAAGCCCTGCTACCTGCATGGTCTCGGCCTGACCCAAGTATTATATAAAAATATAACAAATAAGTCAGGCTACAACTAATCAAAAGGGTGAGAGACATGATAATAATAATAATAATAATATGACATGCATCAAAAGAGAACCAACAATATTCCCAAAACAATCACACGCAAGGCATAAAGCAAATCACCATGTCATAAACCATATCAAGTCCTTGATAGACTATCATCTCAAAATATGGTGGAAATCATCTCAAAATATGCCTAAAACAATCATACGCAAGGCATAAAACAAATCACCATGTCATAAATCATATCAAGTCTTAATAGACTATCATCTCAAAATATGGTGAAAATCATCTCAAATTTATCGAAGCTATATACCAATATCAAAATCAAGATGCTTTGATGAACTACGGGAATGATTACCCGAACACTAAACAAAACTATAATAATAGTCTCCCATCTTGATCAAAGTGCAGCAGGATGAGACCTCAATAAGAGGCTCACTACGTAGATTTCATGAGTGCACCGAAAAACCAGACGACACTCACTAGTCCAAAACTACTGGTCACCAGGAATCCAGACGGGCCAACAAGATCGATGGGTATGCATCCATCAGAAATATAAACGAACTACAACTCATATAAGACGAAGGTCATTGGAAAACTAGACAAGCACATCTCATAATCATGAACAAGTCACCGGAAAACTAAACGGACTTTCCTATCAAAACATAAATTCTGATATCATTTCGGCAAGAGTTGGACAGTGGTCACCTAGGGATCCATCAACTCTAAATGGCAAACTCCCCAAGCAGAACACCATCCCTAAGTGTCAAACTCTTCCAATATTAACTAATCGAATATCGACCGAACATCCATAAATATCCGACATTATTCAAATATTTACTAAAAGTTAGTGAATTTCACTAATTTCTCTATTCGACAAGTCATGAGAAAATCCGAACTAGATTTAACTACCATCCCATAACCAGTTGATAATTCTAATCCATTTATAATCAACTCTTATCTCATAAAATGGAAATAATAAAAAATTATGAATATTTATATAGAAAAAACATTATAAAAAGGCATTTAATCTTAGGGTTGCGGCTCATTTAGCCATTTCAACCCTTTAATACTCAAAATTTGGTAAAATTCAAAACATGAAAGTTGAAGACGATAACCTTATCTTGAATTCAAAAGAAAGAATCACTGATTCTGACTTACAAATCGGAAGATACAACGATTTCATTTTCAAGTTTTAAAAATATCAAACTCAGAAAATTGATATTCACAAGGCTGAGGCATTCGACTGCCATTTTGAAAATCTAAACCTCAAAATTTTATAAAACTCAAAATACAAAATTTGAAGATGGTAACCTTAGATTGAATTCAGAAAAAGAATCACCTAATTCCGACTTAAGGATCAAAAGATATGGAGATTTCCTTTTCAGGTTTTAAAAATACGAAACTCAGAAAATTGATATTCACAGGACTGAAGCATTCAATTGCCATTTTGAAAATCTAAACCTCAAATTATATAAAAATGAAAACATGAAGGTTGAATATGGTTACCTTATCTTGAATTCATAAAAAGAATCACATAATTCTAACTTACAGATCAAAAGATATGGTCATTTCATTTTCAGGTCTTGAAATTACAAAACCGAGTAAATTTAAATTCCACAGGGCTACGACTTAAAAGGCCAATTCGATCCTTTAAACCCCAAAATTTTGTAAAACTCAAAACATCAAAGTTGAAGATGGTAACCTTATCTCAAATTCAATAAAATAATCACATAATTCCGACTTACGAATCAAATGATACGACCATTTCATTTTCTGGTCTTGAAATTACAAAACTCTGAGTAAATTTAAATTCCATATGGCTGCGGCTTAAAAAGCTAAATCGATCCTTTAAAACCCAAAATCTTATAAAACTCAAAACACAAAAGTTTAAGATGGAAACCTTAGCTTGAATACAAAAAAAGAATCACCTAATTTTGATTTACCAATCAAAAGATATGGCCATTTCATTTTCAGCTCTTGAAATATTGAGAACTCTGTTCTGAAAAACAAGAACTTAAATTTTGAATTCGAAACCTCATGAAATTCGATTCTGGCAATCGTAGTGAACTCATGGTGGTGTAAATACGCTACAATGAGAGTCTTGGAGCCATATGAATTAAATTGAAGATAAATACTCCAAAATTCAAAGTCCCTGATTTAATAAAAATCAAAATCCACCTATGCAAATCACTTCACAAATGTCATTCTATGCAACCAAACATGACAACCATCATGCACTATGAATTAGCACCTTATGTCGTGCTATATGCAACCAATATATGCAAGTTACGAGGGATAGTGGGAAGAATTTGGTCATTAACACAATTAAAAAAAATCAACCATGACCAAAATAAGCACATACACACAAATTCCCTTCATTCAAGAGTTCCACAACTCTCAAACAAGCAATACATGAATTCCATGATCCCATATTAATTGTACTTGTGAGCAGAAATCACCTCCAATTGATGCCATAGCTTGCTATATGTCTTCTATACCTTGCTATGACCTCTCTAACTCCCAAACTCCTCTTCTTTCCTCACTAAATTGAAATTCATGGAATCATGAAAAATAAAAAACACAACAAAAATTAGTTTTGATTATTCTAAAGGATGTAATAGGGACTAAAGAGCTCACCTTTGGTTTTTCTTCAATCAATTGGATTTTATTGGAATTAAAATGAGAATATTTGCACCTAGGGCTTCATGGAGTAAATGAGAGCAACAAGGAAGTTTTGAACGTGATTTTGTTTTATTGATGAGGGTAGAAGAGTATGGTGGGATGTTTAATGAGAAGGGCATCATAAATGAGTAAGTGGGCTTAGCCCATGAACAATACTTAGCAAAGTTTACCCTTTTTACTTCATTTACTCTCATTTTCTCCATTTAAAGCTATATGATTAAATTCTAAAGAATTCCAATACAAAAATAAAAATGAAAATACTTTTATAACTCTCATATCGTTATTTAAATTATTTTAAACCCATTTTAACAAAAATTCCAATATTAAACAATTTATTCAAAATTCCCAATGTTGAGGGTAAACCCAAAATTATTTGTTTCTTATCTTTATAATTTCCATAAAAATATTCTGGACTTGTGAAAATAATTTATTCTATATTTAAACCTTTACTTAATATTTTAAAAAATTTTGATTTTACTCCCAGAAACCTCTAAATTACATTTTAAATCCCAAATTGACGTTTTATAATTCCAATCTTGTATTTTAAAATATCAAATAAAATCATTTATCTTATTTAATTAGAAGCTATATTTTTTGGGTTATTACAGTATATAGCATCCTTCGACTTTGGTATTAAATATACCTCTAGAAAAGGGAACGTAGTGCCAACTCCCTTTGTAGGAGACATGCTACCCTAGGTGCTATATATGAAAGGAGACAATTGGAGTTTTTCTCAAATTTTAACCTCCAACCGTTAATAAAACCCATCCAAGGTTTTCTATCAGTTATGGAGGTTAGAACAACCTTGATGGATCGTATAGGGCAAGAGCAAGTAACAAACATGGAGTTCGTAGAGGTTTTGGAAAATTTAAGGAAAGAAGAGCATTTTCCCCATGCTAGGAGATACTCAGTTGATGAGAAGGGATATTTGAGAAGAGATGGACGTCTTTGTATCTCAATGATTGATGACTTGATGAGAGTTATGCTTATGGATGTCACCACTCAAGGATGACCATTCATCTCGGAGGAGATAAGATGTGCAAGGACATAAAAAGAATTTTCTTTGGAACGGAATGAAGAGGGCGTAGCTGAGTTTGTTGCTAGGTGTTTGACATGTCAAAAGATAAAAGCTGAGCAAGGGAAGCCCGATGGATTATTATTAGCTTTGGAAATTCCGACTTGGAAGTGGGAGCATATTTCGGTAGATTTTATGGAAGACTGTCTAAGAGTCAGAAGTTAATGAGGCTATTTGTGTTGTTGTAGATAGACTCACCAAGAGTGCTCATTTTGTTCTGATTAGGAGAAATAGGACTAGCGCCTCTCTCACCTAAATTTATATTAAAGTGGTAGTTCATATATAATGAATTCCTGTAAGCATAGTCAGTGATAAGGACCCCTTGTTCACTAGCGAATTTTGGAGGAGCCTACAGACATCTTTGGGAACTTCTTTGAGCCTTAGCATGGGGTATCACCCACAAACTGACAAATAAATAGAGAGGGTGAATAGAATCTTGGAAGACTTGTTGAGAGCTTGTGCCTTGGATTTCAAAGGACACTGGTAGCATCATCTACCTTTGGTTGAGTTTGTATATAATAATAACTATCAAACTACGATTGGTATGGCCCCTTTTTAAGCACTTTATGGTCTATGCAAATCACCTAGTTGTTGGTGGGAAACCACCAACAAAGTGTTGCTCGAACCCAATTTGATCTGTGATACCATGGAAAAAGTAGAGTTGATCAGGCAAAGGACGAAGGTAGTGCAAGACCTTTAGAAATCTTACGCGGATAAAAGAAGAAAATATCTTGACTTTGAGGTTGGAGATATGGTATTTATTGGGCCACTCAGAATTCTAGAAAGAATAGGAAAATTGGCATATTGTGTGGAGCTTCCTGACAATTTGGCAGGAGTCCACAATGTTTTCCACATTTCTCATCTTAGGAAATACCTTCATGACACCGCTAGTAGAGTACTGATCAGTTGGGGGATTTTGAGATACAACTAACAGTGCCTCGTGCCACCGCATGTATTATGGAGCAGGGTACTAAGAGACTCCACAATAAAATAATTAAGTTGGCTCGAGTACAATAGGGGGACAATCCGGCGGAAAACACATGGGAGACCGAGGAGATGATGAAAAACACTCACCCAGAGCTTTTTATCGGTAATTTTTCTCTCAAAATTAGGATTTTGGTTGCATCGCAGTTGCTAGATTGGATGGTAGGAGATGGTTGTTACACCTTTTCACAATCACTTTACACTCATATTGAAACTTTTATGCATGTTTTGGATATTTGCATACATACTTACATGACATGATTACACACTCACGCTAGGATTGAGCTCATTTTAGCAAGTCTGCAGTACATATTCACATTGCACCAATGGTTGAGTAGATGGTTGTATAAAGAACTTTGTTGTATAACATGGATGTATTGGGAGTTACGCTGTTTGCCCCTTGGAAGATTTCAAGATGAAATCCTTTTTAGTGGGGAAGAAAGTAACACCCTGTAAAATGAACCATAAATAAATAAAATTAAATTAAATATGATAAGGGTTGGATATAGGAATTTTATAAAAGTTGGAATTTGACCACGAAAGTTAATCTGTTGCATTCATGGCGAAATTCTGGTCTATGTCCATATACAATATGCTGAAAATGGAGCTCAAACAAAGAAGTTATGGGCATTTGAAGTTCTCGGATTTAAATTAATTTAGTTTGAATTCAAATTCAGATGAGAAATCAAATTTAGGATTTAAATTTCAAAAATTAGCTTAGGGGCTGAGTAAACAGTTAATTAAAACTTAATGTTAAAAATTTAATTAGGTGATAAAATAATTCGGCAACAAAAACAAAAATAAATGTCCTGCATAAAAGAGCCGTCGACTTGAATAGGTCAACCGGTCGACCATAGCGGTCGATCGGTCGCCCAAGGATGATCGACCGCTTGGCAATGATAGTTTCCAGTGGCGGCTAGGGTTTTATTATTATGTTCTATTCATTTTGTGCACTCCAAATTTACCCGTTTCCTACCTACTTCCATCCTACGGTTCTAGTGCGTTTCAACTCCTATAAATAGGACCCTATCCTCTCCACTTTTATTAATATTATTTTGGGGAATTCAACGAAACTCTGCCATTGCTATCTCTATGATAAGATTCAGAAACTCCGTAGAAAATTGAGGTAAGGATTCAACTTTTTCCCTATTTCCTCCAGTCTATTCTTATCATATTCTTCTTCAATTATTCCAAATCTGATGAATATATATACCAGTTCCTTATTGTTTGTATATATATAACAAAAGAGATAGATTCTGAAAGAGATCGGAAGGCTGCAAATCCATTTAACTAAAGCTAACGCTAGTCTGTGAGTGGAAACCTTAGTATTTCATTCAGCAATTGTTTAGTGTATTTCTTTTGGATTTGAATATGCCTTAGGGATATTAGGATTTCAAAAATATGATAGATAAAATTCTCCAAAATTACTTTTTATTTCGAAGTGTCAATTCTATGTTGAGATTCTCAATTATTTACATTAATTTGATGGGATTTGTTTCGTTTATGCAATTTTTGATGATTTCATAGTCTATTCCACTTCTCTTTCTTTTTTGGGTCAAATTGTGATCATTTAGTAAAATAAGGGGTTTAAATTACGAACTCTATTCATAGTCTACACCATTTATTCTTATCTATTCCTTTGTAAAAGAGGAGTTGAATAAAATATGTGGTTTAGATTGCACTTCTTATTGTTTAAGATATTCCATTGATTTAGTGTATTAAATTGAGTTTTTATTTTATTTACAAGTATGTTATTGCAGTTTTGATTATGAATATTTATTCCCTGTTTTGGACATTAAAATTCCATGAAATCTTAGGAAATTGAAAAAAAGGACTTGTAATAATAATTGGTTGGAGAATTGACATTTAACGTTAGTTTAGGGCATAAAATCTGTGCATTTAGAACTTATTAAGCGCAATTTTTTTACGTAGTTAACGTATAACTATTACGTATATGGCATAGTTAATTAGGCATTTATTTACATTTATTTTCCCCCATTAAGAAGGTAATTAATTTTGAGGTGAAAAAAGAGAAACTCTTATATAGACTAGTTATTATTTTAAGCCGTAATAAGGAAGATTCCTTATAGGGCCTTATTTATGAAATGGTGAGATGAGTATATATATATAGAGTAATTAATTTATGGCTAAGTCATAGGCATGCGAAGTCGATAGAGTTACATGACGGAAGTTTGTCCTTCATTTTGAGGCTACCAGCAGTTGTGTACACTTTTATTGATGTGAGATATCCTTATGATAAATATTTGTAATGATGCGAGGTTAGTTCCAAATTCTGTAGGAGAAATTTGCCCAGTTAATATGGCTACCAGTTCCCATGAACAGAGGACTTATGTGAGACGTCATTATGGGTATAGCCCTAAGATGAAGAGCCTGCTTCAGGGTTTGACGTATTAAGTGGTTGGACCAGCCTTTTCCCTTGATGAAATATTAAATGGCCAAGGGGTTCCGTTGGGTGGTAACTCTACAGGGGTTCGCTTTTGGAATCAGGTCTTAAATAACGAGGTCTGCCTATTTTCCACTTGGAAATATTATGTGCCCTAAGCGATTTCATATGATGTCAGCTAGATAGTACCATTGAGGAGAACGCTTCTGGAATTAGGCCATAAATGATGGGTCTGCCTATTTTCCCCTGGGAAGTATTAAGTGGCTTGGGTACCGTCTCTTACATTATTAGCTATTTATGACATATGGTTGGGATATGGTATTTGCTTCTAGAATGTAAGGTATCAAGTGGTTGGACCCGCCTCCTTTCCTTATAAAGAAGCATTAAATGATATTAATGATTTTATGTTCGTAGACATATTCTTATTTTGAAATATACTGCCCAAATAATGAAAAGGTAAGACTCGAGGTTTTTATTCACTAGACACTTGTTGTTCTGACTCCCTCCTCATTAGAACACAAGTTAAGGACGGAGTGATGGCGGTGATGATGCTTAAAGGTAAAGAAGCTTGGCAAGTGGAAATATTTATTATTATCTTCTTTCATGTATACCCATGGATTTAAACAATTGTTGTAATGGATATTATATTACAATTTTTATGGGAATTTGTGTTATGACATTTTTATGGTATTGAAATAAATGGGTACACTTTACTATTATATTTTGTTCCATCCGCTGTGAGTTCTGAAAGTTTAGTTATGGCTCTGCAATGTTATTTCTTTTTACTACCAACAACTTGCCTTAGAATGGATCTATTTTTTGATGGGCCTTTTTTAGGTTGAAATGTAGCCTGTTCCGAAGTTGATTGTTATAGGAAATGAGGCGGTCGTGCTCATATCCACTAGAATATGTGCAAAACCTAATTTGGAGGCATTTGAGGTGGGCTTAATAAATTCATGATCGCACTAACAATGTCATCCTCCTAAAATTCTAGTTCAAGGTCAATCCGCATAAGAATGGTTCATTCATGGAACAAATTTCCATCTTCAACTTTTCCATAATATCTAAATGAGAATCAAATAAATTTGGTTGCCTAATAGGGTTCTCTCAGTCCCTACCTCCCGAAATTCACAAAAATGTGACCATTTTTCCTCGAGGACAATTTGAACTCCCCTATCATATTGCAAACTCTTCTTATATAGGCGCATAAGTGAATATAGCATGGTTGGCTTCGACCACATATATAACTACTATGTTGCCCCATCTATTAAATGCATTTTGCATCATGCTTTTAGTAAGAAATGCTTAAGCATCAACGATAACCATACGCAAAGCTATAAAACTAGGATGAAGTTTTTCACCTGCCAACGAACAAGGGTTGAGATTCAAAATAACGTCTTTCCATTTCTTGCCGCCCACCGAAAAAGCAGCAGGTCTGGAATCACTACCATGACAATCATGGTCTATCAATTATTCATCAAGCTAGTATCATTCCACATAATGAAAAAGATGATAAAGTCAAGGGTGTTCCATAAGGAAAATCATGTGATTTATTATGTGACTTAACTCTTATAGAAGAATTTTGTTCGTAATGATGCATACATCTGATTTGCTTTCCTTTTATATATGTTGTTATATATAGATCTGAATAAGGAATTAAATACATTAAACATGTGTAAGTACAAAATTCTTAGGAGAAATATTTTATCAATTGTAGTTACGAATGTGTTCATAAACATGAGTATTGAATCGGTACATACATACACACAAACATATACAAAACACTTACTCCTTAAATGTTCCTAGTCAAGATGTATCGAGAAAAGGATATCGACACATCTATTAAGACTTGTGTACATACGCTCTCCATATGATGGACGGTGATTTACTCATGACTGTTGGGGATACTAATGAGTTATGTACTCATGGTTGTTTGGAACAACCAGTAATACCCCGCATTTTTAGATAATTAAATAATCAAATAATTATAAACAGTAAAAATGAGCATTTTTGGAATTGTCAGAATATCGCCTTGAAACTTAAACCATTGTGTTTGTGGCGATTTTCTGATTAATTTACATATATAATATACCTCGAACGGACTTCGTATGAAAAAGATATTGACGTTCGAAGTTCTGTATCGAAAAATAATTATACGTGTAAATATGCGTAAATATATCTGTTTATAAATATATATGCGTATAAATTCCAGAAATAACGCGTGTTTGAATTTCAATAGGCGTGCATCATAAAGGAAATTAATTGACATCAGCAATTAGAGGTAATCAATTAACATTAGTGGGCAATGTCAATCAAATCAGCAATTAAAGGAAATTAATTTACATTAATTAGCAACATTTGAATTTCAAAATAAACATGTGTTATAAAGGGAATTAAATTTGCAATTGATGAAATTAATTAGAATGAATAGGCAACGGTTAAAAGTTAACGTTTAATAATTTATAACGTTTATAAATAAAGGAAATAAATTAATACGTATAAAATAAAAAGGCTATAAACGTCAAAACAGACGCGTTTTGCTTTTTTTAACGGCTAGATTTCAATCGCTTTAAACGAACGGACGACACTGATTTGGCTCTCTATAAATAAACGTGCAGGGCTAGCCTTCAAACTCATATTTTTCCGAATGGGCGTGGAAGCCCTGTCACTTTTCTTTCTCCTCCAATTCTGCAGAAATCAAATATATTAGATTTAGGTTTTCTGATTTGCAATTTGGAGGTAGAAACTGTAGATCAAGAGAAGAGATGTCCAAACTAAGCCGTCAGTATGAGGTGAGTTTTCAGATCTGGTTTTCTAGTTTATCTGTTTATTTTCTTCAATTAGATCCAGATTTATAAATCCATACAAATTCTAGTTTGTGGATCCAAATAGGGTTACAAAAGGGAAGGCTACGCATAATAGAACTGGACTAAAAATCAGATCTGGAATTTGGAGTGTTTTCTTTTCAAGAGAGTGGATTTAAATTATATATCTTTTATGTTGATGATATATAATATCGTTAGATTCCCGTTAAATATTTTGACTCAGCATTTGAACTAATTTCAGTAATTAGTTCTACTAGTTAGTTATGTTGAAACTATAAATTTTATAAGAGAAGTGTACTTATATTTAAATGTTATTTATATGGAAAAAGAAAGGAATCCAATTAAATATAAGTAATATTAGGCTTAAAAATTATAGAGAAAGACATAAGTCTAAAAGTGAGAAATTTACAGTAAATTATGTTAAAACTCGGGGAATGAAATAAAAAGGGGAAATCTAATAACTTGATTTGGAAGTTAGTGATAGATTAGTTAGCTGGTTTAGAAAAGGGAATACATTTCCATAGTTTAATATTGTACGAAAAACGGTAAACGTAATTGCAAGAATAAAAGCTAGAAAAATTAATTAGTGCAAAATAGAGACATTACTGTATTTTGCATTATCCAACAATTAAAGAAACAATAAAAGAAATATCTTGCAGTTACGAGTTATTGTTTATTGCATTATTTAGTATTAAAACATGGAAATGGATTTTAGTACAGTTTTTATAACCAACCAAATAGAATAGAACTACTTCCTAAAATAAAAGAGAATAACGTGAAGCGTTAAATAAATAAAAGAAGAGGAAATAATAAAGTTAATTATTTGACAATACTAGAAACAATAAATAGAAAATGTGACTAGATATGCATTTATTGCGCAGATAATAGAGTAAAAAGTAAATTAGTTATTATGATAAGTAATTTGTGACAGTTGGATGTATTCCTAAGCTAAGACCGTCATATAATATAAGAGAACTAAAGAGAATTTAGTATCATAATAAAAGAAGACAGACTAGAATAGAAAAGAGACACTTGCAATTACATTTATAACATGTAGGTTATAAAAGAAAGAAAAGAATATAAAAGTAACAATTGCAAGTATAATTGTAACACGAAGGTTATAATTAAAAAAAAAATAGAAGAGGCTTATTTTATCAAACTTAGATCTTGGATTAAGTTAATAAGCAAAATAATAGAAGTGGCCCGTACCGGCAACATTCCCTTTCAGGTCTAGGACTGATGGTCTCACACATAGGTGGAGCTAGGCTTGCTGATTAGGGTAAATAAGTAGCCAATAGAATAAGAAAAGTAAACTAAACGCATCGTAAAAGATTAGACGTAGGGTCTAATAAAATGGTAAGGTGCGTTTAGAGCAGCCCGAAAGAGAATCTGGATAAAGAGCCTAACGAAGCAGTTCATCGTAGATTTTAGTATAGAAAGAGCATGTCTAACTTAGTTAGCTCGAGCTAGAAGGAAGTACGAGACTTCAACGGGACGCGAGGATACTCTAGGATGGCCCTCTGGGTAGGCCTAACGAAGCTGCACCCCCGGAGGCAGGTCTGTAGGTGTTCCATCAAGAGAGTATGCCTTAAATGCTTTTTCATTGCAGGCCTAACGAAGCGGACCTTTGTAGGCAGTCAAAAGGTTGATGATGGACTAGGATATTCGTATGACACCATACTCCCAGTTACGAGTAGGTTTTAGTGGGCAGGACCCAAAAGAATAATCGCATACGGAGATCCAGCCATCATCAATCAGAGCGAGTTCGAGAAAGACTAGAGTTAAACCAACAGGCTAATGATTCTTTCACTATCGAGACATTGGATGAGGGGTGCAGCCAATTGGATGTTTAGATTGTTTGTAGTATGGCATAGCTACTTAGCTCTTGAGAGGTCTTTCGATTAGTTGAGGGGGGGGCTTGGTGGGGCCATAGCCACGATGAGAAAAGAGACATACCAAGTAGAATATCTGTATTGTAGGCCTAACAAAGCAGACCTTTACAGATATGGAAAATCCTCGACCAAGTTTCGTACAAGGTAAACCATGTTGGCGGGATTCAGGTAGTAGACAGAACGATTACGTATAGTCCTCAAGGTACGCACTGGGTGGTACATTGTGGATGTCCGAGCTCCGAGCACTAGTATAAGCTAGTACGGACGTAGTTATATGTTTTCATAGTAGATGACGGAACATCTATATTGTAGGCCTCACGAAGCTGTCCTTTACAGATGTAGTTTCAGTACGCTCTAGTAGCGAGACGATGGAGTCCTTTTCGAGGAGGATATGGAAGGTACTATGGGTAGTACCTAGGACTGATGCGGTCTTTGGGCATGTAGCTACATATATATATTGGTTATTAGGTCTTAATCTACTAGGGAGTAGATGGGTACGATTCACGCATAGAGGCGAGAGTATTATAAACCCTATAAACCTAATATAACAGAAAATGGAAATAGAACGGTATATGTAGAATTATGCTTAGAAGTGTATAATTTGTCCATTCATTAGAACTTTAGTTCTGACCCCCTTCTCATAACATCCCACGGATTAGGTAGATGGCAAATGTAACATCCTAAAATTTTCAACCATTCACATCCGCACATGTCGGACTTGAATTGCTCAAAATATCAGATTGTTAATTTAAATTTGGCAAAACTCAGCATATATAGTAAATAAAGATCACAGAATCACAGACACAGAGTAATATAAAAATAATGCAGTGGAAACAAAAGAATAGTAGTTCATGAAGCTACTATATATATAACAGAGTTAAACAAGATATAACAGAAGTCACAAATACATAGATGTCTCAATACTATAGTCAAATACAAGATCTGATCACATCACTGGAATCAACTGAATAACTGCAAGCTGAATAGATATAGCTGGATCTCCAAGCGAAGTTCCAACTCCAAAGGTGAGTCTCAAACACTTAGCCACTCGGTTTGACCCGAGTGTAAAGCAAAACACAAAACACTCGAGTCAGGAGTAACACTCTTATATCAATAAATCCAACTCAAGTGAAATATCAATTGAAATACAAGTAACTCAAAGGATGTTTGGGATAACCATCCTCTAAGGATCCGTTAAACTATCCACTATGTAGTAATATATGCTATTATAATAATGTCTATAGTAAAGTAAGCTATTAAAATAGCGTTAAGGCGTTACCCATATCCCCCTTAACACATTTTTATATATTCCCATAGTCTATACAGTACTGTAATCTCCCCCGTAATGGGCGTCGTCAGAGGGCACTCCATAGGTATGGTACAAAACAAACTCGTAGTAAAGCACGCTAGGGTAGGTGACACGACACAACTAGGCAATGCCAGGGTAGATATACTAATTACGCATCCGGACTAGTGGTAACGCATAGCAGCCACTACCGCCCACCTCGAAACACACTCCTGAGTAAATCGAAGGGTGGCCACCAAATAAATCGCAAGTCAGAATATAGTATCGATGGAATGTGTCCGATCAGAGGGGCTACCTCATTGGCCTGGAATCGCTCCTGTTTTAGCCACCTTATGCCAACTCATGGGAGTCGGGTTCACGTATATACCTCATATAGGATCCTCGCCACCATCCTACTTCATTCTGGAATCTCCACCGCGTACACAGTTGTTAAAGTGGTTTTCGGTATCGACAGAGAGTATGCCCATATCCGATCCCGGTCTCTTTAACAACCAAACATTATTATAACTCTGCGGTCATTTCAAAATAGTTTATACTTCAAAACCAAAATATCATTTTCATTTCAAAAACCAAATCAACACGATATCATTTTCACTTCAAATATATATCCATTTCCAAAAATCATATCACTTTCCAAAGTTATAACGCTTTCGAAATCATAGCCTTTTAAAATTATAATACTTTGGAAAACCATAACACTTCCTTTAAACAGTTTAGGTATTAATAATAGTATATAAAATAAAATAGTTTATATAAAGTAGTTATAAGTTAAAAATAGTTTATAATAAAATAATTAGTATATTAAAATAGTTTATATAAAATATTATATATTAAAGATGATTTATATTAAAATAGTTTATATTAAAATAAATTTATAAGGTAAAATAGAATTTAAAAATACTTTATAAAATAAAATAGTTTTCCTCAAGTTTCACAAATCGATTCAAAAATTAACTCGAATTCCAAAATTCAAATTTAATCAAATCTCAAATCATCAATTTCAATTCGATTCAGTTTCTCAATAAATCATTTCAAATTATCGATTTCAAATACATATTTGAACCATAAAATAAGCCATTTCAATTTTAATATATTTCAAAGCTTTAAATATTCAACATTTCAAAACTAAATTCGATAATTTCATATATATATATATATATATATCAAATTCACTTTACTATTATTTAGTTTTGAAATATTTACTTAATCATTTCAATAACATCTAAATACAACTTCAATTTACAAATTTGAATAAAAAAAATCCCATTTAAATTTATATAAGTTCGAAATATTCATTTAAGTCACTTTTAATCAAATTCAAGTTATAAAACATATCTTTAAAAATCTCAAATTTAATAATTTCAAATCGAACTTATTTAAGTAAAATTCTTAAATAAATATAATTTCAAATTTATCTTTCCAACTCGAATCATTATAAACAATATATTTGAAAATATATATTTTAAATAAATACTTAAACATACTATATATCAACTTTATTAAATCAACTTTAAAAAATCCTTAAAATCAATATTATTAAAACCATATATTTCTCTTCAAAACCATAGAAATCATTTTCAAAATATTTATATATATAGACCAACGGTGTTTGTAAATAATTTAATATCCTATGGTCAAGTGATACAGATATTTATCATTTCAATCCGCAATTTAAATATAAACGGGTATATATCTTTTCAACCCGCAATCCCAAATTCAATTCAATTGAAAACCGCTTGGGTTTATCATTTCAACCCATAACGATTTTCTCCTATTCTACAGATCGTTCGGGTATGTATCATTTCAACCCATAGTGAATTCAATACTAACAGGGAACTTGTAGTGTGATAACAGATATGATAATAATATAAAAGGCATATATATCAAATATAAATAACAGATAATGGTGTCAGATGTCACAGGTGAACAAATATAGATAACAACATATATTTATATATAGCAATGTAATAACTAATAGCAGCATATTTTAATTGTCGTTTCAATTGAAATCAAATTTAATAAATATAAGAATGTTAATCGTGAGTGATTGCTCACCTTTCAAGGCTAGAGATGAAGGAGAGTGAGATGAGCTACGATCCCAAGCACAAATTTCAAAGCAAAGCTAAATTGGCGCGAATTTGACGGACAAAGCTGATAACAGAAATCGATGAGAACAAATCAAAATTTGTTTGATAAAATTTAAACGAGATGTATTTTATATAAATTTTTTCCTTAAACCAAATATTCAATTTTAAAATACATATATATTTTTAAACCAATCTTAAATTTTAAACATATATATTGAAATCAATATATATATATTTCAAAATCATTATTTCCTAACCCATTAACTAAAATCAGAATACCTGTATATATTTCTCTCTCTCTGAAATCAATAAAAATTTGAAAATCCAAACTTATGTAAATTCATATATCCAAATTGATATATAAGCCTATACAGACTCACATACATTAAAAACAAACATATACACACATTATATTTTTAAATCAATTTGTGTGTATATACTTGTTTTAAAATGACAGAAACTTATATTTTATATTATTTATTGCAAATATCAAATAACATATCATATATTTTTATACATATTGCACTGTAAACTGTAAGCATATGTATACAGTAAACACAAAAAATTTCTTCATATATATATACTGTAATAAAAATTATAAAACAAAGAATCCAAAGCTTAAAAACTTACATAACACCCTTGTATTTGTATACTTATACACAGATTTTATAACCTATAACATGTATTTAACCTGCATACATATAGATATAACCAAACATACAATATAACACTGTTATAAAATAAAGTATATGCATGCAAACCAATTTTATATACTGACATATTATATATATATACACTAACACTTATGAACCAGAAACAAATTATACTAACAGATCTTATAAATACCAATTATACGACTCATAGAAAATGACTAACAGGCAAACTTTTAACATAATATATATATAATACTTTAGACATAGGATGTAAATACTATAGCATATGTTCAACTAATATTTTATACATATATAAACTACAAATATACATATTACAGTAAATATATAAACAATATAACAGGTTTATAATAAATCTAACTCTTATATATAGCTGCAGTTATTAAAATACTCATACATAAAAACAATATCGTAAAGCCAATGTAAACTTATATAAACTACTTTTATACATATAAAATATCACCAGAGAAGGAAAAACAAAGATAAAATGCTCGGATTGACAAATATATAATACTAACATATTATAGCTTACATAAACGAATATAACATATACATATATAGCTTATTATTATCATCAATTGTAGTTTGCGCAACACGCAAAATATATACGGGAACAGAATATATATATATATATATATAAATTTATATACCATAACTAATACATTATATATGAAAAAATAAGATATATATACATAACTGTATCATAACCGAGATATATGAACACATATGCTAGAGATGGGATAAGCTCGGTAGCAAGAGAAAGAGGGTGCTGGGTAGGAGAGGCTGTGACTTTGGTTGTGGAACAGCTCTCGGCCAGGGTGTAACGACGGTTGAGGCGTTTGAGTGGAAGGTGGTGGTGGTTGCTTCGGCATGGGTGGAAGATGGAGGAGCGAGGCCAGGTGGAAGTGAAGTCGGGCTTGGCTAATGAGTAGAGGTTGGCATCGGCTTTGGGTTTGAGGCTTGAAAAAAAATAGATGACGAGAGGAGAGAAGAGCAGAGGAAGAGAACTGCAGTATAAGTTTATTATATTTTGGAATGAAAATAGACCCCAAAAGCAAATACAAACCATCAAATTTTATTGAATAGCAGGCAAGCGAAAAGTCAAAATATTTATTTTTGAAAATTCAAATAGTTATAACAGTTCGATTCCTAATGGAAGACAACTGAATAGACAATTAACCTAAAAGGTTGAAAGTGAGCACCAGTACAGCTACTGTTTTCCATGGATTCAGCTGTGTACCGGACTTCAAAACACAGAATGGAATATACCGTAGAGATCAGCACGGCGAGACGATCAAAACGGTATACAGATATCCGTGGTACGATCATTCTATCAAAAATTCGATATTCGGTACCAAAAATGCTGCTAATTTGCCAAAAATAAGATAAACGGAGCAATAGCAGTCCAAATTTGACGAAACGAAATATGACGTCTCACTCAGAAGATGATTTACAAATTTTCCATAGAAAAATATTCAAGTTTGAAAAACATTTTATTATCGTCAATTATTAACTGATTTAAATTGAAATAGAATTACACAAAAAAATAAACTTCCATATTATCAGATGAAATATTTCCAGTTGCTATGCTTAAATAGACTTATTTCAAACATTAAATTTTCAATTCAAAATTTTATTATTTAAAATTTCACAAAATTCAATTAATTAAATAAATAAACCATTAAAATTTACGGGTCGTTACAACAGAGACTTTCTAGCTTTGAGACACTTGTTTAGAAAGTGTTATTATCTTGGTGAGTATTTACTTACTATTATATTTTAGTCTGTTCCGCTATGAGATATTTATTTGAGCTCTGATATATTTGTCTTTTCCTATTTGTAGGATACTTGATAACCAACTCGGGCTTCAGTGGGCTTGGATTTTAGCAATTTTGCGAAAAATCCGGACCCACTGGAACTTGGGTTGTTACACAAACACATAACGACTCACCAAGAGTCTTCTACACGTCAATATAACAAATTCAAAATAGAAGATCTCAGGGTAACGACGTAAAATAGTCTTTAGACTTAAGATGGTTAAATACTTGGAATGTCGACTTTGTTATGACCATAGTTGGGTATATGTTAAACTAATTGAATTGAAATACTATCCAAGAGAGGATTCGTCGTCTTCGTTCTAGAAGATTAGTATTAATATAATTGTTAGTCAATTCAAAGTCAAAATCACTGGGCATAGTAATTCGATTTATCGATTTATATTCAGATTCAACCGAGGACTTTAAAAGTTATTTATGCTATTAAATATGGATATCAATAGGTTTTTTTAACCATAAACCAAACTTTAGATATCTAAGTCGTACAATAATGACAAAAAGAATACTTGTACAAAATGTCGTTACTAGGTGAGCTTATTTTTGATCAAAAACAAGATTTTTCCTAAATGGTCTATAAGCATTGAACGTGGCCCGATACTACGTCTCAACAAAGTCTGTAAAGGCTTCAGTATTTAAATTGTTGAAGTATTGAATGAAGACAAAATTCACCCTAGAAAGTCAACACAACTACATTATTAATTATTTCCAAATTCGACCAATGGTTTAAAATGTTATGAATTAAAATAAATTAATACAAATGCTGTATTAATATTATATTATATTTTTAACTATTTATTTAAAGCTTAAAATTGGGTAAAATGATGTATAAAAGTGGTAGTCAGTTCGTTCAGATAAGGAGCTTAAAATTATATAATTAAATAATGATTCAAATAAGAGCCAATGAGGCTTTTGATCTTGTTTGGTCAAACTTAAGGCTGGCCATATAAGTTCAAATAGAAGGCTATGCACATTTTTTTGGGTTATAGGACAAAGGGAAGGTACAAGTGTAAATCTCTGGCTATAAATAGTGTAGCCTCCACACCATTTTCAATACATTTTGCTTAACTCTTTAATTCCCATTTCTACCATAAGTGAAGCCATGCTTTCAGTATTACAAACTTAAGTCAAAGAAAAACGTGTAAATCCAAAAGGAAATCTTAGCAAACAATGTTAAGCCTCTCGGCAAAACATCGATAGTGAACGTCATCTATTCAAACTCATACATATACATACACAAAAAAACACACACTCATATTATATACATATATGTTTTAATCTAATGTATGTATATTTATATAGATAATTATATTTATTAAATATAAGTTATAATATATTATATACATATATGTATATACATACATGCATATATCACATATTAAACCCTAATGGCGATTTTAGCAAGGATAGAGGAAGACCACCTGAAAAGATGGATTCAAACAAGATGCCGCAAGCAATATCCTATCGGGATAAAGGGAAAGTAGTGGCGAACAATACTGATCGTTTTGACCTGGGAAGGGATGGATTGCCTCACGGCAATCAAAATACCACCAAGATGGTTCGTCTATCCAGGGATTCACATTTGGGGGGGATCAAACCCGAACCAGATCTGGATTACCATAGGTTCATAGCGATAGATATGATTCAAACAGGGAAGACATTAAATGGAAAGCGATACAAAATGACATAAATTCTGGAAACTCAAAATCTTGGAAGGAAGCAGCATGTGGAGGAATAGGGGAGCAATAAGATGAATATCTGGATCTACAATATATTAAACCAGTTCTTGTCAATGATAAAAAGAAAGCTAGTATATCTGAACCCGCTGTGAAGAGGGCGGAAAACAAGTGGAAACATTCTATAATATTCTACGTGTATAGGGTCAGACCTTATCATATTCATCTTAAGGGATTCATAGAACGGGTATGGAAACCGGTGGGAAAGTTTCAACTATTAACTCGAGAGAACGGTTTCTTTATAATACGTTTTGATGATAAATTAGATTGTGATAAAGTGCTGAAGGGTGGACCTTACTTGTTTGATAACAAAGTGATTATACTGAAAAAGTGGGTGATGGGTACTAGATTCAGAAAAGACTTACTGACAACTCTTCCTATATGGATAAAACTATCTAATCTAGAACTCGAGCTATGGGATAAAGAAGCAATGAGTGCCGTTGCAAGTGTGTTAGGAAAGCCTATTAAAATGGACAAGATCACAACTGATGAAACTAGGGTTGCTTTTGCTAAAATACTTATTGAAATGAAAGCAAGTGATGATTTCCCCAATGAAGTGGATGTTATCCTTTATACGGGGGAGGAACTAAAGATTAAAGTTGAATATCTTTACAAACCAGCCAGTTGCAGAGAATGTAAAGTGTTTGGCCATTCTACACAGCAATGCAAAATAAAAAAATAAAGAAAAATGGGTCCCAAAAGATAAAGAAAAGGCTTCTACCTCATCCTATTCAGAGCCTAATTCAGAACATATTATAGAAAATGTAGGTTCAGAGCAAATAGCAGGAAAATCAAATAATGGTCGAAACGAGGAAGTTATAATTGTGGATTCTAAAATTACAAACGAAGGGTCTGAAAACCCTTTATTACATGAACAGAATATAAATGAAATTGAAGTTAACCTAATTAATGACTGCAATGTAGAAGTGATTGCCAATGACCAAGCTGTTGTCCCTGCAGCAGAAAATTCAAGAGTGAATGAGATAATGAACGAAAACACAAACAATAACAAGGAGAAGACTATAAATGAGAAAGATGACATCCCTGTTAATCAGCCTCTAATTGAAATTTTGGTAGAAGATTTGAGTGAGTCTGAAGAAGAGGAACTTATCGGCAATCTTGCTAGAGAGGAAGCTGTCCCTAAACCGCCAGAGAAACTAGAAGATGTCTTGAACTGTGTGGAAGAAAATCAAAAATTCTATGAGGAAATTGAAACATCTAATATGCAGAATACGAAAGGTAAAAAAGAAAAACCAATCCCTACTCCTCCTAAAGCAAATACAAGGAGCCAAAGTAAGTTTAAAGAATGAACATTGTTCCTTGGAATGTTAGGGGTTTAAATGCTTTGGAAAAACAATTTGAAGTGTCTAAATTCCTAACTAAATATAAGCCATCTATTATTGGCTTACTTGAGAATAAATTAAGTAACTTGAATATAGAGAAACTGAGTGTTAGATTGTAGAGAAACTGGAAGATGATTGATAATAATGACTGTGGTAGAAAAGGTCGTATACTCATTCTTTGGGATTCAAATATTTGGAATTTTCAAATTGAGAAGAAATCAAATCAATATATCTCTCTATTAGCTGAAAACACTGGTGGTTTTAAATGTAGAATAACCTTTGTCTACGCTAGTAACTTTATTAGAGATAGAGACAAATTATGGGATGATCTAATTGATGAATCAGGGTTGGTGAATTCCCCATGGATTATTCTTCGAGATTTTAATAATATGTTATCCTCTTCTGACAAAAAGGGTGGTAATGCTGTTCCATTTAGTCATCTGGTAGCTTTTAATAATTGTATGTCATGTATAGGTCTAGTAGAACCGCCTATTACAGGTTTCAAATACACATGGAGGAAAAAAGGTATGGCTTCGAAAATTGATAAAGTTCTATGTAACCACTTATTACTGGGTACTATGCCAGGGATTACTACCTTTGGGGTCTCTAATGCTATCAGTGATCATATCCCTATTTTTATTAGTTTTATTAAAGAGAACAAAGGTCCTAGAAATACTCCATTCCGATATGTTAACTCATGGCACTTGGGGGAAGGGTATATGTCTTATATTGATAAAGCTCTAGACAAATATTATTCAGATTTCCATAATCACCAAACTTCAAAACTGCACAAGTTCATGAAGTTTATTAAAGATTGTAAGATTATGCTGAAAGAGTAGAATCTCAAGAACTGCAGAGAGGGTAATCCCCTTAAAAACTATGAAGAAGAATATCAGAAGTGCCTTAAAGAGTGTGATGAAAACCCGACTAACTCCTTTCTTTTTGATAAACTTAGTAATGCTTATAACAACTGGAAGTCTCAAAATGTTGCTGAATTTTTAAAGGCCAAACAGAAAGCAAAAAATGAATGGCTTACTGATGGGGATTCATGCACAAATTTTTTTCATGCTAAGATGTCACAGACGAGACACATTAATAAATGGAATCAGATCATTATGAGTAATGGGGAAGTTATTCAAGACTCTGGAAAAATTGAACTTGATGCAATAAACTATTACACTGATATATTTTTCTCCAAACATCCTTTATCAAGCAACTTCCCTGATATCCAGTGTATGAGCATAATAAATGATAGAGGCAGAACTAAACTTACTTCTGGTATCAATCTTGAGGAGGTGCAGAAAGCTATATTCTCTATTTCCAATGACAAGAGCCCGGGTCCTGATGGTTTCACTGCAATTTTTTTTTTAAATTCACTGGGATGAGTTGAAGTTTGATCTCCTGAACCTGATTCAAGAAGTATTCAATACTGGTAAAATTGAAAAAGGCTTAAATCATACTTTTATCACACTTGTGCCTAAAACCAAACAACCAATTTGTATTTCTGATTACAGGCCTATTGCATGCTGTAATGTCTTATATAAAATCATATCTAAAATTATATGTAATAGAATCAAACCTTTTTTACCTCATCTAATATCAGAGAACCAGTCTGCTTTTATTCCAGGAAGATGTATTGCTGAGAACATCCTGCTTGCACATGAACAAATTAGACAATTCAATAGAAAAGGCAGTGATAAAATGTGCCTTAAGATAGACCTTCAAAAGGCTTACGACATGATAAATAGGAAGTTTGTCTTCCATATGCTGAATATGATGAGATTCCCAAATAAACTTGTCAAACTAATTAGAAATTATATCTCTTCCCCCACTTATTCTATTCCCGTTAAATTCTATTCTTGTTAATGGTAGTCCTAAGGGATTTATTTCCAGTAATAGAGGGTTGAGACAGGGAGACCCTCTCTCCCCTTATCTCTTTTGTGTTGCTATGGAGTTCCTTTCACTGATGATGTACAAAGCTCACAAGACTGATAATTTCCAGCCTATTTACAATCAAGATCCAAATGTCACTCATCTTATATATGCAGATGATCTTATGATCTTTTCTAAAGCCAAGCTTAAGTGTGCTAGAACTATTTAAGAGATGATGCAGAATTTAAAATATTTGGCAGGTCTGAATATAAACAATATGAAGTCTAAAGTTTATTTCACTACAGGGGTGATAAACAGAAATGTTTTGCTCAATATTTTGGATATGAGAGAAGGAGCATTGCCTATCAAATACTTGGGAGTTCCACTATCCTATAATTATCTTCACTACTCTGATTATGGTTACCTTCTAGATAAAATTCAGCTCAGAATGGATGGGTGGGACTGTAGGCTTCTTTCTATGGCAAGTAAGATCGAGCTTATTCACTCAGTTATTACTCCTATGATGCTATATTGGATGATGACATACCAATTGCCAATTGCAACTATTGATAAAATTAATGAGATATGTGCTAATTTTATTTGGGGAGGCAGAACTCATAAAATAGCTTGGGATATCCTATGTAGACCTAAACTTGAAGGAGGGGTGGGCTTGAGAAACTTTAGAGACATCAGAACTGCCACAGCTCTTAAATTGTTATGGCATTTTCTTAACAACAATAACTTATGGTCTAACTGGATGAACAAAAGATACAGTAAAGATAAATACTTCTGGACTATGGATATTGATAATAATAGCTCATGTACCTGGAAATCTATTCTTAAACACAGACAGAAAGGCCTACAACACATACATAGAAATATAGTTGATGGGCAAAATACACTTCTATGGCATGACCCTTGGATTAACAATGAACTATTGGTTAATATCCTTGGGTGGGATGCCCTTGGTTTAAATGGTGGCGACAATTTGAAGGTCAGTAGCATTATACAAGATAACATTATTAATCCAGAGACATTCCATTTCACTAGACAAATTAACCAAATCAAGAATGTGGAAATTTCAACTAATTATGACTCAGATTTTTAGAGCTGGAACAATAATCCCAATGGATTTACTTTCTACTCTGCATGGGATTGTGCTAGAAGTCATTTTCAGACAACAAATTGGTCAAAAGTAATCTGGAGTTACTGCAATAGCCCTAAAATGGCTCTTTGTGCATACAAAGTGATGTTAAACAGAATCCCAACCAAAGATAAACAGATTGAATGGGGATACTCTATAGATCCTATATGTGTACTCTGCAATTGTGAATCAAAAGATAGGAATCACCTGTTTTTCCAATGTTCATACTCGGCTTATCTCTGGACTTGAAACAAAATGAAGCTTGGCATGAATCTGAATGGTCCTTTGTTGATTGATGTAGAAGCTACAGCTTTATACGACTCCTTTAAAGTTGCGAATCAGATCAGAGATCTGGCCTTTTGCAGCTTCATCACGATCATCTACCACATATGGTTGGAACGAAACTCTCGAATCCATGAAGGAAGTGAAATTGACAAGCTTCGAAGATGGAACCTAGTTGAATTAGACATTAAATATCAGATGACTAAAAGTAGAAAGCAGACAATGAGGTCGAGAGAAAATGAAAATATTTTAGAAAGATGGGGCATTGACTTAGTGCATACCGGCTAAAGCTTCGATCTTGTTTGTTCCTTTTTCTCAGCCAGTCAAATGGAAGGAGGAAGACATTAAGTTTTAAAAGAAGTGAGAATTTTTCTTTTTGATAGTCGTGGTTGTGGTCTCTGCCACGTGGCTGTGCTGATTGTAACGGGATGTTTTGTTTTCCTGTTTTATTTTCGTATGGATTGTATGTACATATACTTTGTAAGTTCTTTTTATTGATGCGTTATCAATAAAGCACCGCACTCTTTTTCCCCTACTAATTATCACGCCGATAGTTAGTAAGGTATTTAATGAGGCGGTTTACCCAGTTTCAATTTTTTTTATATATGATTCGGTTTTAATATTTTACTAAAAAATTAATTCCATTTTATGTTTCGAATTCATAAGAAAATTATTGTCATGTATATATGTATATATACATATAAACTTTATATATTGTATTCCATGCAGAAATCAATTTAAAAATAAATTATATTTTTACGGCCTAAAACAAAAAATAGATTAATGTATATTATTCAAATATTTGTCATGTTCAAAATTCAATTTTGAATTTTCCAAACACAATAAAATCGATTGAAATGAAAAATATCTTTTACCTATTCTTTTGCTGGTCGAGTACTAAAAAAATGAAATTAGTTAATTATATATATATATATATTTGATTTTTCACTTTGAACAAGTATTATGTATCTTCAAATATGAAAAAGTAAAATTATAATTTTAAACTCTAATTTATAAAAATGAATATATAAATATTAACTACATATATAATTTTCGATTAAATTATTTATAACAGTTTATTATGTATTATCTACATATATATAAATTTTAATACACACGCACACACACTTAGATCATTTTATATATTAAATATTAATTGAAGTGGCCAAAAATATATAAATACTTATTTATATAAGTATAAAAAATCATGACATATAAGTTATCCCCATTTACATTATATAGAAATATTCATCACATTTACATTTTATTGATCATAGAACATAAGTGCTAATTTCCCCTATTATACCACTAAGATTGTTTGTGTGTTTATTGTTGTGATGTTCGTATTGTGAATATGAATATAAAAAAAATCAAAATATCACATCAAAATAAATTAATGTTAAATTAAATTATTAAGAAATAGTATTTTAAACATTAACAAACAAATAAATATTTTAAATAAATGCAATAAATTAAAATATTAGTCAAACACTTTTATGAATTAAATACTAAATTTAATTTAGTATAAATAAATTTTATTCACATAAACACAAAATAAGACCGTATACAATTTAATAAAAAGAATTTTTTGAAATTCGTATTTTACCCTAGTGCCAATGCATCCGTTCTAACAATGGTATCATAGCATGCATTGTGTTTATGTGAATAATTATCCAATATGTGGGGCATTGCTTTTTAAAAAATCAAATTAGATAGAGTATAAGGAAAATGTGTATAAATTAAGGATAAGGTTACTTGAATTAAGGACCACTCATGGGTGGAAAAATTCTCACCACCCGGCCTTTACTTGGCTTGTCGAAATGGTCTATTTCTAGGATATGTCCTTATGGAAAACTCAGAATTTTTTTAAGTCTTAAGTTAATTCACATAAGTGTATTTTAATATCATAAAATTAATCTAAAGTTGTTTGTATTAAATAACTACATAATTTTATAGAGAGTTATAAAATGAAAATTTTAAAATTGTTTTATATTTCAAATAAATATGAATGTTATATTTGTAAATTAATTAAATTGTTTAATTAATAAAAGAACACATATGGATATCTATATATATAACTTACTAAATTATAAATGTAATAATAATTAAATGTGTGTGTATATATATGAATGTGTGTGTGTGTATGCGCGCATGTATATATGTATATGTTATATGTATAAAGAATATAGAAAGTTAATAATAAATAAAACACATAAGACTCAAGGGAGTATACATTAATGTATATAAACGATATGTGATATCTGTTAATACCCTAAATATTGATTTCGATGAACAACCATATAAATATTACTACTAAAATATTTCCGAGTTGTGCATTACTTTTAAATATATTATGGAGATATTTTGCAAATATAAACAAGAACTCAGTGGAAGCAAATGAATTATATATATGAAGACTAATTAGAGCAAATGGAAGAGTAAAACTGATTGAAGAAGAATGAAATGCAAATGCTGTAACAACAGAGATATTAGAAATGATGAGTAGTCGTTTGAATCTTAGAATCTTTATTAAAGGCCCCATGAAAATTACACTTGAAGATCATTAACCATTAATCTAAATCAAATCACAAAATATCCATAACTATGAAGAAATTTGAAATCTAAAAAAAAATCTCACATGTATGTCGACTTATCCTACCTAAGTATGTTGACATATACCTAAGTATCTCGACATATCCTACCTAAGTACGTTGACACATCGACCGTTTTTCTATTTTTTAAAATTCAAATGAAGGGATTTTCCCTCCGCCTTTACACCAATGGACATGTCTATTCAAGCACTATATAATAGCTTTGGAAAAAAATTAACACACAATATTCTCATTCTCTCTTACTCTTTCATTTCCATAATTTTGTGAAAAAGATCCATTGCATATTTTTTCACTTTGTTTGCAAATCCATACTCTTTCACTCTACTTTTTCAAGGATTTGCAAACCACACAAAATTAGAGAATTTGTACTTGAATTCATATCCTTCTCTCTCCGATTTCATTTCATCATATTCCTCAAAGAGTTCAAAGATATACTACTATTGGAGGTCTATAGTATCATTATACCAAATCTATAGGAATCTGTATTGAAGATACAACTACTTACCATACTTTACTGTTGATTGTAAAGAGAAGAAGTTGTTCTTGTAGCCTGTGAAATCTAAAGGGTGATCTTGTAGCCTTTGAAATCAAGATTGTAAAGGTGTTCTTGCCACCTGTGGAAAGCAAGTGGTGATAGTGAAATTTTGTACGGTACAATACAAGACTAGATGTAGGATTGGCCAATCCGAACCGGTATAAAAATTCCTGGTGTTATTTACTTTAATGCATCTTACTTTACTACTTGCTAATTCTGTGATTGTTTGTTTCTGTTTATAATTTGAGTAGATAAATTTTTAAATACATAAGTAAGTATTAAATAGTTGAAATATACACTTCACCCCCTTTAGTGTATAAATAGCCTTAAGGTCATTCTGCATTGTGTTATAGACAATCCATCTGGTTTTCAAAAATTCAAAAATTAATTTTTGAAAAATATAAATGGCTAATAATAGTAACATTTTTTAACACTTTGGTAGAAGGAAATCTACTGCTCGATCCCTACTATTTAATGGTAGTAATTATGCTTATTGGCCTTGTAGGATGAAAATTTATTTGCAGTCTAATGGCTTAGATATTTGGAACATTACCCAAAAAGAGTACACTGGGTCCTAAATAAATTATGCATAATGGACCAACGATCAAAAGACACAAATGCTCAACAATTTATAGGCTATGAATATTTTGTTCTACACCTTGGATAAAAATGAGTCTAACAAAGTGTCTATTAGTAAAAGTGTATATGAAATTAGGAGAACACTACAAGTCACACATGAAGGCACTAGAAAAGTTAAAAAAACAAAGATATTCATGTTAACTAATCAATTTCAACTATTTAGAATGAAACAAAATGATTCCATTGTTGATATGTATTCTAGATTTCATGATATATTACATGCACTAATATCATTAGGAAAGAATGTTATTGAATAGGACCAAGTCAAAAGATCTTGAATTAACTTTCTAGTGAATGGGATCAGACGACTCTGGCAATCAAAGAAACTAATGATAATAATGCTATGAAAATAGAAGATTTAATTAGTAATTGTAACAACCCATACCTTAATGGGCCTAAATTTCTACAAAAATCGAAACCCAAGTCCATAAAAACACAGATTGTTGGATTTTGTACTTGCAAATAAGCATGAGCATTATCGGAGATCGATAGAAATCTAAACTCACAACGGAAATGGTAATAGGATGAGAATACTGACTATGACTACTACCTTGGAATTTTTGGTATTCTTGGATAATGGATTGTCATATCAGCATCGAGCATGAGAGAAAAGAAGTCTTCTCCAATAATAAAGCACATCCAGCTCCAGTGACTTGTTCCTCTAAATCTATCCCGTGGGTTGTAATGAGGAAGGAGTTAGAACAATATTATGGTGACTAAAAAATCTATATATTGTCCATAACATAAATACATACCGATTGGTTTCCATTTAATTGTTATGTCTATTAAGATTAGCAATTCTAAGCTAACCTTGCATCGCACACACGATTACTTACTTACCCTTTTCCAAGTTACAAAATACTGATGAAGCTTTATCAACCACCCAATACTTCCGAACCTATTTGCCACTTAATACCTCTAAATATGAAGTGGGCTTCTGTAATCATCACAAAATATTTTTAAAAGAGAAATAGACAGACTCTACCATTTAAGCCTTTAATCAAGGTAGACTCCATCATTTAATACCTATTCCCAAGTGGTTTTCTAACAATGTTGTCAATGGTCGGTGGGTCCTAGCTATAAAGGCCTTTAACCACTATTTAAGGCTTCTGACATTTAATGTCCAACTATTACCGCATCTATCACCAATAAAATCGTAGCCATGTAAGAGACAGTACCCAAGCCACTTAATACCTTTAAAAAGAGTAGGCGGACTTTTAACCATTTAATACCTATATTCTAGGCATGTCCTACATCACTTAATCCCTATCCCCAGGCGGACTCGTCGCTGGTACTACCGTTATTACTGCCTTAGTAATGCGAGACATTGTACCCAAGCCACTTAATACCTTATTAATAAGGAATAGGAAGACCCCTGATCATTTAACACTTATTTATTGGTAGGCCTTTGTCATTTAATACATAACCCCAAGACGGACTCCTCACTGGTACTATCTAGCTGACATTGCTTGGAATCTCACTAGGTTACGTAATACTTCTTTTTAGGAGAAAGGCGAACCCTTAGATTAGTCACTTAATATCTCAAACTCGAAGCGAACCCTTCTTAAGATATCCACTATCACTCTTAATTATAAATATAAAATTTCATTAGGTTACTTCTTTCGGTAGGGAGGTGGGCCTTACAGCCACTTAATACCTCAACACTGAAGTAAACCCTTTTAGAGACATCCTTCTTTATTTGGAATCTCTATAGGTTACTTAATACTTCCTTTTAGGAGAGAAGCAGACCATACAACCACTTAATACCTCAAACCAGAAGCGAACCCCTATGAAGATATTCCTCACCACTCCTAATTCCAAATTTGGACCATTTAATACTTTTCAATTAAGAAAGCAGGCCTAGTCTCTCACGTCATCATAGGTCCTGGGATTAGTGATATCTCACATCAGTAGTAACTGCACCCGACCATTGGTGACCTCAAAGTAAAGGGCAATCTTCCATCGAGTGACTCTACTGACCTTACATCACTAACCTACTAAGTCCAATTAACCATCCTAAGTCTTTACTTATATTATCTTAGGTAGAAATAGGACTTAGGTTACTAATTCCCCTTTTATTTAAGGCAATAAGATTTAACTTTATTACTTATCCACCCATAAATCCCCCTTTAATGCTCATAAATGTCAATTTATCCATAAAATACTAAAGGACATTTCCTAAGACATTTATGTATGATTAATAATTTCAAATAGTAACCTTTTTATCTATTCCATAGTTATTAATTCAACTTCTTTATTTATTAGTTTCATTAATCCATTTACCCAACCAAATTATTGCAACTCCCATATTTATTACCATTTATTGGAGTTACAACCCTTTTAAATTCCTTTCTCATTAATTAGTTATCCTAAACGTGAATATTACATGTAAACATCGTTAATAGCTTTTTATTAAATTATTATAAGCGCAGTAAATTACGTACAAATATATACTTTTATCAAATATATTCTAGTTATATATCTTCACTGAATATTCTATTCCACGTTCAATTGTTCGAATCATATCTCAAAGGCTATCTACTATAATTTCTATAAATTGGTCTTAAACAAAAGATTTAACTTTAAAATATAAAAGATTATATCATTTGAAATTACATGGAATAATCATTTCTTTTTATTGCTGAAATAGACATTGTAAACTACAATGAATTCATACTTTACACATCTCTTTCTCTTTTTATTTGCATCTATTCCTTGCTAGATCAAACACTGTATTTTTCAAAAAAGGGAAAGAAATCAACCTAATTTACAAATATTAAATGGATCTAAAATTCAAAAATTCTAAACATAGAAAAGTTCAAATTCTAACAAGATTAGGGTAATAATCCAAATTCATAACATTATTATACAACCTATTTCAAATTTGAAATAAATTTCATTCAATCAATAATCTAAATTCATACTTTTGGGATTGATTCCAGATCAGGTTGTAAGTAATTCTAAATCAATTCATAAACAAAAATATGTAGGCGATATTTATTATATTCAATTTGTTGCCTATAACTCATATACAATTATCAGGTTAGGCATAAAAGTCAAATAAACGCCAACGAGATAGTTTTCATATTATAACAATATATAAAATTTCCTACCCACCATATAAAAACAATCCAAATCTCCAGATCTGAAGTAGAATATTTGATTCATCTCCAAATCATTTTTATCCAAGAAATATGTATAAAAGGGTATATGTAACAACTCGCATATTTTACGATTGTATATTTAAATATTTTATTTATATATAACATCGTTAGTCGGATTATAGTCCGAAAAGCTACTTTTTGCAAACAGTCGATTTGGAACTCGAGACCACCTCCATTGAGTCCAAAATGACGCTTACAACTTTTTTGAGTATAAACATCGATATGTTTGGAGATGAGTGAATTTTGCTATTTTTCACTTAGGGCTTTGGGTTTGGGTTTCAGCCCACTAACCCATCTTAATACCCTAGCTCAGCCCCTCTCCTCTTCATTCATCCTCATTTCCTAATACATTCAAGCTTAAGTAAAAATGGGGAGAGGAATGGGAAATTAGAAATTCCTAAGCCCTAAATTCATTTGCAAATCCAAGTGTTAGCTCCAAAATCAAAGAGAAGCTTAGGTAAGCATCCTCTTCATCTTCTCCAACTCATTCTCTCTTTAATTTCAGAAATTTCCTAAATCTAACTTAGGAAATGTTCTTCTTTTGAGCTTAGATTCAAGCTTCTAGAGTTGAAGTTGAAGAGTAGTTTATCTTTCTTTGCTTTCAAGCTTCTCCTTCGTCGTTTTTGGGTTTAAAGGTAAGTTCTTTAACTCACATCTATGTCTATAGCTATCTTTGTTGTTAGGTATGAATTCCTAACACTTGTGCATATTCATTTGCTTTTGATTTGAATTGATTTGGTGAAAATTTCAATTTTTGGTGTTTTGAAGTCAAAACTTTGAAAATCCTAGCTTTGATGTACGAACATGTTTTTGGAGGTGTATGAAGAGCCAATAGGGCTGGGTTATTGATTGGCAAAAACCCCTAATTCCATTGCTCGTCCGATAGCTAATGGTGAGAGTTTGCTCTCCATTTGATAGGCTGGAAAACAGTTCCAATGCCAGCCAGTCGACTGGCCCCTGCAGTCGGAACTGAAACTTTTGGGTTTCTGGATCAGTCGACTGACTGCAGAGGCCAGTCGACTGACCTGCTTGGTTTTGCCTATTTTGCCTATTTAGCTTGAGGTTCCAATTTATATCGATTCGTGATTGTCCGATTTATTGTTATCATTTATTATTGACTTTGATGACTTCTTTTTCGGGATTTTTGAGGATACCCATTTTGATGGATTCGGTATCGATTTCTTTGGATTTGATTCACATCTTCGTATGTGAATTTTTGATGATTGATTGTTTCTACGATCATTTCTGTGATTTGTCACTTTAAAATACAAAGGTTTTTATACTAGTAGTAAATATTCAACTCTTTTAAAAAGATGATTTCAACTCTATTTTTAATACAAAGCTCGTTTAAAAACTATTTTCTAATCTATTAGTATATACAAACCTTTACCTCATTCGTATGAGAAATCTAATTAAACGGCTTAGTAAAACAAGTGGTATGAAACGCTTGCGTTTACTTCGTCGGTTAATTCTTGGACTTGTTCGATTGAACTCTCGTGACAATTTTCGAGTGGAAGTCTATAGTCTGTTCGTAAATATTTGAGTTAAGCTAGTGGTTATGGGACATGAAGCTAAACTCTTATATTTACTAGTTTAGTGTAATTTACACTAATTTTTGAGTGGAAGTCTACAATCTGTTCGTAAATATTTGAGTTAAGCTAGTGGTTATGGGACATGAAGCTAAACTTTTATATTTACTAACTTAGTGTAATTTACACTTGTCGATCATTGATGATCATTTTGTGATTTAGACTAGCGATGTGCGATGTCTTTTTGTTTGTGCGGGGACTTATAACCCCGTTTGTGGAACTTCGGTTCAATTTGGTGGGGTAGCGACCCATGGTCTTTGGACCGTTCGTGGAGCAATCGGCTCAATGAGTCTGTGCATGAGTTGTATCTTTTAGGGTATGTCGATGTTCGGCTCATTTATCCGCGTGGGGAACTGTACCACGACCGAATCTGTGCATGAGGCGTATCATTTAGGGTGCGTCGATGTTCGGTTCATTTATTGGGTTAGCGACCCATGGAATAGCATTCCGTTTGTGATACACGTGTTGGTGAATTTTCATGCTCCCGTTTGTGATAGGCCTTCCCCCTTTTTTGTGATTTCTGGATTTCTCGTTGTGATTTCTAGAATTTGTGTTTCACCAATTTTGTGGATTGAATTGATAAGCTCTATCAATATTTGTGTTTTGGTGAATAATTTAAAGAATGTGATTCTTTTTGGTGTTTATAGATGATTTGAGATATTGTATGATTTTTTATTGTTATTTGATGTATACTTGACACAATATGGAATTTATTTGTTATCATACGTTTTTGGTCTTATCTCTTATCCTATCTCATTTTATCTGATATTTATAGCTAGACTGATCCGTTTATTATTTTCTTATTAAATAATACTCGGGTCAGACCGAGGTATTTCAAGTACTCTGCTTGACTTCTTATCAGGGTCTGTCATCTGATTCTTTTGGCTAACTACTTTAGCTTAGTAGTTTTTGTTATTATACATTTGAGATAGAGACTCCGTGATGTATAATTATTAGCACTTGCATCTATTCTTTTGTGATGTAGTCGATCTTCTATGACCACTATTTTGATGTACACTTTTATCTGATATATTCATATCTGATTCCGCCTTTGTGATATGAATGTCTATGCCTGATTTGTGTTATGTTTATTTCTATATTTGTTTCCGAAGTCCACTTAACCACTGTGTGGTAGCTTTGAGTTTGTATTTGATATGTCGGATTTCCTCTTGAAATGAAATGTAAGTTATATTTTCTGACATATCGGTACTCGCACAAAGCAATTACACAGATGGTCGCTCCTCAACAGCCTTATTCTCCATGCTAGTCGACGACATTACCCCGTAGTGTCCTTGGCTAGCGTGACCATAGAGGTGGGGCGTAACAGCTTGGTATCAGAGCCAAACTTCGGAACAATGTAGAATAATCTAGCAAGGATCATTGTCCTAAGTTTTTCTTAGGAATCGTGCCATATGATTTAGTTCGAGACTTCATACCGTTCTATCCTATTTTCTTTTGTGATGCCTTGTTTTATCAATCAAATTTGTTTGATATTCATTTTGAGAATAACCTTTTTCTTTTTCTTTCTTTCTTAATGAAGAAGAGATGGTTAGATCTGGCAGTCCCGGCGCTGGTCAATCCAGTAGTCCTTCTCCGAATGGCGTATTTATGTCTGCCCAACAACAATTGGATCTTGTAAAGAACCAAAGGTTTATCTGTGCTTTGAGTAAGAACCCTAAAAAGGTTTTACCTCTGAAATTAGAAGTGCCTTTCGACCAGTTTGTAGATATCACTCTTCAACTTGAAGAGGCCGGTAAAGAAAGTGATGTTGAAGTTGTGGATGCCAAACAGAACTTCAACATCAACAAGAAAATGCATATTAAGTTCAAAAGCCCTAATCCCAACAAGAAAGGGAAGCATGCAGTTTTGGTAGCAAAGACTCCTACCTCTAGTCGTGGTCGATGGTACAATTGTGGTTCTACGGACCACTATGCAAATAAGTGTCAGAAGCCTCTTACTTGTCGCTATTGTAAAGGTTTGGGTCATCTTCTATTTTCATGCCCCAAACTTCCAAACAAGAAAGAGGGAAAGCTAAAGGTTGTACAAGTCTCTACTAGCACTTCTCTTGGTCAAGGTAATTCTCGTTCTATCCTTGATGACATTAATTTGTTTTGTGATTATCCTATTTTGATTTCTTTTGATAAGGGTGCGTCCCATTATTTTATATCAAAAGAACTTGTTGATTCTTTTTCTTTAAATATTATGGGCTTGATGACTTCACTGAGAATTGCGAATCCGGTTGGTGGGTCCGCAACACTCAGTTTATTTTGTGAAAATGTCGAGATTATTTTATGTGATTATTCTTTTCGAGCCGATTTGCATGTTATGCGTTACTTGGGCTTCGGAATTGATTTTTGAAAAAAAAAAGATTGGCTTGATCATTATGAAGCCAATATCCTATATCCTAAGCGGACTATATATCTTCGACATTCTCAATCTGTTAAGCAGATTTCTAATGTTTTTAAAGATTTTTGATTTCCAAATTTGGTGGCAACATTTTACTCTTTAAACCCACTTGATGAGAAAAGTGTTATTTCTCTCATTCGAGTAGTTTGTGAATTTTCCGATATTTTTGAGCTTGTCTTAGGATTATCACCAAAGCAACCTTTTGAGTGGTGATAAGGTCTTTTTAGCTCGAGCTTGCCACCAGTTTTCATTATCTACGAGTTGCAGAAGTTAGCATTCCACTTACCGCATTCCGCATATGTTATGATTCATATGAATGACTTATTATGTCATTCAGTTGTCCACCTTATTTCATCCATCTTATGAATCGAGTATTCTACTAATATCTCGATGAGTTTATCCTTGTATTTATTGATTATGGATGAAAACAAAAAATTTAAATTTGCAAATCTTTTCAATAAGATATTTATAAGTATGATTGGATTTTGTTCTTAAAACGAGCAAAGAATATTTGTAAATTTTATAAGAGACATGTTATCATATATAAGATGATTTTGTGTTGTTTTGCCCATTGAGTGCTTTAAGAATTCTGATCGATGCGCTTGATCAACATTATCGATAGGAATCTCCTAAACGCTATGATGAGACAGTCTAACGCAATAAATTGACTTGTAAAAAGTAATTTTTTTTTAAAAAGATGGTTACATAAAGTTAATTATAATTTTGAAAGTCTTAGCTTTTCGAGAAAGAGGATCATTTAAAAGAACTCTTTTCCGATGTTTTTATTCTTGCGATTCCCAAAGGGAATCAAGACTTTAATGTTTATACCGATACTAGTCGTATTGGTTTTGGTGTCGTTCTCTTGCAAAAGGGAATGTGTTATCACATATGCTTTTTGAAAATTGAAGCTTGTCGAGACTAGATATGTCGTTCATGATCTAGAGCTCACAGCTATTGTTTTCGCTCTTAGAATTTGGCTCATTATCTTTGGGAGAGAAATTTGTTCTCTACTCCGATCATAAATCTTTGAAATATTTATTTTCTCAAAAGGAACTTAATTTGCGTCAACAACGTTGGCTCGAGTTCCTTGCATCTTATGATCTTGATATTCTTTATACTCCGAAAAAGGGTAATCGAGTTGCCAATGCCCTTAGCCGAGAGCAACAGCAGATGTTTCTTTGTTGATATCTGAATGGAATGATCTCGAGACCTTATCCACTTGTAAGATTCGAGATCGTGAATCCAATTTATGTTCATCTCTTGTTTTGTGTAGCCTTGAGGCTCATCCTTCTCTTTTGAACTGCATCCTTGAAGTTCAATATTAAGATCCCGAATTGGCATTTCATAGCCAAAGTTGTAGGGATCCAAATATGGTTGATGGTGTGAAAGATTTTGAAATCGATGCTCGTAGTGGCATTTGAAAATTTGGTAGACTTATTGTGCCAAATAATTTTGATCTTCGTAAAGACATTTTAAGAAGATTCTCATCGTTCTAAATTTACCATTCATCCCGATAATAGTAGCGACTTTATTATTGGGATGGAATGAAATCTGATATTGCTAACTTCATTAAGCATTGCATGACTTACCAACTCATAAAGGCCAAGCATCAAAGGCCCAGTGGGTTATTGCAACCTTTGGACATTCCAATTTGGAAGTGGGATCATATTTCCATGGACTTTATTGACGGTCTTTCCCGTTCTCGTTCGGGTCATGACAATCTATGGGTGATTGTAGATATACTTACAAAATCCACCCATTTTCTTCCCGTTCGGTCCAATTGGACCGTACCTCTTTTTACTAAACTCTATGTCTAGTTAAATTGCATGGAGTTCCTGCTTCTATTGTTAGCAACCGTGATCCATTATTTTGCTAGTGGATTTTTGTAAGGTCTTTAAAAAGCTTTGGGAACAAAGCTTAATTTTAGCACCGCTTATCATCCTCGGTCCGATGAACAAACCGAGCGTGTGAATCAAACTCTCGAAGATCTTCTTCGTGCATGTGTTCTTGATTTTGGTGGAAGTTGGGAAGGTCATATTTCTCTTGTTGTGTTTTCTTCCAATAATAGCTTCCAATCTTGTATTGGTATGGTACCTTTCGAGGCACTCTTCGGAAGGCCGTGCCGATCTCCTTTGTGTTGGCTTGAAGCCGGTGAGAAGCTAGTTTTAGGTCAAGGTTTTATTTGTATTTCACCTATGATGGGTGTTGTGCGTTTCAGTTGATCGGGAAAATTAGCACCTCGATATATGGGTTCATTTCCCATCACCGAACGTATTGGTTCTGTGGCTTATCGCCTTTTATTTCCGGCTCAATTTTTCTGCTATTCATGACGTTTTCCACGTCACTCATCTATGGAAATGCCTTAGGGATTCCGATTTTATTCTTGAGCCTGGTGTTGTTGAAGAAATTGAGGTTTCACCAGATTTGACTTATGAGCAGCATCCTATTCGCATCATTGCTTCGGAGGTTGAGCGCCCTTGAAATAAAGATTTCCTATTTGTGAAAGTTCAATGGTTCTCAAATCCCAAGGATTGCTCTTGGGAATCCTGAGAATTCATCGAGCAAACACATCCGGACTTACTCTTTCGTGCTCTTTGTGGTGAACTTCTTATTTCAAAATTTTCTTTTGTGTCGATATGCTTACATGGTTGTTACTCTTTATCTTCTCCTTAAGTATTGCGAGGACGCAATTTCTTTAAGGAGGGGAGTCTGTAACAACCCGCATATTTTACGATTGTATATTTAAATATTTTACTTAAATATAGCATCGTTAGTCGGATTATAGTTCGAAAAGCTACTTTTTGCAAACAGTCGAATTGGAACTCGAGACCACCTCCATTGAGTCCAAAATGGTGTTTACAACTTTTTTGAGTATAAACATCGATATGTTTGGAGATGAGTGAATTTTGCTATTTTTCAGTTAGGGCTTTGGGTTTGGGTTTCAGCCCACTAACCCATCTTAATACCCTAGCTCAGCCCCTCCCCTCTTCATTCTTCCTCATTTCCTAATACGTTCAAGCTTAAGTAAAAATGGGGAGAGGAATGGGAAATTAAAAATTCCTAAGCCCTAAATTCATTTGCAAATCCAAGTGTTAGCTCCAAAATCAAAGAGAAGCCTAGGTAAGCATCCTCTTCATCTTCTCCAACTCATTCTCTCTTTAATTTCAGAAATTTCCTAAACCTAACTTAGGAAATGTTCTTCTTTTGAGCTTAGATTCAAGCTTCTAGAGTTGAAGTTGAAGAGTAGTTTATCTTTCTTTGCTTTCAAGCTTCTCCTTCGTCGTTTTTGGGTTTAAAGGTAAGTTCTTTAACTCACATATATGTCTATAGCTATCTTTGTTGTTAGGTATGAATTCCTAACACTTGTGCATATTCATTTGCTTTTGATTTGAATTGATTTGGTGAAAATTTCAATTTTTGGTGTTTTGAAGTCAAAACTTTGAAAATCCTAGCTTTGATGTACGAACATGTTTTTGGAGGTGTATGAAGAGCCAATAGGGCTGGGTTATTGATTGGCAAAAACCCCTAATTCCATTGCTCGTCCGATTGCTAATGGTGAGAGTTTGCTCTCCATTTGATAGGCTGGAAAACAGTTCCAATGCCAGCCAGTCGACTGGCCCCTGCAGTCGGAACTGAAACTTTTGGGTTTCTGGATCAGTCGACTGACTGCAGAGGCCAGTCGACTGACCTGCTTGGTTTTGCCTATTTAGCTTGAGGTTCCAATTTTTATCGATTCGTGATTGTCTGATTTATTGTTATCATTTATTATTGACTTTGGTGACTTCTTTTTCGAGATTTTTGAGGATACCTATTTTGATGGATTCGGTATCGATTTCTTTGGATTTGATTCACATCTTCGTATGTGAATTTTTGATGATTGATTGTTTCTACAATCATTTCTGTGATTTGTCACTTTAAAATACAAAGGTTTTTATACTAGTAGTAAATATTCAACTCTTTTACAAAGATGATTTCAACTCTATTTTTAATACAAAGCTCGTTTATAAAACTGCTTTCTAATCTAGTAGTATATACAAACCTTTACCTCATTCGTATGAGAAATCTAATTAAACGGCTTAGTAAAACAAGTGGTATGAAACACTTGCGTTTACTTCGTCGGTTAATTCTTGGACTTGTTCGATTGAACTCTCGTGACAATTTTCGAGTGGAAGTCTACAATCTGTTCGTAAATATTTGAGTTAAGCTAGTGGTTATGGGACATGAAGCTAAACTCTTATATTTACTAGCTTAGTGTAATTTACACTTATTTTCGAGTGGAAGTCTATAATCTGTTCGTAAATATTTGAGTTAAGCTAGTTGTTATGGGACATGAAGCTAAACTCTTATATTTACTAACTTAGTGTAATTTAAACTTGTCGATCATTGATGGTCATTTTGTGATTTAGACTAGCGATGTGCGATGTCTCTTTGTTTGTGCGGGGACTTATAACCCCGTTTGTGGAACTTCGGTTCAATTTGGTGGGGTAGCGACCCATGGTCTTTGGACCGTTCGTGGAGCAATCGGCTCAATGAGTTGTGCATGAGTCATATCTTTTAGGGTGCGTCAATGTTCGGCTCATTTATCCGCGTGGGGAACTGTACCATGACCGAATCTGTGCATGAGGCGTATCTTTTAGGGTGCATCGATGTTCGGTTCATTTATTGGGTTAGCGACCCATGGAATAGCGTTTCGTTTGTGATACACGTGTTGGTGAGTTTTCATGCTCCCGTTTGTGATAGGCCGTGCCCCTTTTTTGTGATTTCTGGATTTCTCGTTGTGATTTCTAGAATTTGTGTTTCACCAATTTTGTGGATTGAATTGATAAGCTCTATCAATATTTGTGTTTTGGTGAATAATTTAAAGAATGTGATTCTTTTTAGTGTTTATAGATGATTTGAGATATTGTATGATTTTTTATTGTTATTTGATGTATACTTGACACAGTATGGAATTTATTTGTTATCATGCGTTTTTGGTCTTATCTCTTATCCTATCTCATTTTATCTGATATTTATAGCTAGACTGATCCGTTTATTATTTTCTTATTAAATAATACTCGGGTCAGACCGAGGTATTTCAGGTACTTCTGCTTGACTTCTTATCAGGGTCTGTCATCTGATTCTTTTGGCTAACTACTTTAGCTTAGTAGTTTTTATTATTATACATTTGAGATAGAGACTCCTTGATGTATAATTATTCTTTTGTCTAACACTTGAATCTATTCTTTTGTGATGTAGTGGATCTGTATGACCACTATTTTGATGTACACTTTTATCTGATATATTCATATCTGATTCCGCCTTTGTGATATGAATGTATGTGCCTGATTTGTGTTATATTTATTTCTATATTTGTTTCCGAAGTCCTCTTAGCCACTATGTGGTAGCTTTAAGTTTGTATTTGATATGTCGGATTTCCTCTTGAAATTAAATGTAAGTTATATTTTCTGACATATCGGTACTCAAACAAAGCAATTAGACAGATGGTCGCTCCTCAACAGCCTTATTCTTCGTGCTAGTCGACGACATTACCCCGTAGTGTCCTTGGCTAGTGTGACCTTAGAGGTGGGGCGTAACAGTATATACATACATTGGAATTATAGATATGAGAAGAGATTTGGGATTGGAAGAGAAAATTGATACAAATATACAAATATATATAAATTACCTTAAATCTGTGCAGTTAAAGCGCTCGGTAGATTCAAAGCGGTGGAGGTGCAAAAAGTCATAGCGGGGATAAAGCGAGGATATAGCGGGATATAGCGGATGGCTCTAAAATAGCATATAAAACTCGTACTTAATGTTTTTACAAATATATAAATGGTAATTAAATGAAAAATTATCATTCAATTGAATTATAATTAATACATAAATAATTTTAAATAAAAACATGTGCGAATATACTTTAAATAAATGTAAAACTGTTATATAACATAATTGAATTTAGTAGAATATTAGAGTATTTTTATTTCTGAAAATATGTTAAAAATTAAATCAAATAAATTAGTTTATTAATTTTTATAATGTATAAATGCAATTTTTCATTTCATTTTATTAAAGAAGATATAGCGGAAATAGCGGAATATAACGGGAATAACGGGATATATCGGAAATAGCGGGGCTTAAAGCGGAAAGGCTATATTTTGGGGCTATATGGAAATATCGTAGCGGTAGAAATCCGCTATGAGATATAGCGGGGTTATAGCGGGCTAATAGCGGGGCATTAACTACACAGCCTTAAATACACATAAGTTGATTCTCTTCTCTTCTTCTTTTTATTAGATTTCTTTTCTTCTCCAATTTGTATGAATATTGATATAAATATCTAATTTTTATAATTTAGAAAGAAAGTGGAGAATAAGAAATGGTAGAGCTTCACTACTGCTTCCAGTAAAATGAGAAGAGAATGAAGGGTTAAACCTGAATTTATAGGCACGAAATCAACCAGAATCGTTAGATCGAAATATATTAAATTCGAGACGTACATGGCCTAGGGTTACTACAACCACCACACATGAAATGGTCAACCACCTCCTTCCTAGGGGTTGACTTGCCCTGGTCGACCGCTCCAATATGCGGTTTGATCTATGGGCCCCATATAATTAATTAAAAACGTTAAATTTTCTTATTTATTTATTTGTTTTCATTCCGAATTCGTTTTTCATCCGTAACTTCTACGTTTGGACTCCGATCGCAAAACTCCAAATATGAAAGTTGCTCAGAATTTTTCCATAAATGGAATGGTGCAAGTTTCATGGTCAAATTTCATAGTTTGCACAAATTCTGTTTTTGGAGCCTAATTAATCAATTAACTAATTAAATAACTGATGCCAAATTACGAGGTGTTACAGTAATCTAATGTCCTATGAAGTGCAGTTGCAGGTTAGAAAAGAGAATCAAACAAATGAGAAGAAAAAACTTGCACTCAACCCTACAAACGACAATCATGAACTAGATGATGATGATGATGATGAGGAGAAGGAAATTGATTTCATCACAAGGAATTTCAAGCAATTCTTAAAATTTTGAAAATAAACAAAATTTGGAAAACCAACAACTATACTTTCAAAAATGGAAATGTTGTTAAGTGTTTCGAATATGATAAAACCGACCATTTTAAAAGAGATTGTCCAAACCTGAAGAAATCAAAGTACTCTTCAAATGCTTTCAATACAAAGAGGAAACAGGCTTTCAATGCAACATGGGATGCTGCAGATACATCATCATGGGATAATGATTCAGAAACAAAAAAACCCAACATCTGCTTCATGGAAAATGATGACCATGTATGGAATTCTAATGAAGAGATTATGAATATTTTAATTGATATGTATAAGATATATAAAATGCTTGGAAAAGAGTACAAGATTAGTTTAGTAGAAATAGATATATTAAAAATGTTTAACAAAATATTAACTAAAGAAAAACAATGTCTAGAAGATGAAATTTAAATAGTTAATAGACTTAATGATGAAATAGATGTAAAACGGGAAAATTTTGAAAAAATTAAAAAGTGAAAATGAATCCTTAAGGTCAGAAAATATTTCATTGAAGTCAGAGATTACTAATATAAATGACAAAATAACTTCTCTGGACAGTATTATTCTTAACTGTAATAGGATACTGATAAAATGAAAAATTATATCAATAAATTTAACAAAGGGAAGGATAATCTAGAAGATTTATTATATGCATCTAAACCCACTAATAATAAACATGGTCATGGATACACCTCTAAGCCCAAATCAAAGAAAAATAGTACTCAAAGTACTAAATTTGTTGAAGGAACCAAGTTCAAACCAAAACCTAGAAAATTAAAGTTAATACCCCCAAATAAGTTCATTAATTTATGGCTTCCTAGAAGGTTCGATAATAATGAGAAAAAAGAATATATTGATAATTGTATTAATAAAGTTCATTTATCTGATGATTATATTCTGAAAGAGCATTCAAACTCTTCATGGGTTTGGCTTCCCTAAACCTAACCCCATGGACCCCAAAATAAAATATGGTACCAATATGCATATTTAATATTTTTCAGGTACCAAGCAATAGATTTCGGACAACGGATGTTCAAAGCATATGAGACGAAATCTAGAGTGTTGAGACTTGGTTTTGATTCATGACACAAAGCTATCACTACAACATACAGATTTGACGACTGCCACAACAAAAAGAGAATATATACTACAAGGAGACAAGACTTCTAAACCGATGCATCAACTATATTATTTTGTTTTTTAGTCTTAGGTCAACATTGTTAAAATCTCTCCTCGGTTACGTGTATATTTAGCTTATATATATATATTCTATTATTCTATTTTCACATTTCTTTTATACATATATAAGCATATAACAAAAGTATGAAAGTTGTATATATTTTTTATATGAAAACTGTGCATATTGCACAAAATACACCAGGTCAGTCGATTGACCCAGAGGACCAGTCGACTAACACTGGAAAATTTGTGCAACATGCACAGTGCACAAATATATAAATTTAAATATTTAAATTCGTTTGAACATTCAGTCGACTGAACCAGAGGACCAGTCGACTGAATTTCTACAACAGCCAATTTTTGAAAAGACACGACTTATTGTGAAGAGTTGCAAACCTCTAACGAAAAGATTCGGACGCAACACTTCGATCGAAACTCTTCACCAATAGTTGCTGCTTTCTAATCTTTATAAATACATACTTCAACTTCATTTCAAATCACTGAATCATAATCTAATTCTCTTATCTTTGCTCTTCTTCTATTTGCAATACACTTTCTAATATTCTGCATTAAAGCAATACTAAACCTTTCTATTCTTCATATACTTCAAATATATATATTTATACTCGAGGAGAAGATTATAGGAAGGGTGTACTACAGGTGACAAATCCGTGTTATTAAGAACACACAAAGTCAAAACTATTTTTGTATTTGTTGAAGTCCTGTTCTGCTGCTCAGGCGTGTGAAGTCCTCTTCGGCTGCTGAGGCAAAATCCTGTTCTGTTGCTCAGGTCCTTGTTCGGCTGTTCAAGGGTTGTATAGACCTGTTCCTCCGGGTTAAGTGAGGGTCATTATTTTAATGAAATTCTAGAAGGAGTTTGGGACTGGACGTAGGACGGTGCTCCGAACCAGTATAAATAATATGGTGTCATTTTACTATACTGCTTTTATATTCCACACTATTGACAGTATTACTATCATCTCTATACTCTGTATTATCATATATCCATATACATGGTCCATAACACACTTTCATTTGGTATCGGAGCAAGGTCATCATATAACCGTAACACAGTTATCTGATAATCTAATAATATGGACACTAACACTAGCACTAGCACTAGCTTCATTGAAGGACAATCCACTGCACCTCCACCACTATTTAATGGCATGAATTATAACTATTGGGTAACACAAATGAGAATATATATGCAAGCAAGTGGTTTTGATTCATGGAATATAACTCAGTCAGAATATACTATTCCTACTACAGAGTATTCTACTTGGTCAAATACACAAAAACTAGATGCCACAGCAAATGCAAAAGCCATGAATATGTTGTTTTGTGCCTTAGATAAAAATGAGCTTAACCGTGTTAGCATGTGCAATATTGCATATGAAATATGGCGTACACTCAAAGTTACTCACAAAGGAACTAACAAGGTCAAACAAAGCAAAATATCCACTCAAAAGTCAGTTTCAAAACTTTAGGATGAAAGAAAATGAATCTATAAATGATATGTATTCAAGATTTCAGGATATCTACCATTCTTTAGTAGGACTAGGAGAAAAATATTCAGACTTTGACATTGTTTCCAAAATCCTTAACTCTGTAACGGAAGAATGGGAAAGAAAAGTTCACGCTATTGAAGAAACAAACGATATTTCCAAAATAACTCCGGAAGAGTTAATAGGAAATCTAATGTCCTATGAAGTAAATTTGTAGGCTAAACGAATTCAAGCTCAAGATAAAAAGAATATAGCATTCCATGCAGAACAAGAAGAATCAGATTCAGACAAAGACGACCTAGCTTTTATTGCCAAAAACTTCAAGAAATTCTTGAAATATAGAAAAGGAAACAGAAATAATGGCAAGAGGAAATCAAACAGCAATAAACCACCATCGTTTTCAGTTATGGAGTGTTTTAACTGTCACAAAAAGGGGCGTATGCAGAAGGACTGTCCAGATCAAAAGAAAGAATATCGAAATAAAAGGAAGGACAAATTCAAAAGAAAAGCCTTTTCAGTTACATGGGATGATTCAGATTCCTCTTCTTCTTCTGGAAGTGAAAGTGACAGCGATAATGAACAAGCTAACATATGTTTTATGGCTAAAGCTAATGAGGTTAGTGATTTTACTTTTGATGATATGATAGAAATAAATTCTGAATTATTAGATACTTTAAAAAGTCTCAAAAGAAAATATAAAGAGGCTGTATAAAATCAAAACAAGGCAGAATTCGAAAGAGATATGCTTAAAGACGAGAAGAAAATATTGGAAGAAGAACTTGAGAAAACTCAAGAATCCCTTTCAAATGTTAATTCTCAACTAATATTATTGAGTCAAGAAATTGAAACTCAAAAAGGAAAGAATGATAGTCTTGTTTTTGAGAATCATGTTTTAAAAGCTAATATTAAAATGATAGAACTAGAAAATTCAAGTCTAAAAACTAAACTAGATGGAATCACTAAAAGCGTTTCAAATTTTAATAAAGGAAGAGAAAATTTATCTAGACTTATTGAGAATTCACAACCTGTTAGCAATAAAAATGGTTTAGGATATAAGAAGAAAGTCAGGAATTCACAATATAATAATTTAAACAAAGTTAACTATGATAAAACACCGACATCTTCAAAAAGACTAGTTTCTAAAACTATAAATATATGGGTACCTAAAACTAATAACAAGTTAATAAGGAAAAAGTATATTAGTTCATTTATAGAAGATGTTCATAATAATGAAAATTATATTTATAAAGGTTCAACCACACCCAAATGGGTATAGTTTCCTAAAAATTAGGAAATTATAAGAACCTTAGGTATCACATGCTTTAAATGTTAAATTTTTTGATACCTTACATTATAAGTAGTAGTTATTTTATATTGTTCTATGTTAACACTCATATAATTTATGTCATCATATAAACTCTACTTTTTGTCGATAACAAAGGGAGAGAAATATATTGCTCTAACACAATTTTCAGAAATAAATAATGCAAACACAGATTAAGGGGGAGAAAAGTGTGTAACCTTAAAACTCTTAGTTGTGATGTTGCAATGTATGAATGCTTGTTGCTATGTTTTGAATATCTATACATGCATCATATGATTATTTATATTACTTATTCCTTTTTGTCGATGACAAAGGGGGAGAAATATTATTACTAACATTGAGAGTGCAGGATATAGAGTGTCAAAGATTCAGGGGGAGTAAGTATTTATAGTGTTATATATACAGTCGAAATCTATATCTATTTACAGGTTGTCATCAATCAAAAAGGGGGAGAATTTTGAGACTTGGTTTTGATTCATGACACTAAGCTATCACCACGACATATAGATTTGACGACTGCCATGACAAAAAGAGAATATATACTACAAGGAGACAAGACTTCAAAACCGGTGCATCAACCATGTTATTTTGTTTTTTAGTCTTAGGTCAACATTGTTAAAATCTCTCCTCGGTTACGTATATATTTAGCTTATATATATTATATTATTCTATTTTCACATTTCTTTTATACATATATAAGCATATAACAAAAGTATGAAAGTTATATATATTTTTTATATGAAAACTGTGCATATTGCACAATATACACCAGGTCAGTCGACTGACCTAGTGGACCAGTCGACTGACACTGGAAAATTTGTGCAACATGCACAGTGCAAAAATATATAAATTTAAATATTTAAATTCATTTGAACATTCAGTCGACTGAAGCAAAGGCCCAGTCGACTGAATTTCTATAACAGCCACTTTTCGAAAATACACGACTTTTTGTGAAGAGTTGCGAACCTCTAACGAAAAGATTCGGACGCAACACTTGGATCTAAACTCTTCACCAACAGTTGCTGCTTTCTAATCTTTATAAATACATACTTTAACTTCATTTCAAATCATTGAATCATAATCTAATTCTCTTATCTTTGCTCTTTTATCTATTTGCAATACACTTTCAAATATTCTGCATTAAAGCAATACTAAACCTTTCTATTCTTCATATACTTCAAATATATATATTTATACTCGAGGAGAAGATTATAGGAAGGGTGTACTACAAGTGATAAATCCGTGTTATTAAGAACACACAAAGTCAAAACTCTTTTTGTATTTGTTGAAGTCATGTTCTGCTGCTCAGGCGTGTGAAGTCCTATTCGGCTGTTGAGGCGAAATCATGTTCTGCTGCTCAGGTCCTTGTTCGGCTGTTCAAGGGTTGTATAGACCTGTTCCTCCGGGTTAAGTGAGGGTTATTGTTTTAGTGAAATTTCAGAAGGAGTCTGGGACTGGACGTAGGATGGTGCTCCAAACCAGTATAAAATATCTGGTGTCATTTTACTACACTGTTGTTATATTCCGCACTATTGACAGTATTACTATCATCTCTATACTCTGTATTATCATATATCCATATTACACGGTCCGTAGCACACTTTCATGGAGATACCGAGCGACATTATATACAAAGATGGTGGAATTGTGAACTTTGGATATAACTCAAAAGGACATGTTATTGGCATCATCAACGTTAGTAATTCTAGAACTCATATTATTTTAAATGTTTTACTTGGTAAATTTATTTCATGATTTGTATTAACTTTGATTACGTTCATGAGTTCTATTTATATATATATTTATATATCTCTATATGCAACCTCTATACTTATTGTCTAGTTTTGCTTAAGTGATTCTTTTTGTTTCCATTTTTGTTGATGAAAAAGGGGGAGAAAATGTATAAATATACTAGGCAAAATGATAGAGGGGGTGCATAGAGTTAGGCGGAGTCAAATATAAAAATATTGTATTTTATCTCTCAAACATTTGTATGGTTGTCATCATCGAAAAAGGAGAATTGTTAATATCCTTAGTATTGATTTTCATGAACAACCATATAAATATTACTATTAACATATCTCCGAGTTGTGTAGTACTTTCAGATATAGTATGAGATATCTTATAGAGATAAACAAGAACTCGGTGGAAGCAAATGAATTATATATATAAAGAATAATCAAATCAAACGGAAGAACAAAACTGATTAAAGAAGAATGAAACCCAAATGCCATAACAATAGAGATATTTGAAGTGATGAGTAGTTGTTTAAATCTTAGAATCTTTGTTAAAGACGCCATGGCGATTATACTTAAAGATCATCAACAATTGACCTCAATCGAATCACAAAATATCCACAATTATGAAGAACTTTGAAATATGAAAATCTCACATGTATATCGACATATCCTACCTAAGTATGTCGATATATATTTAAGTATGTCGACATATCCTACCCAAGTATGTTGACATATCGATCGTTATTTTTTATTTTTAAATTTCAAATAAAATGATTTTCCCTCCATCGTTTCACCAATGGACATGTCTCTTCAGCCACTATATAATGGCTCCGTAAAATGAAATTTAACACACAATATTCTCATTCACTCTTACTCTTTCAATTCCATACTTTTGTGAGAAAGATCATTACATATCCTTCCACTCTCTTTGTAAATTCTTGCTCTTTCACTCCATTTCTTCAAGGATTTGCAAACCATAGAAGATCAAAGAATTTGTACTTGAATTCATATCATTCTCTTTCTGATTTCATCTTATTCCTCAAGTGTTCAAAGATATATTGCTATTGGAGATCTATAGGATCATTGTACTGAATCTGTAAGAATCTGCATTGAAGATACAACTACTTGCCATACTCTGCTATTAATTGTAAAGAGAAGAAGGTGTTCTTGTAGCCTATGAAATCAAGGGGATGATCTTGTAGCCTGTAACTGTTTGGCTTTTTATGTCGTAGAAAAAAAAGTGTTTTAGTTTGATTTGTGATAATTAATATTTTGAAAATAAATTTTAAGGTAATTAAATTCTATTCAATAAAAGATTTTGTCGTAAATATTTGATTTGAATTAATAAATTCTTTTTGAATATTTTATTAAATTGAATAAATTGTTTTAATTAAATATGAAATATTTTGAAGTGTAAATAATTTTAAATATGTTTGGAATAGTTGAGAAAATAAATAAATTTATTATGTAATAGATAGATGATAAACGATTAAATAAAAATATACAAACATCGAATTGAATAAAATTATCCTATTATCAAGATGTAATTTGTTGAATGAGATGTGAATCAATTTATACTACACTGAAATTTACGTTGTGGATTAATATTCAAATTTAAATGCAATGGAAATTAAATAAAAATTAAATTGACTTAAATCGAGGCCTAAAACTATATCAGCCCAAAGCCCATTCCTTTCTCTCCATTCTTCTAAAAGACGTTTCTCCATTCTAGCCCAAATCTGAACCACCGCCCTTTATCATATTTTAGCCCTAAATAAAAAATAAAAAAACGGTGACTTTACCTTAGAAATATATATACACGAGCACAGCCGCACTTGTGCTTGGAGTTAGCATCAATCATTTAGAGAGTGGGAGAGGCACAACGATGAGGTAAAGGTGATTTGGTGACCGAGATTTGGAGAGGCGATGATGATTTGATGTCATGAGGAGGGAGTACAGTCGCGATCGACTTGGAAGAAACAAAGTGGAGGAAGATGTCGATGGCTGGAGGGATGCTAGGGAGGTGCATTCATGTAATTGCGTCAGGAGATAGGTGGTTGTAGTTGCCTTGCAGTCGGATGGTGATGTTGTGCGACTTAGGGAGATTCGTAAACTTTGGATGAGGTTATTGGCGACTTCAACGTGATGGAGCTCGTGTCTGATAGCTGATGAAGGGGGCATGTGATGGTGGGATGAGCGAGGTATGAAGCTCATGTGTTGATGACAATCGCTAGTCGGATAGTTCGAGCATCGTTTTAGTGAGTCTCACTCACGTCTATGTTTATTTCATATTACTTGATGTGTATTCACTCATATACTTGCTTGATTTGCTTGGTTGAATGAATTGTTGGTTTATTTGATGAAATTAATGGTTTGTTGATGATTGATAATTAATATGGCTCTATAGTAAGAATTGATATGGCTAGTAGCATTGGTATTGATGAGGAATGTTAGACCTCTGTGTGGCCCTGAAGTAAGAATTGAGTTGTTTAGTTAGGGAAGTTGTAAAATACCGTAATTCGAATCTCGAATTGAATACTTCATGATTTTAAATTGTGATGATGTGAGATGAGTAAAAAGATCCAGTAGTGATCAGAGTTGCAAAGTGGAAGTATATAGATTACTTACCGCTAATGATCGAGATCGTTTGATTATTTTGATTGGATGATTGATTTTTGAATGTTTTAGTGTGATTATATGAACTGATGATGCTTTGTTTGTGGATTCGTCTTGTGTATGGTATTCAATAGGAACTATCACTCAAGTTTGTACCCCATATGAGTTTGGATATTTTGAACCAGTGGTGTCTTTGTGAAGTTACCGCAAGTGATAATGAGAATTATTTTCATATAAAATAAAATATTATACTTTTAAATATAATTAAAATGGAATTAAAATGAACATGAATTTGAAAGCATGCATGTTTATTTTTATGGATAGATGATTAGTGATGTTTAAATTTTTTCAAGTAGAGTATTTTTGATTGAACTTCCATAGGTTATGTATGTATGTTTTATTCCATGCAAGCATATTTATTGACTAAAAATCCATTTGGTTGTAGTGTGAGTATATATGGTTTGGAGAGGAATTTTTATAGAAGATTACGTTGTTCAAAGTATATTTACAAGTAAATATTTAAAGAAATTTTTGAAGCTGATTTCATATTAATTTATCGTTGAGTGCTTGAGAATTCTGATCGATGCGTCTGGCCAACGTTATCAATAGGGATTCCTAAACACTAAGCGAGACATATGGACACAAGATATTGAAGAGTGAGGAATTATTTTGAAGAGAAGAGTATTTTTCAAACGAATAAGATATTTTAATGAATGAAGAATTATTAATTTGAAGGAAGTATGTAATTTGAGGTAAAATATAAACAATATTTTTGAGCAAAATGGTTTGAAAGGAAAATGAAATGTTAAAGGAAATATTTTGAGCTATATTTTAAAAAATATTGGTAAAAGAAATATTATTTTTTGATGGTGATATAGTGTAAAGTATGTAATATAAAATTTATAATATTTTGAAAGTATTAGAAATTGTTTTGACTTGAATATAGCATACTAGTTTGATTTTGGAAATCACATGATGGATTTCGTTTGCTTTTATGATGTGAATAAATAATTAAAACATGATGAGGTGGTTGAATAACTCCATTTGTTGCTTAAAATGATTTTTTACTTCAACACCATTATGCTAATGTTAGAAACCATTTTGCAAAATTGTGTAATGGATTTGATTTTGATGGAGATAGAAGTAACATTGGTTTTGATTTTTGACTCAGTTTAAATTTGGAAAAAAAATCAATTTCACATAAGTAATTATCCAGGTAAAACATCTATTTAATGACATATGCAAAGAAGTATATAAATATGATATGTAAACAAGAAAGTTTCAAGAAAAGGAGTGTTTGATAATTTGAAAGAAAAGAAAAGAGATTATAGTCCTTACTATGTAATGGAATGAACCGATTTGGTTGATTTCTGTTTTGTTGGTAAGGCAATTGCATAAGTGACAGCATAAGTGACAACCTTGCTGTCAAGCACTTTCCAAAATTTTAAGGTTTGTGATAGTTCAAATATGAGTTAATAATCGTATTTATCACTATCCTTAATGTAAAATCACATAAAAACAGAGCTAAACTCATTGTTCATAACATTTGAAGGGTTTATCCAATTTCAATGATTTTGCCCTAAAAATATTAAAACATGAGCAATAATTTTGAAGTGTTTAGCATCATTTTGATGTTTTCCTGGCTAAAACTGCATGTTTAGGAGGCAGATTTGCATTTATAATCTCATTTCAGAATTCGATGGTTTAGGAAAAAATCCCATAACATGAGTTTTTAATCCGTATTTTTGCAATCCGAAAGTTGTTTTGGAAAGTTAACACATTATGCAACGATTTACTCTTTATATTTACATTTTTGACTATTGAAAGTTTGTTGAGATGTGACAAAAACTTGAATACTAGGTTGTTTCGAAGTTAAATGAATACATACCTATTATATCTCTTCTTATGAAGCTAATGTTTAAAAGTTGACTTGAGATAGTGTAACGATCCACAAATTTATCACTTTAATAAATTATATTTATTTTAAAAATATTCAAATATAATGTTTTTAACATAGATTATGATGTCTTGAATAATAAATAATAATGGTAATCTTATTTTGAATAAGTATTTACAAAAATATATACTTTGGAAAAATATCGATAAAATGACCGAAAACCGTTTTATCGATAAACAGCTCTATAATTATCAGAAGTCATGTACGGAGCTGGATATATACACTTATTTATCCATTTAAACAAGAATATGAAATAAAATTATTTATTTATTTTTTGAATAAAATGTATTTATGACATCATCAATAATGGCATTATATTGATTTTATGAATTTAAACTAAGATTTGATTTAATAATTATTATAATTATTCAAATAATTATTTTTAAATAATAATAATTCATTTTAATTAGTTATAAAGCGATAATAAATCATTTATAATAGTTTTATAAAGATATATACTTGATTTGAAAATTTAAGGCAATTTGATATCGTTTTATCGATATAATAACACTTTTTGTAAAAAATTATTTAATATGGATTTTTATGGTTTTATAATTCAAATGTGATCATTTTAATTCATTATAATTATGAGAAATTAGTTTTCAAATTTTGTTTAGAAATATATGTATGTTAACCAATAAGTAAAAATATGACCAGAGATCAGAATCGAAATTCGTAACGATGTAATGAATAGAAGTTGTTTTAAGTCGTTGCAACCTTATAAGATATATATGCACAAATATATACATACGTAAGTATGTCAAACATGCACATACACATACAAATAAACATACATACATGTATACAAATGAAACAAATATCATGATATTTTTCTTAATACTTCACCTTTAACCATACAAAAGTCAACGCACATGCTATGATATGATGGTGATGATGGAAGGGGTGTGGGCCGAGCACATGAAGGGTAACGAGGGTGGAATTCATGACTATAGATGAGGTGGAATGGTATTGCAAGCATGCTTAGGTAAGGAGAAATATCATGATATTTTTGGTGCAAAATTTTCTTATAAATACCCACCTATATTCATACATTCATTCACACCATTCTCTTCTTCTTCCTCCTTCTTCTTAAAGCTCTAAGTGCTCTTCTTTAATTGCTTCCATGCCTTGAAAATATGTAACAAATCTAAGGTAAAATATTCCAAAATAAAGCAAATTATATACATATATATATACCATGTCAATCCACTTCAAAACCAAGCCAAATCACCTCCTTTCCTCACTCAAACCCCACGGTCGCGACCTCTTATGACCAAGGCCGAGCACTCCACCTCTTTTCAAACTAGGCCAAGCCCATTCATAGGTCCAAGGCTCAATTCCCTAGGCTTTAATTCGATCGTAGCGAAGTTATAAGGAATTTTCGAGGAGTTAGAAACCAATGAAGGTGAGAAAATATATATATGCGTTTGTGTGTGTGTGTGTGTGTATATATATATATATATGATAATGTGATATGATTGCTATGAATGTTTACCATGCTTTGATCATCACATTTGGATGTTGATTATATGTTTATTTTGACGTGTAAACAGTTCACGTTTAATACACGTCCAATAACACAAAGGAAATCACTTTCCTTTAATAAATGAAATGGTGCATATGAGATTGTTAAACCTCTTTAAAATGGTTTATAAATTTTTTATAAACACTAAAATCCAATTTGGTGAACTTTTGATAAGTTATGAAAATTGAGTCAAAAATAGGCGCGTCACGTAATGGCAGTTCGCGATTTCGCGCCGTAGAAAGTTAAATCCGTTTATACGATGGATTTGGAGTTGGAATTCTTTGTAATAAGAATTTTTTGAACTTTTGTTATCATAATTTTCAAACAAAATAAAAGGATTGAGATTTTATTTAGTAGATTTTGAAATATGAGCAAAACAAGTTTTCAAAATATTTGCGCTTTGGTAGTTCGAAAACCAAAGCGATAAAATCTTTAAAAGTAAGATTTTTAATTCTTTAAAAATATGGGATAAATTCTATAAATCTTTTAAAATGTTTTAAAAAGAGATTTTACTTATAAAAATGGATTTCTAAATGATAGAAAAGTTGTTTTGATCAAATATGCCTTAAAAGCACCATTCGTAGCATTTTTTGCAGCACTTTTAATAACCTTTGAAATATAATTTTAAACTTAAGTATTCTTTCCCAAATATTTTATAAATGTTTTCAAATATATAATTAAGTATTTTAAAGATGATTTAAAAGCTTTATAATTTATTTAAAGAGTTTAACTAAATGATTTAAAGAAAAGTTGTTATAATTAAATGATTTAATCTTATCTTTAAAAGCCTATAAGTGGACTGGATTTTTCGGGTGGTGAGATCCGGATGTAAAGTGCTTAAACTAATGAGATGTTTAGGAGCAACCAGTGTCCTAGCTCACCTGACCTTTTTTCCTGGTCGAGGAATAGATAAGATCGAAATGTCGGAAAGAAGTCGAATATAAAAGATTTAATTTTTTTCAAATTTAATACAACTTGGATCATATAGAGATAATCTTCTTATACTAGATATTAAATTCCAAGGAGGGAACCCATAGTATCCACGTGAACTCAAAAGGTGATTTTACTGCTATTCAACGGATAGTAAAGGTTGAATACGGAAATTAATGTTGAGTGAAATTAGTATAATTTCTATGAATCTGTTTTACTCGAATACTAACTAATTTGGATTTACCATCTCAGATAACATGGTTTCAACCTATTAAAAAGATATGTATTGGTAATAAGAAATATTTTGTCAAGATTTAAATAAATGATTTGGAATTAATTTAATCCCTATACTTAAAATTAATTGTTTTGGGTTTACATTAAATGATGTCTTAAATAATTTTGTTTTTGACCCATTTAAAAGTTATGATTTGTAAATAGGAAATCTTTGTAAAGATTCAAATAAATGATTTGAAAATATTTTTCTTAATAAAGAATAAAATGATTTTGAATTAATTTAAGATTTAAAGAGGGTTTTAATTAAACAAAGATTTGATAACAAAGGTTTAATGATCCCATATATACTGAAAAGAAATGTTTTAAAAATTTATATCTCTAGAAGATATTTTTAATAAAGAGAAAAGTAATAAATCAAACGATAAGCGCCTATTTACTTAACATTCTTTTATCGATGATTGGTTTGAAGGAACTAGGGTCGGATTTGGGTAATTATTATCCGAAAACCACTTCGAACCAATTTACGAGTTCGAAAGTGAAGACATATTAAAGAAAATGAAGTTGAAGGTGGGGATCTTCATAATGGAAGGACTGCTTGTTGATAATTTCGAAAGCACCCAGGATAAATGAGTAGTAGTGGTTCCTTCGTTCTGGGATCTTCATATGTAAGGACTACTCGCTACTAATCCTAGGAGTAATTCCTGATAGGATGAGGTAGGAGAGTGCCTTTGGTTTGTCCTGTTCCTAGACAACTTGTATGGATGAATGTCTGACATTGCATTTCTAAGATCATAGTGCAATTCTCTTTGCAACCATACATCTGTTTAGTGATGTAGGAGGTAACCCCTCTTATACTTAACACCCTTCTTTGAGACGTACGAGCTCAACATAATGTGTTGTTGGAAATGGCAATGTAGCACTTTAAGTGAAAATGTTCTAAGAAAGGTAAACGTTACCTGAAGCCTCATACCCGGGGAATTGTGAAACAGGGGTTGCTTTAAGGCTAAGTGGTTCGCTACCATTAGGGTATGATATCACCTTTCTAGATATATTTTGGACCTGCTATGATGTCGGGTAAAAAATATATGTGATGTATGGTAGGAGAGCTCTCGAATAGGTCGGGAACGACAGGGATGATATCATATTTCTATTCGCCACCAAATGGGTCTACGGGCAGGCCGGTCTTAATTCTCATAGGTTTCGAATATGTCGATCCTCGATACATTCCTCTAGATATGTATTACACAAGTGGTAGTCCCTTACCTCGCTATTCATTGGAAATCTAAATCTCCAATAAGTGTCTTCGGTGTTAATTGTAAACCTATTATGCTAGAATTTAATAATGTAACAATTTCGACTATTTGAATATGTTTATTTGAAAAAATTTCAAAGAATGTCGCTAAAATTAATATTACTGAATTTTACATAGAATGATTTGGTTATCATAAGGTAAAACCCATTCCATGTTTATGTGCGACGTGGTCTCATGAGACACCCTTTATTTTCATATACTCGTATTTTGAGTTTCTCACACCAGTCCCATGGCTGACCCAGAGTTTGTTTTCTTTCCCTTAAACTCTGGGTGCCCTATTTTTTCCAGGTTTTGTTTAGAGCATTTTGAAAGAGCTCGAAGCATGGAGCTAGAAGATTCTTCTAAAGATTGTTATCCATTTCCACCACACTCATGTGATATTGTATTCCGCATTTTTAAGCACAGATAACTATAACTGTCCATGTTGATATTAAGTTAAATTCTGATAAATGTATTTAAAATTTTCTGTTGTAATGATTATATGTTGAAATAATAAATGTTATTCCATTTATGTAAGATTTTGTTCTGTCTTTATTTTTTTACCCTTAACGATTGGGTTTTTCCGCACTTGAATTTGTGACACATGAATATAGAGAATGTATTAGTGTCGGTTTCCAAGGATTGAAAATCCGGGTCATCACAGATAGGTACACATGAAGCACATTTGGACTTATTAGCGATGTTGGATCCCATTTGCTTACTAAATAACAAGCTCACTTGCTTAAAAATGCTAAATAAAGGTACGTTTTTATGGTATACTAATATATGTGGCGATATTAAATTATTTCCCTATGTGTCGGGATGCCCTATATTGGGATGTATAACATTTTGGGATTATATTTTGTTTTGATTTTTCGAATGCTCTCCGTAAAAGTGAGTGCCAAAATTTTCCGAAAATCCAACGCTTAGAAGTTTTTCACAAGATTTGTAACAACCCAATATTTTTGCAAATATTATTAAATTATTTTAAATTAAATTTTATTTCAATATTTTTTTAAAAACATTTTAGAAGTAAAGTTATAATTTTCCAAAATTAATTGTATTTATGTATGCAATTTATAATCTAGTTTCAATATAATAAGCAATTTTCTTTATTTACTTTTATTTTCTTTTTATTTTTCCTATGAATAATTATTTATTTTCATTTTACTTTATTTTTGTTTGTCTTTTATTTTATTTACTGATTTTATTTTGTTTATATTGAATTAAAAAGAATTGGAAATTCTAAGAGTAAAAAAGGCTTTTAACTTGTGACTTTTCAATTGCTAGTCTCTTCGATTGCTTGGCCTTTAATTTTCTTTGTTTAGCTGTGTATTCTTTTGGTTTTTCACGTGAAAAAGTTTCTCATTCATTTCATTTTCACGGCCAAGCATTTCTGAAATTTTTGGTAAAGGCTTCTTCTTCTTCTTTTTTCTACTCTTTTCTTCATTTTTTTTCAATGATTTTTGCTTGATCCTCTACATGATTGCTCGGCCTAACCCTCCACCATCTCCTCCACCGACCACCACCACTTCCTTCCCCACATCATCCACCGCCTGACCTCCATCCCCTCTATCCAGCAAGTTCCGTGACCACCCCTTGAACCCACCACCACAAAAACATTGAAAAAAACTCCAAAACAATGAGCAGCCGAGCCTTGTCTTCACCATCCCCTTCATTGTGGACAACGGCCACCCCCTTAGCCACAACCACCAGCTAGTACACACCTCTGACCATCACCATCTGACATGACCAGTCCATCACCTGACCTGGCCGAGCCCATAGACCCTATGGCCGAGCCTAAAAGATGAACCAAAACTCCTCTCTAGCCTTGCCTTTTGATCTTCTTCCTTTTGTAACTCCTTCCTCTTTATATTCTTGACTTAGCCGTGCCATATTGTGTCCAAACCCAAGCTTTTCCACCTATAAGACCATCATGGCTGAGCCTAAAGCATGTTAGGGTCAAGCATAGGTTGAGTTATGGTCAAGCAAATGGATTAAAAGCTTGGTGATGTCAATTGTTGCTTCTATTTTTCAAATTGTTTCAATAAACTTTTGTATTGTATTTATATTTATATATTTTGCTTTGTTTTGTTGTTGTATACAAGATTAACATCTTGGCTATCTCTCCACTCGAATCAAAGTCGTGCTATCATGCTTTCTGGATTTTCATTTGTGTGTTTTATTTGCAAACTCCAGCGTAAAAAGGTGAGTATTCACACATGACATTTATACTTATATAAATTGTGAAGTGACAACAAGTGAATGTGTATAAACTATTATATCATGTTATACCTGCCTGCGATGTAAATTATATAATGTTAAACTCTTTTATAAACTTGTCACATCATCTGCTATGTTTTATTTTATTATACTGTTTATTTATTTCTGTTGATCACACTGCAAGTTCCCTGTAGAATAGAATCATTATGGGTTGAAACGATACATACCCGAGCGGACTTTAGAATAGGGAAAGATCGTTATGGGCTGAAATGATAAGCTTGAGCGATTTTTATTTACTTGGGATTGCGGGTTTGAAATGATAAAACCCGGATTTTTCTTTGTAAATTACGGATTGAAATGATATATTATCCGTATCACTTGACTTAGGTTAGAAAATATTATACATACCCATGGTTATTTTATATATCTTTCTGGAAAATTCTAAGTATTTTAAAATGTAAAAATATGTTAATTTGATTTTAAATTGAATTTAGAATGATTTAAATAAAGTGATAATGATTTTTCTATGTATTAAAATGTTAAATAAATGAATGGAAAATTTTGATTTAAAACATAACTATAATTTGGAAATTTGTGACTTGATTTTGAATGGAAGTTTAATTTAATTAAATAAAATGGAAATTAAGTTTGTTTATGAAATGAAAATTTAAAGTTAAGTGTTAAAGTAAATGGTTAAAAATGCAAAGAATAGGAAAGTGGTACACTTGAATTTAATAAGTGAAATTTTGGAAAATTTGATTTTTATTGTAAAATTTTTCTTTATAAAATCATAAGTTAAAGGTATTTAAATGAACATTTTGATGTCAAAAAAAATATGATTTTTATAAGTTAAAATAATTTAAATTGAAGTTTATTTGTGGCTGGAATTCTATTAAGAATCTGGAAATTCTTTTAGTAACACTTCAGAAATGCTATCATTTCTGAAAATGAACTAAAAACTGAACTAATAGAATCTGCCGCACTTTGTAAGTGCTGTAGTTGCAGAAGTGAACAAAAAAGGCTATAATTAACTAAGGGCTATAACAGCACTTTGTAAGTGCTGTAGTTGTAAAAACTAAACTTGAACCTGAAACTAATGAACGAGCTATTGTAGCACTTGTTAAGTGCTGTAGTTGGTTGAATTGAGATTTTGAATATAATTGAACTATTGCAGCAGTTTTGAAATGCTGTCTTTTCTGAACTGAACTATTTTTTCCAAATTAATCCCTGAACTACTACAGTAGTTTATAAATGTTGTCTTTGCTGAATTGAATTTTTTTCAAATGTAACTTACCGCAGCATTTTCTAAGTGCTGCGAAAGCTAAAATTTTACTGTTTTAAAGTATTTAAGTGAATAAACGAACTCAGAAAAGGTTAAATTTTTGGGAATTGAATATTTTATTTAAAGATGTAATGAATTTACTTTTAAATGGTTTAAATGAAGTATTTGATTTGGAAATATAAACTATTTTGAAATTTATAACCACAGGTTATAATAACGATTGGTTGTTAAAGAGACCGGGATCGGATATGGACATACTCTCTGTCGATACCGAAAACCACTTTAACAAATGTGTACGCGGTGGAGTTTCCAGAATGAAGTAGGATGGTGGCGACGAAAGGTATATTTACGTGGACCCAACTCCCGTGAGTTGGCATAAGGTGGCTAAAACATGAGCGATTCTCGGGCCAATGAAGTAGCACCTCTGATCGGACACACTTCTCTGACACCATTCTATTACTTTCGTGATTGATTGGGTGCACCCTTTGATTTGGGAGTGTGGCTCGAGGTGGGCGGTAGTGGCTGCTATGCGTTTCCAACAGCCCGGATGCGTAATTGGTATATCTACCCTGGCATTTCCTTGTTGTGCCGTGTCACCTACCATATCGAACTTTACTACGAGTTATGATTTCTCCCGTAGCCTGTGGAGTATTGAGGGTAGCCCCCGATCTAGGAGTATGATAATACTGGATAGACTACTGGGACTATTACGTGTTAAGGTGGAAAATGTAAAGCCTTAATTCTATTTAAAAGTATGTTTATTTTATATTTAGACATTATTATAATAGCGAATATTACTACATAGTAGATAGTTTAACGGATCCTTAAAGAATGGGCGATCCCAAGCATTCTTTAAGTTACTTGTGCTTTTATTTACAGTTTACTTGAGTTAGTTCACAATTGTATAAGTATGTATGTCCTGACTCGAGTGTTTTGCTTTACGCTCGGGTCAGCCTGAGTATTCACAGTTTTGGACTTCACTTTCTGGAGCTAGGAATCGCTAGAGATTATGCTTATCTAGTTATTTATCTATTTCAGTTTCAGTTGTTCTATTTCAGCTTTTGTATTAGTGGACTTCTATGTATTTGGGATTTCTACCGTATTTGTTTCAGAACTGTATTTGTTTTGGACTATGTATCTGTTTTTGAGACATTTTATTTTAGTGGCTTCATGGACCACTATTTATTTTATTTTCCACTGCGAGTTATTTTGATATTTCTGTGTCTGTGATTGGTTTTATTTGCTCCAAATTTTATTACAATCTGTTATTTTGCATTATTCAAGTCTGACATGTGTGGATTATTGTCGATTTGAATGGTCCAAAATAGTGGGTCGTTACATTTGGTATCAGAGCCAAGTTTTTAGGCAAGCCTTAGCCTTAGGAGCAAAAACTCATTAGAGATAGGGTAGAAATACCCTAGAATGAGTGCAATCAACCTTAGAATCATTTCATTATGAGAGAACGTGTTTTCAAAATATAAAATGATTTTCAAAGGATTTTTCAAAGATTATTTTGATATAAAATTTTCTTGTTTTAAAAAGAAATTTTCTAAACTTCCTTCTTTTCGTATCTGCCTTGTTAGAAATTTATTTCTTTAGGATATTCATCCAAGTGATTTTACCTTGTCTTATCTTATCTTTGTCTTCTCTGTACCTTTGTCCTTAAATTCATTCTTGATATTTTCAGGATGAATCGTGGAAATGTCAGAGGTAGGAGTCGTGGTATCACCCCAGCTCCTCAACCTGCTGCACCTGTTTGGTTTACTGTTCTCTGTAAGGAATTCTCTCAGCTTGGGGGAACCAAATTTACCGGTTCAGAGAGCATTATTGAAGCCCAACAATGGTTACGGAGTTTAGAGAGGATCTTTATCGGTCTCGAGATTTCTGATACCCAGAAGTGTCAATTAGCAGCATGTCAGCTGCAAGAGTCAGCCTTGAATTGGTGGGAGTCTGTTACAGCTCACACTAATGAGGGTGATATTTCATGGGAGCAGTTTAGGTATCCTTCGTGTTATCTTGAATCTTGTTCCCATTTCCTTTCTTTTGAATCTATCTTAAGTTTTGTTTATGTATCTTCTTTCCAGGGAGGCTTTTGTGGCAAAATGGATGCCCGAAGCCGGGAAATCTCAGCTTTATCGTGAATTCATGGATCTTAAGCAGGGTACCATGTCCTTTTTTGAGTATGAGCGGAATTTCAACGAACTTTCCAAGTTTGGTCCTGGCCTTATTGACACCCAGCTTAAGAAGAATGAGAAGTCCATAGCTGGAGCTCGCCCAGAGTTCTACGATCGTCTCATTTCACATATTCATGGCACTTTCACCGAGCTTATGGATATGGCTATTCGTTATGAGAACCCTACTTCCAAGGGTCCTGCTGTTGCTAGTGCTCCTGCATCTCAGTCTTCCTCTGCTAACTTTAAGAAGAGAAAGCCAAATTTCCACCAGCAGGAGAAGAATTGTCTCAAGAATCCAGGTTTGGGATCTTCATCTTCTCCTTCTCAGAGGCACCCTATCGACCTATCTACCATTACCTGCTTCAAGTGTGATCAGAAGGGACACTATGCTAATAGTTGCCCTACTTCAGTTGGTGCTGCTGTTCCTCCACCTTAGGGTACCAGGATCAACCTCTGTCATGTCTGTCTTCAGCCTGGTCATTTTAAGAATGAGTGTCCTTTGTATCAGAAGGGCAAGCCATCTGGTATTTTTGCTGTTACCTCTGCTTCTTCTCCTGCTCCACCTGCACCTGCTCCTGCTCCTAGTGATAATCAAGGTATTCTTTAGGGCACCTTTTATTTAAGCATCCTGTTCGTGTTTTATTTGATACTGGAGCTTCGCATAGTTTTATTTCTATGGCTATTTGTGATAAGTTTGAGCATCGCCTTTCTCCTGAGTAAGCTTTTGTTCCTTTATGGGTTTTAATCCTATTGGGGGTCCCGTGAACTTAGTAGGATTTGTAGAGGAGTGAAACTTCTCCATTCTGATCATCGCTTTATTGGCGATTTCTATGTTCTTGGTTTTGATACTTTTGATTTATTGCTTGGAGATGATTGGTTAAGGAATCATGATGCTCACATCTCTTGTAAATCTCGAACTGTTTCTATTGTTGATGATCGGGGAAATTCTTTGGTTATTCAGTGTCGTATGCCTCATGATTATGCTGGCAGCTTTATTTATTCTCTGGATTCTTCTCCTGTTGATCTTCAATCGACTCGTGTGGTCAAACTTTATCCCGATGTATTTGGTGAAGTCACTGCTTTACCTCCTAAGCGGGAAATCGATTTCCGTATTGATCTTATTCCTAGAGCTCGACCTATAGTTCTTCCTCCTAGAAGAATGGCACCCCGCGAGAAGCTTGAGTTGGGAAAGCAAATTTAGGACTTGTTCTCCAATGGTCTGATCAGACCTAGCTATTCGGAATGGGGAGCAGCGGCGGTTTTCGTCACTAAGTCCGATGGTTCTCTCCGGATGTGTGTTGATTATAGGGAGCTGAACAAACTCACTATGAAAAACAGATATCCAATGTCTCGCATCAATGATATGTTTGATCAGTTTTATGGTGCTACTGTTTTCACTCAGCTTGATCTTGCCTCAGGTTTCCACTAGCTCAGAGTTGCTGAGGAAAGTATTCCCAAGACTGCTTTCCGTATTGAGAATGGGTTCTTTGAATGGTTAGTCATGCCTTTTGGTTTGACTAATGCTCCTGCTTTCTTCATTGATTTGATGAATCGTGTTTTTCATGATGTGCTTAATAAATTTGTTCTAGTCTTTATTGATGATATTCTCATTTTCTCTAAGTCTGAGGAAGGGCATGAGTCACATTTGAAATCTGTTATTGAAACTCTTAGAAATCATCAGTTGAAGGCTAAATTCTCTAAATGCCATTTCTGAAAGGATGAAGTCCGATTCCTCGGACATATTGTTTCTGGTAAGGGAGTTTCTGTTGATTCAGTCAAGATCGCTGCGATCAATGTAAGTCTTTCTTTCCTTCTCTATCCTTGTTTCATCCAATTTATTCCATCTTTTCTGTGGTTCTTATTTTTCCCTATTCTGTGCAGGATTGGGAAACTCCTAGGACTCCAACTGATATTCGTAGATTTTTGGGCCTTGCTGGTTATTACCGGAGATTCATTGAGAATTTTGCTCGGATTACTGCACCTCTCACCGCTTTGACTCGAAAGAATGCTAAGTTTATTTGGAGTGATGAGTGTAAGGCCGCATTCTGTGAGTTAAAGCACAAGCTTACTTCCGCACTAGTTCTTACCGTTCCAAATGGAAATGATGGATTAACGGTATACACTAATGCTTGTCGTGAAGGTTTGTGAGCTGTTCTGATGCATGATGGTAAGGTCATTGCTTATGCTAGTCGTCAGTTGAAGACCCATGAAGCCAATTATGTTGCCCATGATTTAGAGTTGCTTGCTGTTGTCTTTGCTTTGAAGCTTTGGAGGCATTATCTTTTGGGTACTAAGTTTGAGCTTTTCACTGATCATCGGTCTTTGAAGTATATTTTCACTCAGAAGGATTTGAATTAGAGACAAGTTAGGTGGTTAGAGTTCCTTGCTTCTTATGACCTCGACATCAACTATACCCCTGGGAAAGCTAATGTTGTGGCAGATGCTTTGAGTCGGAAGAAGGCGATGTTGTGTCAGCTTGTTGTTTCTTCTTCTCTTTTGGATCGTATCATGGCTAAGAAGGATGAGGATCGGATGCTTAGGCTTATTAAGGATAATTTTCGTAGCAGAGTTGGAGGAAGTAATCTTGATGGTAGTGGAGCCCAGATCGATGATAGAGGTGTGTTGAGGATTAATAATAGGATTTGTGTCCCGAATGTTGATGGATTACCAAGGACTAGGAGGGATAATGAGAGTATCTGGGTTATTGTGGATAGATTGACCAAATCAGCTCATTTCATTCTGGTCAAGTCTACCCGTTCTGCTTCTAGCTTGTCTGAGATTTACATGAAGGAGATTGTTCGTCTCCATGGTGTTCCTCTTAGTATTGTTTGTGATCGTGATCCTATCTTTACTAGTCAGTTTTGGAAAGCTTTTCAGAAATCTTTGGGTACTCATCTGAATCTGAGCACTGCTTACCATCCACAGACCGACGGTCAAACGAAAAGGGTGAATCAGATTCTAGAAGATCTTCTTCATGCTTGTGTGCTTGATTATGGAGGATCTTGGGAAGATCATCTCCATCTAGTCGAATTTACCTATAACGATAGTTATCAGGTATAATTTCTATCTTCTGTTTTAAGTTTATCTTAATCTTTTATCTATCTCATTTCTATCTTTGAATTCAAGCTAGCATTAAGATGTCTCCGTTTGCTGCTCTTTACGGACGATCTTGTAGATCTCCATCTTGCTGGATTGAATCTGGTAATCATTTGGTTCTTGGTCCTGAGATGATTTTAGAGGCTTCTGAGAGAGTTGAGGAGATTAGGAGGAAGATGAGGATTGCTCAGGATAGGCAGAAGAAGTATGCTGATAGGCGTAGGCAGAGTTTGGAGTTTGTTGTTAGTGATTTGATTTCCTTAAGGTCTCTCCCTTAAGGAATGTCATTCGATTTGGTCATAGAGGGAAGCTTTCTCCTAGGTTTGTTGGTCCTTTCCGCATTGTGGAAAGAGTTGGTTCTTGGGCTTATCGTCTGGATTTGCCCGAGAAGTTCTCTGGAGTGCATAACATATTCCACGTTTCTCATTTTCGTTGCTATTTTCATGATCCATCTCTTATTGTTCAGCCTTCTGCTCTTGATAGTTTGGATATTGAGCCTAATCTGACTGTCGAGAGGAAGCCACTTCGTATTGTCGACAGAGGTACGAAGCAGCTAAGAAGGAAATCTATTAGTCTGGTCAAAGTATAGTGGAGTACTGATGATCGAGATTGTACCTGGGAGACGGAGGAGTGCATTCGTGCTTCGAATCCGGAATTGTTTATTTCAGGTACTATTTGCTTTTCTATCTTGTTTTTTTCTTTGTTTTCCTTGTTCGTTATTTTCGAGGACGAAAAGATTTGAGTGGGGGAGAGTGTAACAACCCAATATTTTTGCAAATATTTTTAAATTATTTTAAATTAAATTTTATTTCAACATTTTATTTTTAAAACATTTTAGAAGTAAAGTTATAATTTTCCAAAGTTAATTGTATTTTTGTTTGCAATTTTTAATCTAGTTTCAATATAATAAGCTATTTTCTTTATTTACTTTTATTTTCTTTTTATTTTTCCTATGAATAATTATTTATTTTCATTTTACTTTATTTTTGTTTGTCTTTTATTTTATTTACTGATTTTATTTTGTTTATATTGAATTAAAAAGAATTGGAAATTCTAAGAGTCAAAAAGGCTTTTAACTTATGACTTTTCAATTGCTAGTCTCTTCGATTGATTGACCTTTCATTTTCATTGTTTAGCCGTGTATTATTTTGGTTTTTCACATGAAAAAGCTTCTCATTCATTTCATTTTCACGACCAAGCATTTCTGAAATTTTTGGTAATGGCTTCTTCTTTTTTTCTACTCTTTTCTTTATTTTTTTTCAATGATTTTTGCTTGATCCTCTACATGATTGCTCGGACTAACCCTCCACCATCTCCTCCACCGACCACCACCACTTCCTTCCCCACATCATTCACGGCCTGACCTCTATCCCCTTTATCCAGCAAGTGCCGTGACCACCCCTTGAACCCACCACCACAAAAAATTTGAAAAAAACTCCAAAACAATGTGTAGCCGAACCTTGTCTTCACCATCACCTTCATTATGGACCACGACCACCCCCTTAGCCACCACCACCAGCTAGTACACACCTCTGACCATCACAATCTGACATGACCAGTCCATCACCTAACCTGGCCGAGCCTAAAAGATGAACCAAAACTCCTCTCTAGCCTTGCCTTTTGATCTTCTTCCTTTTGTAACTCCTTCCTCTTCATATTCTTGACTTAGCCATGCCATATTGTGTCCAAACCCAAGCTTTTCCACCTATAAGACCATCATGGACGAGCCTAAAGCATGTTAGGGTCAAGCATAGGTTGAGTTATGGTCAAGCAAATGGATTAAAAGCTTGGTGATGCCAATTGTTGCTACTATTTTTCAAATTGTTTCAATAAACTTTTGTATTGTATTTATATTTATATTTTGCTTTGTTTTGTTGTTGTATACAAGATTAACATCTTGGCTATCTATCCACCCAAATAAAAGTCGTGCTATCGTGCTTTTTGGATTTTCATTTATGTGTTTTATTTGCAAACTCCAGCGTAAAAAGGTGAGTATTCATACATGACATTTATACTTATATAAATTGTGAAGTGACAACAAGTGAATGTGTATAAACTATTATATCATGTTATACCTGCATGTGATGTAAATTATATGATGTTAAACTCTGTTATAAACTTATCACATCATTTGCTATGTTTTATTTTATTATACTGTTTATTTATTTCTGTTAATCACACTGCAAGTTCCCTGTAGAATAGAATCACTATGGGTTGAAATGATACATACCCGAACGGACTTTAGAATAGGGAAAGATTGTTATGGGCTGAAATGATAAGCCTGAGTGATTTTTATTTATTTTTATTTACTTGGGATTGCTGGTTTGAAATGATAAAACCCGGATTTTTCTTTGTAAATTACGGATTGAAATGATATATTATCCGTATCACTTGACTTAGGTTAGAAATTATTATACAGACCCGTGGTTATTTTATATAGCTTTCTGGAAAATTCTAAGTATTTAAAATGTAAAAATATGTTAATTTGATTTTAAATTGAATTTAAAATGATTTAAATAAAGTGATAATGATTTTTCTATGTATTAAAATTTTAAATAAATGAATGGAAAAATTTTGATTTAAAACATAACTAAAATTTGGAAATTTGTGACTTGATTTTGAATGGAAGTTTAAGTTAATTAAATAAAATGGAAATTAAGTTGTTTATGAAATGGAAATTTAAAGTTAAGTGTTAAAGTAAATGGTTAAAAATGCAAAGAATAGGAAAGTGGTACACTTGAATTTAATAAGTGAAATTTTGGAAAATTTGATTTTTATTGTAAAATTTTTCTTTATAAAATCATAAGTTAAAGGTATTTAAATGAACATTTTGATGTCAAAAAAATATGATTTTTATAAGTTAAAATGATTTAAATTGAAGTTTATTTGTGGCTGGAATTCTATTAAAAACCTGGAAATTCTTTTAGTAACACTTCAGAAATGCTATCGTTTTTGAAAATGAATTAAAAACTGAACTAATAGAATCTGCAGCACTTTATAAGTGCTGTAGTTGCAGAAGTGAACAAAAAAGGCTAAAATTAACTAAGGACTATAACAACACTTTGTAAGTGCTGTAGTTGCAGAAACTAAACTTGAACCTTAAACTAATGAAAGAGCTATTGTAGCACTTGTTAAGTGTTGCAGTTGGCTGAAATGAGATTTTGAATATAATTGAACTACTGAGCAGTTTTGAAATGCTGTCTTTTCTGAACTGAACTTTTTTTCCCAATTGAACATGAACTACTACAGGAGTTTATAAATGCTGTCTTTGCTGAATTGAATTGTTTTCAAATGTAACTTACCGCAACATTTTCTAAGTGCTGCGAAAGCTAAAATTTTAATGTTTTAAAGTATTTAAGTGAATAAATGAACTCAGAAAAGGTTAAATTTTTGGGAATTGAATATTAGATATAAAGTTATAATTACTTTACTTTTAAATGGTTTAAATGAAGTATTTGATTTGGAAATATAAACTATTTGAAATTTATAACCATGGGTTATAATAACGATTGGTTGTTAAAGAGACCGGGATCGGATATGGATATACTCTCTATCGATACCGAAAACCACTTTAACAACTGTGTACGCGGTGGAGTTTCCAGAATGAAGTAGGATGGTGGCGACAATCCTAAAGGTATATTTACGTGGACCCAACTCCCGTGAGTTGGCATAAGGTGGCTAAAACAGGAGTGATTCTCGGGCCAATGAGGTAGCACCTCTGATCGGACAAACTTCTTCGATACCATTCTATTACTTTCGTGATTGATTGGGTGCACCCTTTGATTTGGGAGTGTGGCTCGAGGCGGGCGGTAGTGGCTGCTATGCGTTTCCACCAGCCCGGATGTGTAATTGGTATATCTACCCTGGCATTGCCTTGTTGTGCCGTGTCACCTACCATATCAAACTTTACTACGAGTTAAGATTTCTCCCGTAGCCTGTGGAGTATTGAGGGTAGCCCCCGATCTGGGAGTATGCTAATACTAGATAGACTACTAGGACTATTACGTGTTAAGGTGGAAAATGTAAAGCTTTAATGCCATTTAAAAGTATGTTTATTTTATATTTAGACATTATTATAATAGCGAATATTACTACATAGTAGATAGTTTAACGGATCCTTAAAGAATGGGCGATCCCAAGCATTCTTTAAGTTACTTGTGCTTTTATTTATAGTTCACTTGAGTTGGTTCATAATTGTATAAGTATGTATGTCCTGACTCGAGTGTTTTGTGTTTTGATTTAGCTCGGGTCAGCCTGAGTATTCACAGCTTTGGACTTCACTTTCTGGAGCTAGGAATCGCTGGAGATTCTGCTTATCTAGTTATTTATCTATTTCAGTTTCAGTTGTTCTACTTCAGCTTTTGTATTAGTGGACTTCTATGTATTTGGGATTTCTACTGTATTTGTTTCAGAACTGTATTTGTTTCAGAACTGTATTTGTTTCAAACTATGTATCTGTTTTTGAGACTTTTTATTTTAGTGGCTTCATAAACCACTATTTATTTTATTTTCCACTACGAGTTATTCTGATATTTCTGTGTCTGTGATTCTGTGATTGGTTTTATTTGCTCCAACTGTTATTACAATCTGTTATTTTGCATTATTCAAGTCTGACATGTGTGGATTATTGTCGATTTGAATGGTCCAAAATAGTGGGTCATTACAAGATTTATCATATGCGAAGAATAAAAAGCCATTATTTAAATCTAATTAAAATCATAGCACATAATAAGATAAGTTGGAGTATAAGGGCCATATAAAGGACCTCTATGCTCACAACAACAAAGAGTATTAAAAGAAATACTGTCTATTATTATGAAGAATAAGGCTGGATAGGAGCGGCCATCCGTAGTTGGGCCTTACACTAGTATTGGTTACCTCGATAGAAGTGGTCTGTATTTTTATTTTTCATCTCTTATTTATTTACTCCCATCGACATACCTAATTCCAGTATAAAACGAACTACGATGGTTCATAATAGTTTAGGACAATATATATAATAATAACACAGATACAAAAAGATGTGGAACACAGATAACAAAAGTCTAATATATATATATATATATATATATAACTGATGTCAGTTACAATACATTGACACAATACATATGATACAACTACAACTGTCGACTCTGGAAGTTATATATATACAAGTACATTATCAACTAATATACATGAATACATATCAACTTATACTATAACACGACTACTCCAAAAGATATGAAAAGTCTTCATAGCTCAAACAGCAACCCAAAGCAAGACATCTACAACCTGAAATAACTCGGGTCTGACCCGAGTATTAAATTCAAAAGAAAATAATACACGGGTCAGTCTAATTCAAACTCAGTTATTAATGCACGGAAGCAATAATAATATTTAACAAATAGACCATAGTTAAAATAAATCTCGTCTATCCAACTCCTTAATAAGAAAATCGGATAACGGTAAATATAACACGTAACAGTGTTAAACAACAAATCAGCAGATTCAAACTATCAATGAAGATAAATGAAAAGATTATCAAATGAAGATAATTTAGAAAACAATAGGATTGCCTAAACGGCAATTAACAACAAAATCTAATTATTAAATATATAATTAGAAACTCATAATCTAATTATCTAGAAGATAATTAGACAACAACAAAATGATCAAATTAAACAAAAAAATACAATTTCAAATTATTGAAATGGACACATAAAACAATTCAAGTAATTGAAATATAAATTAAAACTCCAATACTGCTTTGGCTGTAGTACACGCTCGCGTGCACTGCCTCGCCACTACAGTGATAAAATACACAAAAGCTCAATGGATTAAAACAAATGGCATCAACTCAAATACAAAGCACAAAGGCTCGAATGACTAAGTGCACAAGGCAGTGGTACAACATGAAGACGCAACAGAATGAAGGCGAGAGCACCAAAGATATGGCACCACAACACACAACAATAAAAGACTATGAACCTAACAGTGCAAATTGGCAAAAGTGAAGACTGCCTGAAGCACATGTGCCCAGACAAAAAATAGAAGGCAACATGAAATCAATGTGAAAACTACAAACACATGAACACCTAGATATGCAGAACATATGTAACAAATTTAGTACTGTAACCATGTCACCAGATAACAGAAGTTACCCAGGTGAACTCAATCAATGCCGATGCCATTGAACAGCAGGTCAAAGTCAACACAGAAACAACTAAAACATTTAAGCATATGAATGCTAGTAAATATCACTGAGAAGCAATGTTTAGCATATGTATGAACCAAGTTCATATGTACAACAACACGAAGGACATACTCAGCAACGCAATGAAATCATCAAAGGCTAAATCACAGCCGAGATGATCAATCACAGTGCAAACGAAAATAAATGCATTAGTTCACATGAGAATTGACTCAGTGCTATTGAAAATAAAGGCATCAGTGTACATGAGATTGACTCAGTGCATATGGAAAATAAAATGCATCAGATTGAAGATAACTACAGCCAGTTTAAGGTATGCCGAAGTCACCAGTAACAACTACGTGAGACTGGACAGTGCAACCCAAATAGAAAACGTATATGAACATGAACTAGTGACAAATGCACAAGTATCACAATCAAGAACAAGGCGCAGTGCCGAAGCAAAAAGGCAAAATATATTGCTCTTTTTTTTTCCAAAAAATATTTGGATTCAAACAACTGCAGTTCAAAGTATCGCCTGCAGTTCATTCAAACATCTGCAGTTCGAATTAAAATGACCAGAAAGCAAAATCAGTGCCAAACCCAATTACTTTCATAAAATTAACATAATCAATTCAAACGACCCAGTGGAAATGAAATATGGAACAAATAATACGCAAGTTCAACAAATCCAAATATACACATGAACACAGGAGCAACTAGAAACACTACAACAATGATCCAATGAACAACTTGATTCATCACTGAGACATGAATGCATGGAGCAAAAGCATCAATCGACAATGAAGACATCTTAATATGCTACAGAGAGCAGGGCAACAACCACTACATAAGGTACAAGCCGGAAAAAGATAGCTTGCATCTGGCATTACAAAATGTGTAGGTCAGTGAACAACGTCGAAGACATTATCAAGTCAGAGCAGAATCAAGCAACAATGTGTACAAGTCAGTGAAGAACCCAGTTAAGGCAGCACTTACAACAAGTGGAAGACTACAATACTGTGGCCGAAAAAAAATAAACAAATGAATTCCAACAATCATAGATCAACAGTTTTAAACCAAAATAAAGACCGTAATCAACACTAAAGCAAATTGCAAAAATCAAAGTAAATTCTCCTCCAAAATAGTTTCACAAAACTAAGTTTGCAGATTTCAAAAAGTCAATGCCGAAGACAACAAGAACGAACAAAATCAAGTTTGCAGTCGAAAACAACTGCAGGTCTAAGTCAATGCCGAAGTCATAGAAACTCATGTCATCAGAAAAATGAATTCACAAAAATCAAAATCGTGTCAACCAAGTAACACGAAAAGAATGAATTGAATAAGTCAGTGAAATCATCAACATCAAAAGCAAAATCGAGCGACCTAAGAATGAAATAGATGTGAGTGATAATTCACTCACCTTAGCATTCGATCGAGACAACCAAAATCGATGCAAGCAAACACGAAAACAATCCACCAGATCGAACGGTTCCAAGTTGAAGCCGAGCAATCAAGAAATCGAGGCGAGCCAAAAGCCCTAGCTGCCATTATTTTCGTTCGCTTGTTTTTTTTTCTTTTGGTTTAGGGTTTCCAATGTGAATGAATAAAGGGAAACGGTATTCACTTTAACACGGCATCAAGCAAATGAAAACGTGGGCCAAATTTTTTTTTTCTTAAAGCCCAAACCCTTTTTAACGAATTTTTAAACGAATTCCAATTGATTAAAAACTTCAATATTAATTTGTTAGCAATTTTAATCGTCTAACGATGATAACTAACTTTTACTAAATCTCGGGTTGTTACAGACTCCCCTCCTTATAAAAATTGCATCCCCGCAATTTTCATAATTAAAGTTGTCGATAACAATTATTTTTCTAACATAAACTGGTTAAGCTAGAAAAATAAAGGTCAAGAACACAAACGCCAAAGAAATATTTTAATTCCATAAAAGAAATTCACAAATTCTCAACAAAATCTAATTATCAGATAGATAATCAGAAAACAACAAAACTGAATAAATACAATTATCAGCGATATTCAATTATCAATTAGATAATTAGAATACAGAAATTACAAAATAGCAATATCTAATTATCGATACGATAATTAGAAAACAGCAAAATCTAATTATCAGCAAAGATAATTAGAAAACACAATTCACAAATCGCAAAACTGCAAATATCTAGTTATCCAACAAATAACTAGAAAACATGAACTTCATAATCAGCAAACTCTAACTATCAACAGAGATAGATAGGAAACAACAATACGATATGATCAACATAATCCAAAATCAATTAGAGACTAGAAAATCTCAAATCAACAAATATCTAATTATAAAAAATGATAATCAAAAATCTCAAATCAACAAATATCTAATTATCACAAACAATAATCAAATTTCAAATCAACAAATATTTAATTATCAAAACGATAATCAAATCTCAAATCAACAAATATCTAATTATCAAAAACGATAATCAAAAATCTCAAATCAAAAAATATTTAATTATCAAAACGATAATCAAATTTCAAATCAACAAATACTTAATTATCAAAACAATAATCAAATCTCAAATCAACAAATATTTAATTATCAAAAACGATAATCAAATCTCAAATCAACAAATATTTAATTATCAAAACGATAATAAAATCTCAAATCAACAATTATTTAATTATCAAAACGATAATCAAATCTCAAATCAACAATTATTTAATTATCAAAACGATAATCAAATCTCAAATCAACAAATATCTAATTATCAAAAACGATAATCAGAAAAAACAAATATCCGATTATCAAAAACGATAATCAGAACAACAAATATTCGATTATCAAAAACGATAATCAGAAACAACAAATATCCGATTATCAAAAACGATAATCAGAAACAACAAATATCCGATTATCAAAAACGATAATCAGAAACAACAAATACCCGATTATCAAAAACGATAATCAGAAACAACAAATATCCGATTATGAAAAACGATAATCAGAAACAACAAATATCCGATTATCAAAAACGATAATAAAAAACAACAAATATCCGATTATCAAAAACGATAATCAGAAACAACAAATATCCGATTATCAAAAACGATAATCAGAAACAACAAATATACGATTATCAAAAACGATAATCAGAAACAACAAATATCCGATTATCAAAAACGATAATCAGAAACAACAAATATCCGATTATCAAAAACGATAATCAGAAACAACAAATATCTGATTATCAAAAACGATAATCAGAAACAACAAATATCAGATTATCAAAAACGATAATTAGAAACAACAAATATCCGATTATCAAAAACGATAATCAGAAACATCAAATATCCGATTATCAAAAACGATAATCAGAAACAACAATATCTGATTATCAAAAACGATAATCAAAAACAAAAAATATCCGATTATCAAAAACGATAATAAGAAATCTCAAATATTTAATTATCGATACGATAATTAAATCACATAACATCAGATATCTAATTACCTGCAGATAATTAGAAACAACAAATATCTAGAAATCAATTAAGATACTCTAGAAAATCAACATAAAAGGTTGGATCGATCCCATCAGATGGCGAGTTTTTAGTTCGCCGCACGTGCATCAACAAATGGCCGAAGCCTACTAAGTACTCAACATAATTTTGGCGCCCAACAAATGACCCGAAGGTTCGCAGAGTGACCCTAAGGTCTAGTACTGGTATTTGACCCGAAGGTCCATCAGAGTGGCCCGAAAGCCCAACAAATGACCCGAAGGTCCAACAAATGACCCGAAGGTCCAACATAGTGGCTCGAAAGCACACAAAATCATCAAAATCATCAAACAGCAGATGTTTCAATTAACGAGTCCGAAATTAACTGAAATAGCAAACGCACATGTCCCATACCACGTGTTTTACTAAATCGTTTGATTCTCTTCATCGTTTCCTTGAAAGTGCAGAATTGTGTATTTTGTAAAAATACATTTTACATTCTCAAATGGACAAGTCCGGAATTAAGCGAATCAGTAAAAGAAAGGGGTCATAGTCCTCGATTTTGTTGAAACATTTAAATCGCTTCCACATTCTTTTGAAAGCGCAAACTGTAAAATTCCTGAAAACAATTTTGTTTATTTTATAAAAATAACAATTCACATTCTCAACTGGACAAGTCCAGAGTTAAGCGAATCAGTAAAAGAAAGGGGTCATAGTCCTCGATTTTGCTGAAACGTTTAAGTCGCTTCCTCATTCTTTTGAAAGCGTAGACTGTTAAAAAATTTAAAACAATTTTCATTTTTAAAACGGATTTCCAATCACGTGATTAAAGCAACAACATCAGTAGCAATTTCGAAAAGAAAATTGTACTTCTCAAAACACCGTAAAAACGGATCTCAAAATCAGCATTGCGGAATAACCGCTTGAAAATCCACTTTTAAAATTTGGCGGTTACTGAAGTCAAAGCGACAGTAATTTTTTTTAACGTCAAAATCTCTTCAAAATAATTTACATCAAATTGTAATATCAGTGAATTTTCCTTCATCAAAATGCCACAAAACACCGTGCTCCAAAAATTTAGCATCGATGTAAAAATCCCGTTATAAAGATAACGGCAACCAAAATACGTTTAAACCAAACACCGATTCAACGTAAACTTAATGCAATAACGTGCAACTCAAATTTGCACGTACTACAAAATGAACAAAGAAATCATTCGAATGTATCTTCAATGAAGATAATTCAAAACAGCAAAATCTAATCAACATGTGATTAGCATAAAAGAAAACCAGCCAAAATCTCAACAAAAATCGCATAACTGCAAACGCTTCGAATCCTCATATCGGATTCGAAATTTGCAAAGAAACAAAATAATCCCAGCTATGTAAACAACAAAAGAAATTTATTTCAATTTCATATTTTGATTTTTAAATCAAAAAGATTATCAGTTGTACTTAGCGAAGACAGTTTCACTGTTTCCGCTGTGCACTCTGATAAACAGTCACAAATTAATCAATCAACAAAACACAGTCTCCCTTTTATTTTTTAAATAAAGATATTTAAAAATTTCATCATAATTTCAAAACTTTAGTTTTGACTCAAAGCACAACTAAAACATCGACAAATAGTTGTAACACATGTTCCATCTATGTTATGTTTTATATTATGTCCATAAACCCCAAGCTCTGATACCAACTGTGACGCCCCACCACTATGCTCACAACAACAAAGAGTATTAAAAGAAATACTATCTGTTATTACGAAGAATAAGGTTGGATAGGAGCGGCCATCCGTAGTTGGGCCTTACACTAGTATTGGTTACCTCGATAGGAGTGGTCTGTATTTTTATTTTTCATCTTTTATTTATTTACTCCCATCGACATACCCAATTCCAGTATAAAACGAACTACGATGGTTCATAATAGTTTAGGACAATATATATAATAATAACACAGATACAATGCAAAACACAGATAACAAAAGTCTTATATATATATATATATAACTGATGTCAGTTACAATACATTGACACAATACATATGATATAACTACAACTGTCGACTCTGGAAGTTATATATATACAAGTACATTATCAACTAATATACATGAATACATATCAACTTATACTATGACATGACTACTCCAAAAGATATGAAAAGTCTTCATAGCTCAAACAGCAACCCAAAGCAAGACATCTACAACCTGAAATAACTCGGGTCTGACCCGAGTATTAAATTCAAAAGAAAATAATACACGGGTCATTCAAACTCAGTTATTAATGCACGGAAGCAATAATAATATTTAATAAATAGACCATAGTCAAAATAAATCTCGTCTATCCAACTCCTTAATAAGGAAATCGGATAACGATAAATATAACACGTAACGGTGTTAAACAACAAATCAGTAGATTCAAACTATCAACGAAGATAAATGAAAAGATTATCAAATGAAGATAATTTAGAAAACAACAGGATTGCCTAAACGGCAAATAACAACAAAACCTAATTATTAAATAGATAATTAGAAACTCATAATCTAATTATCCAGAAGATAATTAGACAACAACAAAATGATCAAATTAAACAAAAAAATACAATTTCAAATTATTGAATTGGACACATAAAACAATTCAAGTAATTGAAATATCAATTAAAACTCCAATACTGCTTTGGCTGCAGTACACGCTCGCGTGCACTGCCTCGCCGTTACAGTGATAAAATACACAAAAGCTCAATGGATCAAAACAAATGGCATCAACTCAAATACAAAGCACAAAGGCTCGAATGACTAAGTGCACAAGGCAGTGGTACAACATGAAGACACAGCAGAATGAAGGCGAGAGCACCAAAGATATGGCACCATAGCACATAACAATAAAAGACTATGAACCTAACAGTGCAAATTGGCAAAAGTGAAGACTGCCTGAAGCACACGTGCCCAGACAGAAAATAGAAGGCAACATGAAATCAATGTGAAAACTACAAACACATGAACACCTAGATAGGCAGAACATATGTAACAAATTTAGTACTGTAACCATGTCACCAGATAACAGAAGTTACCCAGGTGAACTCAATCAATGCCGATGCCATTGAACAGCAGGTCAAAGTCAACACAGAAACAACTAAAACATTTAAGCATATGAATGCCAGTAAATGTCACTGAGAAGCAATGTTTAGCATATGTATGAACCAAGTTCATATGTACAACAACACGAAGGATATACTCAGCAATGCAATGAAATCATCAAAGGCCAAATCACAGCCGAGATGATCAATCACAGTGCAAACGAAAATAAATGCATTAGTGCACATGAGAATTGACTCAGTGCTATTGAAAATAAAAGGCATCAGTGTACATGAGATTGACTCAATGCATATGGAAAATAAAATACAAGGCGCAGTGCCGAAGCAAAAAGGCAAAATATATTGCTCTTTTTTTTCCAAAAAATATTTGGATTCAAACAACTGCAGTTCAAAGTATCGCCTGCAGTTCATTCAAACATCTGCAGTTCGAATTAAAATGACCAGAAAGCAAAATCAGTGCCAAACCCAATTACTTTCATAAAATTAACATAATCAATTCAAACGACCCAGTGGAAATGAAATATGGAACAAATAATACGCAAGTTCAACAAATCCAAATATACACATGAACACAGGAGCAACTAGAAACACTACAACAATGATCCAATGAACAACTTGATTCATCACTGAGACATGAATGCATGGAGCAAAAGCATCAATCGACAATGAAGACATCTTAATATGCTATAGAGAGCAGGGCAACAACCACTACATAAGGTACAAGCCGTAAAAAGATAGCTTGCATCTGGCATTACAAAATGTGTAGGTCAGTGAACAACGTCGAAGACATTATCAAGTCAGAGCAGAATCAAGCAACAATGTGTATAAGTCAGTGAAGAACCCAGTTAAGGCAGCACTTACAACAAGTGGAAGACTGCAATACTGTGGCCGAAAAAAAAATAAACAAATGAATTCCAACAATCATAGATCAACAGTTTTAAACCAAAATAAAGACCGTAATCAACACTAAAGTAAATTGCAAAAATCAAAGTAAATTCTCCTCCAAAATAGTTTCACAAAACTAAGTTTGCAGATTTCAAAAAGTCAATGCCGAAGACAACAAGAACGAACAAAATCAAGTTTGCAGTCGAAAACAACTGCAGGTCTAAGTCAATGCCGAAGTCATAGAAACTCATGTCATCAGAAAAATGAATTCACAAAAATCAAAATCGTGTCAACCAAGTAACACGAAAAGAATGAATTGAATAAGTCAGTGAAATCATCAACATCAAAAGCAAAATCGAGCGACCTAAGAATGAAATAGATGTGAGTGATAATTCACTCACCTTAGCATTCGATCGAGACAACCAAAATCGACGCAAGCAAACACGAAAACAATCCACCAGATCGAACGGTTCCAAGATGAAGCCGAGCACTCAAGAAATCAAGGCGAAGCCAAAAGCCCTAGCCACCATTATTTTCGTTCGCTTGTTTTTTTTCCTTTTGGTTTAGGGTTTTCAATGTGAATGAATAAAGGGAAACGGTATTCACTTTAACACGGCATCAAGCAAATGAAAACGTGGGCCAATTTTTTTTTCTTAAAGCCCAAACCACTTTTTAACGAATTTTTAAACGAATTCCAACTGATTAAAAACTTCAATATTAATTTGTTAGAAATTTTAGTCGTCTAACGACGATAACTTACTTTTACTAAATCCCGGGTTGTTACAGAGTTGTTGAGTAGGATATAAGAGAGTTGATTACGTAGGAAGTTCCGGGTATGAGCTATATATAATGTATCCCATAAGAAATTGCAAGGACACAGTTTTCTTAAGGAGGGAAGTCTATAGCGGGCCGACTATTTATGTTGTAGAAATAAATAAATTTATTAAGATAAACATGTTTAAGTTCGGTTTGTGATTATTAATAATTTGAAAACAAATATCGAGTCTATTCAATAAAAGATTTTTGCTGTAATAAATTGAATTGAATTAATAAATTCTTTTCCAATAGTCTTTTAAATTGAGTAAATTATTTTAATTAAATATGAAATATTTTGAAGTGCAAATAATTTTAAACATGTTTGGAATAGTGGAGTAAATAAATAAATTTATTATGTAATAGAACAACTAACGAGGCGTCGAATCGAATAAAATTGTCCAATTATTAAGATGTAATTTGTTGAATGAGATGTGAATGAATTTATACTAGATTAAAATTTATTTCAAGGATTAAAATTCAAATCTAAATGCATTGGAAATTAACTAAAAATTGAATTGAATTAAATCGAGGCCAAAAACTATATCAGCCCAAAGGCCATTCCTTTCTCTTCACTCTTTTGGAAGACCCTTCTACATTGTAGCGCAAACGTAATTCACCACCATTTTATCATATTTTAGCCCATAATCCAAAAAAGGGTGACTTTCTCTTAAAAAATATACATACATGAGCATAGCCATACTCGTGCTTGGATTCGACATCAATCATCGAGAGAGGGGGAGAGGCACTGTGATGAGGCATAGGCAATTTGGAGACCGAGATGTGGATAGGTGATGACGATTTGATGTCATGAGAGGGGTAAAATCGCGATCGATCTGGTAGCAACGAAGTGGAGGAAGATGGCTATGGCTGGAGCAATGCTGGGGAGGTGCGTTTGTGCGATTGCTTAAGGAGGTAGGTGGCTGTAGCAACCTTGCAACCTAATGGTGAGAGCGTGCGACCTGGAGGGAGATTTACGAACTTTGGACGAGTTTGTCAACGATTTCAACGTGGTGGAGCTCGAGTCTGATAGTTGATAAAGGAGGCATCGTGATGGTGGGCTGAGTGAGGGCTGAAGCTCGCATGTCAATAGCTAATTACATAGTTCGAGCATCATTTTGGTGTATTATCTCACTCACATCTGTGTCCATTTCATATTATTTGATGTGTATTCATTCATATATTTGCTTGATTTGCTTGGTTGAATGAATTGTCGGTTTATTGGATGAAATTGATGGTTTGTTGATGATTGATATTATTTGAACTGGATAGAATTTTGTTGTGAACTATGAATTACGTGTTGTTGTGATAATTAATGGTAGATTATTGATTTGCAATGTTTGTGTATTAATTAGATGTTTGCAAATAATTTTATGGAATTTGAAATTGTTTGGAAAAGTGGTAGATGAATTAAAAGATGTAAATTTGAAATAAATAAATTATTTTAGAAATAAATACTGAATACTAGAAAGACGTTTTTATTTAACATTGAAATTATTTAGGATTAATGAAAAATTTGAAGGAATGATGATTTTGAAAAAATATAAGTGGAATGATTTTGAAGATTTGGCAAACTAAAAATTATTTAGTAAAAGATGAGTTTTGAAATTGTATCGATAAGTGAATCATTGAAGAGTTAAGTTTTTATTTGTTTATTGTCGATTATAAAAATGTTTGAAGGGTATTTATGAAATGGTATTTGAAGTTATATTTTTAAAAGTGATGAGTAATTTGAATTTAATAGATGGTAAGTTTATAAAATAATATTTTGACGTAATTGTAAGTTGAATGCAATTTATTTTATTTATTGAATGAAAATTATCATTTATGGAGTTTGAAATATATATTGTGTAGTGAACTTTTAGAAGTAAAATATATTTTTGTTGATTATCAGGGTATTTTGGGAATACATTATATGAGTTAGAATTTGAGTTTGATGGGTTACTTTTTAATAAAAATGGTTTTAAAGATATTTGGAAAATAAATGAGGATTTTAAATAGGGGCATTTCACTAGAAGGACAAACTTTGCAGTCCAATTAGTTTTTAGGACACACATTCAAAGAAATTATTTTTAAGGCCAAAGTCAGCAGAATAATTACTTTCAAGGACAAAGTCAGTAGTCCAATTACTTTCAAGGACATAATTTCATAGGTTTTAGGCCCTAGAAACTAATTATTTTATGTTTTGTCCTTGAAAATAATTATTTCAGTTGTGTGTCCTAGAAACTAATTCCACTTACTAAAGAGGCCCTTGTGGCTAATTTCCACTTTTAAATAATGGTTTTGAAGTTGTATATTTGGGTGTGCAAATATTTTTGGATTGTGATTAATTTTTGGATTAGAGATTTTAAAGGTATTTGGAGAATATAAATTTCTATATGGTATTTCCATATTATTAAAGTGATAATCTGAAGTGAAAGTATTTTTAAAGTTTTAAAGTTTAATGACAAGTTTGAAACTAAGGTTTCTTTGAAACAAAATAAGTTGTTTTGAAATATATATTTTGAAATTAGATGAGAGAATCCATAATTATTATTTTAAAGGAGAAGGAAATAAATAAAAGAGATGGTTGGTGTTAAATTAAATTAAAGTGTTTTTATAAAAGGAGGAAAAATAAAGTGAAATATATTTAAAAAAACCATTCATCTCGTTAATCACTAATTGAATAGTATATCTATCTATGTATGGGTGATTGTTCAATAGTTTGCCTAGAACGAGATGAAGTTAAATTACCAGTTATGTTGAATTATAGAATAAAGAATAATGAATTGACGTAAAAAGTAAGAGATGAGCGATTTCATAAGCAAAGTGAGAATTTGTTTATTGTTGATTAATTGAGGGTATTGTGTATATAATTTTATTTCACCAAGCGCTATGGGACATCAGTGTGGGGTGTATTTATTTACTCAACACAAGTATAATGTCAAGTAATTCATTGTGGACTGAGTATTTGATATTTGAATATTGGTGAATTATTCTTTATTATACACGAATAATAATCTGTATTACTTGGATTTATGACTTGACGTGTGAGGTAAATTATATTATCACTTATTTTATTTTAAAGTAGGAATATGATTATCTCTGCTTTTAAGTGGATCGAGGTGTACGAAGTCCCTTACGCAGATGTGATGGTTAGAAGTTTTTGCAAGCCCCATCTTAGCTTGACCGACGATGGGGTAGCTCCCTGATGGTGGCAGCTGTTGGAACTGGGCCAGCCCATAGTAGAAGAAATGAGTGAATTTCAAAAAATTAACCAATTTGGATCAATTAGGTCTATGAAGTCTAAATGTGTAATGACCCGTAATTTGATCGCTTTAATTAAAGATATTTAAATATTCAAATATAGATTATTTTTAACAAATAATCAAGTTTTAAGTAATAAATAATAATAATAATGAACTTATTTTGGAAAAATGTTCACAAATTATATACATTGGAAAAATAGGGATAAAATGACTGAAAACCGTTTATCGATAACTAGCTCTAATTGTAAATCATCATGCACGTAGCTGGATATATACACTTATTTTTAATTAAACAAGAATATGAAATAAAATTATTTATTTTATTTTTGGGAAAATAAAGGTATTTATGACATCATCAGTGGTGCCCTTATATTTAAATATTGATTTACGAATTTAAATTTAAATTTAATAATTATTATAATTATCCAAATATTTGTTTTTAAATGATGATAATTCATTTTTGATAGTTATAAAGTAATAATAAATAATTTATAATAGTTTTATTATAACGAACGCCTTTTCGACCCCCAAATGTCGACACTAATACATCCATGGTATTCATATGTCGAGCACCCAAGTGCCAGAAAGATAGAACGTTAGGGTAAAATAAAAAGAATAAAAGAAAAGAACAAGAAAGAAAAGAACAATAACATCAGAATCTCACAAGCAGAATGATGATATATAATATAAAAATGATAATTTACAAAGGAAAACTGTATAGATACAATAACCAGAGTAAACTAACCTATCATTAGCCTGGATAGTAATAACAACCTATCCTCACAATTGCTGATATAAAAATAAACAAAGTAATGCAGTAGAAATAAAATTATCTATGGTAGGTAATCATCCAACTCCTCTCCTAGAGCTACAACGATATCTAGAAATATACACGGGGCTGACCGAGCATTATAAGAAGAATAGCACCCGGATCAGTCTAGTAAACCAGCGCGAGAAAAACTCAAATAATTTGAATTACTATATTTGTAAAACCCTTTAAGGAATAAAGGTATCTTGTAAGACCATGCCACAAATAAACATGGATGTGTTTTTACCTTACGATAACCAAAACATTTATATATAAAATCCTGTGATATTATAATAATGTCTAGGGTGTTCAATATAAATAAAAATCATAGCTGAAATGGTTACATTTGACAGCATATTCAGGTATACAAACAAAACCACTAAGGTACGTTCATATAAATGGATTTTCCATGAAGACCTCCCTAGTATATTCATAAGCCATACTAAGACCGATCACCTATGACAAGGGTCAGAAACTACCTTCCGAGCGTCGTATATCTCTAGATAAAATATACCATAAGGTAAACACAACCACCCATCCCCTAACACTTGAACTGCGTATCATCAACTCCCCATGCGCAACATATCAATAAGCATACTCTAGTTAATGGAGTTGTTGTATCCACTATTTGGGTTAGCTGAACCCAGGATCATGCATACTACTCTGTCTTTAGTCATTTCCCGATGTCCAAGATACATTTGGCATCTTCACATGAGTTTTCAACAAAACTCGATCAAATAATGAATCCCATATGGATCCCATCATGTAACGACCCGATATTTTCAACCATTCGCATCCATTAAAAGTGTATAGGTAGACACTCATGCCGGAGTTGAATTGCTCAAAATACCGCGTTGTAATTAAAATTTGGCAAATCTCATAATATACAGTAAATAAATAAAATCACAGATCACAGACACAAAGTAATATAACAATAATGCAGCGGAAACAAAGGATAGTAGTTCATGAAGCTACTATATATATAACAGAGTTAAACAAGATACAACAGAGGTCTCGAATACACTAGATGTCTCAATACAATAATCAAATACCAGATCTGAATACATCACTAGAATCAACAGAATAACTGAAAGCAGGATCGATAGATTGCTGGTTCTCCAAGCGAAGCTCCAACTCCAAAGGTGAGTCTCAAATGCTGTATCACTCAGTCTGACCCGAGCGTAAAGCAAAACACAAAACACTCGAGTCAGGATTAACATTCTTATATTCAATAAATCCAACTCAAGTGAAATATCAACTGGAATACAAGTAACTTAAAGGATGTTTGGGATAACCATCCTCTAAGGGTCCGTTAAACTATTTACTATGTAGTAATATTTGCTATTATAATAATGTCTAAATAAGTAAAGTATAATCATATCGGAAAATAGCGTTAAGGGGATGGAGAACCTTAACGCGGTCGGATCTTAAAATCATAATCGTAGTAAAGCTCGATATGGTAGGTGACACGGCACAACTAGGCAATGCCAGGGTAGATATACCAATTACGCACACGGACTGATGGATACGCATAGCAGCCACTACCGTTCCACCTCGAACAACATTCCCAAATCGGAGGATGGCCATCTAGTCAAATCACAAGTAAGAGTATAATATCGAAGAAATGCGTCCGAGAAGAGGTGCTACCTCACTGGTCCGAGATCGCTCCTGTTTTAGCCACCTTATGCCAACTCACGGGAGTTGGGTCCACGTAACATACCTTAAGAACGTCGCCACCATCCTACTTCATTCTGGAATCTCCACCGCGTACACGGTTGTCAAAGTGGTTTTCGGTATCGACAGAGAGTATGTCCATATCCGATCCCGGTCTCTTTGCCAACCAATCGTTATTATAACACCGTGGTCATTTCAAAGTAGTTTATACTTCAAAACCATAATATCATTATCATTTCAAACCCAATTTAATACGGTATCATTTCGTTTCAAATATATCCATTTTCAAATCATATTACTTTCCAAAGTTATAATGCTTTCGAAATCATAGTCTGAAAATCACAGTATTTTGGCAATCATAACCCTTTCCTTTTAAACAGTTTAGATATTAAAATTTCGTTATAAAATAAATTAGTTTCCTCAAATTTCACAAATCGATTCAAATTAACTCGAATTCCAAAAATTTAATTTATTTTAAACAAATCTCAAATCATCCGTTTCAACTCGATTTAGCCTCTAAATAAACCATTTCAAATTATCGATTTCAAATACATATTTGAACCATAAATAAGCCATTTCAATTTTAATATATATCAAAGCTTTAAATATTCAACATTTCAAAACTAAGTTTGATAAATTTATATACATATCAGATTCATTTTACAATTATTTAGTTTTGAAATATTAGCTTAACATTTCCATAACATTTGGATACAATTTCAATTTACAATTTTTGATAAACAAAATATCCTTTTACATATTTATACGTTTGAAATATCCATTTAAGTCACCTTTCAATTTCAAGTTGTAAATCACTTCTTTAAATTTCCATTTCAATACATTTTAAATCAAACTTATTTAAGTATAATTCTTAAATAAATATAATTTCAATCAATTTCAAATCATTATAAACTCTATATTTCAAAAATATAGATATTAAATAAATACTTAAACATATTTTATCAACTTTATTAAATCAACTTTTATGAATCTTTAAAAATCAATATTTATCAAACCATATATATCTTTTCAAAACCAAAGAAAATCATTTTCAAAACGTTTATATATAGACCAACGGTGCCTGTATATAATTTTTCTATCCTATGGTCAAGTGATACGGATATTTATCATTTCAATCTGCAATTTAAATTATATATACGGGTATATATCTTTTCAACCCGCAATCCCAAATTCAATTCAATGAGAACCGCTTGGGTTTATCATTTCAACCCATAACGATTTTCTCCTATTCTACAGATCGTTCGGGTATGTATCATTTCAACCCATAGTGATTCTATACTAACAGGGAACTTGCAGAGTGATAACAGGTATGATAATAAAATAACAACAGTAACAAGCGTATATCAACAATAATAAATAACAGATAATGGTGTCAGATGTCACGGGTGAACAGATACAGAAGATGACATATATAACAATGTAAATAACTAGCATCAGCATATTTCAATTGACATTTCAATTGAAATCAAACTTTAATAAATATAAGAACATAAATCGTGAGTGATTGCTCACCTTTCGAGGCTAGAGGAATTTGATAACGAAGTGAGTTACAATCCAAGCACGAATTTCGAAGCAAAGCACGATGGACTTGAGTTTGACGGACAAGCTGATAAATAAGGATAGACGAAATCAAATCAGAATTGGATCGATAAAGATAATGATATAAGTGAACACGTATAACTATATATAACTATTTATATAAAATCATATTCTAAATGCTCAAACACATATTAAATTAAATATATATATGTATTTCAAAATCGTTGTTTTTTTAAAATAAAACACATATATTAAAATCGATGTAGATACATCATATAATTTGAAATAACCATTTGTATATATGTATAAAAATGGAAAATACTTAAGTTATACTTGATATCTACCTATATGCATATACTCAACTGAACTATATAAAATCTACACAACAGATCAAGTATAAATTCATTCAACTCACACAAACTTCTTCATTATAACATATACTTTCATCTATACACTTTGAAACCATCATTTAATAACAAATATATATTACTTACAGCCCATAGTACATATATACAGTAAATATTTGTATCTCTACCTATCCAAGCAAAATGCAGACCATATACTTTAAAATAAATACTATTATAGTCCATATACATAAAAAAAATTCTCAAAAGCATATGTCAAATCTTGTATACAATACATCACTATATATATATACTGGAAACAATGTTCAAAGTCCATATCCTTTTTTTTATATAATATAAACTATTATATAGAACTAATATATATATTAGATAAAATATACGTACACCTACGAAACTTATAATATAATATATATAACAAGACTTTAAGCATAAATACATATACAACAGTTTTAAAATTTCGACTCAACTATCATATATACAACTACTACAGATAGGTGTAACTTACAGGGAAACAAAATAACAAAATCATGTAAGCCAATATGTTTTGTATACTTAGATATATAGATAACCAAGCACATTGCAGCACATATATAAATTTTTTTTCTAAACACATACGAATATAACTAAATATATTATCATTTACTGTATATATAAACACACCACATCATATATACATTAACATATAATATATATAAACTATTATAACATATATATATACATAATCTATAATATATATATAAGCACTCACAAGAAAGGGGAGGCAGCAGTGTTTGCTTGGGGCGGAGGCTGGAAGATTGGGGAGGAACATGGGGATGTGGTGGTGGCGTATGGGTTGGAGTGGTGGTGGATGGCAGGGCTGGGGTAGGAGTGGTCTCGGCCTGGAGTTGGTGGTGGTTTGGGGTCGGGGTGGTCTAGCATGGAGGCAGCATCACGTGAACTCGCGGCCAAGGGGTCATGTCAGAGGGGAGCGGCACAGTGGGTTGGTCAGCTTGGGGTTGGAGGCGGTCTCGGTGGTGGAGGAAAGTGGAGTAGTTGGACGTGGGGATTGGTCTGGATCTCGGCATGGAGAGGGGACATGGGTGCGGTGGCTGGTCTCGGCCTGGAGAGGGGACGTGGTGGTGGACTGGGGTAGGCTGTGGTGGTGCCTGGTCTTGGCCTGGTGGCGTGGGCTGGTCACGATCTGGTGTGGGCTTGGAGTAGGGGTTGGTTCTCGGTCTGCCGTGGGTTCCTGGGCGTGATGGTGGCTGCAGTGGGTTCGTGGAGGAGGCATGGTGTTGGGTCGCCTCAGCTTGGGATTGGTGGAGTAGATCTGGTATGGGTGGAGGCGGCAAAACATGGTAGCAAAACAAAAGCAGGGGCTACAGCAAATTGAAATACAAAATTAAATAGGGAAGATGCTGCTAGTTTACCTTCCAGAGGAATGCTCACGAAATTATGATGGAGGCTAAAGAGAAAACAATTTGTAGGCAGCAGAACGAATTTTTTTTTTAGTCTGGAAATTATTTGTGAAAGTGGAAAATGTAAAAGAGCTGCTCGCTTGAATTATGAGAGAAAAGGTCATAAAGTTTTGGAACGGCAGGTTATTAAGGCAATTTAATTGGAGAACGTATGGAATGCAAAAGGGAAAGGAATTATTCTCACGTGAACGGTTCAAAGCAAGATTTTTATGAAATTCTCAAACTGAAAATATACAGCTGAAATTTTGTAAAGTCAACGCATATAAAAACCAAATGGACAACGGAACAACGAATGTAAAATGTAACGCCCAAAGTAACGTACAACCGTTACTTGTTTCTTTTATTTAATAAATTTAAAAATGATAACGTTTCTTTAAATAAAATAACGTATCATTTCACACTAAAAATAAAATAGCTATTATCATCAATTAATAAAATTTTGTTTGTTAAACATAAAGTTAAGAGCGGATATAAATATACGTAAAAATGTAAAGTTTAAATTTCCCGTTTTACGCTAGTTATTACACTTTTAATTCAAATCAATATTTCAAAAATGTTTATTTTTAAATAAAAAAAATTCCGTTAAAAATTTGGGCTGTTACATTCTCCCCCACTCAAAACTTTTCGTCCTCGAAAAGGAACGGAAAAGGAAACAAGAAAGATAAGACAGAATAGCAAAAGTACCTGAAATAAACAATTCCGGATTCGAAGCACGAATGCTCTCCTCCGTCTCCCAGGTGCAATCCCGTTCATCAGTGCTCCACTTCACTTTGACCAGGTTGACAGATTTTCTTCTTAGCTGCTTCGTACCTCGATCGACGATACGAAGTGGCTTCCTCTCAACAGTCAGATTTGGCTCAATATCCAAACTATCAAGAGCAGAAGGCTGAATAATAAGAGATGGATCATGCAGATAGCGACGAAGATGAGATACATGAAAAACATTGGGTACCCCAGAAAATTTCTCGGGTAAATCCAGACGATAAGCAAGAGAGCCAATTCTTTCCAAAATGCGGAAAGGACCTACAAATCTAGGAGAAAGCTTCCTCTACGACCAAAACGAATAACATTCCTTAAGGGAGAGACCTTAAGGAAAACCAAAAGATAGTTTGAAAAAAAAACCAAATAAGATAATAAATTTGAAACAATAATGCTTTGAAATCATAACAATTTAGGGATGTTTATCATTTGGAAATCATATTACTAAAAATCATAACACTTTGGAAATGTTATTCTTAAAAAGTACATAATACTTAGAAAATCATAACACCTTTTTAAAATAATCTTCCTTTAAACCATTTTAATTCAAGGTCAAATAATATTCATTTTAAAGTTGTAGCATTTCTAAGTTCATTCAATTATAAAATTTCCAAAACATTGTATTTTCAAACGGCAGCACTTAAAAATGCTACAGTAGATATATTAGTATTCCAAATCAGTTTTATTCCAGAAATATTCATTTATTAAGTCAAAAGTTCATTATTTTACTTATCTCTTTATTTAACAAATAACCTAACACTTTATTTAAAATGCCCATTTCATAAATAGATATTCCTTCAATAAGTTACACTTAAATTTTCCATTAAAAAACAAATTCTCAATTATCCAATTTAGTGATGTTAAGATACATTTTAACTATTTAAATCACAATTATTCATTTTTCAAGTCATATCAATTTCATAAATAAAATATTTATCATAGCAAATATAACAATCAAATTTCTTTACACATTTATTCATTTAGACATCACTTAAACTATGAATTCAAATTAAATAAACTTTATTACAAAATGTACAATTCCAATGTATTTTATTTTATCTATTCAAAGATACATTATTTATTATACAACATATTCATTTCAGGAAATAACCATTATTAAAATTCCTAGGTTAGACTTAAGGTTCCATATTAAATCAAATTTGATTATTAAGTTATTTAAATAAAATCTCTTTAAATTCCTTTTTCACTATTTACCTCTGTTAATCTTTTATAACTAAAATTTAAGTGTATAACATTTATTATAACCACTCAAATTTTATTTATAAAATCATTTCTGTACTGCATATTATCCAATTACATTGTTAACTTCAAAATTTTTTTTAAGGTAAGTTATATTTGAATGCAATTGTATTATACAAATAAAACTTTCCAATTCAATTATCTCAAGTTTGAATCATTTATCCAATTTTTTTTTTATTTTTTTCTTCTTATAATTGAAATTATTCTTCAAGATAAAATTTAAGAATTTGAATCTTCGAACATCTTCAAACCATTTGGAGATAAGTAATTATATATACATAATATGTTAAATCAAATTTAAATCATATATCTATATATATATATATATATTATAATCCATTCATATTTTAGAAATTCAAATCAATAAGATTTTCCAAAACAAAGCTGTAGCAAGACTACAGAATGGTTTCTTCACTTCGAAACTCGAAAATGAACGTCGATGATGTTGCAGTCATCACCGAAATTATTTTCCAGCGACAAAGAGAAGAGCACTAAATTTTTAAACTTTAAAATCATTTATAGACAAATTTTTATTCAAAATACTTTAAATAATATCCTTTTAAAAATTTTAAATACAAGGTTTGAAACCATCGGAAATTAAATTCTTTAACTTTCTTGTTTTAAATTCATTTCAGTTCCCAAATAAATTTATAAACAACTATTTATAAATTCATTTGTAGAACAATAAATGATAAATCAAGTATTATCATTTCAAATTATCAATTTAAATCAATTTATTAAGTTCCATAAAATTATATATCCAAATTTATTTCATAAACCAAATTTTAAAATAATATTGTGTCAGTTTGTTCTGTCAAAGTGTTTTAGAAATCCTATCGATAGCGTTGATCAGACGAATCGATCGGAAACCCAAATCAACATCAACAACTCAAACAACACAATATAAAACAAAATATTAATTTACAAGTACAGTTCAAAATGTTTGGAAGATAGATTGGAACAAAAGACAAGATGATTAAATAACAGAGTAGGGAGATGGACAAGCTTAAATAAATCGCGGACAACCTTAACCGGGTCAACCGTGACTTAAAGAATAAGATCAATGTGGATTTTTCTGGGATAAATCTACATTCGATCTCAAGAGATAAAGTTTGGAATAACAAAAGATATTAGCATCTAAACCAAGGATAGATATAAATCTCTGGTTAATCGATGCTGATTATAAAGGATTTTCACCCTTTTACAAGAAAATTAGAATATCGGCGAGACCGCCAATTCACTATAAAGATCATTGGAAGTGGAGTCATGGGATACTCCAGAATCAAAAGATGATGAATAGTGAGGTACACAAATGAATTTTGGAACCGCAGGGAACGTTCCAAATTCAAAGGAAATTCGAATCAAGAGGAAAAGATTCAAACTCGAACGAAAGTGATTCTGTAAATAAATCTACTCCATATGCTGAGTTTTGCCTCAAAGCCAAAGCTCTGATACCAACTGTAACGACCCGATATTTTCAACCATTCGCATCCATTATAAGTGTATAGGTAGACACTCATGCCGGAGTTGAATTGCTCAAAATACCGCGTTGTAATTAAAATTTGGCAAATCTCAGAATATACAGTAAATAAATAAAATCACAGATCACAGACACAGAGTAATATAACAATAATGCAGCGGAAACAAAGGATAGTAGTTCATGAAGCTACTATATATATAACAGAGTTAAACAAGATACAACAGAGGTCTCGAATACACTAGATGTCTCAATACAATAATCAAATACCAGATCTGAATACATCACTGGAATCAACAGAATAAGTGAAAGCAGGATCGATAGATTGCTGGTTCTCCAAGCGAAGCTCCAACTCCAAAGGTGAGTCTCAAATGCTGTATCACTCAGTCTGACCCGAGCGTAAAGCAAAACACAAAACACTCGAGTCAGGATTAACATTCTTATATTCAATAAATCCAACTCAAGTGAAATATCAACTGGAATACAAGTAACTTAAAGGATGTTTGGGATAACCATCCTCTAAGGGTCCGTTAAACTATTTACTATGTAGTAATATTCGCTATTATAATAATGTCTAAATAAGTAAAGTATAATCATATCGGAAAATAGCGTTAAGGGGATGGAGAACCTTAACGCGGTCGGATCTTAAAATCATAATCGTAGTAAAGCTCGATATGGTAGGTGACACGGCACAACTAGGCAATGCCAGGGTAGATATACCAATTACGCACACGGACTGATGGATATGCATAGCAGCCACTACCGTTCCACCTCGAACAACATTCCCAAATCGGAGGATGGCCATCTAGTCAAATCACAAGTAAGAGTATAATATCGAAGAAATGCGTCCGAGAAGAGGTGCTACCTCACTGGTCCGAGATCGCTCCTGTTTTAGCCACCTTATGCCAACTCACGGGAGTTGGGTCCACGTAACATACCTTAAGAACGTCGCCACCATCCTACTTCATTCTGGAATCTCCACCGCGTACACGGTTGTCAAAGTGGTTTTCGGTATCGACAGAGAGTATGTCCATATCCGATCCCGGTCTCTTTGCCAACCAATCGTTATTATAACACCGTGGTCATTTCAAAGTAGTTTATACTTCAAAACCATAATATCATTATCATTTCAAACCCAATTTAATACGGTATCATTTCGTTTCAAATATATCCATTTTCAAATCATATTACTTTCCAAAGTTATAATGCTTTCGAAATCATAGTCTGAAAATCACAGTATTTTGGCAATCATAACCCTTTCCTTTTAAACAGTTTAGATATTAAAATTTCGTTATAAAATAAATTAGTTTCCTCAAATTTCACAAATCGATTCAAATTAACTCGAATTCCAAAAATTTAATTTATTTTAAACAAATCTCAAATCATCCGTTTCAACTCGATTTAGCCTCTAAATAAACCATTTCAAATTATCGATTTCAAATACATATCTGAACCATAAATAAGCCATTTCAATTTTAATATATATCAAAGCTTTAAATATTCAACATTTCAAAACTAAGTTCGATAAATTTATATACATATCAAATTCATTTTACAATTATTTAGTTTTGAAATATTAGCTTAACATTTCCATAACATTTGGATACAATTTCAATTTACAATTTTTGATAAACAAAATATCCTTTTACATATTTATACGTTTGAAATATCCATTTAAGTCACCTTTCAATTTCAAGTTGTAAATCACTTCTTTAAATTTCCATTTCAATACATTTTAAATCAAACTTATTTAAGTATAATTCTTAAATAAATATAATTTCAATCAATTTCAAATCATTATAAACTCTATATTTCAAAAATATAGATATTAAATAAATACTTAAACATATTTTATCAACTTTATTAAATCAACTTTTATGAATCTTTAAAAATCAATATTTATCAAACCATATATATCTTTTCAAAACCAAAGAAAATCATTTTCAAAACGTTTATATATAGACCAACGGTGCCTGTATATAATTTTTCTATCCTATGGTCAAGTGATACGGATATTTATCATTTCAATCCGCAATTTAAATTATATATACGAGTATATATCTTTTCAACCCGCAATCCCAAATTCAATTCAATGAGAACCGCTTGGGTTTATCATTTCAACCCATAACGGTTTTCTCCTATTCTACAGATCGTTCGGGTATGTATCATTTCAACCCATAGTGATTCTATACTAACAGGGAACTTGCAGAGTGATAACAGGTATGATAATAAAATAACAACAGTAACAAGCGTATATCAACAATAATAAATAACAGATAATGGTGTCAGATGTCACGGGTGAACAGATACAGAAGATGACATATATAACAATGTAAATAACTAGCATCAGCATATTTCAATTGACATTTCAATTGAAATCAAACTTTAATAAATATAAGAACATAAATCGTGAGTGATTGCTCACCTTTCGAGGCTAGAGGAATTTGATAACGAAGTGAGTTACAATCCAAGCACGAATTTCAAAGCAAAGCACGATGGACTTGAGTTTGACGGACAAGCTGATAAATAAGGATAGACGAAATCAAATCAGAAATGGATCGATGAAGATAATGATATAAGTGAACACGTATATATATATATAACTATATATAACTATTTATATAAAATCATATTCTAAATGCTCAAACACATATTAAATTAAATATATATATGTATTTCAAAATCGTTGTTTTTTTAAAATAAAACACATATATTAAAATCGATGTAGATACATCATATAATTTGAAATAACCATTTGTATATATGTATAAAAATGGAAAATACTTAAGTTATACTTGATATCTACCTATATGCATATACTCAACTGAACTATATAAAATCTACACAACAGATCAAGTATAAATTCATTCAACTCACACAAACTTCTTCATTATAACATATACTTTCATCTATACACTTTGAAACCATCATTTAATAACAAATATATATTACTTACAGCCCATAGTACATATATACAGTAAATATTTGTATCTCTACCTATCCAAGCAAAATGCAGACCATATACTTTAAAATAAATACTATTATAGTCCATATACATAAAAAAAATTCTCAAAAGCATATGTCAAATCTTGTATACAATACATCACTATATATATATACTGGAAACAATGTTCAAAGTCCATATCCTTTTTTTTATATAATATAAACTATTATATAGAACTAATATATATATTAGATAAAATATACGTACACCTACGAAACTTATAATATAATATATATAACAAGACTTTAAGCATAAATACATATACAACAGTTTTAAAATTTCGACTCAACTATCATATATACAACTACTACAGATAGGTGTAACTTACAGGGAAACAAAATAACAAAATCATGTAAGCCAATATGTTTTGTATACTTAGATATATAGATAACCAAGCACATTACAGCACATATATAATTTTTTTTTCTAAACACATACGAATATAACTAAATATATTATCATTTACTGTATATATAAACACACCACATCATATATACATTAACATATAATATATATAAACTATTATAACATATATATATACATAATCTATAATATATATATATAAGCACTCACAAGAAAGGGGAGGCAGCAGTGTTTGCTTGGAGCGGAGGCTGGAAGATTGGGGAGGAACATGGTGATGTGGTGGTGGCGTATGGGTTGGAGTGGTGGTGGATGGCAGGGCTGGGGTAGGAGTGGTCTCGGCCTGGAGTTGGTGGTGGTTTGGGGTCGGGGTGGTCTAGCATGGAGGCAGCGTCACGTGAACTCGCGGCCAAGGGGTCATGTCAGAGGGGAGCGGCACAGTGGGTTGGTCAGCCTGGGGTTGGAGGCGGTCTCGGTGGTGGAGGAAAGTGGAGTAGTTGGACGTGGGGATTGGTCTGGATCTCGGCATGGAGAGGGGACATGGGTGCGGTGGCTGGTCTCGGCCTGGAGAGGGGACATGGTGGTGGACTGGGGTAGGCTGTGGTGGTGCCTGGTCTTGGCCTGGTGGCGTGGGCTGGTCACGATCTGGTGTGGGCTTGGAGTAGGGGTTGGTTCTCGGTCTGCCGTGGGTTCCTGGGCGTGATGGTGGCTGCAGTGGGTTCGTGGAGGAGGCATGGTGTTGGGTCGCCTCAGCTTGGGATTGGTGGAGGAGGCATGGTGTTCGGAACCACACATGGTTTCCATCATTCCACTTCCAAATCATATAACCCGTATAATAGTTTTGGAGTGGTATTCGGTAAGTAAAACACATACCATTCCCGGACTCTTCAAAAACAATCGATGAATTTCCGGTTAACCCAATTCCCGTTCTTTTAGAAGTAATCGAAAGCTAGAGATGTTTCGTACCAATACTCCTCCTCGGGGGCGCTTATTGGTATAAATCCGCAAAGCATTCTGTATACTTCCTAAGTTAAGTTTGGTCAAGATCGACAGTCGATTAATCGGCTATCGAGTCTTGAACACTTGCTTATGGGAATCAAGGTTCTACTCTTTACATGTTTCCGACCTTTCAGCTCAATTATTCCTAAGCTTAGATGAATGCCGATAGGTCAGAGTTTTATTGCTCTGTCCCTACCTAAACCTCAGTCTTGACTGTCACAAATAGAGAAACTTACTCCTTTGGCTTTTAGTGTTAACCATATTATTACTAACATCCCACAAACAATCAAACTAAGGTCACTACATAGTTTCTACTTATCATCAAAGTGTAATCAAGTCACATAAACGACTTTTAACCCCTTTATAATTAATTTATTAATTAAAATCATTTTTATTAGTAAAATATCTTTTTTATCTATTACAACTTCTTTTATAAATCAAGACTTCCTTTATTAATTAAAACTTCCTTTATATACTTGTATAAACATATTAGATTTGTAACGACCCGATATTTTGGACCATTCGCATCCATTATAAGTGTATAGGTAGACACTCATGCCGGAATTGAATTGCTCAAAATACCGCGTTGTTAATTTAAATTTGGCAAAACTGAACATATACAGTAAATAAATAATCACAGATCGCAGACACAGAGTAATAAATGCAGCGGAAATAAAAGAGATAGTAGTTCATGAAGCTACTATATGAATATATAAGATACATCAGAGTTTACAACAGAAGAGTAATACGATACATCAGATACAAATCAGAATACATCACTGGAATCATCGAATACTGAAAGCAGAATAGATGGCTGGATCTTCAAGCAAAGCTCCAACTCCAAAGGTGAGTCTCGAATACTGGTACACTCAGTCTGACCCGAGCGTAAAGAAAAACACAAAACACTCGAGTCAGGATTAACATTCTTATATCAATAAATCCAACTCAAGTGAAATAGCAATTGAAATACAAGTAACTCAAAGGATGTTTGGAATAACCATCCTTTAAGGATCCGTTAAACTATCTACTATGTAGTAGTGTACGATAAGTAGATAATGTCTATCAGTAATATAAGATATCAAAATAGTGTTAAGGCGTTACCATTATTCCCCTTAACACATTTTTATTCCCAAGAGCATATACAAGACCGTAGTTTCCCCAAAACCGGAAGTCACCAAAGGGCAATCCATATACTAAAGGTACAAACCAAAATCGTAGTGGTCGCGTATAAAGGAATACAAGTATGACAAGGCACATGAGGCAATACCCAAGGTAGTGAAACTACCGTTTGCCTGATCCGGACTGGTGAGAACGCATCGCCGCAGCGACCGCAACACCGCGAAACAACACTCCCAAAATCAAGGGTGCACCAATCGACAACAAGTAATGAATAGTTTCGAAGAAGTGTGTTCGCTTGAGGTAGCTGACCTCCATTGGCCCGGCACGGCTCCTGTTTTAGTCATTTCCAATTTGACACAAGTGTCAAGGCTATCCATTATCGTTCTCTTTCTTCAGTCATCACGAACATCATTCCAACCACTTCATTCTGGATCACCACTCCGCGTATAGTTATTAAAGTGGTTTTCGGTTTAGAAAGAGAGTATGTCCATAACCGGTTCCGGTCTCTTTAATAACTTTCGTAATTATTACACCGATTGGTCGTTTATAAATTTCAAAAACCAAATCAAATTCAATTTAAATTTCAATTCGTAAACCAACATTTCATTTGTCTTTCTAAATCAATTTCCAATATTTACGTTTCAAAACTTCATAATTACCATTTCAAAATCTTATAATTCAATTTCAATATCTATTTAAAACAATTTCAAATATTGATTCAAGTTCGTATATAAGTTTCATTCCGAAATCATTTAAATTAATTTAATTTAACATTCAAATCAGTTTAACTCCATTTATCGATTTCATTCAATATTCGTTAAGTAAACTTGCCATTCAAAACAATTTCTATTAAATTTCCAATTCATTAAATCCATTATTTAAATTCAACTTCATTATATCAAAACTTACAAATTTAATTAGATTAAATCCATCAAACCAAATTCTTTAAATTTCAAGTTTTACATTAATTTCAATAAAACACATTTTATTTCTTGTTAAAGAAATTCAATTTCACTTATTTACTTACTTAAATAATTTTCCAAAAACTTAATTAATAAAGAAAACTCAATTTCAATTATTTACGAAGTAAAATTCACTTATTCAAAGGTTCAATTTTACTTATTAAAGAATTTAATTCAATTTGATCATTAAATAATTCAATCTTATTTAATTATTAAATAATTCAAAACTTAATTATTAAATAATTTCAAAGTTTAATAATTTCAAACTTAATTATAATTTCAAACTTAATTATTAAATCATTTCAAGCTTAATTCAATCATTTCTCAAATTAAACAACATTCTTTCATCAATTACATTGTTAATATTTTGTTTCATATGATTAAATATTAACATTTTCCTTTCATAAAAATTCAAATTCCAACTTCATTTCAAAACCATATTATTTATTCAAAAAAAATCTTTGTTTATTTTTAAATCAAATTATTGACCAATCAGATTTTATTTAATTCTCTATCCTAGGTCAAAGTTCAATTTGGGTATTTATCATTTCAACCCGATTCCAATTCAATTCAAAAATCAAAGAATAACAAAGGGAACTTGCAGTGTGATAGCTGGGATGGTGTCAAAGTAAATAAACAAGCAATAACATCAATCATTATCAATCCAAAATCAATTCAAATAATCCCGAAATAATCGTATTAATTCACATTGTTGTTTGTGCAAATTAATATAATTATTTCTAGAATCTACACTATCATTTCATGTAGATTAAAGATTATTACAATAATATTTATACGGTTCTTCAATTTTCATTCGATTTTAATTTTAACACTACAACAATTAATCAAATATACGTTCAATGGTTCAAAGTGTAATTATCACTATTCTACATGTCAATTAATTTAACAATTAAAAGGGGTCATATTCAACTAATCAAATTCAACATATATGTCGATTCAAATTTTAATTATCCTATGTCAAATTTACTTGCATAATATTTATCACTTTATACATTTCAATTTAACATCCAATATAAACAACAACAATCAATCAATTATCAATCAAACAGGATTATCATCGTAAAATAAACAAATAATGGTGTCAGATGTCACAGGTGAACTGATACAAGTAATAGCATACATATAACAGTGTAAATAACTGACAGCAGCATATTTCAATTGTCGTTTCAATTGAAATCAAATTTAATAAATAAAAGAACGTTAATCGTGAGTGATTGCTCACCTTTCGAGGTTAGAGATGATTTGACAAAGCACTGAGTTACGAATTTCAAAGCAACGCTGGATGGACACGATTCGACGGAGAAAACAGGCTCGACGGACAAAGTTGATAACAGAGGCCGACAAAAACGAATCAGAACCGGATTGATAAGGATAGATGGTATAAATAACCTTATGTGTATAACTATATATAACTATATACACATAAAAATTTATCCTAAATTCAAACACAATAAATTTAATATTCGTGCGTTTCAAAAATATATACATATTAAAATCAAACTTACATTTATTTAAAATCAAACATACCCTTAAAATAATATATATTTGTTTTAAATTAAATAGTTAATCCCAAACGTATTATATTAATATAAAATTTGAAACCCATAACATATAATACCATTCCTTATATAAACATACATTTATAAACATAAACAACACATCTGCCACACATAAAATTCAAAATCAAATATGGACATGATATAAAAGAGCGGACAGTAAGCTATACAATAGATGACTATATATATATATGTATGTATTCTTATGCAGACTTATGTATGTGAACAGCGGTATATATATAAAATGTCACCATACAACAACTTATTATAATATGTACAGACAAAACAAACAGTTATATGCATAATGCCGGTATTAAGATAATTGATGTAACTATAACTTATAAAATCTAGCTACCCATCCCAAAGCAAAATGGAAGTGAACACAAATGAGCTGGCAAAATTTTAGCTTATGTACTGCTGAACTAGTATGCCTACCTATTTCTATAATATCAAAGTATACATTTGCAGACAATCATACGTAATATCTTCCACTTGAAATCAAAAGCCCAAGTATGAAGATCAGTTATAATATATATAACTAATGTGCATATATACATAAACAGTTGCCATAAACCAATATAACATTCGTATAAACACATGAAATAAATAAGCCTAGTATTATCCATGCGTATAACCTATATATATAGCACAGAACTAAAACACTATAAATCAATATATCAACAGATTTTGAAATAAAATTAAAACTTACATATACAGTATATTGTACCCATATATACAAAATATAAACTACGATTACATACTTTTATAACTCGCATACTTTTATAACTATTTACTTAATAATATATCAAACTGTTTATAACTTACATACTTTATAATATATAAAACTATTTCAAAGCCACTGTTTATATACAATATTCAAAATCCAACAGTAAAACAAGGTGGTTTCGGCATAACAATTACATAACAATTATTCTACCTTGATTAATCATTAGCCTAGAAAGTGAAGACAAGGTGGTTTCGGCATTGGAGGCGCACAGCAAAACAAGGGGAAGAGAAGGAGCAAGCGGTGGGGTAGACGGCGAAGTAGCCAAGGCGGAGCTAAGTGGTGCAGCTAGAGGTGTCAGGTGGCAAAAGGTCGGATGGTGGAAAGGAAGGGGTGGCTATTGGCTATGGGGTGCCCGCTTGCATTTGGTGAGGCCAACGGTGGAGGAGAGACTGGGTCGGAGGGTGGTCGTGCTCGGTCATGGAGGGGAGGAGGAATGGGTTGGGGCACGAGCAGTTCAGCTTCGGGCAAATAGGGAAAACGTATGCATTTCCTTCGAGCAAAAGGAAATGTGACCTGGGAAAACAAATGGGATCTCGAAGCCAGAGAAGATTTGATAGGAGGCAGAGGAATTGTGAAAGATGAACGAGAAAGCACTGCTCTCTCTTTTTTTAGATCTAAATGAAGAAAGGAACGAACAGAAAATAAATTGAAATAGCTGGGAATAGTAAGTGACAACATTAAATTAGTGGCTATACAGTTTTTGCACGGTGGGAATATTGAAAGTTATGATAATTTAATTTCTTTATCAAAGCCCCAAAACGAAAGAACACAATGATGTTGGAACTTGGAACCGGTTGGAATGCTAATAGCCAAAGAATGAGTTGTCTACTTTATGATTCATATTCACATTTATACATAATTAATTGAAAAGAAATGGTAGAATATAGGAATAGGCTTAGAATTTTATCCGGGTTTAAATTTTGAAAGGCAATAGAAACAAAGATCATAGATACGGTACCGATATGGTTACCGGTTTCACGGATTCCATTGTGTACCGGGCTTTAAAACAGAATCGAATATACCGCAGAAAATCAGCACGACGAGATGCTCAAAACGGTATACGGATATCAGTGGAATGGTTGAATTATAAAAATTCGAATTTTCTACTATCGAAAAATGCAAGAAAAACGCAGAAGATTAAGATCGACGGAGCCAAAGAAGTCCGAATTTGGAAAAACGACAAACTGACATCTTGCTCAGAAGATGGTTTAGAATTTTTCTATGTAAAAATTTTTAGGTTTCGGAAACATTTTATTTTCATCGCTTTTTAACTGATTAAATTGAAGTAAATTTACGCGCGAAATAAACTTTCATATTTTCGGACGAAAATTTACCAGTTGCTATGTTTAACTAAACGCATTCCAAATATCAAATTTATATTTCAAAATTTTATCGTTTAAAATTTCACAAAATTTCAACTAATTACGTTATTAAAACAGTTGAAATTTACGGGTCGTTACAAGATTTCTATTTATAAAAGATATATACTTGCCTTTATAAATTTAACTATTCATTTATTCTTTTAATACTTAAAAATTATTTATATACTTATTATAACAGTGTAAGTATATTTACAAATTACTTAACAAGTTTTACTTACTTGAAATATAATCAAAGAGATTAAAACAATTACTACCAAAACATTGTTATAATAAACTTCTTTTCTTTTATAAATTAAACCTATAACATTTTCTTTCTCTTTATAAAAGATTTCAATACTTGTTATTGTCTTTAAAATTCCATTGTTAAAGATATATAATATTTCTTTCAAAATATAATTCAAGTGTTTAAAAACAAATGTTGCTAAAACATTGTTTACTACAAACCCAAAACTATTCCATTCAATTATTATCTTTACAACTCTCCTTTTAAAGGTTTTAATTACATTTCAGGGTTAAAGACAAATGTTGCTAAAACAATTGTTACAACAAACCCAAACATTTTATACTTTGAAAACATTCCTTTTTAAAACTCTCTTCTTAAATATTTATTTATATTTAAGGATTAAAGAGAAGTGTTGCCCAAAACATTTGTTATAACAAACCCAAAACCAGTTACTTCTATTTTTCTACTAAATATCCATTAGTAAATATCTAATTATATTCCCAAGTATAATTAATAATAAGGGTTAAAAACAAGTGTTGCTAAAAACACTATTTACAACAACCCAAAACTATTTACTTATCCATTGATAACTTTAAACATTTATTTTAAAGATCAAAGCATATCCACCCTTATTAATTAAAGAAATACACTTTTAGGTAATTCTTTAAAACCATTTATTTTATCTCAAGTAATAAAATCTAAACTTCCTTTATTATATCAATAAAATACTTAATTTTATATTTAAAACTTATGTATATAGGAATATCTTCGAAATACTTATTAATATGTTAAAATACTTTTAAAACTACTTAAAATATATAATTATTATTTATATAGAATACTATGTAAAAATAAGAAATTTTGAAATAAATAGAAAAACAAGTTTTAATTTTAAAAATTACTTAATTTAGAAATTCATTGTTAATTGTTAAAAATATATTTAAACCTGAAACAAATTTTAAAAAACTCTATTATAAGTTTGAAAACCACACTAAAAAGATTAGAGAAAAATACAGTTTAAATATCATTTTTTAACAATCATAGTTTCAAACAGAAAAGATAGCATTTCTGCAAATGCTACAAAATAGTTCGCAATAGCTCAAAAGGGTTTCAGAAGCAAAGATAGCACTACAAATGTGCTACCAAAAGACCTGGGCTGTCGTTTAAGGTGAATTTGCTATAACTTTACGCCTAGATTTCAACGTCTTAACAAAGAATTTTTAACCCATTATTTTTACAATAGTTAGTATATTTTGGGTACTTGAAAACCATGAAGAAAAATCTCAAAGAATATCTTTTAATTATTTTAGAGAATTTCCCGAAAACATGGTGTTTTACTGAACTTCACTTATAGCGACTATTTCGCTATAACCTTTTGCACTTCGTTCAACTAGCTATCAAATGAATTTTCCTTCAAACCTTTCTCAATAAGAATAATATATTATTTACTTGATTAATAGTTAAAGAAACCTCCAAGAAAGTTTTCACAAAAAGGCGCGTTATTTTTTAAGACGGACTATTTTTAAAAGTGTCACAATAGCGACCTTTTTACTTCAATCTTTTAGTACTTTGATTTACTTCTTATATAACTTTCCAAAACTTATTCTTTGCTTTTCTAAACACTTATAGAAGTGTAAATAACAACCAAACAAGTTATTCTTGAAATATGTTATTAGATCACCATTTTCACAAGTTATAGTTCAAGAGATTCAAAGTGTGCATATAGCGACTATCACTATACAGATGTTGGCGTCAAAATTGGCCAACAACACCCAATTATAAGTGAAAGCACCAATATCCAGTCATAGATCGCATATAGAATATATAGAGAGAGTATAATATGAAGAATATTCAAAATTCAAATGAAAGCAAGTAAAAAGGACAAGATTTATAGTGGTTCGGCTAACTCCGGCCTACGTCCACTCAAGAACAATCCGTTTTATTATACTGAAATTTGATTACAGTTACAATCTAGAATTCCAGAATGAAAATGGAAGAGTAGCCTCTAGGTAGAAGATGAAGAGAAACATAATGGATAGATCCTTTTTTCGAAGCCAAGCCTACTGAATTTGTAGGTGAAATCTCGGCTATACGGCCTTCTCACCTACATGGGCCCACCATAACGATCGTCGAGCCCAACTCATCCATTCTATGCTAACCTGGAGTAACACCATGCCGACCCGAAGCAACACCATGCCGACCCGAATTAGAAACCGAAGCAAACCCTATGCCGACCCGAAGTAGAACCCGAAGCAACTCTATGCCGACCCGGGCTACGCCTTTGTCCAAGTCCTGGATCGTTCATCCATTTCTGCGAAGGGGCTCCTATTCACATCCTCCAGATCTCTAATTAACAATCCTCCTCTCATGGCCCATCTGATCATTTCTTCCAACCCGACTTTATCATCAAGTGGTAGTCTTTGTCCATTGTCTCCAACGTGCCCCCAGAGTCCGCGAGGGAGTCCTGAAATCTACTCTCCTAGAGGAGCACCCATATCCCGATCAATGCCAAACTACATAGCACTGCCTGGTGTCCTGCCTGGATGGAGCCAATATAATCCGGGGGCATACCCCCAAGTGTGGAACGATCAGGGGCATCTCCCAGTGGTTCTATTCTATCCCGTATCCTGGTTGTTCCATTTCCTTGGTTCTGATTCTGAACTTCCTCTGCTCCTGCTGTTCCAACTCCATGATCCATATTACCAGTATTTCCTGCTACTCCATTACCTTGGCTTTTCATTCCAGCTTATCCAATCTATTGGAGTATGTTCTGCATCAAGTCCTCTTGTCTTTTCAGCATCCTCTCCTACATAGCATCCATCATCATTTCCATCTCGTCCTTGATAATGAAGATTGAGGTCTGATTAGCTCCTGAGGAAGCCTCCTGACTTACATCATGATGGCTCCTCTCTGTTCTTTGTCTCCTTGTTGATTGCCTAGCCATTGCTTCCTAAATCCAAGTCCCCAAGCTTTCAAATCCAAGATCCAAACTTCTAAATCCCCGAGTGCTAGCTTTCTCAGTGAAAGCACCAAAATATTGACGTCAAAATTGGCCACTAACACCCAATTATAAGTGAAAGAACCAATATCTAGTCACAGATCATAGATAGAATATATGTAGAGAGTATAATATGAAAAATATTCAAAATTCAAATGAAAGCAAGTAAAAAAGACAAGATTTATAGTGGTTCGACTAACTCCGGCCTACGTCCATTCCAGAACAATCCTTTTTATTATACTGAAATTTGATTACAGTTACAATTTAGAATTCCAGAATGAAAATGGCAGAGTAGCCTCTGGGTAGAAGATGAAGAGAAACAAAATGGAAAGATTCTTTTTTCGAAGCCAAGCCTACTGTATTTATAGGTGAATATCAGCTACTGGGCCTTCTCACATACATGGGCCCACCATAACGATCGTCGAGCCCAAGTCGTCCATCCTATGCCGACCCAGAGTAACACCATGCCAACCCGATGCAACACCATGCTGATCCGAAGTAGAACCTAAAGCAAACCCTATGCCGACCCGAAGTAGAACCTGAAGCGACTATATGCCGACCTGAAGTAACAATGCCGACCCGGAGCAACACCATGCCGTCCTGAAGTAGAACCCGAAGTGAACCCTATGCTGACCTGATGTAGAACCCAAAGCAACTCTATGCCAACCCGGAATAACAATGCCGACCCAGAGCAACTCCATGCCGACTCGAAGTAGAACTCAAAGTGAACCCTATGCCGACACGAAGTAGAACCCGAAGCAACTCTGTGCTGACCTGGAGTAACAATGCCGACTCGAAGCAACTCCATGCCAACCCGAAGTAGAACCCGAAGCGAACCCTATGCCTACCCGAAGTAGAACCAAAAGCAACTCTTTTATTAGATAAGTAAATGGATAAAATAGTTGTTTATTAAACCATTGAATTATGATAAGTTAATATGGACATTTAAAATGGACAAATGGTTTAAATACATATGTTGATATATGTTATAAACGATATGATTTAAACTTGGAATGATATAAGTGTTTAAAAGTGGATAACACTAAATATTGGATTTAAATGCGGAATGGTCGGTTGTTAACCTGCCTTTTGGCAAGGCAGTATACAGGCGGATTTAACCCAATAGACTTCACGATTATCGAGGCTAGAATATCATAGACTTAGTTCAGATGGATGGATGGAAAATCAATTACGGATAATAATATGAAGCCAGGGTTAAGCATAGTCGATGGATGAACGATGCAGGACTTGGAGAAAGCGTAGCCCGGGTCGGCATAGCATATATTCAAGGGTGCAACTTTAAGTAGTTAGTGTCTATTATTATTTATATATAGTAAGCAAATTAGCATGTGATTTAATAGCAATTATCAAGAGATTAAGCAAGCAAATATCAAGCAATATTATCATGTTAATAACTTGATTCAAAGTGAGATTGGCTCACTTTTCTTTCAACCAAATTCTTCCTACCAACATTCATTGTAACAACACTTCACTACCATTTTCAACTTCATCTAAATCATCACCTAAACCCATTCTTTTCTCCCCTAAACCACACGCAATCACTTCCTCCCTCTCCTTCAACTCACGGCCATTCTTTCCCTATCACCCTAGATCACGGCCCTTCATCTTTTCCTCTACTTCACCCATGGCCTAAGGCCATCATTACTTTATTTCTTTGCTCATGGCCATACCCACTATTCTCCTATAAAAGCACACAGACAATAGCCATTAAGAAGAAGGCATATATAAGAGAAGAGAAAGAAGTGAAGATATGGATTTGTGTAGAAATAAATTGCATATGCATGTGTATTTATATTGTTAGAAAATGGATGGATAAGTGTTAATAACCCCCTCCTTTGCGATGAAGTTAATTATTTAAGACCATGCTCATACACAACCATCCTTAAATCAAGCCTTGATTTAGGGTCCTTTTGCACTAAATATCCATGCTTACTTTTTCTAATTTACTCTTTAGTTTAATTAATCTTTCATTAGTAAAGAGATGTGTTTTAATTCTTGTCATATGTTTTCATATGATAACTATTCAAGTTGCAACAGATTTACAAAACTTGTATTGAATACAAAGTTGATTTTTAACAAAACGTTTTCTGATCACATTTTCAGTATTTATCCAAAGTGTATGTTTTTGTAAACATATTTCAAAAATAACTTTTATAACATTAATTATTAATTAAAAAGTGTTTAATAAGGTTATAAAATCATATTTAATCACATTGAATCAGTGATTCAAATATTTAAATAATTTAGATATTAAATACGAAGTGTTTGAAATTCTGGGTTGTTACATTCTCTCACCCTAGAATATTTCGTCCCTGAAATTCCAACACAAACAATCCAATAAACAACCATACTATAATACTTAACAATATTGCTTTTATTAACAAAAGGCCAACGGTTTGCCCAGGCCAAAATCTTCTCGTCGCATAAAGATGATAAATAAACTACTAAGTGTAACTTTCACTATATAGCCTCAGATTATTACTTAGTCAATTATTCATATTATCTTAAACAATCCGAAGAGTCATTTCCTGAACTCGCCACTAGCAAAACAACATATAAGCTCGTATGATGTATATATATAATTTCTATGCAATATTGATCTGACACTTGCTCGATCACATAAATTTCACTTCCAAACTAATATATCTCACTTGACTTCTTTAATACGGACTTTGATCTGGTTCTTAGACTGGATACTTCCGTTCTCCTTACATAGCAATAAACTATGATAGAAAACTTAGGGATCATCTCAAGAATCATATCAAGTGTTCGCCGTCAAAAAGTCTAGTAAATATTCTTTTTCAGACCGGTGCATACCACCTTGAAATCATGTACTCGAATCCTAGATCAAGATTTGTCATGCGAATAAAATAATCTACGTACAACTTACGGACTTAATTTAGCTTGTTTCTTAGCTACACCTATTACTTTACAATTCTAATTTATTTACACAAAACCTTTTCCTATGTAATATTAAAATCATTTATGCCACATTTCTTAAAACATTACTTATATTTATGAATATTTTTATAACAACTCAACTTTTTTATAAACATTTCCTTAAAACATAATTTCATTTAAAAATATTTCAAGGCTTAAGTCTATTACTAATATAATACTAGACTACTTCCTAAGAGTAAATACAAAACATTCTTTTACATTTTTACTTCCTAAAATTTCGACAAAGACCAAAAATAAATTTGGATCTTATAATTGAGTCAACCATCTAAACTTCTTTATTCATCGGGTTACGCAAGTAGCTAGATAGAGTATGACTCCGGTATCCAAACTCAAGACTAGAGTCTACTTTCCAAAGACAACCCTAAAGTAAAGATGGTTACTAGTTGGCCCAATAACTTTGAGTGCCCTATTTAACAAAGATGTTAAACAACTTTTTAAACTTGTTTTAATTTACCATCTTTTCAAATTAAGATTTATAAAAGTTTAGCTTTTATATCTTCACAAAAATACTTAGCTTTAATTATATTAATTTTGAAGCTTCCGACTTTCCAAAATTGTCATAAATTCCATTTTATTTTAATAATTAAAAACAAAAAATAATGTCATAATAAGATGCACAACCAAACTATCCTAATGCAAAGATACATGCAACCATATATATCTTTATTGAAAACTTAAGAATTTAAACTTCGGGTTTTATTTCAAGTCATTTGAAATAATAATATGTACATATATCTTTTAGATATCAAATCATACTTTTTGGGATTAAAACAAAATCATTTTCTAAACCAATTTCCAAAATATTTTTTTAAAGGGAACATTTCCCATACATCCTTAATAACTTTCATAATTGACCAAAATTCCTTCAGTTACAAAACATATAAATTTCATCCTTATTTTTAAACACGGCTTATTTTTTTCCCAAACTACCCCTAAATGTCATGCTAAACCCATGAACCCACGCTTTTTTTGTCGTTCGACCTTTATTCCACTTGAAATCACATTTTCTTCTACAAAATCCTAGAAATCTACAAAATCGAACAGTAAAACAACCAAAATCAACTAGAAATCTGACGTTTTCAAGATCAAACAAGGCAAAATGGGAAGATCGAAGGTGATATATCTCAATTTCTAGAGTAGTCACTTACACCGTTTTTAATCGATGCATCTTAGGGTTTTTTTAAGTGATTTAGAGACTTTCGAGTTAGCTGTGCTTATAATTGAACTTTTTTATGGTAATACAGACAAAATTGAGAATGCAGATGATAAACTACAAAACTTCCTCTAATTATTGCAATTTTTGTTAAAAATTGTTCAAAAAACTGTTTGCTCTCTTCAAATTTCAAAGCAGATGTTATTAATGTGTTATTTGCACATTTTTATGCAATACATTCGATCAATTTCACTATTTGCCTGCAATTTTTCATAATAATTACAAATCTAACAGTAAATAGCATACTAACGCCAATTAGTCATGTAACGACCCATAAATTGATAATTAAATTGGGTAATTTAATAAGATTTTTGTAACTAAATTTAGAAAAAAAATAAAAACTTTATAACTAATGAAGCTAATGTTAGAAATGAATGTAGCTTTGGTAATTAAAATTAATTACGTAGAATTGAAGTGAAATCACAATAAAATGAAATAGTGTAAATTGTTGCACTTGGTTATAAAATAGAAATAAGTAAATAAGAATAAGTATTGGATTAACCGAGGAAATAATATATTGATTAATAGTAACTGAATGTAAATTGATGTAATAAGGTTTATGCAAGTTGATAAACAACTAATTTAGTGCAATATCAATTAATTGAAACAATTGTAAGGTTATAATTGATTGGAATTAGTAAATTGGGAAATAAATTCAAAGTTATATTAGTTGATGGAATAATATGTAATAAATTGCAATTTGATAGAATCAATGCTAGATAAGTAATTATAATAATTGTTGGTTGATAATTAAATATGAATGTGAGTAAATTAGGCTAATAGTGATAATTATTAATTGTTTACCCATTCATTTAATTTATTGAATTAGATCTAAATCAATTGCAACATTGGTTTGTTAATAATAGCTTATAAGTGAAATTAAACGTAAATGGTAACAATTATTATAAGTAACCATTTATGTAGTATATTAAATATAAACTGGTAATCAATTGCAATAAATCTAATTTAAAAGTTATGTTAGTGTAAATTTAGGAAATAATGTCAATTCAATTTATAATATGACCATTGGTTGCACAAAAGGAATGGAAATAAAGTTTTATCAATATATTGGAATTTAAAACTATAATAATTGGATCAATTGCAATTAAATGAAATTAAATATCTAATTTTTACGTTAATGAAGATTAAGATGAAATTTTAGAATATTAATGTAATAGATTATGAACCAATATTAATTTCATTTATTTGATAATAATTTATTGGATATAGGATTTAAAATCAAATGAATGGATTTATGGGCATTTCAATTGAAAGTTAATAAATTTACCGGAATTTGAATTTAATACTATAACTGCTGAATTAATTAACTTTAAATTGATATGGAAATTTGTTATAAAGGATTTTAAATTTCTAAAGGAATACAAGATGATAAAATTTATGAATTATAGAATTTGAATTTAAATAGTGATTTAATTAATTTAATATTAAATTATTTAATTAATTGGAAAATAGCCATTTTTTCTACTGACTCGGATTTCGACGAAACCAGTTTCATCGGATCCGTAACGGTGAATTATTGTAGGATTTCAAGTTTCATAACGATCAGACTTGTCGTTTGATCGTACGGGCTTGAAACGCCTTGAAATAAATTTAATTGAAATTAATTGAAATCAATTTGAAATAAACTGATTTTAACGTAACTTCTTCATACGATGGAATTTGGACCTGGAACCTGTTCCATTGATTTTAAAATATTCAAAAACATCTATTTTGATATATGGGTTGACCCAATTTCGTTCCGGAGTCAGAACGGGCTTTTGGACCATTCTATCGTTCAACTAGTTTATCTATTGGGTTCACCTATGTTAACTTCAGCTTTTTCTATAAATACCCAGCTATAAACCCTAATTGTTCCTCATCATAAATTGCCTGTACGTACAATTCCTCTTCCTCTTCACCTCCTCATCTCAATGGCAGACAATTTCAAAATCCGATTGCAATTCAAAAATCAAAGTAAAAATTCAAACTCCACAAACTATATCATATTTTATATCGTCGGAAAGCTCTCGAAGAGCGCATCTCAGATCTATGATTCGTTTTCCAATCTGAATCTCTGTTCGTCCAGAAATTAAAGAAGAATGCACGGTCGTTCATCGTGCTGTAATCAACTTCGCCTGATCGTCAATTGGAGGTTACCGTCGCGTAGAGATCGACGAGTGCTTCTCATCGCTGGTGTTCGCTTGATGGATTAATGGCCAGATCATCAAGGAAAATTCGATTAGGGTTGAAGGGGGTGTGGCGGCTGACGATGCTTGAGGTGATCGGTCCTATGCGGTTTCGAAGGGGGCGGCGAGGCGAGTTCACCCAAGGGATCGGCGATGTCCATGTGGCCGGTGGTGGCGGATTCTGGTGGTCAAAGGCTCGGTCAATATTGTTGCATGGGGCGTGTTTTGGGTTCGGTGGTAGATTCGTGCTATAGCTCTGAGATGAAGGAGATAACGTGGCGGGTCCTGACTGGTTCGTTTGTTTTTATTTTATTTTATTTTAATTTTTGATTTCAATCGTTCTAACGTACGTATCTTTCTCATACGAGGTCCGTTTCATGCACGGTTTTCTCCGCTAGGTTCGTATTAGAATTCTAGACATTTTGACTCTAGTTTGGACGAATTCTGAGACCGTTCAAATTTTGGGCTTATTTTGAATTTAAATTCAATTTAAATTCAAAGGTGAGTGTTTTAACCCACTCACAACTACTAAAATTTCTTATGTGTGTTAAATTAATTGTTGATGTGACTAAAAGTTTATTTATGACTATTTGGCATATTTTAATCATCATCTTAGTTAAATTGAATTTTATTGGATTAAGTTGTTATTTAATTTATTATTTCATTTAAACTGCCAGTTAAATTATTATTCGATTTATTATTGCATTTAAACTGCCTGTTAAATTGTTATATAATTTATTTTTGAATATAAACTGCCAGTAAATACCTGTTATTTATTTTCTGTTCTGTATTGATGTTATTGTTGAATTGGATGATGATTGTGATAAATGGTTGATGGTTAATATTAGATGAATGGATGTTGTATTTATATTTTGTTATAAACTGCAAGTTGTTATGCATTTTTATTTCATTCGGGATTGCGGTTTGAAATGATATATAACCGTATTTTTATTTTTAAACTGCAGATTGAAGTGATAAATATTCGTATCACTTGACCATAGGATAGAAAATCATATACAGACACCATCGGTCTATATATATATATATATATATATATATATATTTGGAATGATTTCTATGGGTTTTGGAAAATAAGGGTTTATATATATACTAATTTTGATATTATATAAATATTATTTTATATATAGTTAAATTCTAAAATTTAAGCTATGTATAACTTGATGATGTTTTAAGTTTGATTTACGAATATTTCAAGTTTGAGCTTTATTTAAGGGATATTGAATTTATTAAATAAATATTTCTAAACGAAATAATAGTAAATTGAATTAAGGTATATATAAGATTATCAGATTAGGTTGGGAATTTTGGAATATTTAAAGACTTGAAATATATCAAAATTGACATGTTTTATTTAAATTAAGGTATTATTGTTTTCAAAGTATTGGTTTTTTAAATTGTTATAACTTTGAAAGTAATATGGTTTGAAAAATGAATTTATTTGAAATAGAATTTATTTAAGAATTATCTATGAATAATTGATTGGAAACCTATTGAAATTGAAAATTTAGAATATGACTTCAAAATGTGGTTTGGGTTTAAGATGATTTAAAAGAATATTTCAAGTTTATCTAAATTAAAGAAAGATTTATGATTGGAAATTGGGTTTTATTTAAATAAGATATTATTGAATTGTTTTGGAAATGGAAATGATATACTATTGAATTAGGTTTCGAAATGGAAATAATACATTGATAATTTGGATTTGTGTAACGTATCGGGCTTTGCCCGCTCGAAAATCAACATCCGTACTTCACATTGTACTAGAATGCCGCAGATTCGACCGTTCAAATCCGATTCGCCGGAGCTATAACAACATTAAGTAAATAACACAGCGGAAGAAAAGAATAATACATTGATATACAATATCTGATACAACAGAGTGATACAATGAATATCAATATACATCAGAGATATGATACAAGAAATAGCAGCGGAAAAGAAAATGATAACAACCATCAACAGATAGAATATCTCCAATAGAATGCTCCAATCCATAGCTAGCGAAAAGAAAGGTCAGTCGTCCAAGGACTGACTAGCTCCAGATAATCTACTCAACCTGAATATCTGAGAAACCCAACTCTAGACTGCTCGTGTGGAAAATTATGAGCACCCAGAGTTTAGGAAAGGAACAATAAACTCCGGATCAGTCATGGGACTGGTGTGAGCAACAAAAATAGTTTATCTTTAAAAACAAATAGCAGAGAATTTAAAGTCAATTCGCAATGCGCTTTTGGAAAATGAAACTACCATAAGACCTCCCACCACACACACAATGCAAACGCAGAATTGGAGGAGATTTCTTCTTATGATAGTCAAAGATGCTTACTACGCAAATCAAATCATTTGATATTATTATTAGTGCATAGTGTAGAAAACATTTCGAAAGTATAATATTAATCTTAGCCAACATACGACCAGTATCGTATGCCTACTATAGCTACCATGTTCAATAGCAGGTTACCGCCACATTCCATGGCAGGTAATACAACTAAAACCGTACACGTCGCGTATTGTTTCTTTGGATTTCCAACAAATGGTCAGGCTAAGGAACTTCCTATTCCACGAAAGAAACGCCTCTGGCGGGACGTTCCGAGAACCAACTGTTCTCTGCCAAACAAGGCCGGGTTACCCCTGTAACAGGTAACTCACAAATATGCCATCCCCCGGTCCTTTGGGACCTTTATCCGAGCTCGGTATCCAACATCACACATCATAAAGAAAGTGTATCCACATGAGTAAGTATTTGGGCTCCATACCATGATACCACCCCTTTCCAGAAGGAAATGACATACCCTAAAGGGCGCGACCCTCATAACCTTGCCGCAACATTCCTGTTTCGACCATTTCCGGGTAGTGAGGTCCTGACGAAGTCTCGTCCACAAAGCTACGCTTTTTCAAAAAGCCACGCTTTGGGTCAACAGATGATCAACCTATGATCACAAAGATAAATGATCAAACAAATGATCATATCACAAATGATCAAACACTGATCATCACACAGCAACACTCAGCATGCCACATTACCAAATTGGGAATATATCGCTGATAAATTTCAACTACATAACCTCTGAGCTCGTACGTCTCAGAGAAGGGTGTTAAGCTAAGAGAATAAATTCTCCGCCACCAACAGAGATGTATTTGAAAGAAATCGGCTTTATATCTCAAAGTGTAATGTCAGACATACAATCCATACAAGTCTGTTCCGGGTTCGAACAGAACCGAAGGCACTTCTCACGAAGCCCTTGCAAATCCGGATAATTTTCAATCACGTCCGGACTTCCCGTCACTAAGGGTGATAAAACCTCTATATCGGGGATCAGCCGATGCAGAGTAACTCGACGGTAATCCTTCCGTTTTCAAAAATATCCGGTCTTCAACACCGGTCTTCAAATGCTATCCATATACGACGTATCACATATTCGGAATGGGTTATACGACCCAAAGGTCCTCTCCCGGCTAAACCGAATAGTGAGCGTAATATTTAAAAACATATGGATATGGGATTTCAATCAAGTCACAACTTATTACCCAAAATCTTTTCAACTGATTTAACAAATTACCATTTTTAAATCTTTAAACAAAAAGATTCAACCTTTACAGTTTAAACAGTTTCCACACTTTAATCCTTTAAACAAAAGATTCATTCACAGATTTTCCAAATTAATTTCCATTTCAATTTGATTAACTCGTTAAACCTTTAAATCAAGATTTAACTTATAGCTTTCAAAACAATCCCATTTCAAATGATTTAAACCAATCATTATTTTAAATCTGTTAAAGATAACAGATTCAAATCATAGCTTTTCAAAACAATTCATTCATAACTTGGAAAACCAATTTTCAATTCAATATTGGAATTCCTTTAATTAAACTGGAATTTCATTGCTTATCTAAAAGCTTTTATTCTTTTAAAACAAACAGTTTCATTTTAGAAAATCTGATTTATTCATACGAGTTAAGGTTCTTGGGTTAAATTCAAATTCTCAAACCAATATTTTAAAATGGTTCAAATTCATAGAAAACACATTTATAATATCTTTAATCCCTAGTTTCAAATCATAGAATTCAATTCCCAACTTAAATTCAAATTTAAATCAAATTATTTAAATTTTCAAAACTCGATTAAGTTATTCAAAATAACTTTTATCTTTGAAATGCCATTCCGAAAGCTTTTCACTTTAAACCCAAATTTCTAATTTCAAAATCAATTGAAAATAAAATTTCAATTTCAAATACATCAAATTTAAATTATCTGTGACTTAACCGATTTCCACGTGAAATCCATATTTGTGTGTGTAAAAGTGTAGTCCAGGGGTTCAACACAATAGTGCAACATCATAAATCATCACAGATCAGGATACAGAAATATAGTTGATAAGCGATATAAACTATAACGCTCATCTTTATTCACAGATCACAGATATATATCACAGATAAGTAAATTACAGATCACAACATAAATCAGGGTATATCACAAAGCATCATATATCAGGGATATCAAACAATCAAGTCATTCGATAGAATCCAAACATTCATAAGTAAGATAAATTAAATTGTCCGATTAATTCAAATTAGATTAATTACTTATGAATTAATTACTGATCCTGGTTAATTAATAATTAATAATTATTTCTTAATCCCTTTCATAAATTTATTAACCTTTAATAAATAGCTAATCCTTAATTAATTACAATGAGCAATTAATTTCTTAACTATCATTAACATATAACTTTAAACATTTTGTCTTTTTACTCAACACTTAATTACACTTCTAAATTAAGTTTAAATTAACTTAAGAATTCATCTTAATAAGTTTAAGTAACAAAATCATACAATTCTTAAATCAGTTATTAACAACACTCATTATATAAAGACTTGCTGTTATTTAAATTTAAAAATCCTTTTTCAACATTTACTTTGGGTACAACCCGATAACTATTCGAGCCTTGCCCCGAGTAAACCATCCCCCTTCCCATACCCTTACTTTTAAAACTTATATTTTGTTTAAGTAAAGATCTGGAAAACTAAACTCTCACGTCCCAAAGATAAACTCGAGTAAAACAGCAAATTCCCCGAGTCCCATTCTTAATCGAATTTCCTCAACCCATGTTAAAGTTTAAAACGACAGTTCTATATACACGCGCAAACTCAAGTCCTGCTTCGAGTCAAAAGCCCTCTCGCTCGAGTATTCCTCCGAGTTACTCAGGAACTCAACCATCACCTGACACATGAACGAGAACACGTGCACGTGCACCGCTCCGGCGCCTACCTCCGGTCAACACTGACACGTCGAGCAAGTCGACTACCACCAACACACCAATCTCTGATCCCAAAAACATCACCATCCGCCTCGAATCAAAATCGACTTCACCAACAAAAATTGGAAACTGAAGCCACCTCAACACCCAAACCTGTCATCGCTTCGACTACGAAGCTCCGACCACCTGAAGGTCCGCAACCCTGGCCAAGCCATCGTCTATTCTCATACTTCCCTTCCCTCGTGTTTGATAGCACTCGATCAATCCGAGATGAAGAACGAACCAAAATACCAGCCTCGCCTAAAACTAGGTTTACCCACTTAAAACACTCGCCGCCAACTCCACGACGAACATGAGCGGCTCCGACTATTTTTCGCGACCCAGCCGTAGGCTCCTCAACCACCACGTGAAGACCCGAACTCGATTGAGCCTCCAATCCCCTGGACTTGATCGAAACCCATTTTTCGATCAACCCAAAACTGCTTTCGAACCACACACTTAAAAATTAGGATTTAAGCTTTAAAAATCGTGTTTTCGTACGATTATTCTTGTCATATGCTTGAATCATCGATTTATTATATTCGATTTTTATCATTGATATGTATGATTACCAGGATTTTAAAGTTTTCAGGCATATTTTGATCTTGGTTGCTGGAGATAAATTATTTCTTTGATTTTATGACCATACCAACATTTTATATTTAAAACTTCCAGCCTAACAGAGATCGAGAGATTTGATCTTTGGGTGTTTTGATTGAGCCTTATGCTCTGAAGCAAGAAAACAGGAACGTTTCAACATATACAGGCATACATCCCTACCTATATTTATGCACAAAGGAAATTCATGTATGTAGATACATACAAGGCAACTTCAACCTCAGACTTTATAAGCGACAAGATAAATATATACTCAGTTGAATTTAAATTGTTTACTCACAAGCAACAAAGTATTAAAGGTGGAAAATTTGCTCACCTGTCATCACTCGAAAGAACAGAGGACAAGTTTCTTGTTTTTCCAGTCTGTTGTTGATGATATTGCTATTGATTGTTTCCAGACTATCCTTTTCTTTATTTGAACAGTCTGCTATTTGAAATTGCTAGCTGATAATCTTTTTTTCTCTTGGTTTGTGTTGATTGTAGTATCGTTGAGATTGAAGATTTTTATTTAAATATGAAAGGGTATTACTTTAAATCTGCTCAACTTGAAGGAACGAGCTGAAGGAAGGAAGTTGATAAAAGAAAATGGGTTTACAGGTGATAATGTTATTTGTACAAGTTGATATTATTTGGTTTGTACAACTACCAGAGATTTTTCTCTGCTTGGAGGCTGAATTGCTTTTGTGTAGTGTACTAATGCTACATGCATTTATTAGCATTGTACAAAGTGATGTATTTTTCTTTAGCTTGGCTGAGATGATGTTAAGAGGTACATATGTTACTTCTTTGTCTACATGAGATATTTATTTGCCTGGATAACCTTTGTTTTATAGTTTTGATTCCCAAACTTAATCCACTTCCAGATTCTTATTTCCAGTTTGAGTTTTGAAAATGATAAATCTGGTTATACTTTCTTTAATTCATTATTTTGTAAAATTTAATTTCAAAAGAAAAGATAACATTGCCACTTGTATGTTATGTTTGTTTCATTCTTTTTGCAAGGGTTCTGTAATAGAAATGCATTTCTATTTTACATGTCGTTTAAATTTTTATTTACTCATTTTCATACTCGTGTCTAAGGTATACATTTATTTATTTTTAAAAAATCATTTATTTGTGATTCAATTTTAAGTTCAATGGGTGTGTGTGTGTGTGCGTGTGTGTGTGTATATATATATATATATAAATTCAAATTTACTCATATTTATTCCATATACATATATATTCACATATATAAATCATTTAAATTTAAATGATTTATATCAAATTTATTTTGTATCGGGGAAACTCGCTCCCATTTTATCGATTTATTTCACAAATATAAATTAAAATTTTAATTTAATTGGATTTTTAAATTTATAAAAATCCGGGGTCGTTACAGACTTCCCCCCTTAAAAGAATTTCGTCCTCGAAATTCCCAAGGAGACAAAAAGATAGATGAAGAATATTTCATCAAATCAACTGAACATCTATTCTGCATTTGGCTTACCAAATCAGAATATCAATAACAGATACAAGAACGAATCTGTCTTAACACTTCACAAGATACTCGGGTTATCCAGATCTACGAAATATGCAGTGGCATCGGTTAGTTCAAAAGGATAACTAACCATTCGTAGAATATACTGGGACCCAAAGAATAGATAGATACATGGATACAATTTCAAAACTCTCAGTTTAGAAACTAAATTATACCTATCAACCATAGCAACAAAGCAACCAATACACCCAAACAAACAATTTTGGCCTATCTGGAGTTTACGTCCCATATTAATATATCGAATCTTCTTTTTGGATCTGCCAGAAATTATCGAAGAATTGAGAAGAGATGCTGAACAAAAGAGATTGATAGAGAAAAGATTGCTTCCTTATTGTTACAGAGTATTGACCATTTCTAGTCGTATTCCCTCTGTCCCCTATCTCATCCTCTTCTTGCACTCATACTTACTATCAGTGAATAGCAAGAGAATTTACTGAGGCTTTCGAACGGATATCTGAGGAATACTCATTCTAGAGTTTACTTCACTCTATCTCTAATGAGCTACTTAACGTGTTATACTCCTGAGCTAAAGTTCAACCTTAGCTCTGATACCACATGTAACGTATCGGGCTTTGCCCGCTCGAAAATCAACATCCGTACTTCACATTGTACTAGAATGCCGCAGATTCGACCGTTCAAATCCGATTCGCCGGAGCTATAACAACATTAAGTAAATAACACAGCGGAAGAAAAGAAAAATACATTGATATACAATATCTGATACAACAGAGTGATACAATGAATATCAATATACATCAGAGATATGATACAAGAAATAGCAGCGGAAAAGAAAATGATAACAACCATCAACAGATAGAATATCTCCAATAGAATGCTCCAATCCATAGCTAGCGAAAAGAAAGGTCAGTCGTCCAAGGACTGACTAGCTCCAGATAATCTACTCAACCTGAATATCTGAGAAACCCAACTCTAGACTGCTTGTGTGGAAAATTATGAGCACCCAGAGTTTAGGAAAGGAACAATAAACTCCGGATCAGTCATGGGACTGGTGTGAGCAACAAAAACAATTTATCTTTAAAAACAAATAGCAGAGAATTTAAAGTCAATTCGCAATGCGCTTTTGGAAAATGAAACTACCATAAGACCTCCCACCACACACATAATGCAAACGCAGAATTGGAGGAGATTTCTTCTTATGATAGTCAAAGATGCTTACTACGCAAATCAAATCATTTGATATTATTATTAGTGCATAGTGTAGAAAACATTTCGAAAGTATAATATTAATCTTAGCCAACATACGACCAGTATCGTATGCCTACTATAGCTACCATGTTCAATAGCAGGTTACCGCCACATTCCATGGCAGGTAATACAACTAAAACCGTACACGTCGCGTATTGTTTCTTTGGATTTCCAACAAATGGTCAGGCTAAGGAACTTCCTATTCCACGAAAGAAACGCCTCTGGCGGGACGTTCCGAGAACCAACTGTTCTCTGCCAAACAAGGCCGGGTTACCCCTGTAACAGGTAACTCACGAATATGCCATCCCCCGGTCCTTTGGGACCTTTATCCGAGCTCGGTATCCAACATCACACATCATAAAGAAAGTGTATCCACATGAGTAAGTATCTGGGCTCCATACCATGATACCACCCCTTTCCAGAAGGAAATGACATACCCTAAAGGGCGCGACCCTCATAACCTTGCCGCAACATTCCTGTTTCGACCATTTCCGGGTAGTGAGGTCCTGACGAAGTCTCGTCCACAAAGCTACGCTTTTTCAAAAAGCCACGCTTTGGGTCAACAGATGATCAACCTATGATCACAAAGATAAATGATCAAACAAATGATCATATCACAAATGATCAAACACTGATCATCACACAGCAACACTCAGCATGCCACATTACCAAATTGGGAATATATCGCTGATAAATTTCAACTACATAACCTCTGAGCTCGTACGTCTCAGAGAAGGGAGTTAAGCTAAGAGAATAAATTCTCCGCCACCAACAGAGATGTATTTGAAAGAAATCGGCTTTATATCTCAAAGTGTAATGTCAGACATACAATCCATACAAGTCTGTTCCGGGTTCGAACAGAACCGAAGGCACTTCTCACGAAGCCCTTGCAAATCCGGATAATTTTCAATCACGTCCGGACTTCCCGTCACTAAGGGTGATAAAACCTCTATATCGGGGATCAGCCGATGCAGAGTAACTCGACGGTAATCCTTCCGTTTTCAAAAATATCCGGTCTTCAACACCGGTCTTCAAATGCTATCCATATACGACGTATCACATATTCGGAATGGGTTATACGACCCAAAGGTCCTCTCCCGGCTAAACCGAATAGTGAGCGTAATATTTAAAAACATATGGATATGGGATTTCAATCAAGTCACAACTTATTACCCAAAATCTTTTCAACTGATTTAACAAATTACCATTTTTAAATCTTTAAACAAAAAGATTCAACCTTTACAGTTTAAACAGTTTCCACACTTTAATCCTTTAAACAAAAGATTCATTCACAGATTTTCCAAATTAATTTCCATTTCAATTTGATTAACTCGTTAAACCTTTAAATCAAGATTTAACTTATAGCTTTCAAAACAATCCCATTTCAAATGATTTAAACCAATCATTATTTTAAATCTGTTAAAGATAACAGATTCAAATCATAGCTTTTCAAAACAATTCATTCATAACTTGGAAAACCAATTTTCAATTCAATATTGGAATTCCTTTAATTAAACTGGAATTTCATTGCTTATCTGAAAGCTTTTATTCTTTTAAAACAAACAGTTTCATTTCAGAAAATCTGATTTATTCATACGAGTTAAGGTTCTTGGGTTAAATTCAAATTCTCAAACCAATATTTTAAAATGGTTCAAATTCATAGAAAACACATTTATAATATCTTTAATCCCTAGTTTCAAATCATAGAATTCAATTCCCAACTTAAATTCAAATTTAAATCAAATTATTTAAATTTTCAAAACTCGATTAAGTTATTCAAAATAACTTTTATCTTTGAAATGCCATTCCGAAAGCTTTTCACTTTAAACCCAAATTTCTAATTTCAAAATCAATTGAAAATAAAATTTCAATTTCAAATACATCAAATTTAAATTATCTGTGACTTAACCGATTTCCACGTGAAATCCATATTTGTGTGTGTAAAAGTGTAGTCCAGGGGTTCAACACAATAGTGCAACATCATAAATCATCACAGATCAGGATACAGAAATATAGTTGATAAGCGATATAAACTATAACGCTCATCTTTATTCACAGATCACAGATATATATCACAGATAAGTAAATTACAGATCACAACATAAATCAGGGTATATCACAAAGCATCATATATCAGGGATATCAAACAATCAAGTCATTCGATAGAATCCAATCATTCATAAGTAAGATAAATTAAATTGTCCGATTAATTCAAATTAGATTAATTACTTATGAATTAATTACTGATCCTGGTTAATTAATAATTAATAATTATTTCTTAATCCCTTTCATAAATTTATTAACCTTTAATAAATAGCTAATCCTTAATTAATTACAATGAGTAATTAATTTCTTAACTATCATTAACATATAACTTTAAACATTTTGTCTTTTTACTCAACACTTAATTACACTTCTAAATTAAGTTTAAATTAACTTAAGAATTCATCTTAATAAGTTTAAGTAACAAAATCATACAATTCTTAAATCAGTTATTAACAACACTCATTATATAAAGACTTGCTGTTATTTAAATTTAAAAATCCTTTTTCAACATTTACTTTGGGTACAACCCGATAACTATTCGAGCCTTGTCCCGAGTAAACCATCCCCCTTCCCATACCCTTACTTTTAAAACTTATATTTTGTTTAAGTAAAGATCTGGAAAACTAAACTCTCACGTCCCAAAGATAAACTCGAGTAAAACAGCAAATTCCCCGAGTCCCATTCTTAATCGAATTTCCTCAACCCATGTTAAAGTTTAAAACGACAGTTCTATATACACGCGCAAACTCAAGTCCTGCTTCGAGTCAAAAGCCCTCTCGCTCGAGTATTCCTCCGAGTTACTCAGGAACTCAACCATCACCTGACACATGAACGAGAACACGTGCACGTGCACCGCTCCGGCGCCTACCTCCGGTCAACACTGACACGTCGAGCAAGTCGACTACCACCAACACACCAATCTCTGATCCCAAAAACATCACCATCCGCCTCGAATCAAAATCGACTTCACCAACAAAAATTGGAAACTGAAGCCACCTCAACACCCAAACCTGTCATCGCTTCGACTACGAAGCTCCGACCACCTGAAGGTCCGCAACCCTGGCCAAGCCATCGTCTATTCTCATACTTCCCTTCCCTCGTGTTTGATAGCACTCGATCAATCCGAGATGAAGAACGAACCAAAATACCAGCCTCGCCTAAAACTAGGTTTACCCACTTAAAACACTCGCCGCCAACTCCACGACGAACATGAGCGGCTCCGACTATTTTTCGCGACCCAGCCGTAGGCTCCTCAACCACCACGTGAAGACCCGAACTCGATTGAGCCTCCAATCCCCTGGACTTGATCGAAACCCATTTTTCGATCAACCCAAAACTGCTTTCGAACCACACACTTAAAAATTAGGATTTAAGCTTTAAAAATCGTGTTTTCGTACGATTATTCTTGTCATATGCTTGAATCATCGATTTATTATATTCGATTTTTATCATTGATATGTATGATTACCAGGATTTTAAAGTTTTCAGGCATATTTTGATCTTGGTTGCTGGAGATAAATTGTTTCTTTGATTTTATGACCATACCAACATTTTATATTTAAAACTTCCAGCCTAACAGAGATCGAGAGATTTGATCTTTGGGTGTTTTGATTGAGCCTTATGCTCTGAAGCAAGAAAACAGGAACGTTTCAACATATACAGGCATACATCCCTACCTATATTTATGCACAAAGGAAATTCATGTATGTAGATACATACAAGGCAACTTCAACCTCAGACTTTATAAGTGACAAGATAAATATATACTCAGTTGAATTTAAATTGTTTACTCACAAGCAACAAAGTATTAAAGGTGGAAAATTTGCTCACCTGTCATCACTCGAAAGAACAGAGGACAAGTTTCTTGTTTTTCCAGTCTGTTGTTGATGATATTGCTATTGATTGTTTCTAGACTATCCTTTTCTTTATTTGAACAGTCTGCTATTTGAAATTGCTAGCTGATAATCTTTTTTTCTCTTGGTTTGTGTTGATTGTAGTATCGTTGAGATTGAAGATTTTTATTTAAATATGAAAGGGTATTACTTTAAATCTGCTCAACTTGAAGGAACGAGCTGAAGGAAGGAAGTTGATAAAAGAAAATGGGTTTACAGGTGATAATGTTATTTGTACAAGTTGATATTATTTGGTTTGTACAACTACCAGAGATTTTTCTCTGCTTGGAGGCTGAATTGCTTTTGTGTAGTGTACTAATGCTACATGCATTTATTAGCATTGTACAAAGTGATGTATTTTTCTTTAGCTCGGCTGAGATGATGTTAAGAGGTACATATGTTACTTCTTTGTCTACATGAGATATTTATTTGCCTGGATAACCTTTGTTTTATAGTTTTGATTCCCAAACTTAATCCACTTCCAGATTCTTATTTCCAGTTTGAGTTTTGAAAAAGATAAATCTGGTTTTACTTTCTTTAATTCATTATTTTGTAAAATTTAATTTCAAAAGAAAAGATAACATTGCCACTTGTATGTTATGTTTGTTTCATTCTTTTTGCAAGGGTTCTGTAATAGAAATGCATTTCTATTTTACATGTCGTTTAAATTTTTATTTACTCATTTTCATACTCGTGTCTAAGGTATACATTTATTTATTTTTAAAAAATCATTTATTTGTGATTCAATTTTAAGTTCAATGGGTGTGTGTGTGTGTGTGTGTGTGTGTGTGTGTGTGTGTATATATATATATAAATTCAAATTTACTCATATTTATTCCATATACATATATATTCACATATATAAATCATTTAAATTTAAATGATTTATATCAAATTTATTTTGTATCGGGGAAACTCGCTCCCATTTTATCGATTTATTTCACAAATATAAATTAAAATTTTAATTTAATTGGATTTTTAAATTTATAAAAATTCGGGGTCGTTACAATTTGAAATAGCAATAATATTTTTGTTTTAAAGTATATACTATTTTGAAGTAAAGGATATGTTTTGAAATGGAAAAAATATTTTGGTTTAAAGTATATACTATTTTGAAGTAAATGATATGGTTTTGAAATGGAAAAAATATTTTGGTTTTAAAGTATATACTATTTTGAAATAAAGAATATGTTTTGAAAGGGCAATGATTGTGTTTTTAAAAGTATATATATTTTTAAATGACCATGGTGTTATAATAACGTTTGGTTGTTAAAGAGACCGGGATCGGATATGGACATACTCTCTGTCGATACCGAAAACCACTTTGACAACTGTGTACGCGGTGGAGTTTCCAGAATGAAGTAGGATGGTGGGGACGATCCTAAGGTATATACGTGGACCTAACTCCCGTCAGTTGGCATAAGGTGGCTAAAACAGGAGCGATCTCGGACCAGTGAGGTAGCACCTCTAATCGGACGCACTTCTTCGATACCATTATATTACTTTGTGATTTTTGGTGGCCACCCTTCGATTTGGGAGTGTTGTTCGAGGTGGGCGGTAGTGGCTGCTATGCGTCACCACCAGTCTGTGTGCGTAATTGGTATATCTACCCTGGCATTGCCTTGTGTGCCGTGTCACCTACCATTTCGAGCTTTACTACGAGTTTCTATTTGTGTCGTACCTATGAAGTATCTTCTCGTAGCCCCTCGAGGTATGTAGGTATTGTATAGACTATTGGCACTATTATGTGTTAAGGGCTATATGGGTAACCCCTTAACGCTATTAAAAAGTAAGTTTATTTTATGATTAGACATTATTATAATAGCGAATATTACTACATAGTAGATAGTTTGACGGATCCTTAAGAGATGTGAATCCCGAACATTTCTTAAGTTACTGCACTCACGTTAGACACTGGATAGGAGATGTCGAACCCCGTAAACATCTCTGACGCCGTTCCACACATATATTTCATTGATTTAACTTACATAAGATCTTTTAGTTCTGACTCAAGTGTTTTGTCTTTTTCAATTCGCTCGGGTCAGCCTGAGCATTTCAGGATTTGAAGGCCCTATTTCTGGAGGACGAAGACGAAGATTTTATTACTACTATTTATTATATTCCACTACACCATTGTATTCCACTGCATTATTTATTATTCTTTGGTATGTGTAACTCTGATATGTATTGTATAAGAATAATCAAATGTTTTGTAAAACAGCTTCATGAACTATTTATTTGATTTATTTTATCGTTCCGCTGCAAGATTCTATTTTTGTTTCTTTTATTTCTCCACTTTTTCTTATTTACCCCATAACAATCCGCCCTTCTGTATGGTTTAATTTGACACGTGTGTCTGTTTAAGCGTATAAAAAGGTGGGATGTTACAAGTCACAATTATTGCAGACAAATATGCAACTGTGTTGAATTTTTTTGAATATCTCTGCAACATTTATGTATAAACGAAAATAATTAAACATTACTGACAATATCACATATGGCTGCAATAATTCACTTTAATCGCTTACTTTTCAGTAATAAATGAGTTAAACAAATTAAACTTACTTTTATATGTAATTTTTTAAATAGTTTAATGTCAATTGTTCATTGTTATTGTAGACAAATATGCAACTATACTGAACATTGTTGAATATCTTTGCAACATTTATGTATAAACAAAAATAAGCATTACTGACAATATCACATATGGTTGCAACAATTCAGTTTAATTGCTTACTTTTCAGCAATAATTCAATTAAACAGATTAAACTTATTTTATATGATATTTTTTGAATAATTTCATTGATATACCAATTTGTTTCGAAAAAAGTGAAGAAAAATCTGATATTTATAATTACAAATGCCATATTTTAAAGTTTACAGTTATTCAAATTGTTGCTAAAAAATAAGCAATTAATTTTTAAAACTACTAAGATATATGCAACTACAATATATACAAGAAAAGTTGTGTATAAGTTAACAGTTTTTTCAATAGTTTCATTGGATTACCAATCTATTTGGAAAAAGTGAAGAAAATTATGGCAATATCTATAATTAGAAACAACATATTTTCCATTTCATAGTTATTCAAATAATTGCTGAAAAATAAGAAATTATTTTTTAAAACTGCTAAAATATATGCAACAATTCCACATACATGAAAATTTGCATATACCTTAAAATTTGCTGAACAAACAGCAATTATTTAAGATAAGTGCATACATTTCTGTTTTTTCTACATATTCATTATAACTGCAAGTATTTAACATCACCTATCATATTATTAGATTGTTCATATTTATTTAATAATTTTTAATGTACTTTTATAGAAAAACACAAAGGAAGAAATAAAAGAAGGAAAAAAAGTAATTCAGGAAACATCACTTGTTCCTGTTGAACAACAATCAAGGTCAAATATTCTACTAAAAAAAAGAAAAACAATCAGCGAAGAGAAAATCACTGTAAGGGAAGACAACTACAATCAGGATTAAGAAGGAAGAATTGTTGAAAGTATCACATACAAAATATCTTCAAAATTTACCTTTCTACAAATTCATTCATATGATCTATGTTGGAATTATACCAGTAAAGGAAAACACAAAAAATTCAACGACTATAGACATAATCATCAAAGCCTACAGAAAGAACTTGAACTACTTTCAAATTGGAGATCTATTACTAACATTCACGGAGAATGATATAAGCCAATTATTAGAAATTCCTACAGATGGTCAACTAATCAAAACTTCTGGCCACATGAAAAAAGAGAGCAAAAGCAATGTTCAGTTTACATCATTCATCAATAGACACTTTGAAGGAGAGACAAGTGTCAACAAAAAACATAGATGTGGAGTTATTTACAACAATAAAAGGAACATCAAAAGAAGAAAAAGCAAATACGGCAAAGCTTTTGCAACTGCATTTGGTTGCAACATTCTTAATATCAAATCCAAACTCGACCGTGTCTTGGAATATGATTCCATATTGTGTTTGTGAAGATAAAATGCAGCAGATATCTTGGCCAAAAACGATTCACAAACATTTGATAAATCAAACTGAAAAATATATTGACACACCAAGGAAAATAAATGCTTGCGTTACATTGTTACTAGTATTAAATTTTTGATTAATTAGATATATTTCCTATTAATTAATAATTTATTCTAATACTAATTTTCTTTTTTGCAGTGGTGGATCTGTGAGAAAACACAAATTTTGAAATCTTCTAAATTGGAATACAATAACTCATATCCCTTGGCTGGCAAATGGGATATATCAAAACTCAAGCCGATAATGTTAATGACCATAAAGTACAACTCAGTAAGTATAACTGCAATATAATTTGTAGAATTGTTAAGTTACATTACAAAAACAGCCAGTACTCTATATTTTTTCAAACTTATCTGCAACAATTAACAATAATTGCAGATATATCTGCAGTTATCAGCAGTATTTGAGCATTTAGGTGCAATTATTCACTACAGTTGCTGACTTATCTGCAATTATTATAAACAATTGCATATTTATCTGCAGTTATAAATAGGAAAATTGCACATAGGGCTACAAATATTTACAATAATTGAAGATATATCTACAATGTTGCATAATACTTGCAGATTTTTCTGCCATTATTAAAAATATTTATGGACATACATGCCAATCATAATTAAAATTATACACATTTTTGCAATTATTCACAATTCTTACATAATTATATTCAAATATTCAAAAGTTTCATTTTGATTCAATTCTTTATTTCAGGATTTTCAAGGAGAAGAACTAAAATTGCTGAAAGATGCAGTTGAAAAAAATGAAGAATATGAAGCATTGTACAAGAAAAGAGAAGAGAAATACAAAGAAATAATAAGAAAACTTGAATTGGACAACCGAAAACTTCAAGTTCAAAATAAACTGCTAAGAAAGCAATTAAGACAATCTGTGGAAACATCATCATCCACATAATCTGAGAATGTAGAGCTACCAATAAAAGAAATAAGTGGTAGCAAACTGAACTCCACAGATGAAAATGAAATTGAAGAAAATGAAGAAAGTGAAGATAATTAAATCGAAGAGAATACTTCATTTTGTAATACTTTGAATAATATATTGTTTTTCAACAAGAATGCAAAAATTTAAAATATTTAATAATACATCTGCAAATATTCTTACTATATGAAAAATGCATAGTAAAAGAATAAACGCAGATATTATTGCAATAATTATTAAAAAGTGCAGCATATTCTTCATTTTTTTCATAATACCTTGCAACATAACACATAAAATCCATAATTATTTCCAAAATACTAAAGAGTTGAATTGCAAACAAATATTTCAGCTCAAATGACAGAAGAAAAGGAAAATCAAATTGATGTTCAAACTGAAGACAAAACCATTGAATATGAATGTCGTCTTATGGCGAATGATAAAGATGAAGAAAAAGAAGAACAAACAGGAAAAGATGACGATAATGAGGAAAAAAGAAATTTCGAAGAAAAACAAAAAGATCCAAATGATGATGAACAAACAAAAACAGTTGAGGAAGATAAAGCAATTGAACAAAATCCTTCATTTGGTAATGCTTTGAATAATTATAGTTTTTCAACAAGACTGCAAAAATTAAACGAATTTGATAATATATCCGCAAATATTCTTGTTATATCAAAAATAAGCTGTTGAGGAACAATTGCGGATATTAATGCAACAACTGTTAAAAAGTGCAACATATTCTTCATTTTTTCATAATAATTCACAAAATTAAAAATAAAATTCGTTATTATTTCAGAAACACTAAATATTTCAATTGAAAATATATCTTTCAGCTCAAAGCACTAAGGAAATAGAAAATCAAACTGATACTGCATATGAAAACAAAAATATTGAACAAGAATGCGGACTTACGGAAGTTGAAAAAGCTGAAGACAATCAAATCACAAAAATTGTATTCCGAAAACCAATCATAAAATATTCACCAACATTTAAATTAATTTTAGGTGAAAACATTCGAAATTTTCCACAGCTACAAGGCAGACAAATATCTAGTTCAACACAAAAAAAAAACTGAAGAAAGCAAAGAGAAAACATTGGAAATTGAAAAGCAAAAAAAGGTATAAATCAGCTGAAGAAGAGGATTTGCAAACTCAAATGAAATCAAAAAACGCAAAACAACAAGAAGAAATCCTACCAATAATAGTTGAAGAATACAAATCTGAACTTAGATCAACTGAATTATCTACCACTGCAAAGATAAATGTTAGAAAATGGTCAAATGTGCGATGTCTATCTAAAGAAAAAATCAAGCTGCTGGAGGTCTTCTTTAATAACTCCAACCTCAGGTAAAACGAAGTCCTAACTATATATAATTCTTTAAATAGCCAAGTATACCAATAATTGCTGAAATAAAAGTAATTATTTAAATTTGCTACTGACATATCGGCAAATATTTAAAAAATGCAAACATTTAGTAATATTGATCATTATATCACAGCAAAAGTGCATACCTGAATAGAGATGATGACATCATTATAACTGGAACGACACTTGGTGAACTAATAATAGGAAGATTTCTTAAAGGCCAGGTAGAACTTTACTCAACAATTCCATTTATTTGCAAATTTATCAGCAACATTTCATTGGACTTGTTGTTTTATCTGCAAAAATCCATTTATCTGCAACAATTCCATCTATCTGCAAATTTATCAGCAACATTTCGTTAAACTTATTGTTTTGTCAGCAAAATTCCATTTATCTGCAACAATTACATTTATCTACAGATATGTCAGCAACATTTCATCAAACTTGTTGTTTTTTCTGCAAAATTCCATGAACATATTGTTTTTCTACAAAACATATTATAGTCTTTTATCAACAAATATACTATCACTATTTCCTTATAATAATTTTTGTAGATCATTGACTGGTATTCACATGAATTGCATAAAGTTCATGCAGAAAATTTTTACTTCAAATTTTACGCTGATGTAAGTCTTATAATCTTTTAGTGAAGAATTTGTTTAAATATTCATAAATTCAATTTGCTCATATATGCTCCTACAGACATTTCTACTGAGCAATTCAAAGAAGGTAACACAAGCCCTAATCGATAATGTAGTAGCTAAAATTTTTGCAAACTGCAATAAAATGTTCTTCCCTATCCACCAAAAATCACATTTTACACGCTTGGAGTTTATTAAAGAAGATAGAATATGGATTTACTATGATTCCATAAAACCATGGCACGAAGGAGAACATCAGAAGGCAGCAAGAAAGCTGGTATGTAAATTGAAAAATGAATAAATCAAAAGAAAATAAACTATTTAACAAAAGCTTTTTTTTATTTACAGAGAGTTTATATCATAGCCTTACTAAATAAATTGGAAAAAACAGAACATAAACCATCAAACCAAATCACTTTTGCTAACAGCCCACAACAACGTTCTGATTTGTAAGTACACAACAGAAAAAATGTACAAATATTTCCATATCATAGAACATTTATTCTAACAATTTCATAATATTTTTCAATTATTGCAGAGTTGACTGTGGCATGTTTGTAATGAACGTTATGAAAGAAACAAGTGAAAGCAAACAAATTAACAATGATGACCCTCAATTCACATATGAAGCTGTGGATTTACAAAGAGCTGAATTGGCATATCAAATTCTTTCTTGCAAACCCTATAGTTGGAGCTTAGAAGAAAGCTTGACACAAAAGTTTTTACTATCTGAAGCAAACCAAAATATTTGATGTATCAAACTGTAATGTTTTCTTTAAAAATTCTGAAATGTATATACATATTTTGCTAAACTTATGTATTTGGAAGACAATATTACTGTGTTAACCCGATATTAGAGTTTATTATCAAAAAAAATATATGTGAATTTCTTACAATTGAATTCAGTTACCAAAATACAAAAGCGAATCACAGCTATTCAGAATATTTGCAGAAATGTCAGCAATAAAAGCATATATCTGCAGATGTCTCCACAGATATTTAGTTATTCAAAATAGTTGCGGAAAACAATGCACTATAGATGTATAATTACAGATATTTCCATATGTAAGTAATTATTCCAAATTCTTGCACCAAATAATTGCAGAAATGTCAGCACAAAAAACAAATAATTGCAGAGACCTCCACATTTATTAACAAAATTGCACATACATATGGATATACCATATTTATTTCGTAGCAAACAATGATACAAATATCATCTTCATATAAAAAGCAGTATTCACAAAACAGGTATAAATAGTAAGCAAAAATTCAGAAAAACTGCAGAAGTATGTGCAATTAATTGTAACACTTGCAGAAAACACTGCAATAATGACTAATAGAAGCATACCATGATTAATACATTACAAACATTAAACATCCAACCTAAGTACAGAGAAAATACCATTAAAATGAATAACAAAAACATAAACTCAACTCCATACGGTATAACTTTCCCAAAGAAAAAAAAACTACATGTGTTTCAGTGAACAAATCCTTTTATTATGACCCAACTTCTTGCATATACTACATTTAATGGTCTTTGAAATTTCACCAGCAGATTTTATCCTATTAGATGATGATGGTCGACCAGGCATTCTTCTACCTTTAGGAGGTGCTACAACAACATCTTCAATCAAAACATCTTCTTTCAAAAAGTTCATAACAGGATTGATTGGATGAGAATATGCCGATCAAAAATAAACAACTTTGAAATAATCTTTAATGTAATCATAAACATTCAACTTTCCACAACTCAAAATACATCTAACAGCATGAGCACAAGGAAAACCATATATTTGCCACAAGTTACAAGAACAAATCTAATTATTTAAATCAACAGATTGGCGAACAAGAGAATGAACTTCAAACACATGTTCACTTGATTTTATAACAAACCACGAAGCTCCTTCCAAATGAAGGCTTTTCAACCGATTTTCATTCACTGGACATACAACACTATTCCAACTATTAGCAAGTTCTCGACGATCAGAAATTAGCTTCATTAACTTAACTCTAATTTTATCCAAGCATGTAGTGATTGGTAAATGTCTTTCTTCCAAAATCCATTTATTGAAACTCTTTGAACAATTTGATGACATTTCACCATAACGACAAGCAGGGAAAAAAGTATTAGCAAACTTCTCAAAGGGAATTTCATTAAAAAAGTTTGCCACAGTAGAACCACCAGCATCTTTAAAATTCTTCAATGAAACATTGAAATAATCCAAATTAGAAGCATATGCAACACGTCCAAACAAATCTATCAACAATTTCTTTTTTGATTTGGAAAATTCAGATTTTAAAGCAACTTTTAAATTATTGTTTAAATGATAAAAACATGAACCATGAACTGAATTTGGAAACACTTTTGGAATAGCAACAAGAATACCGGGATGACGGTTAGAAATGAAAACAAAATTTCTACTATCATCTTTCAAAAAATCTTTAAGCTGTTCACAATACCAAATCCAATTATTTTCATCTTCACCAGACACAATCGCAACTGCTATAGGAAAAAACCTAATAAAACAACAAATATATAAATAATTGAATAAAGTGCATAATACTCTGTACTTATATTGATAAAGTGCAGACAAAACTGCAATTATTACCATATATTACTGCAGAACAATTTCTCACTGTATCAATACTATTGCAGAATTTTCAGCAATTTTTTTTGAAAAATTGCTTCGGTTTCTACGATGTTTTCTGTTAGTAAGATATTTTCTTTTTAATAAATATTGATATTGCAGCAACAAATAATAATTATTGCACGTATTGATGCAATTATATATTAAACTACAAACAAACAACATACCTTCATTGCCATTTTTACCAGTAGCAGCCATCAAACAACCTTGAGCTCTACCCTTCATAAAAGTAACATCGACAAATATTAAAGGCCGACAAAATAGAAAACCATGTGCACAAGCTTCAAAACCAATAAAAACCCTCTCAAATTGACGAGTATCAGGATTACACTCCAAAACTACTTTACTACCAGGATTAGTTTCGAGTACAACATCACAAAAATACTTCAAATGGTGATAAGACATCATATCACTTTAAATCTTCTAAAGTCAATCTCTTTCCACTATAAGCAAAATAATACTTCAAAATGATATTATACTCAGTTTGAAATAGGTTAATAATGTTCTTTGTCTTCATTAACGGATTAGCTTGAATATGATCATAAACCAACAATTTAATCAATTTACTTGAAATAGGAGAATCATTAATATCATGAATTCCAGCACCATAAGTATGTTCAGGTTGAAATCTCTTTATAACAAAATAGCCAGGAAGATTAAACTTGACAGAAGCATGAATCCTGAAAGTACATTTTGTTCGGGAACAAACGGCCGTAACTTTTTCCTTATCATTCTTAACCAAATCAAGCTTGTACCCAGTCTTAATAATATATATCATCAAATTGAGCCTAAATTGAGTAACACCACCTGGAAATTGTTGACCAACACTTGTAAAAACAGATTGATTGGAATCATTTCTCAATAACTACCTGGATTGAATATTAGAATCACCGGTACTAACAAATGAGGAATCACTACTACAAGAAACAACATCTGACCAAATATTGGTTGTTGAAAAACTAGTAGGAACAACATCAACAAAAATAACAAAGTAATCCTCATGGTTATGAGCAGCCAGCAACAAAATATATTGAAGATCAGAACTAGTTTCAATATTCCTTCTCAATCCATCTCTAACATAGTATAGTTCTAATGACAATGAACTGAATTCAGTCCATTTACCACAAATAGCACTTCTCAACATAACAACCGAACTATCAAAATGAAGACGTAACGAAAAGCTATCATATCCAACCTTCAACAGCACAAGCACTCCAGCATCACCAGGAACACTGTAATTTAAAAAACAAAATAGAATTACAATTACAAAAAAATAAATTAAAAAAACCAGGATATACATGTTATTTGCTGATATGTAAGCAATAATTTTAAAAAATTGTATATAAGTCAGCACATAATAATAATATGCTGATATTTAAGCAATATCATTTGCTGATATGTAAGCAATATTTCTAAAAAATGCAGATAAATCAGCACAAATCTGAGATTAATCAGACACATTGAAATACCAATATTATTTGCTGATATGTAAGCAATAATTGTAAAAAATTGTAGATAAATCAGCAACTATTAGTAATTTGCGTAGCATTTTCACCATACATATTCAAATTAATTGCGAACAAGTCTGTAAAATATCTACAATAATTCCAGACAAATCTGAACTTAATCAAAGCTAATAAAATATACCATCGAACATTTACCTATACACACTATTAACCTGCCTTTAGGCAAGGCCACATTCATGCGGATTTAACCAAATCGACTGCACAATGATCAACGCTGGATTTTCACAAATAATAAGCATGATCACTATTATCCCGCCTTTTGGCAAGGCCGTGACACCAAGAGATCGACTGGAAACTAAAGAAAGTTCTACTCCAATGTCAGCTATATACAGGTTCGCTATGGATGCTGGTAAATTTTGTTCGAGTCTGGATCAAGCTACAATTGACAAGGCACGATGTGCAAAGCTATGAAAGACAATGTTCCAAATTTCAAGTCAATCGGAGTTCGTATGCTCGAGATATGATCGATGCAAGCCAAGAAAATTGACTCATTCGTATCCACCAGTTCGCACGAATCCTTTCGTATCCATCAGTTTGCTCAAATCGTATCCATCCAGGGAATCAGCTTCCTTCGCATCGATCCTGTTCGAATCCATCAACTATGCACGGTTTCGTATCGATCAGTAGCAAGTGAGTCCACTTCGTATCCATCCAGATCCACCTGCTTCGTATACATTGACTGTAACACAAGTGTCCATTTCGTATCGATTAAGTTCCAGACATGCTTCGTATCGATCGACCACAGATCGATACGAAATCCACACCGCCAATCGATACGAAGTGGAATGCAAAAGATTGATACGAAGTGGAGTGCAAAAGATTGATACGAAGTGAGATGCAATCGATCGATATGAACAGAGCAATGACAATCGATACGAACATAACAGTTGCGATCGATATGAACAAGGCTCAACTGGATCGATGCGAATAAGATACATCCCTATGAAAGACTCGATCATTCGACACGAAAAGTGGATCGATCCGAGGAGTTAGCGCCATGTCAACTTGCAAGCACGTGCCCAAAAGCGATACAAACAGATCAATGCGAAGGGGATCGATGCGAATTCAACAGCCTACAGGAAACCCGAATTTGCATCGATCATAACTTACAATCTACAAGTCCAAATGCCACCAAATTTTCACAGTAGCTTGCATACATCCTCAACAACGTTCGTGATCGATCCCGGCTCAATTGAACGAGATATTGATTGATACGAAGCTTGTTCGTATCGATCACTGATCGAGTGCAAACCACATGGGATCGATCGTGTGGGCCCACCCACATGCAAGAAGAGGTCTCTTGAGATTTGAGCGAGATATTTGCAACCTACGCCTATAAATAGTAGCCCAGGACCTATAGAAAAAGGACCTTTGGCTCTTCTACATCCAGACTCAGCCGAAATCACTATTGTACTCGAGTTTTACTGTTGTAATCAATTGTAACCAGCGAGAATCATCAATAAAACAGAAAATCCTTCAAAGTGGATGTAGGCTATAACGCAGAACCACTATAAATCTTGTCTTTCTATTGCTTTCCTTTTAATTTTTTGAGTGTTCTTCATATTTAATTCTATTACATACAATCTACCTATGATCTGTGACTGTGATTTGGTGCTTTCATATGCAATTGGGTGTTTGTGACCATTTTTGGCGCAAACATTTTGGTGCTTTCACTGAGAGTGATCTCAGGAATTCTACAACATGAACTTTGGATCTGGAAAGCTATGGTGAAGCAATCAGCAAGGAGACCAGGAGCAGAAAGAAGCCAGCATGAAGGAAGTTAGGAGGCTTCCTCAGGAGCGAATCAAGCCTCGGTCTTCATCACCCGAGACAAGATGGAGATGATGATGGAAGCTATGCAGGATGGAATCCTGAAAAGGAAAGAAGAGATGATGTAGAACCTACTCCAGCAGATTGGAAAAGCAAGAGTGTAGAGTCAAGAGAATGCCACTATAAGGGGTGCTAGAGATAGGGATCAGGAGCATGTTAATCCAACCTGAGGCAGGATATCGGGTGGAGCTGCTCAACATGGCATTGATAGAGGAATGAACGCTCGTCTAGGAGAGCAGATTCTAGGATTCCCTCATGAACTCGGGGGGCAGATCGGAGGCAATAGACAAGATTGCAGCTAGACGATAGTGATAGATTAGCGGAGATGGTCAGACGAGCCATGAGAGGCGGACTAGTGAATAGAGATCTGGAAGATGTTAACAGGAGCCCCTTCACTCCCATAATTAGGCAGGCTAGGAATCCACCAGAATTCAAGCTACCGACATAGGAGATGTACGATGGAAGGACGGACCCTGTTGTTCATCTGACGAAGTATATGCGGCATATGGAAGTACTGGGGGCATCAGAGGAGATCATGGCCCGATGTTTCCTACTATATCTGACGGGCTTAGCAACACTATGGTTCAGGCAATTGGAGAGCGGTTCCATTAGAACATGGACCGAGTTGACTGAGAAGTTTATGAGGCAATTCAGAGTCCACATTTCCAGACCTAAGAATGTGATGAGTTTGACGACACTGAAGCAAAGAGCCGGGGAACCTTTGAGGATCTTTCTGACACGATTCAATGCAACGGCAGCGTCGGTGGATCGACCAGATCCATCCATGGTATTAATGGCAGCTGTATCCAGCATAGCTGATGGCATAGAATTCAAGAACTCATTGACAAGGGATCCACCCATGGATCTAGGAGAGTTTTATCATGAAGCAGAAAGGTTCCAATGGTAAGAGGATGAAAATGCTGAGAGAGGAAGGAGAAGGAGTTGATGTTTATGCAGTCAAAAGCGGAGATCTGCCCGGAAAAGATTCAGGCAAGGATAAGAGGAAACGGAAAGCCGAGGATAACGATGATGGACCCAAGCGGCCGCAAAAGGAACCGAGATTCACCTCTTATACGAAGTTGAATGAAACTTTGGAACTGATCTACCAGGACAACAGGGGGCAGGTTCCTTATCGAAAGCCAATGAGGAGGGACCCGACCAACAGTGAAAGAAGATCAGACAAGTATTGCTTATTCCACGAGCTAAATGGTCATAGTACGAATGATTGTAGACACTTGAGGGATGAAATAGAAGGACATATCTGGAATGGTCTACTATCGCAATATGTAAGAAGGCGAGCAACAACGGTGGCACGAGAGCAACCATCGCCTGCATCAAATGAAGGTGGCTCCGGATCGAGGTGTCAGCTTGTCATCAACTGATTAGAATAATGACGAATAAGTGGAAAACTCCACACCAACGTGATTAAGTCATTACACATGTACAGGATTACGAGCGATCCTCGGGCATGCTCTAATACGACTATCAATTGCATCGGTATAGGTGTTTGCACTTTGACGTCTCTGTTTTTCTTTTGCTTTTTATTTCGCACATTTTGTAACGGTCTAGGCTTTTCAACCATCGACAGCGGATACCCTCCACCATGGCATACACTAGTATCCAGAATTTGCTTTTACGGCCAGCCTTTCGACTCTCAACCAACCTGGTCAGCCAACCCCTCCCCGGGGACATGTAGGGGTAAGAGTCTCCGTCTCGCCACCAAACCCGAAGCGAGAACCCCCTATCACGTTCAGTTAAGCAAACTCGGTGCACTCCCCGATCCATAGACTTCCAGATCCAAAGACTTCAAATCTACATCTACTATCTGAACTAGCTTCACAACCTACTGATAACCTGACTCTAGGCTGCCCGTGTGGAAAATTATGGACACCCAGAGTTTAGAAAGGGAACAATAAACTCCGTTTCAGTCATGGGACTGGTGTGAGCAAACAAAACAATTGTTTGAACAAAAAGAAATAAAAAGAAATCCGTTATGCTTTTTGGAAAATGAAACTACCATAAGGCCTCCCGCCGCACACACAATGCAATCGCACACATGAAGGAGATTTCTCCTTATAGTAGTCAAACATGCTCGATACGCGAAAATCTTTTTGATATTATTATTAGTGCATAGTGTGAAAACATTTCGAAAGTATAATATTAATATTAGCCAACATACTACCATTATAGTATGCCTACTATAGCTACCATGCTAAATGGCAGGTTACCACCACGTCACATGGCAGGTTCTACAACTAAACTGTACAGGGCTCGTATTGATTGTTTGGATTTCCAACAAATGGCCAAGGCTAAGGAACTTCCTTTCCGAATGGGTATGCCTCTGGAGGGACGCCCTGAGAACCTAACCGGATCTCTGCCAACACAAGGCTGGGTTACCTTTGTAACTAGGTAAATAACTGTCACGAGTATGCCATCCCCCGGTCGTAACCAACTTTTATCCCGGGATCCCAACAAAAAAATTCCAACAACCACATAAGTTAAATATCTGGGCTCCATTCCATGATACCACTTTTTATCCAGAAGAAATGCACATACCCTGAGGGGCGCAACCCCCATAATCTTGCTGCATCCTTCCTGTTTCGACCATTTCCGGGGTGTGAGATTCGATCAACCAATGATCAGCACTTAGCATGCCACATTACTAAATTGGGAATATATCACTAGTAACCATCAACTACATAACCTCTGAGCTCGTACGTCTCAGAGAAGGGTGTTAAGCTAAGAGAATAAATTCTCCGCCACCAAACAGAAATGTATTTGATAGAAACCAGCTTTATATCTCAAAGTGTAACATCAGACATACATCCATACAAGTCCATCCTGGGTCTGAATGGAACCGAAGGCACTTCGAAAGAAGTCCTTGCAAATCCGGATATCCTCTAATCACGTCTAGACTCCCTATCACATAGCGAAATCTTTATACCGGAGCAAATCAGTGCAGAGACAATCGACAGGTAATCCTTTCGTTTTCGAAAATACCCAGTCTTCAATCATCATCTTCAATTGCAATTCCATTCCGTCGTATCATTATTCGGAATGGGTTTTATGACATAAAGTCCTCTCCCGGCTAATCCGAATAATGAGCGCTTAACTTTAAAAACATATGGATCCATTTGGATCTTAGTTAAGTCACAGCCCTTATTTCACAAAACCTTTCCTTTTGAATGGTTTAAACAAATTTTCCATTTTTAATCTTTTAAACAAAAAGATTCATCTTGAAGATCCTTTTCAATTTGAAAACAAGGTTCACCAAATTTTTAACAAAAGTTCATTCATAGCTTTCAAAACTATTTCCTTTTCAAATTTGATTTACCCATAACTTGGAAATTCCATTCAACAAAAACTGGGAATTCTTCCTTTATACAAAAGCTATTATCATTTGAAAATAAAGGTTTTTCGTTTCGGAAAAATCTGATTAAATTTGCTCAAGTTATAGCCTTTTAAAGTAAAATCAGAAAATCCGCGAACTGCCGCATCCTTGGCAAGTTCTATTTGAGTTAAATTTAAATTCCAAAATAATTCTTTTAAAATACTTTAAAAATGGTTTAAAATCCATATATATACATTTTATACCCTGTATAACCCTTTGTAAACCATAGTTTCCTTTTAAAAAATAAAATATTATTAATTCTCAAAATTCATCTTTTAAGTCATTCGAGAAATCAAATTAAACTATAAATAAGAATGTTGGAAGAAATCTCAAACTTTAAACTTATTTATAAATATAGAATTCAATTTTAATCTTTGAATTCAAATTCAAAATCATTTTAATTTCCAAAACTTCCCTTTCAAAAGCTTTTCATATTTAACCCAATTTCACTTCCAAACCATTTTGAATTCAAATTTCAACTTTTAAAATTCTTTCACCATTTTCAAAATATCCATGACTTAACCAATTTCCTGCGGAATCCATATTTATGTGTGTGTGTGTTGTCCAGGGGTTTACAGGCAACAATACAACCATCATAGATCAAGTACAACAATATCAATAAGCGGTATAATCCTATAACGCTTATCTTCCATTCACAAATAAATGTGTAAATTCATCACAGATAAATAAATTACATTTATCATAGCTCAAACCAAAGCAGTTCATATCACAGAATATCACACATCAAAGATATCAAACAATTCAAGGCATTCAATATAATCCAATCATCCATAAGCAAGATTAATCAAATCACATAATTTATAATTAATTTAATTAATCTCAAAATAGATTAATTACCTCACCCTTCTTAATTAACATTAAGTAATTACAAACCATTTTAATTAATTATTTAAATAATTGATCACATAATTACTTTCATTAATTATCCTTTAATTACTAATTAATTATCCTTAATTATTAATTAATCCTTAATTATTAATTAATTAACCTTTAATCATTATTTAATTAACCTTAATCATTAAATTAATTAACCTCTAATCAATCTTTAATTACCTACATTAAGTAATTATCCTTTAATTACTTTTATTAATTAATTAATCCTTAATTTATTAAGACCTTAGTTAATTAAAAGATAACCCATTTATCTTAATTAATTACTTTAATTATCATTTAAATCTTATTAATAACCTTTGGAATTAATTATCAATTACCAATTAACTTAGACCTTTAAGTTAATTAACCTTTAAAACATTTTATCTTCTTAATTAATTCCTTAATTACATTATTAAGTTTATTTAGAATAAACTTTTAAAATAAAGGTTATATATGTATATATATTAAACATTTTGAACTTAAAATAATTTGTTTTAAAACCTTTAATTAAATCAACATTTATTATTCAAAAAGAAATAGGCTAAGAAATTGTTTAAACTTGACCAGGTTTTAAAATTTAAAAACTTGTTATTCCATTTTACTTTAAAAATTGATATCATCATAAAACCCGAGCCAATAGCTAAATCCCCTGAGTTCAACCCCAAGAAACTCCCTCTCGTCTCATCCCTGGGACAATCCACGATCCACTTCGAGCAAAACCCAATAAAAACCTTTCTTCCCAAACCATCACAACGAACCCAGATACTCAAGATACTCGTGCACATGCACAGGTGATCCGGCTACCTCCGGTTGATGCTGCGACACTCAACACGCCGACGATGATCTCGTCGACAAACCCGAGCACCCAGAAAACCCATCATCGTCGGAAATCACAATCGAGTTACTTGACCCAACCTGTAACCCAACTTCGATCAACTAAAACAACTCGCACCATCGATCTCGTCCACCAGAGTCCATGTCGTCGCATCCAACTCTTCATCGAGACCCATGCTTTAATCCCACTTGCCCCGATCACGTCCGATTCGCCATTGACGACGAAATTGCTTAGACATCACCCTCGACTAAAACTGGGTCTAAAACCCTAATTGACGTCGTCCGACCACCACGATCAACTAAAAAATTCTCGAGCATTTTTCCATGAATCCCCATCACATAGGCTTCCTCCAACCATGACCATGACCTCCCTTACCTCGCCGATGACCAGAAATTGCCAAAAGTCCCAAAACCGTTCATCCTCGAATTTCTCAATCAATACGACATTAAAAATCTTGATTCAATTTTTAAAATTCATGGTTTATGAAGACGGACAAGTTGATGTAGGTGAATCAAGAAATCATGGGATTCGAATTTGACATGTTTTTAAAGTTTTACTGTATATTTAAATTTTCCAGATAAACTCAAACTAATTATTCTCAAAAATATTTTTTTAACTTAGATCTTGATTATACAAACAAATTTTGTTTATACTTTAAAGCCTAAAAAGATTTAGAGGGAGAGCTTTTGAATTTTAAAGAGGTTTGAAACCTGTAAACCTGGAACAGAGTATATATGCCTGAACAACAGACATGCACAGCCATATCACCATTTATATATATACATACAGTCATATTTATATTCATGCAAAACATATTTCATATCATACTTCAAGGATTATCACATGATAACTCAAAATATATCAGATTTAAGAGTTTGCTCACCTGTTTGATGATAACAGAGAAGAGGGCCTGGAGTGGTTTTGAATTTGATTTTGAACTGCTTGATTAAGTTTGATTTGAATCTACTTGTTTGAGATGATCTTTGCATGCCTTTGATTAGGTTGAAAACTCGAATCGTTGCTTTAGTTTTCTCAGGTTTGTAGTTTGGTAAAGATTTGTTTGCTTGATTTAATTTTTTTATCACTGGTTTTGTATCAGGTTTTGGTTTTGATTTCCAGGTTTTCAAATGAAAGAAAACGAAACCTAGTTTCTCACTTTGATATTTATATTATAATTTTAAAAGAAAAACATATTGGCCACTTGTAAATCCAAGCTTACACTTGTACAAATCCTTTATTATTATCTTACAAATGTATAAATATAAGTATTTTATGTTTAAACCCTTATTTAGTTTTATATTTACATATGTTTGAATTTATCTATTATGTTTTATATATGTATTATGTTTAAAACTTTTATATATTTACAAGCCAATTTTAGTTCAAGCAATTTTAAAAAGAAAGTATATAAACCTTTTTATTCAATCCTATTTTAAATCTTAAGCTATTATTTATATTGTATAACTTATTAAAGAAAATAATTTAAAATCTAATTATACACTAATAAATACCCTATATATATATTAGTTTCTTTAAAATATAAAGTTTTTAAATCCAATTTATTTATTAAAATATTTATATATGAATTTCAAATCCAATTCTATTTACAATATGTTTATATATATACATAAACAAACACATATCTTATTTGTTTTGGAAAATTTCAAATTAATTCACCAATTAAGTCACAATTTAATTCTAATTTATTTTATTAATTACTATATTAAATTCAGCTTAAAAAACGGGATCGTTACACATTTGGACTTGATTCTGTTGAACATTTCTGTTGAAAGACTCATTTGAATGTAAATTTGGTTTTAATAATTCTATAACGGTCGAGTCACTTATACATGTACGGGATCGCAAACGGTCCTCAGGCATGCTCTGAGATGACGATAAACCGCCATAACAGACAATTCAGATACTCACTCGAATGTGAAATCTGACATTAATGATACTAACTCCCCCCGGGCACACACAATTCACCTCGAACGGCACCCGACCACGAACGGTCATAATTCGCCTCGAACGACACCCGACCGCGAACGGTTACAATTCGCCACGAACGGTACCCGACCTCGAACGGTCACATACCACCCCGAATGAAATACAATCTCGAACGATCGTCATTCATGGTCAGGTAAGACTATCAATCTCTTTTATAGGTCATCAACATGATACGAACATCCAGCCTATGGCACTATAAAACACACCTTCCTATCGCAAGGCATATTTTAGAGGGCAAAGTTTTAACCCGCCTTTTGGCAAGGCCACATACAGGCGGATTTAACCCAAAGTGACTCATTCGTATCCACCAGTTCGCACGAATCCCTTTTGTATCCATCAGTTTGCAAGCCTCAAATCGTATCCATCCAGGGAATCAGCTTCCTTCGCATCGATCCTGTTCGAATCCATCAACTGTGCACGGTTATGTATCGATCAGTAGCAAGTGAGTCCACTTCGTATCCATCCAGATCCACCTGCTTCGTATCCATTGACTATAACACAAGTGTCCATTTCGTATCGATTAAGTTCCAAACATGCTTCGTATCGATCGACCATAGAGCGATATGAAATCCACACCTCCCATCTATACAAGGTGGAATGCAAAAGATCGATACGAAGTGGAGTGCACAAAATTGATACGAAATGAGATGCAATCGATCGATACGAACAGAGCAATGACAATCGATACAAACCGAACAGTTGCGATCGATACGAACAAGGCTCAACTGGATCGATGCGAACAAGATACATCCCTATGAAAGACTCGATCATTCGGCACGAAAAGTGGATCGATCCGAGGAGTTAGCGCCACGTCAACTTGCAAGCACGTGCCCAAAAGCGATACGAACAGATCGATGCGAAAGGGATCGATGCGAATTCAACAGCTTACAGGAAACCCAAACTTGCATCAATCATAACTCACAATCTACAAGTCCATATGCCACCAAATATTCATAGTAGCTTGCATACATCCTCAACAACGTTCGCGATCGATCCCGGCTCAATTGGATGAGATATTGATTGATACAAATCTTGTTCGTATCGATCACAGATCGAGTGCAAACCACATGGGATCGATCGCGTGGGCCCACCGACCTGCAAGAAGAGGTCTCCCGATATCTGAGCGAGATATTTGCAACCTACGCCTATAAATAGTAGCCTAGAACCTACAGAAAAAGGACTTTTGGCTCTTCTACATCCAGACTTTGCCAAAATCACTGTTGTACTCGAGTTTTACTTTGTAATCAATTGTAACCAACGAGAATCATCAATAAAACAGAAAATCCTTTAAAGTGGATGTAGGCTACAACGCCGAACCACTATAAATCTTGTCTTTCTACTGCTTTCCTTTTAATTTTTTGATTGTTCTTCATATTTAATTCTATTCCATACAATCTACCTATGATCTGTGACTGTGATTTGGTGCTTTCACCTGTAATTGGGTGTTTGTGACCATTTTTGGCGCAAACACACACACATTAATTTTTCGACTAAAATAAACAGTAGAATGCTTGTAATTTCCATTTACTTTAAACAAAAAAACAAACGAAATAAAATAACAACATTATCAACCAATATCGCAATATCAATGAAAAACAAACAAAACCGACTAAAAATCCAAACAATATTTTACCTGGAAGAAGATAAAGCCATGAATCCGAAATAATATCTTAAAACAATGATCGAACTGAATCAGAATCAAAAACTTGCAATCGAAATCACGACCACCATTAAAATAAGCGCGAGAGGTAAACATGGGTATTTATGGAATAAATTTAGCCGCAAATAAAAATAGGGATCGGAAATATAAGTTTTCAAACGGGAGGAGTTTACGTGGAATAAGTTTAATTAAAAGGACATGGGCCTAATTTTCAGATTTTTAAAATCCCTAGAAAATATTCATAAGATCGAGTAATAACAAAATGATACAAGGAGCTCGGTTTTACCAAATGGTATCATATATCCTCTTTTCTAGGAAGGGTAATAATCAAGAGAAGTGCTTTCCAACAGAGCACATCTCTTACCCTTTTTTAGTCACTTTCGAGCCACTCGAACTAGCTAACATAAAAATACTTTGTTTTCTAAATCGACTTGTTGATTCAAAGAGTAACCTCGAACTCGAACAAATCTTAAAGCTCTTTTAATAACATTAATCCTTTAGAATAGTTTCAAATCATGCTATTATTGTTTTCTCAAAAACCCTTAGAAACAATTTCCAAAAACACTGGGATTCAAGTTCACAAATTATCAATTTAAATCCTTTATAATTAATATTTATACAAACCATATTTATATAAGTCATATTTATATAAACTATATTTATATAAGTTTACTCTCTTATATTAAATTATTTCATAAGTAATTAACTTTTAAATATCTTACATTTCCCCTTAATCTATGTTAACAACTTTCTATTTAAGTAAACTTTTTAACTCAACATTATCATCGAATGCCTTATAGTCAAATTGTGAAACTTAATTCACAAGGAGTTCGTTTCAATGTTTCCATAAATTACTACGTACCTAACCCATGTTGTGATGGTAGATTCAATAAAAATTAGCCACTGCCCATAAACTGGCCGAGCATGACTAATCAAGCAATAAATGATAATAATTTAGTATTATCATTTCCTAACAAACATATATATTATAAATAACTATGTTAATTATTTGAAAATTAGTTTTATATAAAATATAATCTTAAGTAAAATTATTCCATTTAACAATTTTGAAAATAATATTGTGTCGGTTTGTTCTGTTTAAGTGTTTAGGAATCCCTATTGATAAAGCTGATCAGACGCATCAACAGAATCCATAAGAATTCAGCAGACCAATCAACATAATACAAAAATATTGTTATAGCACTAACAAGTACGTACTCTCATATGTATAATACACTCAAACTCATAATAAGGCATTCCATTACCCCATCTCCTAGTGAGTCATAACCAGCCAATGCCAAGGTGCTCGCTTAACTTTGCGCTCTGATACCAAGATGTAACGAACACCTTTTCGACCCTCGAATGTTGATACTAATACATCCATGGTATCCATGTTCAAAGCATCCAAGTGTCGAAAAGACAAAAGGTTAGGGTAAAGTAAAACGAAGAGAAGAAAAGAACAAGAAAGAAGAGAATAATAACATCAGAATCTCACAACTGAATGATGACATACAATATCAAAATGATACTTTTACAAAGGAAAACTATATAGATACAATAATCAGAGTAAACTAACCTATCAACAGCCTAGACAGTTATAACAACCGGTCCACACAATTGTTGATATAAAAATAAACAAAGTAATGTAGTGGAAATAAAATCTATGGTAGGTAATCATCCATCTCATCTCCTAGAGCTCCAATGAATCAATAGCGATATTTGGAAATATACACAGGGCTGACCCGATCATTATAAGAAGAATATCACCCGGATCAGTCTGGTAAATCAGCGTGAGAAAAATTCAAGTACTTTGAATTACTATATTTGTAAAACCCTTTAAAGAATAAAGGTATCTCGTACGACCATGCCGCAAATAAACACAGACGGGTTTTTACCTTACGATAACCAAAACATTTATATATAAAATCTTGTGATATTATAATAATATCTAGGGTGTTCAATATAAATATAAATCATAGCTGAAATGGTTACATTGGTCACATTTGAAAGCATATTCAGGTATACAAACAAAACTGCTAAGGTACGTTCGTATAAATGGATTTTCCACGGAGAACTCCCTAGTATATTCATAAGCCATACTGAGACCGATCACATATGACAAGGGTCAAAAACTACCTTCCGAGCGTCGTATATCTCTAGATAAAATATATCATAAGGTAAACACAACCAGCCCATGCCCTAACATGTGAACCGAGTATCATCAACTCCCCGTGCACAACATATCGATAAGCATACTCTAGATAATGGAGTTGACGTACCCTCTATTTGGGTGAGCTGAACCCAGGATCATGCACCCTACTCTATCTTTAGTCATTTCCTAATGTCGAGGCTACGTTCAACTTCTTCACATGAGTTTTCAACAAAACTCGATCAAATAATGAATCCCACATGGATCTCATCATCTCAAAAGATTTCGGAACCACACATTGTTTCCATTATTCCACTTCCAAATCACAGAACACGTATAATAGTTTTGGAGTGATATTCGTTAAGTAAAACACTTAACAATCCTGGACTCTTCGAAACCAATCGATGAATTTCCGGTTAACTCAATTCCGGTTCTTTTAGAAGTAATCGAAAGCTAGAGATGTTTCGTACCGATGCTCCTCCCTGGGGGTTCTTATTGGTATAAATAAAGCATTCAGTATACTTCCTAAGTTAAGTTTGGTCAAGATCGATAGTCAACTAATCGGCTATCGAGCCTTGAATGCTTGCTTATGGGAATCAAGGTTCTACACTTTACACTTTTCCGACCTTTCTGCTTAACTATTCCTCGGCCTAGAAGAATGCCGATTGGTTAGAGCTCTATTGCTCCGTCCCTACCTAAACATCAGTCTTAACTCTCACAAATAGAGAAGCATACTCGTTTGGGTTTTAGTGTTAAGCATATTAGTACTAACATCCCATAAACAATCAAACTAAGGTCATTACATAGTTGTTACTTATCATCCAAGTGTAATCAAGTCACATAAACGAATTTTAATCCTTTGTAATTAATTTATTAATTAAAACCCTTTTTGTTAGTATGACATCTTTTTATCTAATAAAACTTCTTCTATAAATCAAGACTTCCTTTATTATTTAATACTGTTTTATTAATTAAAACTTCCTTTATATATTGTATAAATATATTGGATTTCTCTTTATAAAAGATATATACTTGTCTCTATAAATTTAACAATTCATTTATTCTTTGAATACTTAAAAAGTATTTATATACTTATTCCAATGGTGTAAGTATATTCACAAATTACTTAACAAGTTTTACTTACTTGACGTATAATAAAAGAGAATAAAAAATTATTACCAAAACATTGTTATAATAAAATCGTTTTCTTTTATAAATTAAACATATGAAATTTTCTTTTCTTAATAAAAGATTTTAATACTTGTTATTATCTTTAAAATTCCATTATTAAAGATTTATATTATTTCTTCCAAAATATAATTCAAGTGTTTAAAAACAAATATTGTTAAAACATTGTTTACTACAAACCCTAAACCATTCCATTTAATCATTATCTTTAAAACTCTCCTTTTAAATGTTTGAATTACATTTAATGGTTAGATACAAGTGTTGCTAAAAACAATTGTTACAACAAACCCAGACATTTAATTTATACTTTGAAAACATTCCTCTTCAAAACTCCCTTCTTAAATATTTGAATTACATTTAAGGGCTAAAGACAAGTGTTGCCCAAAACGATTGTCACAACGAACCCAAAACCATTTACTTATATTTTTATACCAAAATCACATTAGTAATCATCTTAATATATGCCAGTATAATTAATAATAAGGGTTAAAAACAAATGTTGTTAAAAACACTGTTTACAACAACCCAAAACTATTTACTTATCCATTGATAACTTTAAACATTATTTTAAAGATCAAAGCATATCCACGCTTATTAATTAAGGAAATACACTTTTAGGTAATTCCTCAAACCATTTATTTTATCTCAAGTATTAAAATCCAATCTTCCTTTATTATATTTATAAAATATTTAATTTTGTATTTAAAACTTATATATACATAAATATCTTTAAAATACTTACTAATATGTTAAAATACTTTTAAATCTACTTAAAATATATAATAATTATTTATATAGAATATTATGTAAAAATAAGAAATTTTGAAATAAATAGAAAAACAAGTTTTAATCTTAAAAGTTACTTAGTTTAGAAATTCTTAGTTAATTGTTAAAAATATATTTAAACTTGAAATTAATTTTAAAACATTCTATTATAAGTTAGAAGACAACACTAAAAAGATTAGAGAAAAATACATAATTTAAATATCATTTTTAAACAAACTATAGTTTCAAATAGAAAATATAGCGTTTCAGCAAATGCTACAAATAATTCGCAACAGCACAAAAGTATTTCAGAAGCAGAGATTGCACTGCAGAAGTGCTACCAAACGTCCTGAGCTGTCCTTTCAGGTGAATTTGATATAACTTTGTGCCTAGATTTCGACATCTTAACAGATGATTTTTAATCCATTCTTTTTACAGTAGTTAGCATTATTGGGTACTTGAAAATTATGAAGAAAAATCCCAAAGAATATCTTTTATTTTAGAGAATTTTCCGAAAGCAGGGTATTTTACCAAACTGCACTTGTAGCGACTATTTTGTTATAACCTTTTGCACTTTTTCATCTAGCTATCAAATGAATTTGGCTTCAAAACTTTCTCAGTAAGAATAATATATTATTTACTTTGTTAATTGATAAATAAATTCCTAAGAAAGTTTCCAAAAAATTGCGCGTTATTTTCAAAGACGGGCTATTTTTAAAAGTCTCACTATAGCGACCTTTTAACTTCAATCTTTTGTTACTTTGATTTACTTCTTATATAACTTTGTAAATTATATTCTTTGCTTTTCTAAACACTTATAGAAGTGTAAATAATAACCAAACAAGTTATTATTAAAATATGTTTTTAAATCACCATTTTCACCAAGTTATAGTTCTAGGGATCTAAAGTACGCTTATAGCGACTATCGTTATACGGACCATTCCGTATTTAATTCCAATATTTAGTGTAATACTTATACCATTCCAAATTCAAACCATACCATTTATAACATATATTAACATATGTATTTAAACCATTTGTCCATTTTAAATGTCTATATTAACTTATCATAATTCACTGGTTTAATAAACAACTATTTATCCATTTACATATCTAATAAAACATATATTCAAGAGTGTAACTTTAAGTAGTTAGTGTCTATTATTATTTATATATAGTAAGCATATTAACATGTGATTTAACAGAAATTATCAAGAGATTAAGCAAGCAAATATCAAGCAATATTTCAAGTTATTAACTTGATTCAAAGTGAGATTAACTCACTTTTTCTTTCAACCAAATTCTTCCTACCAACATTCATTATAACAACACTTCACTACCATTTTCAACTTCATCTAAATCATCACCTAAACCTATTCTTTTCTCCCCTAAACCACACGCAATCACTTCCTCCCTCTCCCTGAACACACGGCCATTCTTTCCCCACCACCCTAGCTCACGACCCTTCATCTTTTCCTCCACTTCACCCATTGCCTAAGGCCATCATTACCCTATTTATTCACTTATGGCCATAGCCACTATTCTCCTATAAATGCACATGGCCAAAGGCCGTTAAGAAGAAGGCATATAGAAGAGAAGAGAAAGAAGTGAAGATATGGATTTGAGTAGAAATAAAGTGCATATGCATGTGTATTTATATCGTTAGGAAATGGATGGATAAGTGTGAATAAAACCCTCCTTATCCATGAAGTTAAGCATGTAAGACCATGATCATACACCACCATACTTCCTTAAATCAAGCCTTGATTTAGGGTCCTTTTGCACTAAATGTCCATGCTTACTTTTTCTAATTAACTCTTTAGTTTAATTAATCTTTCGTTGGTAAAGAGATGTGTTTTAATTCTTGTCATATGTTTTCATATGATAACTATTCAAGTCACAACACATTTACACAACTTGTATTGAATAAAAAGTTGATTTTTAGCAAAACGTTTTTCGGTCACATTTTCAATATTTATCCAAAATGTATATTTTTGTAAACACATTTCAAAATAATTTTTCTAACATTAGTTATTAATTAAAAAGTGTTTAATAAGGTTATAAAATCATATTTAATCACATTTAATCTTGGATTCAAATATTTAAATAATTTAGATATTAAATACGAAGTGTTTGAAATTTCAGGTTGTTGCATTTATAAAGATATATAACAGTTTGAATATATAAAGAAAATTGATATCGCTTTGTTGGTATAATAGCAATTTTTGTAAATAATTATTAATATTGATTTATATGATTTTATAATTCAAATGAGATCATTTTTATTAATTTAAAATAATAAAATTATTATATGATTTTATAATTCAAATTAAAAATTTATTTTCAAATTTTGTTTACATATATATATATATATTTATAATTTAAATAATAAGGGAAAATGTGACTGGTAATCGGTTTTCCGATTTTCAATGGTTTAACGAACGTAAATTGTTCAAATGTTATTGCAACCTTATTTATATGTCATGAACACATATATAACATACATATGCACATTGTAACTTGCACATGAACATATATACATATATACACACACACAGATTTACATTTATATATATAAAAAAATCTAAGGTATTTTTCATTTACTTAATCTTTAAGCATACATAAGTCATAAATGAGGTAATGGAGCACATGGGGGAAGGGCTAACGTGTAGAATGAGGGGATGGGAGGGGAGTGGGTAAGGGGTAGGATGGTAATATCATGTCTAGATATTTTTGCAAATTTTTTCCTATAAATACTAACCCTATTCTCTCACAAATTCACACATCCATTCTCTTCTCCTTTCTAAAGCATGAGATGAAGTAGGAGGGTTAAAAATGGTGAAATTGCTTAAACATTAATCCTCTAATTACTCTCTAACTTTTTCAAAACCTAATCACATTTTCTTCTCTTCTTCTCACTCCTTTCTTCTCTTATTAATGACCTTAGTTTGTGAGTTTTGGAGGGTGAAGGAGGGCTTTGGCCGTGGAGTCTAGGAAGGAAGGGGAGGTGATGGCGTGTGCTATGGAGGCTATGGCTGGGAGTAAAATGGAATGGAGGTGACGAGCGAGCACTTGGAAAAGGCGGAGGAGTTGTTTAGGTGATGGTATTAGTGAAGTGTTGATTGTTAGAATGTTGGTTGGAAGTTTTTATTTAGGAAATGGTGCGTACTCAATCTTAGTTTTATTTAAATAAAACTTCAGGTTGTAATAAACGTGGTAAATTAGAGATTAATATGTTGAATATGGGTTGATATTGGATGATAACTTGGTTGGTATTATGATTGGTTATAATATGATTATGATATGGTTGATAACTTGGTTTGATAAATGATAAGAGAAATCGTTAGTAATTAACCATTGTTAATTAAATATAAATTTAATCCATAAATAATATGTGTGACGCCCCACCTCTATACCCACGCTAACCAAGAACACTACGATGTAGTGCTGTCAATTAGCACGGAGAATAAGGCTGTGGAGGAGCGACCATCCATGTAACTTCTTTGTGCGAGCACCGATACGTCAGATAGAATAGAATGCATATCTTTTAAGGAGGAAATCCGACATACCGATGCAAACACAAAGCTATCACACGGTGGCTATATATAATCTTCGGAAACAAACATAGAAATAATCATAACATAAATCAGTCACAGACATCCATATCACAAAGGCGGAAGAAGATATGAATAAATATATAACACATGAAAGTGTACATCAGAGTGGTGGTCAGAAAGATCCACGATAATACAAAAGAATAGCATCACGTGCTATACAAAAGAATAAGTACACAACATAGAGTCTATATCTCAAAGGTGTACATCCAAAAACTACAAATCTATGTAGTTAGCCAAAAGTCAGAAATATCCTGAAGAGAAGTCAAGCAGAAGCACCTGTAACATCTCGGTCTGACCCGAGTATTATTTATAAGAAAATAATAAACGGATCAGTCTAACTATAAATATCAGATGATATGGTATACAGTAAAAGGCATGACATGAACATGTAATAACCATAGCGACATACTACTATAAGTACGTAAATGATAATCAACAAAAGATTTATCAATATCACAAGAATCTTCTCAGAGATAAAATAGGGTATCATACCCTAAACTTGTATTCATAACAAGTCAATTACACATAAATTCACCAATGCACAAAAGCTGATATCATATCAATGAAAATCATGAAAATTGGTGAAGCACAAAATTCCAGAAATCATCATCAGAAATCCAGAAAACACATAAAGGGGGGGGAGGCCTAACACATGAATGGGAGCATGAAAACTCACCTACGCGTAAACACATGACGAGATGATATCTCATGGAAGCTATCCATTAAATTTTCACACAGGAATGGCCCGAAGACCGTAGGAAATGTGATGGCGAAACATCACATAATCGGGGTATAGTCTCCCACGTAGACAAAGAGACATCGCTCAATCGCTAGTCTAAATCACAAAAATGATCGTCATGATCATAAGGAAGTGTCAATCACACCAAGCTAGTAAATATATGAGTTTAGCTTCATGTCCCATAACCATTTGCTTAACTTAAATATTTACGAACAAGCTGTAAATCTTCACTAGGAAATTGTCACAAAAAGGGTTCAATCGAACAAGTCCAAGAGCTAACCGACGAAGTGAACGCAAGCGTTTCATACCACTCGTTTTACTAAGTCGTTTAAGTCGATTTCTCATTCGAGTGAAGTAAAGGCTTGTATATACTAGTAGATTGAAAATCGGTTTGAGAGAACGAACTTTTGATATTTAAAATAGTGTTGAAATCGCTTTGATGAAAGAGTTTTGATATTTACTATTAGTATTGAAACCTTCATATATCTTTAAAATGACAAGTCATAAAACGATTGTAGAAACAAATCAATTCACGTTCGAAGACGTGAGTAAAGTCCAAAGAAGTCAATCCCAAAACCATCAAAGTAGAAATTCTGATAAATGCTTTGTCAGAAAAGATTGCCTACGCAGAGTAATTCGGGGTTCGACTTAGTGAAGGCAAGCTGGTCCAGCGACCTAAGGAAAAGTAGGTCATACGACCTAAGAGTTCACGCGACCTAACAAGGCTAAGGATAAGGTCGGAGACGACCTACGACTTAACAAAGTCCTGCGACCTAAGGAAAATCGCGACCTAAAAAGACCAAGTGTAAGGTCGGCGACGACCTAAGTTTTTGCCTGGGATTTATAGGTCGGCAACGACCTAAGATTTTGCCTGAGATTTATAGGTCGGCAACGACCTAAGACTTAAGGTTTAACTCGCGAACGACTTAACGTTTTGCCTGGGATTTATAGGTCGGCAACGACTTAACGTTTTGCCTGGAAATTATAGGTCGGCAACGACTTAACGTTTTGCCTGGAAATTATAGGTCGGCAACGACCTAACGTTTTGCCTGGGGATTTTAGGTCGGCAACGACCTAAGACTTAACAAAATTTGAGCGACTTAGTGGTTTGCCTTGGAATTTTAGGTCGGCAACGACCTAAGAAAGTGGAGACTTTTCAACACGCGAGCTAGCAGCCTGGACGACCTAAGGAGTTAACTCGCGAACGACCTAAAGCCTTTAACTCGTGAACGACCTAGGCCTTTAACTCGCAGGCGACCTAAGCCTTTAACTCGCAGGTGACCTAAGACTTAACTCGCAGGTGACCTACGACCTATGGATGGACGACCTAACTCCGAACGAGCTAAAAATGGCCAGAACGACTTAGTAGCAGTTTTTTCACCAAAATCACTAAAATTTGGAATTTTTCGCCAATCCAATCCAAACCAAATGCAACAAACATGCTAAAGTGATGAGGAATCATTCCCAACAGTCCAATGACGATTATAGGCAAGATGTGAGATCAAAAATCTCACCTTTTCCACGAATTTGATGTTGGAGAGCTTAAGAACGAAGCAAGAATCAACCCCTAGCTTGAATCTATGTTCTACACCTTGAATTTGGAGTTGAATCTCGGATTTGCAATAGAATTGGAGTTTGGAGTTTTAATTTCCACCTCCCACCACCATTTTTGATGAAGCTTGAATGTTAAAACAAAGGGTGAATGAAGTGAGGAAGAAGGTTGGGCTGAACTAAGGAAGTGCAGTCCAAACCAAAGTCTCAAGCGGGAAAAGTGACGAAAATTTCACTATCTCCAAACATATCGAAGTTTACACTCAAAAAGATCGCAAACGTCATTTTGAACTCAATGGGGATGGTCTCGAGTCCTAATTTGACCGTATGCAAAAAGTAGCTTTTCGGACTAACATCCGACTAACGATAAAATATTTAAATATAAAATCGATAGATATGCGGGTTGTTACAATATGTGTGTGGAGTTTTTTAGCCTTTTAATGGTTTTAAATATCTAAATAGAGTTGAAATGAATATTATAATAATATAACATTATAATATGAAATGAAATGGAAAGTGAGTTTGAAATATGAAAAGTATTTGTTTAAATGAGTTTAAAAGGATTTAGAAATATTTTATAAACATTTAATAGTGTTTCTATGAAGTTTGAAAAGAAATTGAAAAATAAGTCAAAACTAGGCGCGTCGCGTAATGGTAGTTCGCGATTTCGCGCCATAAAAATCAAATGAGTATATAGAATGGAATGTAGCTTGGAATTCTTTGAGATAAGAATTTTATGAACTATTATATCCATAGCTTTCAAATGAAGAAATAAAATCATGCTTTCATGTTGTATATTTTTATATAAGTCCAAAATAATTTTTCAAAATAATCGGGGTTTTGCAGTCTGGAATCCATAAAGGGAATTGCTTTAAAATGATAATTTTAAATCCTTCTAAAATATGGAATAAATTCTATAAATATTTTAAAATGTTTTAAAAGAGATTTGAGTTATATAAATAAATTTTCAAAAAGTAGAAAAGTCGTTTTGATCAATACTGCTTTTAAAAAACACTATTTGCAGCACTTTTTCGTAGCACTTTTTAATAACTTTTGCAAACAATGGTTTTAACTTAATTATTCTTTCCCGAAACCTTTTTGAAAATCTTCAAATAAATATTTAAGTAATTTAAAGATGATTATGAAATTTAAAAATGAGTATGCAGAAACCACTAGTACATTTGTGAGTGCAATAGAAAATCCAGCAAGGAATGGAATAGATCGAAGGGAAAGCCTGGATGCTCTAAAATAATTAAAAGTTAATTAAGTATATTACGAGATTTAGAGTCGATAAATTAACTTGACCAGCTTATGGGTGACAGAGAGGTAGTCTCTTGGCTTGGGTTTGGGAAACCAGTTGCCTACCCTCCCTAGCTACCCGGACTGGCCTGACGGAGGGGATAGTAAATTTGATTTATTCAGATCAAAATTTCCCAAAGTATAAAAGATATAATTTTCCAAATTTAAATAACTTGGATTGCATAGAAATGATCTTCTTATACTTGGTATTAAATTCCAAGGAGGGAATATGTACTACCCACGTGAATTTAAAAGGTGATTTCACCGTTATTCGATGGATAGTAAAGGTTGAATACAAAAGTTGATATTGAGTAGAATTACTATGATTTCCATGATTCTTTTTACTCAATAATTTTTTCCATTATGAGATTTAAATAAATGATTTTTAAATTTTTTCCTAAATTAAAGGTGAAATGATTTGGAATTATTCCAGGATTCAAAAAGGTTTAATTAACCAAAAGGATTTGATAAATGAGGCTTAATGATTCTATATACTGTTAAGAAGATAAATAGAATAATTTAAAATAATATGTATCACTGAGATATTTACGAACGAATAAAAAGATGAAATAAACTGAATGATGATTGATAATAAGATATGAACTTAACATCTTTTTAATCAATGATTGGTTCGTAGGAACCGATGTCGGATTTGGGTAAATCTTATCTGAAAACCACTTCGGACCAATGTATACGTTCGGTAGTGAAGACCCGATGAAGATGATGATTTTTGAAGACGGGGATCTTCATGATGAAGGGCTTTCCACTAGTCTCTCAGGATGAAATTTAACATATCATATATTTATGGTGGCAGTAGTACTTTGTTATAAAAATCTTCGATCACAAGAACTTTTCGCTACTAATCCTAGGGGTAATTCCCGACAGGATGTAGTAAGAGGAGTGCCTTCGGTTTTGTTCAGTCCCAGAACAAACTTGTATGGACGAATGTCTAACATTGCATTTCCGAGATCACAACGTTGAGTTTTACAAACATACATCTGTTTGGTGACGGAGAAGGCAACTTCTCTTAGCTTAACACCCTTCTATGAGACGTACGATCTCAGAGGTTGTATGTTCATGAAAATCAATAATGATAAAAGGAATGGCAATGTGGCATTCAAAGCGAAAACTGATATGATCAAAGAGTGGCTTTGTGAAAAGAAAAGCATGGCTTTGTGGAGCGTAGCCTCGTGAGCCTCTCATCCTAGAAATGATACAGGATACTACGTGGTTAGTTGCATATATTTCAGGAGTATAGGGGAGTTCAGTGGATCCTTGATCCTCGGGCAGATACAGCGACATCTGAGTCTTGGATGAGTAGCCGTTGAGTATTCTGTTCCATCGGAGTGGAAATTGTATAGCGGCATCTAAGTCTTAGATGAGTGGACATTGGATACTGTTATTGTTCCACTAAGGGAAGGCCACTAGTTCCATATCATGTTGCAAATCGAATTCCAATACAAACCTTTACGGTTTCATTTGTAGAACCTAGTATGCCTTAAAATTTAATTATGGGTAACAATTTCGACTGTTTTTATGATATGTGAAAAGCTTTATCAAAGGATTGTCATCAAAGAAAATATCAAATTATTTTGGTATACAAGTGACTTAGTTATCATAAGGTAAAAACCCATCTGTATTTATGTGTAGACATGGTCTTATGAGATACCCTTCTTTTCAAAGGATTTGATTGACATCAGCATGATCTATACATTAAATTTCGAGCATCTCACGCTGGTTTATCAAGCCTGATCCGGGTATTTTAATACTCGGGTCAGATCCGAATAGTTTCAGGTTTAGTTGAAGACGCTTGGAGTTTCCAAAGGAGAGCTGGAGCCTTTAGCTACGTATGGACGTATTCTATTATTCGCTGCATCTGTTGCATTTGTTTTTATTTTTTAGCATTTGTAAGGACATAGGGTTTATAACTGTCTAGCTTGAATCTAGGTTAGACTCTGATATTGTATTCAAATTTTTCTACTGTACAGATTATTGTTGAAATAATATTTGTTATTCCATTTGTGTGAGATTCCATTCTATCTTTATTTTATTTTTCCCCTAACAATCATTTTTTCCAGCACTTGAATTTGTGGCACGTGAATACCGAGGATGTATTAGTACCGATATTTGAGGGTCAAAAATCTCGTTCGTTATAGAAGGTATATTAGATCCAATCTAATAAAACGTTAAATAAAATCTTACTTTATTTAAAGTTGGTTAAAAGGAAGTTCAAGATTGATTTAATTAAAATGCATAGTGTATCAAATACACCCAACAATTATTTATAAGAGTTAATTTAGGGAAGGAAACCTTTCGTTTCTTTCATTAAAATAGGTAAGTAATTGAGAGCTTAATTTGCATTATATGGAGAGATAAGCCTTTCATTCTCTCTCTAATTAAATTGATTGATTCATTAAATGTCATTGACTAGCTATTAATCCATGGCATGAAATGTAACTATGTAATATCCTAAAATTTTCAACCATTCGCATCCGCACATAGCAGACTTGAATTGCTCAAAATATCAGATTGTTAATTTAAATTTGGCAAAACTCAGCAGATACAGTAAATAAAGATCACAGAATCACGGACACAGAGTAATATAAAAATAATGCAGCGGAAACAAAAGAATAGTAGTTCATAAAGCTACTATATATATATATTTAAAGAGTTAAACAAGATACAACAAAAGTCACAAATACATAGATGTCTCAATACTATAGTCAAATACAAGATCTGATCACATCACTGGAATCAACTGAATAACTGCAAGCTGAATAGATATAGCTGGATCTCCAAGCGAAGTTCCAACTCCAAAGGTGAGTCTCGAACACTGAGCCACTCAGTCTGACCCGAGCGTAAAGCAAAACACAAAACACTCGAGTTAGGATTAACATTCTTATATCAATAAATCCAACTCAAGTGAAATATCAACTGAAATACAAGTAACTCAAAGGATGTTTGGGATAACCATCCTCTAAGGATCCGTTAAACTATCTACTATGTAGTAATATACGCTATTATAATAATGTCTATAGTAAAGTAAGATATTAAAATAACGTTAAGGCGTTACCCATACCCCCTTAACATATTTTTATATATTCCCATAGTCTATAGAGTACCGTAATCTCCCCCGTAATGGGCGTCGTTAGAGGGCACTCCATAGGTATGGTACAAAACAAACTCGTAGTAAAGCACGCTAGGGTAGGTTACATGACACAACTAGGCAATGCCAGGGTAGATATACCAATTATGCATCCGGAGTAGTGGTAATGCATAGCAGCCACTACCGCCCACCTCCAAACACACTCCCGAGTAAAATCGAAGGGTGGCCACCAAATAAATTACAAGTCAGAATATAGTATCGATGGAATGTGTCCGATCAGAGGGGCTACCTCATTGGCCCGGAATTGCTCCTGTTTTAGCCACCTTATGCCAACTCACGGGAGTCGGGTCCACGTATATACCTCATATAGGATCGTCGCCACCATCCTACTTCATTCTGGAATCTCCACCGCGTACACAGTTGTTAAAGTGGTTTTCGGTATCGACAAAGTGTATGCCCATATCCGATCTCGGTCTCTTTAACAACCATATGTTATTATAACACCGCGGTCATTTCAAAATAGTTTATACTTCAAAACCAAAATATCATTTTCATTTCAAAAACCAAATCAATACGATATCATTTTCACTTCAAATATATATCCATTTCCAAAAATCATATCACTTTCCAAAGTTATAGCGCTTTCGAAATCATAGCCTTTTAAAATTATAATACTTTGGAAAACCATAACACTTCCTTTAAACAGTTTAGATATTAATAATAGTATATAAAATAAAATAGTTTATATAAAGTAGTTATAAGTTAAAAATATTTAATAATAAAGTAATTAGTATATTAAAATAGTTTATATAAAATAGTATATATTAAAGATGATTTATATTAAAATAGTTTATATAAAAATAAATTTATAAGGTAAAATAGAATTTAAAAATACTTTATAAAATAAAATAGTTTTCCTCAAGTTTCATAAATCGATTCAAAAATTAACTCGAATTCCAAAATTCAAATTTAATCAAATCTCAAATCATCAATTTCAATTCGATTCAGTTTCTCAATAAACCGTTTCAAATTATCGATTTCAAATACATATTTGAACCATAAAATAAGCCATTTCAATATATTTCACAGCTTTAAATATTCAACATTTCAAAACTAAATTCGATAATTTTATATATCTATATCAAATTCACTTTACTATTATTTAGTTTTGAAATATTTACTTAATCATTTCAATAACATCTAAATACAACTTCAATTTACAAATTTAAATAAACAAAATATCCCATTTAAATTTATATAAGTTCGAAATATTCATTTAAGTCACTTTTAATCAAATTCAAGTTATAAAACATATCTTTAAAAATCTCAAATTTAATAATTTCAAATCAAATTTATTTAAGTAAAATTCTTAAATAAATATAATTTCAAATTTATCTTTCCAACCTGACTCATTATAACTCTATATTTGAAAATATATATTTTAAATAAATACTTAAACATAATATATATCAACTTTAATAAATCAACTTTAATAAATCCTTAAAATCAATATTTATTAAAACCATATATTTCTCTTCAAAACCATAGAAATCATTTTCAAAATATTTATATATATAGACCAACGGTGTCTGTATATAATTTTCTATCCTATGGTCAAGTGACATAGATATTTATCATTTCAATCCGCAATTTAAATTTATATGGGTATATATCTTTTCAACCCACAATCCCAAATTCAATTCAATTGAAAATCGCTTGGGTTTATCATTTCAACCCATAACGATTTTCTCCTATTCTACAGATCGTTCGGGTGTGTATCATTTCAACCCATAGTGAATTCTATACTAACAGGGAACTTGCAGTGTGATAACAGATATGATAATAATATAACAGGCATATATCATCAATATAAATAACAGATAATGGTGTCAGATGTCACAGGTGAATGGATATAGATAATATCATACATATATATAGCAATGTAATAACTAACAGCAACATATTTCAATTGTCGTTTCAATTGAAATCAAATTTAATAAATATAAGAACGTTAATCGTGAGTGATTGCTCACCTTTCAAGGCTAGAGATGAACGAGAATGAGATGAGTTACGATCCCAAGCACAAATTTCAAAGTAAAGCTAAATTGGCACGAATTTGACGGACAAAGCTGATAACAGAAACCGATGAGAACAAATCAAAATTTGTTTGATAAAATTTAAACGAGATGTATGTTATATAAAAAATTTCCTTAAACCAAATATTCAATTTTAAAATACATATACATTTTTAAACAAATATTAAATTTTAAACATATATATTGAAATCAAAATATATATATATTTCAAAATCATTATTTCCAAACCCATTAACTAAAATCAAAATACCTGTATATATATTTTTCTCTCTGAAATCAATAAATATTTGAAAATCCAAACTTATGTATATTCATATATACAAATTGATATATAAGCCTATACAGACTCACATACATTAAAAACAAACATATACACACATTATATTTTTAAATCAATGTGTGTGTGAATACTTGTTTTAAAATGACATAAACTTATATTTTATATTATTTATTGCAAATATCAAATAACATATCATATATTTTTTATACATATTGCACTATAAACTGTAAGCATATGTATACAGTAAACATGAAATTTTTCTTCATATATATATATATATATATATATATACTGTAATAAAAATTATAAAACAAAGAATCCAAAGCTTAACAACTTACATAACCAACTTGTATTTGTCTACTTATACACAGATTTTATAACCTATAACATGTATTTAACTTGCATACATATAGATATAACCAAACATACAATATAATACTGTTATAAAATAAAGTATATGCATGTAAACCAATTTTATATACTGACATATTTTATATATATATATATATATACACTAACACTTATGAACCAGAAACAAATTATACTAACAGATCTTATAAATACCAATTATACAACTCATAGAAAATGACTAATAGGCAAACTTTTAACATAATATATATATAATACTTTAGACATTGGATGTAAATACTATAGCATATGTTCAACTAATATTTAATACATATATAGACTACAAATGTACATATTATAGTAAATATATAAACAGTATAACAGGTTTATAATAAATCTAACTCTTATATATATAGCTGCAATTATTAAAATACCCATACATAAAAACAATATCGTAAAGCCAATGTAAACTTATATAAACTACTTTTATACATATAAAATATCACCAGAGAAGGAAAAACAAAGATAAAATGCTCGGCTTGACAAATATATAATACTAACATATTATAGCTTACATAAACGAATATAACATATACATATATAGCTTATTATTATTATCATCAATTGTAGTTTGCGCAACACGCAAAATATATACGCGAACAGAATATATAATATTCATAAATTTATATACCATAACTAATACATTATATATGACAAAATAAGATATATATATATATACCTAACTGTATCATAACCGAGATATATGAACACAGATGCTAGAGATGGGATAAGCTCGGCAGGAAGAGAAGGAGGGTACTGAGTAGGAGAGGCTGTGACTTCGGTTGTGGAACAGCTCTCGGCTAGGGTGTAACGGCTGTTGAGGTGTTTGAGTGGAAGGTGGTGGTGGTTGCTTCGGCACGGGTGGAAGATGGAGGAGCGAGGCCAGGTGGAAGTAAAGTCGGGCTTGGCTGATGAGTAGAGGTTGGCATCGGCTTTGGGTTTGAGGCTTGAAAATAAAATAGATGACGAGAGGAGAGAAGAGCAGAGGAAGAGAACTGCAGTATAAGTTTATTATATTTTGGAATGAAAATAGACCCCAAAAGCAAATACAAACCATCAAGTTTTATTGAATAGCAAGCAAGAGAAAAGTCAAAATATTTATTTCTTAGAATACAAATAGTTATAACAGTTTGATTCCTAATGGAAGACAACTGAATAGACAATTAACCCAAAAGGTTGAAAGTGAGCACCGGTACAGCTACCGGTTTCCATGGATTCAGCTGTGCCGGACTTCAAAACACAGAATGGAATATACCATATAAATCAGCACGACGAGACGATCAAAACGGTATACATATATCTATGGTACGATCATCCTATCAAAAGTCGATATTCGGTACCGAAAATGCTGCTAATTTGCCAAAAATAAGATAAACGGAGCAATAGCAGTCCAAATTTGACGAAACGAAATATGACATCTCACTCAAAAGACGATATACAAATTTTCCATAGAAAAATATTTAGGTTTGAAAAACATTTTATTATTGTCAATTATTAATTAATTGAAATTGAAATAGAATTACACAAAAAAAATAAACTTCCATATTATCAGATGAAAATTTTCCAGTTGCTATGCTTAAATAGACGTATTTCAAACATTAAATTTTCAATTCAAAATTTTATTATTTAAAATTTCACAAAATTCAATTAATTAAATAAATAAACCTTTAAAATTTACGGGTTGTTACACTCTCCCCCACTCAAAACTTTTCGTCCTCGAAAAGGAAGGAGGTAGGAGAATGGAAACAATCCAGAAAGAAAAATAGATTGAAATACAAATAAAACAATTAATTTAACCCATATAAATTTCAATTTAAATTAATTAATATTCAATAATTGATATTAATTTCAAAGTATTTCAATAACTTGATCTAATTTCAATTTATTAATTTCTTCAAAACAAAATTTATTTTATTTATCTCTTTTATTATTCAATCAACTTATTATTCTATTCATCTCTATTAACCTTTTTATAATCAAAATTAAGTGTATAACATTTATTATACACACTCAAATTTTATTTATAAAAACATTTTGTATTGTATATTATCCAATTACATAGTCAACTTCTGAATAATTTAGGTAAGTTATATTAGAATGAAATTGGATATTATACAAGTAAATTTCTAATTCAATTCTTTCAAGTTTAAATATTTATTCAAAAATTTAAGAGTTAAATTTTCGATTTTTAATTCAAACCATTTTCTAGATAAATATATATATACCATATATACCAAATCAAATCTAAAATCATATATATATATATATATATATATATATTGTAATTCAAATCAATTTAACTTCCAAAACAAAAGTGTAGCAATGCTACAGGATGGTCTCTCCACTCTGAAACTCAAAAATGAATGTCGATGATGCTGCAGTCATCACCGAAATTATTTTCCAGTGACAAAGAAAAGATTACAGATTTAAAACTTTCAAAATTCTTTTGAAAATCATTTATATTCGAAAATACTTTAAATTATACACATTTAAAACTTTAAAACCCAAAGCATGGAATCACCGGAAATTTAAATTCTCAAATTCTGATTTAAGTTTATTTAAATTCCAAATCAATTTATAAACCATGTTATAAATTCATTTATAGAACAATAAATGATAATCAAATATTATCTTTTCAACAACCAATTAACTTATTAAATTCTAGAAAAATTTACTTATATATTTATAATATAATCATACAAATTTATTTCATTTACCAAATTTGAAAACAATATTGTGTCTGTTTGCTCTGTTCAAGTGTTTTGCAAATCCTATCGATTGCGTTGATCAGACGAATCGATCGAAAACCCAAATCAACATCAACAACTCAAACAACACAATATAAAACATTTAATATTAATTTACAAATACACTCCCTCGCTCGATAATACATAATGGATTAAACAAGGATAGAGATTCAAATTAGAGGGACCCTGCTAAAGGATAGGTCCGATAGGGAGATAAATAGATTACAAAGAGAGAAAAGAATGGATAGACTTATATAAATCACGGACAACCTTAACCGGGTCAACCGTGATTTCTAGAATAAGATCGATGCAGAATTTTGAGGCAAATCGATATTCGATCGCCAGAGATAAAATTTGGGCATAGCAAAAGATAGCAGCATCGTAAACCGAAGATACAGAAATCTATAGTGAATCGATGTCTGTTGTAAAGGAGTTCCATTCTTTTACAAATCATTCAGTGGAGCTATGGGTGCTCCAGAATCAGAAGAATACGAATAGGGAGAGACAAGAATGGATTTTGGAACCGAGGGGAACGTTCCAAAATTCAAAGGAAACCGAATCAAAAAGAAGGAATTCAAGCTCGAACGAAAGTGATTCTATAATCAAATTTACTACATATGCAAAGTATTGCCTAAAACCAGAGCTCTGATACCACATGTAACATCCTGAAATTTTCAACCATTCGCATCTGCACATGTCAGACTTGAATTGCTCAAAATATTAGATTGTTAATTTAATTTGGCAAAACTCAGCATATACAGTAAATAAAGATCACAAAATCACGGACATAGAGTAATATAAAAATAATGCAGTGGAAACAAAAGAATAGTAGTTCATGAAGCTACTATATATATATATATATAACAGAGTTAAACAAGATACAACATAAGTCACAAATACATAGATGTCTCAATACTATAGTCAAATACAAGATCTGATCACATCACTGGAAACAACTGAATAATTGCAAGCTGAATAGATATAGACGGATCTCCAAGCGAAGTTCCAACTCCAAAGGTGAGTCTCGAACACTGAGCCACTCAGTCTGACCCGAGCGCAAAGCAAAACAAAAAACACTCGAGTCAGGATTAACATTCTTATATCAATAAATCCAACTCAAGTGAAATATCAACTAAAATACAAGTAACTCAAAGGATGTTTGGGATAACCATCCTCTAAGGATCCGTTAAACTATCTACTATGTAGTAATATACGCTATTATAATAATGTCTATAGTAAAGTAAGCTATTAAAATAGCATTAAGGCGTTACCCATATCCCCCTTAACACATTTTTATATATTTCCATAGTCTATACAGTACCATAATCTCCCCCGTAATGGGCGTCGTCAGAGGGCACTACTGTGATATCCCGGGAATTTGGACAATATCAATTTAATAATCTGCATTGGAAATTAAATTGATTTGATGATCTTTGTTAATAAAATTGAATAAATTTAATAATCTAATTAAATAAATATTTAATTAGTGATTTATCTTTTAAAAGTTTAATAGAATATTTTCTATTTATAATATATATGTATAATTGTATATATTATAAATAGATGAGTTGATCTGAATTTAACAAATGAAATTATGTTTTCAAATATTTGGTAATTTGGAAATTTTGATTTAAATTAATATTAAGCTTTCCAAAGACATTTAAATAAATAACTATATAGTTTAAAATACATATTATAAATGTTTAATTGTTAAAATAGATTTTTAGCTTAAAGTTCAAATTTAAATAAAAAGGTTTGTTTATTTCTTTTTACATATTATTTGATATATATGATTTAAACATAGAAGTTTAAATACAATTTATATATGGTATTGATTCATTGAATAATAGAAGTAATTTATAATCTCTTTTATAAATTATTTAAATTTGTCAAATTTGATATTTTCAAATAATAATTATAATACTTTGTTTTTATAAACATAAATAGATAAAATTGTTATTTAAATGGTAGTTATATATGCATATATATAACTTGATTTTAAATTGGATTTTTATTGTTAAATTTAATATGAATTTGGATTTATAATAGAAATTAAAAGAATAAACATTTTAAAAATATTTGGATAAGCTTTTAATTTTATATAATTTGTTTACTTACATTTTCTTCAAAAGAGAAATGCATATATACATTTAGGTAAGTATTTATAAATAGTAAACTAGTATAAAAGCTTTTATTTACATTTTAAAATAAATAAATATATGTATTAATTACTAAAAAGACAAGTGTAACAAAATAAAGACACATGTTATTTTCCTTGAGCCTCATTTCTACAAGTGTTAGATAATTAATATGATATAGGACAAGTGTCACATTTAATTCAATTTTTCTTTTTCTTTTTATTAAATCATTTCAGCCTTCATACATATGTTACCTACGTTCATTCTTTTTCCATATTTTTCTCTTTTCAAAACTTGAGAAATATTTTCAGCCTGTACAAATCCTAAAGCAAACCCTCCTCAAAACAAAATCTGAAATCAATTCCTCAAACCAGAAAATCAATTCAATAGCCTGTAATTCTTTTTAAATCAAACAACTCAAAACATTAGCCTGCATCTTCTTCAAGCCTGGAATCAAGTAGTCTCTGTTTCAAGCATTCCAGTTCTGTAGGGATCAGAAATTCAACTTTATTAATCAAAGAAGAATTCAAGTTTAAGGTTTTCAAAAGAAAAATCAAAAGCATGCAGTTTTAAATCAAAACAAAGAAGCAACTCAAGTCTTTAAATCAAAGGGCATTTCAGTTTTAAGGGATTCAAAAGCTTTTCGAATAGGAGGCTCTGTTCTTCATCCTCAAAACTGTGAGTAACATCGCAACTTAAATAGTTTAGGTATATAATTATGTTGCAGGATTACCTCTGAAACCAAGTATGTTTTGTGAATGCATTTTTAAGTATATCTCTGTGCATGTATGTATATGAATATCTGGTTGTGTGCATGCTATTGTCTCTGTGACTACTGTATTTTGTTTCCAGACACAAAATTTTTGATTTAAAAACCATTATCTTTTGATCTGCTTGCTGTTAGCACTTAGGCTTCAAACAAGATTTGTTTGTTTGATTTTAGATTAAGTTTTAAAATTTTAATTAAGTTAAATTAAAATTGAAATCTCATTGGAAATTTAAAATGGACAGAGCAAGTTCAAGATAAGTGAAAACTCAAACATCTTAATTTATGAATTCATATATATAAACTGAATATCTATCCAAAAACATGATTTTTAGAAGTTAAATCATTATTTTTAGTTTGGTAATTTTTGAGATAATCGGTATTGAGGGATTTTGGGTTTATTGCCAATCTACGGTAATCGGCGAAATGATCAGAGATGAGTTTTTGGTTGGAGTTAACTTGTAGGAGGATGGTTCCAGGAAAAATGGTTTGTTAATTTTTAGATGATCGTAGGAGTGTCACGATATGGAAATAGGGTTTTAGTTGTTTTTTTGAACGGCTTTGTTGTCGTGATATTTGCGATTTGGATTCGTGGCCGGAGTCGTTCGCATTTGGGAAAGACGAAGCTCAGGAACGAGGCGGTTCGATGGAGTGGTCGGAGAGGTCTAACGGTGTCAGGTTCGTCGACAATGGGGGTTTTTGGTGGTTCGAGTTTCTGCAGTAATTCGAGCAATGGGTTCGAATTTTGATTCGCGTTCTCTTCGTTGGATCTGGGTTTGATTTTGTTCTCGCGTGTGATCGTGGGATGAACGGCGATGGTCGCGACGACCTATGGTGGCCGGCGACAGTGCACGTGCACCATGCACGATTGGGAGCAGGTGGAGTTTTGTTTGGAGAAGAAGTATTGTGCTCGGGTATGTGTTCGTGATTTGTGGTGGAAGACTCGAAGGAACTGTTGAGTAAATGAAGGTATGGCTCGAGTAGAATTGTATAACAGGTTTTAACAGAGACCTGTTTTTCAGTTTTTAAATTTTAAAATAAAATTTAAAACTGATGTTTAAATCTAAAAGTAAAGATAATTAAGATTTAATGATATGGGATAAAATAAATTATTAAGGTAATTAAAAATAATTAATCAATTTAATTAATTTATGACTTGAGTTAATAAATTAGTAATTAAGGGTTTAAAACTTTATTGATGAAGGATTAATTAAATTAATTTAAAGGTTAATTAATTTGAATTAAGGATCATTAATTTTATAAGTTAATGGTTAGGAATAAATTAATCAAGTAATTAAGGTTTAATTAAGTTATAGTTAAGTACTTAATTAATTAAGTAATTAGAGATTAATTTATTGATAATTAGGATTAATTAAGTTGTAATTAATAATGGTTAATTAATGTTTAATAATTTTAGAAAGGTAATTAAAATAATTAATAGTTAATGTAGATCATTAACTAAGGATAATTAATTAATGTGATTAATTTTGATAATTAATTAAGTTTAATTAATTTAAAGGATAATCATTTGTGAAATTAATAAAATTACTTAATGGAAGTAATTAAGAAATTAATTACTCATTGTAATTAATTGAGTTTAAATTGATAAGTTAAGTTAATTAATTCAGTTTAATTAATTTAGATAATCATTTAATGATTTGTGAAGTATAATTACTTAATGTAATTTAATGAAGATTAATTACTTAGGAAAGTAATTAATAGATAATTACTTATGTAATTAATGGAGTAATTAAGGGTAGTTAATTACTTAATGGAAGTTAATCAAGGGATTAATTAAGAAATTAATTAAGGAATAATTAATTTATTTTAAGAAGTAATTAAGGTTAGTTAATTACTGAATGTGATTAATCAATAGTGATTAATAAGTTATGGTTTAATTAAAGATCAATTACTTAATGTAATTAAGTAATGATAAAATGTAATTAAGGATCATTAATTAATATAATTAATGATGTAATTAAGAATTAATTAATTAAGGAATAATTAATAACTGAGTGATTAATTAATGTAATTAATTAAGGATTAAGGTAATTAATTTTAGTTAATTAATTAATAAAGTAATTAAAGGTTAATTACTATAATTAATTAAGAATAATTAATTTTTGAATTAATTTAATGTTAATTACTTGAATGTAATTAAATGTAATCAATCAAGGATGATTAATTAAAATGAATAATTGGATGGTGAATGATTAATTAATTAATAATGACTTAAGTAAGATGGTTAATGATGGAAGTAATTAATTTAATTCATTTTAAATTAATTATAGATGGTAATTAATAAATCATGGCTTAGGGATATTGAATGATACTGATTTACCTTGAATGGTTTCTCAGAGATGAGATAATTGGTACTGTATGATTTGGATGCTTTGGTTTCATAATGATGATGATATGGATTATCTGCTTTTAATGATAATGTCGATTATCTATTGTGAATTATCTATCTGTATGTAAATAGATAATAGAATTGAATTGTTTTAACTTTAAAACAACTTGGCCTTAAAAGATACGTTTTGGATTTCGATGAGACCGGGATCGGGTTTCCGTATACCGGAATTCCAGGTCTGGAGACCCGAATACCACATCGATCCAAATTTACGTTAAGTCGTGAAATCAAATTGGAGCAAGTGAAGACTCGAGGTGTAAGAACTATTCTTTGTCAATATAACTCTGAGGGTGATTCCGTAATGAGTTGACGGAGATAGTACTTTCAGATTCGAGATGAAGATTCAGAGTGCAAGGGTTATGGTCGTTAACTCTGAGGGTGATTCCAATACGAGTGTAACGAGATAATGCCTTCGGTTTCGTTCGAACCCGGAACGAACTTGTATGGATTGAATGCTTTCAGAACATCGTCAGGTGGACGATGAGCATTCTAAGTGATGTCCTGATTAAAGGTAATCGTAGCCTCAAGCCTCATCAAACCGGAAATGGCTAAAACAGGGGAGGTGCAGCAAGGTTAGTGGGTAGCACCCAAGTAGGACAAGATTATCCCTGTCTAGAGGTCCCTTCTTATTATTCGATTGAGTGGGCAGTTGAATTGCAACAACTGCTGGGATATCTTGTGCGGGAATTATCCAGTAAGGGATGTTCCGGCCTTGTGTTGCAGGGGATTGGGAGTGATCCTCGGTACGGTGATCTAGGCCACGTACTGTGACGGGCGGTACCCCGGTAGCCCTGCCATTGTATGGAATCCAAAATCCAATAAGTGCCGTACGTATTAGTTGTGCCCAACTATGTTGGAACGTGAGATGTAAGCATTCCAGCTATTTCTGTATTTTACTTGAAAACCCTAGACCCTATAATAATATAACTGGATTTCCTATCAAATGTTTTGGTTAGCGTAAGGTAAAAACTTACCCATGTTTATTTGTGGGGAGTCTTACGTGATACCTTTGTTTCAAAAAGTTTCGAAGTTAAGCAACTTTAACCTGTTACTCACACCAGACCCATGTCTGATCCAAGTTGTTTATTTCTGTTTTATAAACTCTTGGGTACTCAAATTTTTACGAGTAGCCAAGGGATTCAGGTTTAGCTTTGACGAATATTCTGGAGGAGCAATGGAGCAGGAGGCTTCGGCGTTCGTAGATATAGTATTCCGCTGTGTAGATCTCTGTGATAGTGTTTGTATTGTATTTGAGTTGTAATGTCTAGACAGATGTTTATAACTGTCTAGTATGTGATGTATATGTTGTGTAACTCTGATAAGTGTTGTATATTATGTAATACTTTTGTTATTAATATAATTTATTCGTTCCGCTGTTGAGATTCTGTTGTTGTTTTTCTTCTTCTCTTTCTTTTCTACTTTCTCACCTCTTTCTTTTCTTCAAAACGATGCGTCTTCCTGGACGTAGGATGGCGGGTCGTTACAGTGGTATCAGAGCTGTAGGTTGAGTGAATACCTAGGCTCTGGAGTAGTGTCTATCTTGAGAGAGCGTATTTGTAATTTTTATATAACTATATATATATTTATTCTACCTATTGTTGGATTACCTGCTCGGGTTTTCCAAAATTAAGTTATAAAAGTAGATGAGGTAGGTTGTGTGTAACACAACTACCATTGATTGGAGTTTGAATGTTTGGAGTTGGAAGTGTATTTGATGAGACTGTAGACCAAATACCATCTCGAGTGAGCTTTGCTGTGGTGAAGGATTTCATTGATCTCCGAAAGAAACGATTAAGGTTCGGAGTCAATCTTTGAAGTGCAGTTGGATGAGTAGAGTTTGGATCTACCAGTTAAGCAGAAGCAAGTGATGTATCTTGGTAACTTCTGGAGGAAGTAGCTGTGTGATGAGATACAGTGATTATGGATGTTCCTGAAGATATTTTCTTTGGAACGAGTTTAAGGAGTAAGTCTGCTTCGGTGTTGTGGATAAGTTCAGCATGGCGTCTTTGTTTGAGATTCGAATTTCTCGAGAAGCTTTGGATAGGAAGTCTTTGGCATCAGTGTCAGCCGTGCAGTTCGGAATGTTCTGTGTGTTAGCAGGAAGTTTTCTGGCTGAGCAGTTTTTCTGAAGGTGAAGTTCAGAAGCAGCAAAGTGGATCCATTTCTTCGATGGATTGGATAGATAAGTGTGAGCTGTTCCGATAGGTAAAGAGAGAACAGTTTATCTTTGGAAATAGGATGGGTTGATCGCAAAAGTGACTTGCAATTGCTGAGTATTCTCTTGGGTTATCAGAGTTTTCTAGATGTCTTCAGGGAAGTCAGAAGTTGTTCGCATCTGGAGATTGAGTTTTCTTATCGACTAGAATTCCAGAAGTGATACCGGTGGATCAGCCAAGTTGAAGGATGATTCCTAGAGATAGAGTTTGGTGAAGCAGCTCAGGTTTTGATGGAGTATCTGAGTTTTCTTTATGGATCTGTTGGACCTTATTTCTGGGATGGGTTATCCAGTCTGGGTTGTGTTCTTCATCAGTATTCTTATCTACTTCAGATCAGAGTTGTGCAGCAGAAGCAGTTTGGGAATGCATCTCTGGATAGGAAAAGTTAGTTCAGTCTTCTGATGTTTAAGGAGTAGAGTTGGTGTTCTTGGTTTTGAAACCAGCAGTTCTGGAGGATTTGGTAGTTGAGTCAGACTCGTCTGTAGTCTGATATCCTGTTTAGTTTTGTAGATCTAGATGAGTAGGAACTCTGTAGCTTCGTAGTTTAGATTGTTTGTAGAGCAAGTGTCCCGGTATATATATATACTTGGGGAAACTCGGAAAATTTTAACCAGAATTTTGTCTGAATAATTAGAATTGTTTGATTGAATGATTGTTTGCTATGGTTGTTAGCATATGGTTGATAATATATGCTTGTTAAATCTTGAATAGATTATTAAATTACCTTTGTTTAAATTTCGGGGATGAAATTATTTTAAGGGGGGAGGAATGTGATATCCCGGGAATTTGGACAATATCAATTTAATAATCTGCATTGGAAATTAAATTGATTTGATGATCTTTGTTAATAAAATTGAATAAATTTAATAATCTAATTAAATAAATATTTAATTAGTGATTTATCTTTTAAAAGTTTAATAGAATATTTTCTATTTATAATATATATGTATAATTGTATATATTATAAATAGATGAGTTGATCTGAATTTAACAAATGAAATTATGTTTTCAAATATTTGGTAATTTGGAAATTTTGATTTAAATTAATATTAAGCTTTCCAAAGACATTTAAATAAATAACTATATAGTTTAAAATACATATTATAAATGTTTAATTGTTAAAATAGATTTTTAGCTTAAAGTTCAAATTTAAATAAAAAGGTTTGTTTATTTCTTTTTACATATTATTTGATATATATGATTTAAACATAGAAGTTTAAATACAATTTATATATGGTATTGATTCATTGAATAATAGAAGTAATTTATAATCTCTTTTATAAATTATTTAAATTTGTCAAATTTGATATTTTCAAATAATAATTATAATACTTTGTTTTTATAAACATAAATAGATAAAATTGTTATTTAAATGGTAGTTATATATGCATATATATAACTTGATTTTAAATTGGATTTTTATTGTTAAATTGAATATGAATTTGGATTTATAATAGAAATTAAAAGAATAAACATTTTAAAAATATTTGGATAAGCTTTTAATTTTATATAATTTGTTTACTTACATTTTCTTCAAAAGAGAAATGCATATATACATTTAGGTAAGTATTTATAAATAGTAAACTAGTATAAAAGCTTTTATTTACATTTTAAAATAAATAAATATATGTATTAATTACTAAAAAGACAAGTGTAACAAAATAAAGACACATGTTATTTTCCTTGAGCCTCATTTCTACAAGTGTTAGATAATTAATATGATATAGGACAAGTGTCACATTTAATTCAATTTTTCTTTTTCTTTTTATTAAATCATTTCAGCCTTCATACATATGTTACCTACGTTCATTCTTTTTCCATATTTTTCTCTTTTCAAAACTTGAGAAATATTTTCAGCCTGTACAAATCCTAAAGCAAACCCTCCTCAAAACAAAATCTGAAATCAATTCCTCAAACCAGAAAATCAATTCAATAGCCTGTAATTCTTTTTAAATCAAACAACTCAAAACATTAGCCTGCATCTTCTTCAAGCCTGGAATCAAGTAGTCTCTGTTTCAAGCATTCCAGTTCTGTAGGGATCAGAAATTCAACTTTATTAATCAAAGAAGAATTCAAGTTTAAGGTTTTCAAAAGAAAAATCAAAAGCATGCAGTTTTAAATCAAAACAAAGAAGCAACTCAAGTCTTTAAATCAAAGGGCATTTCAGTTTAAAGGGATTCAAAAGCTTTTCGAATAGGAGGCTCTGTTCTTCATCCTCAAAACTGTGAGTAACATCGCAACTTAAATAGTTTAGGTATATAATTATGTTGCAGGATTACCTCTGAAACCAAGTATGTTTTGTGAATGCATTTTTAAGTATATCTCTGTGCATGTATGTATATGAATATCTGGTTGTGTGCATGCTATTGTCTCTGTGACTACTGTATTTTGTTTCCAGACACAAAATTTTTGATTTAAAAACCATTATCTTTTGATCTGCTTGCTGTTAGCACTTAGGCTTCAAACAAGATTTGTTTGTTTGATTTTAGATTAAGTTTTAAAATTTTAATTAAGTTAAATTAAAATTGAAATCTCATTGGAAATTTAAAATGGACAGAGCAAGTTCAAGATAAGTGAAAACTCAAACATCTTAATTTATGAATTCATATATATAAACTGAATATCTATCCAAAAACATGATTTTTAGAAGTTAAATCATTATTTTTAGTTTGGTAATTTTTGAGATAATCGGTATTGAGGGATTTTGGGTTTATTGCCAATCTACGGTAATCGGCGAAATGATCAGAGATGAGTTTTTGGTTGGAGTTAACTTGTAGGAGGATGGTTCCAGGAAAAATGGTTTGTTAATTTTTAGATGATCGTAGGAGTGTCACGATATGGAAATAGGGTTTTAGTTGTTTTTTTGAACGGCTTTGTTGTCGTGATATTTGCGATTTGGATTCGTGGCCGGAGTCGTTCGCATTTGGGAAAGACGAAGCTCAGGAACGAGGCGGTTCGATGGAGTGGTCGGAGAGGTCTAACGGTGTCAGGTTCGTCGACAATGGGGGTTTTTGGTGGTTCGAGTTTCTGCAGTAATTCGAGCAATGGGTTCGAATTTTGATTCGCGTTCTCTTCGTTGGATCTGGGTTTGATTTTGTTCTCGCGTGTGATCGTGGGATGAACGGCGATGGTCGCGACGACCTATGGTGGCCGGCGACAGTGCACGTGCACCATGCACGATTGGGAGCAGGTGGAGTTTTGTTTGGAGAAGAAGTATTGTGCTCGGGTATGTGTTCGTGATTTGTGGTGGAAGACTCGAAGGAACTGTTGAGTAAATGAAGGTATGGCTCGAGTAGAATTGTATAACAGGTTTTAACAGAGACCTGTTTTTCAATTTTTAAATTTTAAAATAAAATTTAAAACTGATGTTTAAATCTAAAAGTAAAGATAATTAAGATTTAATGATATGGGATAAAATAAATTATTAAGGTAATTAAAAATAATTAATCAATTTAATTAATTTATGACTTGAGTTAATAAATTAGTAATTAAGGGTTTAAAACTTTATTGATGAAGGATTAATTAAATTAATTTAAAGGTTAATTAATTTGAATTAAGGATCATTAATTTTATAAGTTAATGGTTAGGAATAAATTAATCAAGTAATTAAGGTTTAATTAAGTTATAGTTAAGTACTTAATTAATTAAGTAATTAGAGATTAATTTATTGATAATTAGGATTAATTAAGTTGTAATTAATAATGGTTAATTAATGTTTAATAATTTTAGAAAGGTAATTAAAATAATTAATAGTTAATGTAGATCATTAACTAAGGATAATTAATTAATGTGATTAATTTTGATAATTAATTAAGTTTAATTAATTTAAAGGATAATCATTTGTGAAATTAATAAAATTACTTAATGGAAGTAATTAAGAAATTAATTACTCATTGTAATTAATTGAGTTTAAATTGATAAGTTAAGTTAATTAATTCAGTTTAATTAATTTAGATAATCATTTAATGATTTGTGAAGTATAATTACTTAATGTAATTTAATGAAGATTAATTACTTAGGAAAGTAATTAATAGATAATTACTTATGTAATTAATGGAGTAATTAAGGGTAGTTAATTACTTAATGGAAGTTAATCAAGGGATTAATTAAGAAATTAATTAAGGAATAATTAATTTATTTTAAGAAGTAATTAAGGTTAGTTAATTACTGAATGTGATTAATCAATAGTGATTAATAAGTTATGGTTTAATTAAAGATCAATTACTTAATGTAATTAAGTAATGATAAAATGTAATTAAGGATCATTAATTAATATAATTAATGATGTAATTAAGAATTAATTAATTAAGGAATAATTAATAACTGAGTGATTAATTAATGTAATTAATTAAGGATTAAGGTAATTAATTTTAGTTAATTAATTAATAAAGTAATTAAAGGTTAATTACTATAATTAATTAAGAATAATTAATTTTTGAATTAATTTAATGTTAATTACTTGAATGTAATTAAATGTAATCAATCAAGGATGATTAATTAAAATGAATAATTGGATGGTGAATGATTAATTAATTAATAATGACTTAAGTAAGATGGTTAATGATGGAAGTAATTAATTTAATTCATTTTAAATTAATTATAGATGGTAATTAATAAATCATGGCTTAGGGATATTGAATGATACTGATTTACCTTGAATGGTTTCTCAGAGATGAGATAATTGGTACTGTATGATTTGGATGCTTTGGTTTCATAATGATGATGATATGGATTATCTGCTTTTAATGATAATGTCGATTATCTATTGTGAATTATCTATCTGTATGTAAATAGATAATAGAATTGAATTGTTTTAACTTTAAAACAACTTGGCCTTAAAAGATACGTTTTGGATTTCGATGAGACCGGGATCGGGTTTCCGTATACCGGAATTCCAGGTCTGGAGACCCGAATACCACATCGATCCAAATTTACGTTAAGTCGTGAAATCAAATTGGAGCAAGTGAAGACTCGAGGTGTAAGAACTATTCTTTGTCAATATAACTCTAAGGGTGATTCCGTAATGAGTTGACGGAGATAGTACTTTCAGATTCGAGATGAAGATTCAGAGTGCAAGGGTTATGGTCGTTAACTCTGAGGGTGATTCCAATACGAGTGTAACGAGATAATGCCTTCGGTTTCGTTCGAACCCGGAACGAACTTGTATGGATTGAATGCTTTCAGAACATCGTCAGGTGGACGATGAGCATTCTAAGTGATGTCCTGATTAAAGGTAATCGTAGCCTCAAGCCTCATCAAACCGGGAATGGCTAAAACAGGGGAGGTGCAGCAAGGTTAGTGGGTAGCACCCAAGTAGGACAAGATTATCCCTGTCTAGAGGTCCCTTCTTATTATTCGATTGAGTGGGCAGTTGAATTGCAACAACTGCTGGGATATCTTGTGCGGGAATTATCCAGTAAGGGATGTTCCGGCCTTGTGTTGCAGGGGATTGGGAGTGATCCTCGGTACGGTGATCTAGGCCACGTACTGTGACGGGCGGTACCCCGGTAGCCCTGCCATTGTATGGAATCCAAAATCCAATAAGTGCCGTACGTATTAGTTGTGCCCAACTATGTTGGAACGTGAGATGTAAGCATTCCAGCTATTTCTGTATTTTACTTGAAAACCCTAGACCCTATAATAATATAACTGGATTTCCTATCAAATGTTTTGGTTAGCGTAAGGTAAAAACTTACCCATGTTTATTTGTGGGGAGTCTTACGTGATACCTTTGTTTCAAAAAGTTTCGAAGTTAAGCAACTTTAACCTGTTACTCACACCAGACCCATGTCTGACCCAAGTTGTTTATTTCTGTTTTATAAACTCTTGGGTACTCAAATTTTTACGAGTAGCCAAGGGATTCAGGTTTAGCTTTGACGAATATTCTAGAGGAGCAATGGAGCAGGAGGCTTCGGCGTTCGTAGATATAGTATTCCGCTGTGTAGATCTCTGTGATAGTGTTTGTATTGTATTTGAGTTGTAATGTCTAGACAGATGTTTATAACTGTCTAGTATGTGATGTATATGTTGTGTAACTCTGATAAGTGTTGTATATTATGTAATACTTTTGTTATTAATATAATTTATTCGTTCCGCTGTTGAGATTCTGTTGTTGTTCTTCTTCTTCTCTTTCTTTTCTACTTTCTCACCTCTTTCTTTTCTTCAAAACGATGCGTCTTCCTGGACGTAGGATGGCGGGTCGTTACAACTACACAGGTATGGTACAAAACAAACTCGTAGTAAAGCACGCTAGGGTAGGTGACACGGCATAATTAGGCAATGCCAGGGTAGATATACCAATTACGCATCTGGACTAGTGGTAACGCATAGCAGCCAGTACCGCCCACCTCAAAACACACTCCCGAGTAAAATCGAAGGGTGGCCACCAAATAAATTACAAGTCAGAATATAGTATCGATGGAATGTGTCCGATCAGAGGGGCTACCTCATTGGCCCGGAATCGCTCCTGTTTTAGCCACCTTATGCCAACTCATGGGAGTCGGGTCCACGTATATACCTCATATAGGATCGTCGCCACCATCCTACTTCATTCTGGAATCTCCACCGCGTACACAGTTGTTAAAGTGGTTTTCGGTATCGACAAAGAGTATGCCCATATCCGATCTCGGTCTCTTTAACAACCATATGTTATTATAACACCGCGGTCATTTCAAAATAGTTTATACTTCAAAACCAAAATATCATTTTCATTTCAAAAACCAAATCAATACGATATCATTTTCACTTCAAATATATATCCATTTCCAAAAATCATATCACTTTCCAAAGTTATAGCGCTTTCGAAATCATAGCCTTTTAAAATTATAATACTTTGGAAAACCATAACACTTCCTTTAAACAGTTTAGATATTAATAATAGTATATAAAATAAAATAGTTTATATAAAGTAGTTATAAGTTAAAAATAGTTAATAATAAAGTAATTAGTATATTAAAATAGTTTATATAAAATAGTATATATTAAAGATGATTTATATTAAAATAGTTTATATTAAAATAAATTTATAAGGTAAAATAGAATTTAAAAATACTTTATAAAATAAAATAAAATAGTTTTCCTCAAGTTTCATAAATCGATTCAAAAATTTACTCGAATTCCAAAATTCAAATTTAATCAAATCTCAATTTCAATTCGATTCAGTTTCTCAATAAACCGTTTTAAATTATCGATTTCAAATACATATTTGAACCATAAAATAAGCCATTTCAATTTCAATATATTTCACAGCTTTAAATATTCAACATTTCAAAACCTAATTCGATAATTTCATATATATATATATATATATATATCAAATTCACTTTACTATTATTTAGTTTTGAAATATTTACTTAATCATTTCAATAACATCTAAATACAACTTCAATTTACAAATTTAAATAAACAAAATATCCCATTTAAATTTATATAAGTTCGAAATATTCATTTAAGTCTCTATTAATAAAATTCAAGTTATAAAACATATCTTTAAAAATCACAAATTTAATAATTTCAAATCAAACTTATTTAAGTAAAATTCTTAAATAAATATAATTTCAAATTTATCTTTCCAACCTGAATGATTATAAACTCTATATTTGAAAATATATATTTTAAATAAATACTTAAACATATTATATATCAACTTTATTAAATCAATTTAATAAATCCTTAAAATCAATATTTATTAAAACATATTTTTCTCTTCAAATCCATAGAAATCATTTTCAAAATATTTATATATATAGACCAACGGTGTCTGTATATAATTTTCTATCCTATGGTCAAGTGATACAGATATTGATCATTACAATCCACAATTTAAATATATACGGGTATATATCTTTACAACCCGCAATCCCAAATTCAATTGAATTGAAAATCGCTTGGGTTTATCCTTTTAACCCATAACGATTTTCTCCTATTCTACAGATCGATCGGGTATGTATCATTTCAACCCATAGTGAATTCTATACTAACAGGGAACTTGCAGTGTGATAACAGATATGATAACAATATAACAGGCATATATCATCAATATAAATAACAGATAATGGTGTTAGATGTCACAGGTGAATAGATATAGATAACATCATATATATAGCAATGTAATAACTAACAGCAGCATATTTCAATTGTCGTTTCAATTGAAATCAAATTTAATAAATATAAGAACGTTAATCATGAGTGATTGCTCACCTTTCAAGGCTAGAGATGAACGAGAATGAGATGAGTTACGATCCCAAGCACAAATTTCAAAGCAAAGCTAAATTGGCACGAATTTGACGGACAACGTTGATAACAGAAATCGATGTGAACAAATCAAAATTTTTTGATAAAATTTAAACAAGATGTATGTTATATAAATTTTTTCCTTAAACCAAATATTCAATTTTAAAATACATATACATTTTTAAACCAATCTTAAATTTTAAACATATATATTGAAATCAATATATATATATATATTTCAAAATCATTATTTCCAAACCCATTAACTAAAATCAAAATACCTGTATATTTTTTTTCTCTCTGAAATCAATAAAAATTTGAAAATCCAAACTTATGTATATTCATATATACAAATTGATATATAAGCCTATTGTCACGTACCGAAATTTTCGACTTTCGAAAATTCGACATCGATACTCACTTTATCGACTGCCGAGAAATCGAGTGCCGGAAACTCCAATAGTGAGGGTTTTAAGAAAAAGGAAGAAGAAGATAGAAGAAAAAGAAAGAAGAAAGAAGAACAACAACAGAACAGCATCAGAAACAGAACAATATCAGAATCTCACATATCGCAGCGGAACAATATATAATAGATAAACACTAGTCTTTTAAAACAAAGAATTATATCAGTTTTTATACATACATCAATCAGAGTCAATGTACAACAATGGACAGTTATATAAACTTGTCCTCATACAGAATACACAGCGGAATAAATACTATCAGATACAAATACTACGTCTCGTCCTCCAGGTTATCTCCAAAGCTCCAGAATATCCAGAATATCCTGATAATCTAACCCTAGACTGCCCGTGTGGAAATTGGTGGGCACCCAGAGTTTAGAAGGGAACAATAAACTCCGAGTCAGTCATGGTGACTGGTGTGAGATCGTAAAACAGTTATTCTTTAAAATAAACAACAGGATAATTTTAAAGTAAATTTCGCAATGCTTTTGGAAAATGAAACTACCATAAGACCTCCCACCACACACACAATGCAAACGCAGAATTGGAGGAGATTTCTTCTTATGATAGTCAAAGATGCTTACTACGCATAATCAAATCATTTCTGATATTATTATTAGTGCATAGTGTAAAAAATCATTTCGAAAGTATAATATAAATCTTAGCCAGCATAGGCATTCCGCACTTATGCCTACTATAGCTACCATCCAAACAGTGGTGACCACCATAAGTGAATGATAGGTTCTACAACTAAAACCGTACAAGATCGTATTGTTTCTTTGGATTTCCAACAAATGGTCAGGCTAAGGAACTTCCTATCCACGATGGGTACGTCCCTGGAATAGACGACCCGAGAACCTAACCGGATCTCTGCCAACACAAGGCCGGGTTACCTCTGCAAAAATAGGTAACTACTGACACGCGTATGCCATCCCCCGATCGTCACCGATCTTTCCCGAGGATCCCCGATTCGCAACAAACCACAAAGAAATAAATTTTGCAGCAACCACAGAGGTTAAGTATCTGGGCTCCATACCATGATACCACCTTTATCCAGAAGGAATGACATACACTAAGGGGCGCTACTCCCTAGAACCTTGCCGCATCCTTCCTGTTTCGACCATTTCCGGGGTGTGAGGCTCGATGAAGTCTCGTCCACAAAGCTACGCTTTCTACAAAGCCCTGCTTCGGGTCAAACAAAAATGATCAACCTATGATCACAAAGATATAAGATCAAACAAATGATCATATCACAAATGATCAAACACCGATCATTTCACAGCAACACTCAGCATGCCACGTTACCAAACTGGGATATATCGCTGATAAATTTCAACTACATAACCTCTGAGCTCGTACGTCTCAGAGAAGGGTGTTAAGCTAAGAGAATAAATTCTCCGCCACCAACAGAAATGTATTTGAAAGAAATCAGCTTTATATCTCAAATTGTAACGTCAGACACACAATCCATACAAGTCTGTTCCGGGATCGAACAGAACCAAAGGCACTTCTCACGAAGCCCTTGCATTTCCGGATAATTTTTAATCACGTCAGGACTTCCCGTCACTAAGGGTGATAAAACCTCTAAATCGAAGATCAGTCGATGTAGAGTAACTCGACGGTAATCCTTCCGTTTTCAAAAATATCCGGTCTTCAACACCGGTCTTCAAATGCGATTCATAACGACGTATCACATATTCGGAATGGGTTATACGACCCCATGGTCCTTCCCCGGCTAACCCGAATAGTGAGCGTTTATTCAAAAATAAGTGTGGCATTCAAATTCATCCAATCACAACAAATACCTATCTAAAGGTAATTATTGATAGTCGGTTATTTAACTATCAATAAAGATGCACAACATCATCAGATTCCAAATAATTTTCCCAAATTATTTATTCTTCAAAAATATCTTTATAAGATATAAATTTTCCACACTTAACCATTTGAAAACAATTTCAAATATTCACTTTTCAATTTATCTTTAAAAGATAAAAACTCAAACGGTTCATTTCACATTGGAAAAGCATTTCCATACTTATTTAAAAATAAGTAATTCACAAATCATTTATTTTCGACACTTAGAAAATATTCGATATACTTAAAATCAAAATTAAGTATATATCTCATTCTTTAAGGAAATCATTCTTAAATCACATTTATTTGAGTCAAAACGAATGTTGCGTAAAACATCGTTACGACGACTCGAAATCACTAGTATAGGGATTCAGAATTTAGATAGATATATAAATCCCAATACTATATAAAATATTTCCTTTCGGAAATCATTTACTATAACAACAGTGTTATAGTCCACCATTTCCTTAAATTTCTCGAAAACGTCTATTTCAACAAGAACTGTTGAAATCTATGCTTTCAATCTCTAATACATTTTAAAACGCCTTTAAAATGTTTAACTTCATTTTTAAAATATTACTTCTTCAAAATGAATCCATTTTACTTAACAATATATTCACTGTCCAAAATCGTGAATAAAATTTCCTTAAATAATCTTCTATATTAAATTTATCACATTCAATCTATTTCGAATTTATAAGCACGTTTATAAATTCTATTTCTCTTTTTAATAACAACTTCGACTTATAAACCTTCTTTTATCAACTTCTATATTTAACTTTATCAAAATAAGTGACTTCGGGTTTATAAACAACTTTTATAAATTTTAATTCTATTTATAAAAGCTTCAATACCAAATCAATTTCAATATTGATTTCTAATTTTATTTTCAACGTTTGAATAAAATTTCCATATTGATTTCTCAAAAATTCATTTCTAAATATTAAATCAATTGCAGATTGATTTCAAATTTTATTTATCACTACTAAAATAAATTCCCTATTTTTCTCAAATTATTCAATATTCTGTTTTAAAATGGATTCTTCAAATTGAAATCATTTTACATTGATTTCACAACTTATTTCAATTTACCAATTAAATTCCAAACTGAATTTTCAACTTATCTTCTTTTAAATAAATCCCTTTTTAAGAAAATAAATTTCAATCGTTTTCTTTCAATCTATTTAAAAATCCAAATTTAAATAAATTTCTTCAATTTAAAATTACTATTTTACGAAATCCATTTATTTAACATTTTCACTTGATTCTGGAATTAATTCAATACGATTATAAAAATTCACTTTTTATACTTTAAAATTCCTTTCTTAAAAATTTCTTCAATTTCACAAATCGATTCCCTTAGAACTTTTCTGCTTGAATTTCAAAAAAATTCAATTTCGTTTATCTTTGGAATCCAATGATGTCAAAACATCCATTCAGCTAAATTTTAGCTTTCAAACAATTTCCAGATATCAATATGATTAATAGCATCACTATAATCATTCACAGATTTATACCACAGTATAAATAAAATCAATCAATGTGAGGGGTCCAGTTGGATCCCTCCAACCTGTTTCCCTGCATCCAAAGATGTTAGCACAATACCAATTCCGCTCCAGTACGGAATTATCGCGGTATATAGGTTTTTATAAATCCGCTTACTAACGGCGCAATAGGGTCTCATCCGCTATACGAGGAGGGAAATCATCAATCCAATATATACATATGCCAATATGTATATACTGCTATATATATATATATCCTATTATATCTAATAGCACATTCAATAGCAATCAAAACAAATCAATCAATAACTGCAAACAAATCCACTTCAATTCGAGTGAGAAAAATCTCACCTTTGCTTTATATTTTGCAATCCAATCCAATCTTTCTTTTGTTTTCTCGATTTGTAGACCTTGTATAAATAAATTATACAATTTATCAATATTCGAAATAATCGAATAATAAATTTTTCATTTATAAATTTAATTACCAGTAAGTTTATTTTAAACTAAAAATATAAAATTTTGAACCGATTTCCTTTAGATAAATTTATTCAACCCAATTTCTTTTAAAAGAATTTATTTTTAGCAACTTAAATAAATAGATAAGTTTTATTAAACAAATCTATCTTTATCATATATTATAAAATTACCTAGTAAATGAAACTAGTTATATATGCATATTTACTTTATTCTTTTCTTCGAGAATAACCTATATAGATTTAAAATCTAATTTCTTCATTTATATATCCAATAATTTATGTTTAGAAATATGTATTTGATTAAAATAGAATTATTTTTCCTTAACTGAAAATAAATTTTCTCTGTTCGACTATAGTAAAAAAAAAAAAAAATTTTTTAAGAAACGATACCTTACAGTCGACCGAACCCTATACCCAAATCGCGATTTGCCATAGTTGCGAGTTGATCATGAATCCTTGCTGCCTCACAGCCCATCCATCGTCGACGAAGACTTGCCATCTTCGCTTGCCCAAACGAACGTCGTGTTCGATCGAAGCCCTAAACTCAAGTCGCCACCGCCTCTGCTTGACTCAAATCGCGAGCCACAACGTCGCCGTCATCTCCCTCGCGAACCACCTGCCGCCGCGCATGCTCTCTGACGTCGCGATCGCCTAGTCGCGAGTCCACGTCGCTGCGCCGCAAACGCACGCGAACCCGACCCCTATCTCGACATCCACGGCGCCTTGCGACTTGATCGCGCTGCCGCGCTCGCCACTGCGACCGCCATCGACATTCGTGAAACCCCACTCGCCCACGCACGCGTACGTGCGAGCGCCTGCTTGCAAAGACATCACCACTTTACTCCCAGAATGAAGCCATGCGGCTCGAGCTTGACTCGCGAATAAATACTGGGAAGGTCAATTTAGATTTGGGGATTTTAGATTCGAAATGAATTGGAACAAGGAAACTACGAATGGCTCGATTTTTTATTTCTTTTGAACTGAAGAGCTCGGCATTTTTGTTTGAACGAACGAACGAAAAAAATTTGTTTGAAATGTTTCTCTGAATCGAAACAGAAGAAGATGTGATTCCAGGGAACGAGATGATGGTGTTTTGTACGAGAGGAGACATTTGCGTGCTGAAGTTAACAGTCTACAGTGTTTTGAGTTGAGGCCAAAACTGCTGATGTTGACCAAATACAAATTCAAATTTAAATCGAATTCGTTTTAAAACTTCAATGCGTTAATCTATCGTGTGCACACATAACGACTCTGAAAAATACGAAATTGAAAATCCGGTAATAATACAATATTACGGACCCAATGGAACTGGTTTCGTCGAATTCCGAGACTGTTTGAAAAATGACTATTTTTAAATATCGGTTCGAACGATTAAATTTCAAACTGAACAATTTACTCCTAAATTCGATTCTGAAGCTTCTGTTATCTTTAGTAATATCAGTATGAATTTTTCAAGCGTTTGAAATATTTTTCTTTAGCTTTAAATTGAAGATTTAAATTTTATTCAGCATTCAATAGATTAAATTTTATAATTTAATCGTCAATTTTCAAAGTTATATCGGGGATTCAAATTAAATTACCGTTCAAATATTTAAAATAAATTAAATATTCTCAATTTAATTCGTTCAAAATTCTGGGTCGTTACAAACTTCCCCCCTTAAAAGAATTTCGTCCTCGAAATTACAAGTTAAGAAAAGTGGTCCTTAACTCGTCTACTATCTTTCAACATCAATAGTTTTATCAATTTTCCAAAACAAATCTTTCTACTAAAGATTCGTTACCATTCAATTAACTTTCCAACTTTCATAATTTTCAAACAACATTGTTTTCTTCAAAATTCAAATTCGAGTTTAAATTCAAATTTTAAACTTTCAAATTTTCTCAAAAATTTTCTAACACTCGGAATTTTCGAAAAATTTCGCCAGCGTCTCCTTTGCGCGGCTAATATGGCACGACTACAAAACGTCCCTACGGACTCTCAGATTTCAAAAAGAAAAAGAAAAAGCCAAGCGGCTAGAGAGAAATCATCAAAAACTCATATTATAATTCAAATACGTACCTTTTTCGAGCAATTCGAATTATCTGTGAAATAAATTTTCCAATCCCTTTATACACCTGTATATCCTACTAGCCATTATATCTAGTTACATATATTCAAACCATTTCGTACATTCAATTACAAAATTTTCAATATAACTGCTTATATCATCTTTAAGTTCGCTATTGAAGTTATATATCCATTATGATTCAATTTCACATTTCACATTCATTTGAATTTAATCTACACTTTCAATCTAATTTAGATTCAGTTTACTTCTGAATATTGAATTTCATCAATTATCTTTAGTTCACTTCAAACTAATCTTAAAGCTTCATTTTATTTCACACAATTCAAATTTGTTTCAACATTCAGTTTCAATTTTATTCATTTACAATTGTAAATTCCATTCATTTGAAATTTATTTCTTCTTACTTGAATTTATTTGCAATTCTGAACTATTCTTTTATTTAGTTCACAATTCAAGTTTCAATTTAACTAATTCAACTTCCATTTCTGTATTTCGTGAATTAATAAATTATCAAAGTAGCTTATTCGGATTCAAGTCTCATTTCATTTTCAATTTCAATTCTATCGCTTACAGATTCGCAATGAATCTCAACTTTCAATTTCAGTTTCATTTAATGGATTCACTTATATCTTCTTTAATTTAACTTCATTCTTTAAGTTAAATTTATTCTGTCAAAATTCAATTTGTATAAGTTATCAACTTATTTCTTATTTCATAAATATTTTAAATAGGATTCCAGAGACTTTTCAACTTTTCAAAAAATCATTTTGAAAACAATTCAAATTTATCTTTTGAATTTCCAAAACAAACCCAAATTTTTCAAACAACTTCCATTTAAAAAAAATTTGGCAGCAATTCCTCTTTTGGAAACCCGAAAATGAACACCAATGATGCCGCGGTCATCATCGAAGTTATTTTCCAGCGACCGAAAAGAGTTTAGAGCTTTCATCTTTCTAAAATACTTTTCAAAACCTTTGAAATCTATTTTCAAATCAAAAATGATTTAAACTTTCCAAATCTCCAAAATTTTCAAATTCTTTTCAAAACATTTCCAAATACTTCTCTGAAATCCCGTTTTAAATTACAATTCACATTTATATTTTACATTCTCAAATTCCATTCATATGTGAATTTATTTCTTAACTTTGGAGTTGCGATTTGAATTTCTTATTCCATTTCATACAATAATGATAACTTTCAATATTATCACTTTCCTAACAAACAAGCATCCATATATTATGATAATTCATAGAAAATAATTTCTTTTCTATACAAAAATAGTTTTGGGTAAAATTATTTCATTCACCCTATTTTAAAACAATACTATGTCGTCTTGCCTCGTTTAAGTGTTTAGAAATCCCTATCGATAATATGGCGTCCCACATACCGATCAAAATTCACAAACATCTCAACGGATAAGCAAACACAATATAAAACATTTTTATATTCACTAACAAATACGCGCTCATATCTATTATTACACTCAACTCATTCTAGAGTACTACTGACTCTATTTCTAATGAGTAACACCCAACAGAGCAGGGTTGTCGCTTAACCATATGCTCTGATACCACGCTGTCACGTACCGAAATTTTCGACTTTCGAAAATTCGACATCGATACTCACTTTATCGACTGCCGAGAAATCGAGTGCCGGAAACTCCAATAGTGAGGGTTTTAAGAAAAAGGAAGAAGAAGATAGAAGAAAAAGAAAGAAGAAAGAAGAACAACAACAGAACAGCATCAGAAACAGAACAATATCAGAATCTCACATATCGCAGCGGAACAATATATAATAGATAAACACTAGTCTTTTAAAACAAAGAATTATATCAGTTTTTATACATACATCAATCAGAGTCAATGTACAACAATGGACAGTTATATAAACTTGTCCTCATACAGAATACACAGCGGAATAAATACTATCAGATACAAATACTACGTCTCGTCCTCCAGCTTATCTCCAAAGCTCCAGAATATCCAGAATATCCTGATAATCTAACTCTAGACTGCCCGTGTGGAAATTGGTGGGCACCCAGAGTTTAGAAGGGAACAATAAACTCCGAGTCAGTCATGGTGACTGGTGTGAGATCGTAAAACAGTTATTCTTTAAAATAAACAACAGGATAATTTTAAAGTAAATTTCGCAATGCTTTTGGAAAATGAAACTACCATAAGACCTCCCACCACACACACAATGCAAACGCAGAATTGGAGGAGATTTCTTCTTATGATAGTCAAAGATGCTTACTACGCATAATCAAATCATTTCTGATATTATTATTAGTGCATAGTGTAAAAAATCATTTCGAAAGTATAATATAAATCTTAGCCAGCATAGGCATTCCGCACTTATGCCTACTATAGCTACCATCCAAACAGTGGTGACCACCATAAGTGAATGATAGGTTCTACAACTAAAACCGTACAAGATCGTATTGTTTCTTTGGATTTCCAACAAATGGTCAGGCTAAGGAACTTCCTATCCACGATGGGTACGTCCCTGGAATAGACGACCCGAGAACCTAACCGGATCTCTGCCAACACAAGGCCGGGTTACCTCTGCAAAAATAGGTAACTACTGACACGCGTATGCCATCCCCCGATCGTCACCGATCTTTCCCGAGGATCCCCGATTCGCAACAAACCACAAAGAAATAAATTTTGCAGCAACCACAGAGGTTAAGTATCTGGGCTCCATACCATGATACCACCTTTATCCAGAAGGAATGACATACACTAAGGGGCGCTACTCCCTAGAACCTTGCCGCATCCTTCCTGTTTCGACCATTTCCGGGGTGTGAGGCTCGATGAAGTCTCGTCCACAAAGCTACGCTTTCTACAAAGCCCTGCTTCGGGTCAAACAAAAATGATCAACCTATGATCACAAAGATATAAGATCAAACAAATGATCATATCACAAATGATCAAACACCGATCATTTCACAGCAACACTCAGCATGCCACGTTACCAAACTGGGATATATCGCTGATAAATTTCAACTACATAACCTCTGAGCTCGTACGTCTCAGAGAAGGGTGTTAAGCTAAGAGAATAAATTCTCCGCCACCAACAGAAATGTATTTGAAAGAAATCAGCTTTATATCTCAAATTGTAACGTCAGACACACAATCCATACAAGTCTGTTCCGGGATCGAACAGAACCGAAGGCACTTCTCACGAAGCCCTTGCATTTCCGGATAATTTTTAATCACGTCAGGACTTCCCGTCACTAAGGGTGATAAAACCTCTAAATCGAAGATCAGTCGATGTAGAGTAACTCGACGGTAATCCTTCCGTTTTCAAAAATATCCGGTCTTCAACACCGGTCTTCAAATGCGATTCATAACGACGTATCACATATTCGGAATGGGTTATACGACCCCATGGTCCTTCCCCGGCTAACCCGAATAGTGAGCGTTTATTCAAAAATAAGTGTGGCATTCAAATTCATCCAATCACAACAAATACCTATCTAAAGGTAATTATTGATAGTCGGTTATTTAACTATCAATAAAGATGCACAACATCATCAGATTCCAAATAATTTTCCTAAATTATTTATTCTTCAAAAATATCTTTATAAGATATAAATTTTCCACACTTAACCATTTGAAAACAATTTCAAATATTCACTTTTCAATTTATCTTTAAAAGATAAAAACTCAAACGGTTCATTTCACATTGGAAAAGCATTTCCATACTTATTTAAAAATAAGTAATTCACAAATCATTTATTTTCGACACTTAGAAAATATTCGATATACTTAAAATCAAAATTAAGTATATATCTCATTCTTTAAGGAAATCATTCTTAAATCACATTTATTTGAGTCAAAACGAATGTTGCGTAAAACATCGTTACGACGACTCGAAATCACTAGTATAGGGATTCAGAATTTAGATAGATATATAAATCCCAATACTATATAAAATATTTCCTTTCGGAAATCATTTACTATAACAACAGTGTTATAGTCCACCATTTCCTTAAATTTCTCGAAAACGTCTATTTCAACAAGAACTGTTGAAATCTATGCTTTCAATCTCTAATACATTTTAAAACGCCTTTAAAATGTTTAACTTCATTTTTAAAATATTACTTCTTCAAAATGAATCCATTTTACTTAACAATATATTCACTGTCCAAAATCGTGAATAAAATTTCCTTAAATAATCTTCTATATTAAATTTATCACATTCAATCTATTTCGAATTTATAAGCACGTTTATAAATTCTATTTCTCTTTTTAATAACAACTTCGACTTATAAACCTTCTTTTATCAACTTCTATATTTAACTTTATCAAAATAAGTGACTTCGGGTTTATAAACAACTTTTATAAATTTTAATTCTATTTATAAAAGCTTCAATACCAAATCAATTTCAATATTGATTTCTAATTTTATTTTCAACGTTTGAATAAAATTTCCATATTGATTTCTCAAAAATTCATTTCTAAATATTAAATCAATTGCAGATTGATTTCAAATTTTATTTATCACTACTAAAATAAATTCCCTATTTTTCTCAAATTATTCAATATTCTGTTTTAAAATGGATTCTTCAAATTGAAATCATTTTACATTGATTTCACAACTTATTTCAATTTACCAATTAAATTCCAAACTGAATTTTCAACTTATCTTCTTTTAAATAAATCCCTTTTTAAGAAAATAAATTTCAATCGTTTTCTTTCAATCTATTTAAAAATCCAAATTTAAATAAATTTCTTCAATTTAAAATTACTATTTTACGAAATCCATTTATTTAACATTTTCACTTGATTCTGGAATTAATTCAATACGATTATAAAAATTCACTTTTTATACTTTAAAATTCCTTTCTTAAAAATTTCTTCAATTTCACAAATCGATTCCCTTAGAACTTTTCTGCTTGAATTTCAAAAAAATTCAATTTCGTTTATCTTTGGAATCCAATGATGTCAAAACATCCATTCAGCTAAATTTTAGCTTTCAAACAATTTCCAGATATCAATATGATTAATAGCATCACTATAATCATTCACAGATTTATACCACAGTATAAATAAAATCAATCAATGTGAGGGGTCCAGTTGGATCCCTCCAACCTGTTTCCCTGCATCCAAAGATGTTAGCACAATACCAATTCCGCTCCAGTACGGAATTATCGCGGTATATAGGTTTTTATAAATCCGCTTACTAACGGCGCAATAGGGTCTCATCTGCTATACGAGGCGGGAAATCATCAATCCAATATATACATATGCCAATATGTATATACTGCTATATATATATATCCTATTATATCTAATAGCACATTCAATAGCAATCAAAACAAATCAATCAATAACTGCAAACAAATCCACTTCAATTCGAGTGAGAAAAATCTCACCTTTGCTTTATATTTTGCAATCCAATCCAATCTTTCTTTTGTTTTCTCGATTTGTAGACCTTGTATAAATAAATTATACAATTTATCAATATTCGAAATAATCGAATAATAAATTTTTCATTTATAAATTTAATTACCAGTAAGTTTATTTTAAACTAAAAATATAAAATTTTGAACCGATTTCCTTTAGATAAATTTATTCAACCCAATTTCTTTTAAAAGAATTTATTTTTAGCAACTTAAATAAATAGATAAGTTTTATTAAACAAATCTATCTTTATCATATATTATAAAATTACCTAGTAAATGAAACTAGTTATATATGCATATTTACTTTATTCTTTTCTTCGAGAATAACCTATATAGATTTAAAATCTAATTTCTTCATTTATATATCCAATAATTTATGTTTAGAAATATGTATTTGATTAAAATAGAATTATTTTTCCTTAACTGAAAATAAATTTTCTCTGTTCGACTATAGTAAAAAAAAAAAAAATTTTTTAAGAAACGATACCTTACAGTCGACCGAACCCTATACCCAAATCGCGATTTGCCATAGTTGCGAGTTGATCATGAATCCTTGCTGCCTCACAGCCCATCCATCGTCGACGAAGACTTGCCATCTTCGCTTGCCCAAACGAACGTCGTGTTCGATCGAAGCCCTAAACTCAAGTCGCCACCGCCTCTGCTTGACTCAAATCGCGAGCCACAACGTCGCCGTCATCTCCCTCGCGAACCACCTGCCGCCGCGCATGCTCTCTGACGTCGCGATCGCCTAGTCGCGAGTCCACGTCGCTGCGCCGCAAACGCACGCGAACCCGACCCCTATCTCGACATCCACGGCGCCTTGCGACTTGATCGCGCTGCCGCGCTCGCCACTGCGACCGCCATCGACATTCGTGAAACCCCACTCGCCCACGCACGCGTACGTGCGAGCGCCTGCTTGCAAAGACATCACCACTTTACTCCCAGAATGAAGCCATGCGGCTCGAGCTTGACTCGCGAATAAATACTGGGAAGGTCAATTTAGATTTGGGGATTTTAGATTCGAAATGAATTGGAACAAGGAAACTACGAATGGCTCGATTTTTTATTTCTTTTGAACTGAAGAGCTCGGCATTTTTGTTTGAACGAACGAACGAAAAAAATTTGTTTGAAATGTTTCTCTGAATCGAAACAGAAGAAGATGTGATTCCAGGGAACGAGATGATGGTGTTTTGTACGAGAGGAGACATTTGCGTGCTGAAGTTAACAGTCTACAGTGTTTTGAGTTGAGGCCAAAACTGCTGATGTTGACCAAATACAAATTCAAATTTAAATCGAATTCGTTTTAAAACTTCAATGCGTTAATCTATCGTGTGCACACATAACGACTCTTAAAAATACGAAATTGAAAATCCGGTAATAATACAATATTACGGACCCAATGGAACTGGTTTCGTCGAATTCCGAGACTGTTTGAAAAATGACTATTTTTAAATATCGGTTCGAACGATTAAATTTCAAACTGAACAATTTACTCCTAAATTCGATTCTGAAGCTTCTGTTATCTTTAGTAATATCAGTATGAATTTTTCAAGCGTTTGAAATATTTTTCTTTAGCTTTAAATTGAAGATTTAAATTTTATTCAGCATTCAATAGATTAAATTTTATAATTTAATCGTCAATTTTCAAAGTTATATCGGGGATTCAAATTAAATTACCGTTCAAATATTTAAAATAAATTAAATATTCTCAATTTAATTCGTTCAAAATTCTGGGTCGTTACACCTATACAGACTCACATACATTAAAAACAAACATATACACATTATATTTTTAAATCAATGTGTGTGTGTGTGTATACTTGTTTTAAAATGACAGAAACTTATATTTTATATTATTTATTGCAAATATCAAATAACATATCATATATTTTTATACATATTGCACTGTAAACTGTAAGCATATATATACAGTAAACACAAAAAATTTCTTCATATATATATATACACACACACACACACAGTGTAATAAAAATTATAAAAAAAAGAATCCAAAGCTTAACAACTTACATAACCAACTTGTATTTGTATACTTATACACAGATTTTATAACCTATAACATGTATTTAACTTGCATACATATAGATATAACCAAGCATACAATATAATACTGTTATAAAATAAAGTATATGCATGCAAACCAATTTTATATACTGACATATTATATATATATACACACACACACACACACTAACACTTATGAACTAGAAACAAATTATACTAACAGATCTTATAAATACCAATTATACAACTCATAGAAAATGACTAATAGGCAAAATTTTAACATAATATATGTATAATACTTTAGACATTGGATGTAAATACTATAGCATATGTTCAACTAATATTTTATACATATATAAACTACAAATATACATATTACAGTAAATATATAAACAGTATAACATGTTTATAATAAATCTAACTCTTATATATATAGCTGCAATTATTAAAATACCCATACATAAAAACAATATCGTAAAGCCAATGTAAACTTATATAAACTACTTTTATACATATAAAATATCATCAGAGAAGGAAAAACAAAGATAAAATGCTTCGGCTTGACAAATATATAATACTAACATATTATAGCTTACATAAACGAATATAACATATACATATATAGCTTATTATTATTATCATCAATTGTAGTTTGTGCAACACGCAAAATATTTACGCGAATAGAATATATAATATATATAAATTTATATACCATAGCTAATCTATCTGTTACTTAAGAAGGAAAATAGAAACCAAACAATTATCATCACGACACGTGTTCCATATACAAAATTTTGCAACGTACCCTGTTCATTTCCTGTATAATTTCGGTCCTCCCTTTTCTTTCATCAGTTACTCCAACCGCTGCTTCATTCTCTCCACCCTGCGCCTTTACTCTTCACTCTCACCCATCTTCCTAAAAATTAATTTTCGTTCCTCTCACTGTCTTTTTATTTCCCTCTTCATCCATCGTCATTCTTCCGATCCCTTCCACACAGCCTCAACTTTCATCAAACAGTCAGTAGATCTACGAATTTGAAGGAGGATCTTCGCTTTGGTTCATCGGACGACTTGATGTATGAATTTGATGTCCTTTCTAAACTTCTGTTTTTATTCTTTCTTTTATGGGAAAAAAACCTGATTCGACATTTGGTAGTTTATTATAGATTGTCGAACTGTATGAACCCACTCCAAATAGAGGGGTTTTCACGCAAACATCAATTCATCCATCGTCATTCTTCGGATCCCTTCTACACAGCCTCAACTTTCTTCAAATACTCAGCAGATCTAGGGATTTCAAGATGGATCTTCGCTTTGGTTCAATGGATGAATTGATGTATGAATTTGATGTCCTTTCTATTATTTGAAGATATCTCTAATATTTTGTAGAAAACTTCTGTTTTTACTCTATCTTTTATGGAAAAAAATAACTGATTTCGACATTTGGGTGTTGATTACATATTCTCGAATTGTAAGAACCCACTGCAAAACAGAGGGTTTTTCATGCAAATAGCAAATGCAAGCAGTGGATACATGGACTGGAAGAAAACATGGTAAGTTTAATTATTGTTATTTTCATGATTTAATTTTTCATAAGTAACATGCAAATCGAAATATTTTTTTAAAATTTTCAACTATATGGAGAATGTCCATAATTACTCAATCTGTAAAGGTTGAAATTTTATACAGATAATCAGACCATAACCTCAGCCTATCTATTATTTTTTTCCCAAATCTGATTACAGAATGTCCATGCATTTCCTCTTCATAATTTGCATTTTGTTCGCAACTATTACTTTACGATTATTTAGAAGGTTCTTTACCAGTTGAAAATTACAGGCATGTTTATTCTTTTACAACCATATGTTTTTTCATCAAGGTTTAATAACAGTATGCATCCCACTCAAATTTTGCTTTTGTTAAAGTTAACGTTATGTTTACCTATAACCAGATTATGCACTAACATTTCTGTTCATTCAAAATGATTCATTTTTATAACAGTTATTTTGAAAATTTATTTGAATCATTTATGCTATTACTATAAAATGAAATATTTCCCCAAGCTTGAATGTCCGAAGTACTTGGCATTCTGCATTATACATCATAGAAAAATATTTACAGGCATGCAATGCTTTATGGCCTTAATCAGTCCGACATTTTAGCGTCTTCCTTCTCTCTCCAACAGCCAAATCTACACCATCTCAAACTATACGTTTACCCATACATTTTTTGTTCAGTTGCTATTATCATCTTCGCATTGCTTCTAACTTATTTTAAATTTATGCATATGTTATCTCAATTACGTCCAAATACTCTTTTTTTATGGGTAGTTAGTATTATACCTATTTGCTCAAAATATATGTTGTTAGTAGGTTATTCTATGGCCATGTTTTTGCCTCTGGATTAGCTTTTATGTATTTTTTCCTTTGACTTTCAATTTCAGCCCTGATCCTTTATTTTTTTGTTATTCAATCATTGAAGTGTGCAATTATTTTAGGAACTAATCAAAAAAATTTGGAATTTCTGATTATTAGGTTTCATAGGACAAGGTTACCCAGTGTATATTTAATTAAAGTTTTGGGACTATGAATTTAGATTTAATGTAACTAAGTTCAATGTTATGTATATAATATTCAATTTTATTACATGTTGCTTATATAGTGTCTCATTTAAATTCAGAAACCTACTTATAATATAAAATTCCAATTTATTCTCCGTTGACATTAAGTATGTTTATTATCTATGGCTCAATTAATGATTATTTGTTGATGTATATAAAGGTACACTAGACCTTGATAATTCAAATATTCATATGCCATGACTTGGTAACTACTTTAATATTGTATGTTACTAATTTATTTATATTTTACAATAAGTAACCATACCAATTTGTACCCAATACATTGATGTTTGCCTTACTTTCCCACCAGCATTATACTACTTAATTAATAATTACTTATGTTAATGTAAGTAAACTGTTTTATTAATATTTATGTTATTTTAGTTCATATTTATCCATTTAGCCATCTTAAAAATAATCAAAATGATCATTTACAGAGGTATCATAAGTATCCTCGGCTAAGATGCATTTGAGCATACATTAAGTTGAAATGAAGGTATAGATTCTATAGAATGTATCATGTGACAACACTTAAAAATATCATCAGTGTTGATACTTTCCTTTGTATGTTTGTAAAGTTATGATTGATTCCAAAATCGTCTCCGCACATTTACACTAAGGAATCTTAGTTTCATTGGTTGAATCCACACCTCAACTCATTTATTAGTGCAAAGTTTTAGGAATATATTATACGAAAGTGACTCAAAGTTAGGTTTCTCTCTGCAAAAACGTATTGTTCCTTGAAAATCCATAAATTTACATCATTCAACCTTCACCATGAAGTGAAACTATAGTTTGTGAAATGTTGGAATAACTTATACTGCACATGATTTTGTTTTGAGTATAAAGTAGATTTGGTTGTACTACTATATAAATATATATAAATATCTCAATTTTTCTAATTTTTTTGAACAGGTTGGCTATAAATTTTACTCTACGACACAACACTACATATTAATGTGTTAAATTTGAACATGTGAAATATATGATATTTTCACCCTTACTACTGAAAATTAGGTCTATTGCAGGATTTTTTTTCCTTCAAATTGTAGAGAAGATGGATCGAGTTTCAACAGTCGTCACATAATATATGAGTAGATATCTTACTAGGAGTAAGTCATGGTTTTTATGGACAAAATTTTAGCAGCCTTTCTTAGTTGTATGTTATTATATTTTAATCTCATTTAATCCATCTTAGGACATAGCAGATCATATACTTGGTGCAAGTGGTCACTCTAAAATTGCACAAGCTGAAGGTAGTGAAGACCGCATGTCAATACGTAATGGAATTTCAAAATGAAACTAATATCAGGTCACATTTTATAAACTTGGTATTGCATATTTTAATATCATTTCTATTATTACAATTATGTTGCATTGTAGATAGAGTTTAAGGAATTTGTTTGTGCCCAATTGAATTGCAATATTATGTTAGGCAAGGAAGAAAGATAATTGGTCTAGACTCATATATAAAGTAAGGCACCACGAAAGTTCGAGAGAGCATAAGAGCATGCAAGTAATATGTTGTTAATTATTCTACAATTATCGAATTACTCACCTTACATTTGTATTGCATGGTATTTTTTTCATAACAAATCACATATCCATGTAGTTGGTGTTCCACCCTAACATGGACATTTAATATTATTGATTTGATTTTAATTTTTAAATTACCTGAACATTTTACATATTATCAAAAACATGAATTGTATGTAGTTGGAACTATAAAATTCTAACTGAAGTAATAGAAAATTAGCTTGATAAGTATATATTTTATGCCCTTTAAACTCATATGTAAATTTTATATATTATCAGAGACCTAAATCATATATAGCTGGAACTATCAAACTCTAATTGAAATGACTGAATTTTTAAAGTGATGATATATTTTAGCATGCTCTGTAAAACTCCTTTCAAGCGATTGGTCAACCGTAGAACATGCGCACATAGGGCTATCAATGGATACCCAAAAAATCCGAAATCCGTTCGCGTTCGTATCCGAATAACGGATGAATATTCGATATCCAAAAAAGCGAATGGGGATGCGGATATGAAGACATCCGCATTCGAAAATTATCCGCTGTGTTTTTTTTTAAATTTAAATTACGTGTATGTTAATACAATAAAAATATTTATTTATTGGTTTATTAAGTTAGAAGTTCATAACTAGATAAATAATAAACTACAAACTTTTGAATAGAATATTAAGCTGGAGATTTTATTAATTTAAAATTTAGAAAGTATGATCTTGATCGGTACAGTAAATCACATATGCATTTTTTTAATATAACTATGAAACATAGAATAGAATATACTACTTTTGTGGTTGTCCGAATTTGGACATCAATTATTTATAAATTGGGATAACATAGCTAACGATGATCCAGAAAGTTTTGATGATTCGTATACTGTTGATACATTTGTGCACAACAATACTCTTTATGTGTTGGTTGTGTATTGTTCAATCAAACTATCCATTATCTTTAAGTTTATTACCCATGGAAGTTAATTACTCTGCTAGCTTTTGTACCTTCCATTCTTTATCAAATAATAAAGTACGGAAGTGTTTTAAAAATAAAACTTTTTTGATTGTCGTTCCATATTTTGTATTTGGTTGCTTAGACGGTTAAGGTAATCTTTATGAGATAATAATTCAATTCATTGGGTTTACATTTTCCTATAGTGATACTAAGATTATGCTACTTTTACAAGTGTGGGTTATGGGGACAAAGATTCTGATGCAATACTAAAGCAGGATTCACTCATCATTCTGGAACATTGAATCAAACATCTATGGTTCAGAACACTAATGTATTTTAGCAAAGTTTATTATGTGCAAAGAGCACCGTTTTTAGAAATTTTGCGCTCATTTTTGCACCAAGGCAGAGAATAAAGATCTTGCTACTTTTTACAGGCAACAAGATCAGAATTGATTGAACTTGCATGCCAATCAGGCAAGTTCGACGAAGACAGTCTCTCATTTCAGCAACGTATACTGTCTTCATCTGGACTCGGAGATGAAACTTATCTACCGAGATCAATTTTTTCCCCTGGTCCTTCTGCCACTACGAATGAATGCATAGTAGAAGCTTCTACTGCCATGTTTGCAGCACTAGATGAGCTTATCGAGAAATGTCGTATTCGCCCTAAAGACGTAGGCATATTGGTAGTGAACTGTAGTTTGTTTAACCCGACTCCTTCGCTCTCCGCTATGATTGTGATCCATTACAAAATGAGAGGAAATATTTTGAGTTATAATCTTGGTGGCATGGGGTTCAGTGCTGGGATCATTTCTCTTGATTTGGCTAGCAATATCCTTCAGGTCGATTCTTCTTATTGTTTATTGTAAGAACATTTCAAATATATGAAATTCTGATTGTAAATAAACAAAGTGAAACTATATTTATCTTGCAGGCGAATCCTAACAACTATGCAGTTTTGGTGAGCACGAAAGCTATTAATTTTACATGGTATCCTGGAAAGAATAGGTCGATGTTAATACCAAACTTCTTTTTAAAAATGGGTTGCTCTGCTGTTTTATTATCGAATAGGAGAAAATCATAGGTGTTTATGAATTCATTTTCTAATGCCTGCATTCAACATATTTGTGACTATATTGGTATTGATCCATCTTATTTTTTTACTGATCTCAAGCAGAAGTGTGCAACTGGTCAAAGTGTATACTGTTGTGTAAATATCACTGTTGGATTACTCATTATTTATGCTGCAGATTTTGTAGGAAAACCATCAATTGCTAAGAAGACTATGCAAATGTTGGTACGGAAGTTGAGTTTGTGAAATAATGAAAGATCCTTAGTTGGAAAATGTGCTAAATGGAAGGCAAACTTAGTTCCAATGGGTGGTTGTGCATGCGGCGGTTATGCTTTCCATGGATATCGTACTGATAGAGGCATGATAACACAAAATAATTCTTTTGCATGTTCTCAAATCAACTTATTTCTATACTGGTTCAGGTTTGAATGTTTTATTTTACTATTTATGCTGTTTTGTTTTGGTGCAAGTACACTTAATAGGGACTACTGTACTGAAATTAATTGCATTGACAGTTGTTTTTATGCGATTTCTGTCCTCCAATTTCCTTAAGCTACTGTGGTAGCTGCAGCTTTGGGTAAAGATGTAAAAGTAAAAAGCAAGATGATACCACATTTTAATAAAATATTCGCCTTAACTTCAATCAATGAAAATAACATTGATTGTGTCCTTATTGGATCGTTTACCCACATCACATGCATGTACCTTCCACTCACATTAATATTAAATATTACATCTACTGATTTTGGTACTACCATTCAATCTGGCAATGCAAACGCTACTGCAGTTCTATTCACAGAAGCAACATACTCACTGACGTTTCAACTAAGTTAAAAAATTCATTTCAAACTAACAATTATTCAACCATAACATCAACTTTAACATTGTGTCGTATAATATACTTTCAAATTTTTTGTCGTATATGATTTATGGATCTACTTAATTTCAATTCTAACATCTCCATCTACTCCAAAGTACAGCGTTTTTGAATTCCTAATGTATATGGCACAAATAACTCATGAGAAACAAAATCACAGTCATAAATTTTAACTTTTCGTTTTATATGAACAAACCATCTAAACTTATATATTATTTATTCAAACATAACTATAAAACAGATAAAGTCTACATAATAAATTTGTCTGTAATATAACAAAATATAATAAAATACAATTATATTTCAGGCACAACAGAAAAAATAGAGAAAAAATTTAACATTTCACAAAATAATGTTCATAATAATGAGTCAGAAAACTGCCCGTATGCGTAGCACGGGCCACTCACTAGTACATTATATATGACAAAATAAAATATATATACCTAACTATATCATAACCGAGATATATGAACACAGATGCTAGAGATGGGATAAGCTCGGCAGCAAGTGAAGGAGGGTGCTGGGTAGGAGAGGCTGTGACTTCGGTTGTGGAACAGCTCTCGGCCAGGGTGTAACGACGGTTGAGGAATTTGAGTGAAAGGTGGTGGTGGTTGCTTCGGCATAGGTGGAAGATGGAGGAGCGAGGCCAGGTGGAAGTGAAGTCGGGCTTGGCTGATGAATAGAGGTTGGCATCGGCTTTGGGTTTGAGGCTTGAAAAAAAATAGATGACGAGAGTAGAGAAGAGCAGAGGAAGAGAACTGCAGTATAAGTTTATTATATTTTGGAATGAAAATAGACCCCAAAAGCAAATACAAACCATCAATTTTTATTGAATAGCAGGCAAGCGAAAAGTCAAAATATTTCTTTCTGGGAATAAAAATAGTTATAACAGTTCGATTCCAATGGAAGACAACTGAATAGACAATTAACCCAAAAGGTTGAAAGTGAGCACGGTATAGCTACCGTTTTCCATGGATTCAGCTGTGTACCGGACTTCAAAACATAGAATGGAATATACCGTGGAGATCAGCACGAAGAGATGATCAAAACAGTATACAGATATCTGTGGTACGATCATCCTATCAAAAGTCGATATTCGGTACCGAAAATGCTGCTAATTTTCCAAAAATAAGATAAACTGAGCAATATCAGTCCAAATTTGACGAAACGAAATATGACGTCTCACTCAGAAGATGATTTACAAATATTCCATAGAAAAATATTCAGGTTTGAAAAACATTTTATTATCGTCAATTATTAACTGATTTAAATTGAAATAGAATTACACAAAAAAATAAACTTTGATATTATCAGATGAAAATTTTCCAATTGCTATGCTTAAATAGACGTATTTCAAATATTAAATTTTCAATTCAAAATTTTATTATTTAAAATTTCACAAAATTCAATTAATTAAATAATTAAACCATTAAAATTTACGGGTCGTTACAAACTATGTCTAAATTTATACTACTGTAAATTATGCAGGTGCAACATATCAGATTGAGTACAAAGATGGTGTTTCCTTCATATGTGTCTTTATTGTCCATAGTATTATTTAAAATACATACATATACATACATACATACATACATATATATATATATATATATATTTATATACAATAGACTTATTCATATTGATGTGTTAAAATTAAGTTTCACTATTTTATAAGTTTAAAATTAAAGACGACAATTTTGAACCTAGTTTCAAAACTAAATAGGTTGAAGATTGAAAAATTATGATTTTACATAAAAGTTCATCTTATAAATGTTAAGCCAAATTAACACACACACACACACATACAGAGACACACACACAAATCATTGTAAATAATGTTTTAAACTTAATAAACATCTTTATGTTAAAATTTATAACTAAGTATATGCTTTAACATAAAGTGACAAATTAAGCTCTAATTTTAATTTAAAAGGAAATCCAAGGGTCTGTGATATTTTGCAATGAAGTCCTGTTATGTTTATAAGAAACCTTTTTTAACTATAACAGAAGTATGCAAAAACCAAAAGATTATATTTAAAATAATGAACACAAAACATACATAAAAAAATTAATAAACTACATATGTTTTCTATTTGAATCATTAATAGAAAAATTACATTAATTAAGACTTGGATTTCAATCTAAAATGGTTTTTCCTTTCAAATAACGAATTTGGAACAACAATAAAATAGATAGACAAATCAGAAACATATGTGTATGTTGCAAAGGTTTTAGATCTTAACTATATAGGCAATATGACAATTAATTAAATATGGAATCATATGATGTAGATCTATTAATAACAATATGAATAGGTAAGCAATCAAAATGTATCTTAATTAATCCAAATCAAAATAACATGGTGAACATATATAATTAATTAATATGGAGCAAAAGGGGATCTAATCTATATGATCAAATAAACAAATACTTAGATGAGATGAAATATGTGATGGATCCAAATTATATAAATAAGGTGAATGACGAATAAATAAAATTAAAATTATTACCTTGCGATGTAGCCAAGAGAATGCACCTTGAATGATAATATCTCCTCAGATCTACAAGATTTTCATCCTATCTTTGCAAGAGATGGATGAATCACCTTTTTTATTTTATTTTTATTTGGATTTGAAAGATTTTTTGGAAATTTGGTTTTTTTTCTGCCATAAAAGGTTAGAAGGAGAAAAAGAAAAAGAAATGAATGAGAAAGAATGAATTGTGCGTACAAAATGAATTAGAGAATATGTTTTATTTGAAAGAATGAGCTGTTTCCATTCTTAACTAAAACTTCCATAATTAATTCCCTTGATTGTTTCTCTATCTCAATCCTTTCTTTTCACAGATATTTCATTAAATGACATAAAATTTTCACAAATCATGTCTTCAAATGACATAAAATTTTCATAAATCATGTCATCAAATGATATAAAATTTGCATAAATCATTTCATGCAATTATCTTTAAATTATATCGATATCGTATATCAATGCACGCAAATATTCCTTTTATAAATGCATTAAAATAATTACAAAAAACTTCCAAACATCAAATAAATAATAAATAATATTTCTCAAATATCAATTAATTTAATCGATTTATAACATTTCATAAATTAATTAAATCATGCGGTTTTTTTAGAGAATTCATCATTATGGTTGTGCAACTCAAAGGTGTAAATTCATTTAGCAATTAATATCGAACTATTCGAATATTAACGTTCACACGTCACTTAGCATGTGGTATGGAATTTCGGCTGAATTTATCGCTTACACATCTTTTGGTAAAATCGAATTTTACTTATTATAAGCGACACCCTATAGTGACAATTATTTATACTAATTCTCTTCGTTAAAACAATATCACTTTGGATTTATGGAATTTGGTAATGATCAAAATTCCAATATCATCCACATTCAACTTTCTAGTCTAAACACAAAGTCCTTGGTTCGAAATGCTCTGGCCAAAGACTTTGACTTTGAGTTGACTTTGGTTGACCGTGATACTAACCTTATATAACCGAAGAAAAGAATCCTCTCGTGAATAGTGTTTCACTTCCAATGCTTCCACTCGGCCTAACTATAGTCGCGGTGGATGTCATGCCATGATTTAACTATAATCAAAGCGAAGCTTCCACACTGAAGATCAATAGTATTCTCAAGTCGAGAGAACTGTGTAAATTAGTCACATTAATATTCTCTGCTTGATCTTAGTTTCATTAACAAACAAAAAACTATCGAGTGAGTTATTTCATAGATATCCAATAACTATCAGCACATAACCCCTTGGCGCCCCCAGCGGTCATGAGTAATACACTGCCCAACATTTGGAGAGCGTTACTTACTCTAGTCTCAACGGATACATCGATATCTGGTCTTGATGCATCTTTACTAGAAACATCCAAAATGGTATATTTGTTTCATTGTGATAAATTACTCACAGTTACAACACTTTGTAACTACTACCGCAAAACATACCGTTTATGGATTTTCTATTAAATATACTTTTAATTAAATCGATTAATTAATATAACAACATTATATTAAGTATATAAAAGAAAGAAAATAACTTTATTTCGAATGAGATTGGTCAACGAGTTAGATATATGTAACAAATTACATTTGTCTCTGGGGCATACCCCTAACTCTATCTATCTCCCACTTGCACTTGGGGTCAATTATGGAATTTTATTCCAACTTCTCCAATTGGTTTTCTCAAAACCAATTGGGTCAGTCCTTTTGTGAACTGGTATGCTATTATGTTTTAATTATTTACTCTCTCAATCAACCCTCTCCGACGGTGATAAACTGCTTTATCATGTGGAATAATTCAGAGTATGTCTCTCAATGTCTAGTGAGCTATAAGTTCAGTTATGAACTGTGTCGCGACATTATTATCATATAACAATGTTACGAGATTCTCAACATTGGGAATCGGCTTAGTTATAAATTTGTGCCCTTATATTTTTATATATTGTTTTTTTTGCGGCGCTATTCAATGTACTTAGCCAATTTTCATTGAATCAGCCACGGTCTTTCATTTGGAACATTTCCAACTTAAAGATTCTTAATTTGAATTTATTATTGATATACTATACTCCATATCACTTATGAAGTTTGAGTCCGAACACTCCTTCATAAGGAGTTTTTGTTTCTGCAAAAAATTCTCTAGTATTTCATAAATACACGAGAACACTTCAAACAACCATTTAATGATTGTTATCCTGCCTTTTAGTCAGGCTGGGATACCACAAATTCGGCTAAATGGATGGATTGGAAATCGATTATAGTTGAAACTATGAACAATAGTTGAATGGTTTCGGATGGACAACACTCAAAAAATTGTATGAAATTAGCACTTCACCTAGGCAATGGATCAGACCGGATTTCTAATTCCTGACCTAATCAAGGTGCGATTAGTATGGAGTGACTAGGAAGACCACATAAGGCTACATTCCAAATTTCAAGTTGATTGGAGTTCGTATGCTCGAGTTATGGATAAAAGAAGATGGATCAGTATGAATCGGATCAGTGGTAATTTGCTTGGAGTCGGACCCAGGAAAATTTGCTATTTGCTTGGAGTTGGTGCATGGTTCACTTGGAGTCGCAGAAATTTGAAGTGTTGGATCGTGCTTGGTGTCGGGTACATGTTTTCTTGGAGTCTACTCGGAGAAAAACGATTGGCATCGATCGTTTTTCGTGCTTGGAGTCAGAATCACGTTTTGTTTGGAGAAAATTTTGATTTTACCCGAGTCTAACTCTAGGCTAAAATCTTCAGTATCTTCTTCAAGTCAAAAAGGTAATTACTTGGGTCTCGCTTCAAGTTAACCTTGAAGTGGGTTTTTCGACGACCATTTTGGCGATTTTCGACGATGATCGATCTATAACTCAAAATCTACAACGACAATCGACATGAAATTTGGTGGACAGCTACATTACACCATGAAGGATCCACACCATCGATCGTTAGGCCTTATAATGAAGTTGGATCGATCGGTCATGATCCATATGGATTGATCCATAAAACGATCAAACTCAATGATGATCGATCAATATCTCACAAACGCAAAGTCGGAATGACATGAAACTTTAGGAATAGTAAAATATTACGTAAAGTATCCTACCACATCGATTGCATATCATTTGGAGAAACTTGAATGATCGGCCTACATTGTTCTTTGACGATCGTATCATTTCAGCCAGAACGATTCCAACTTCACTCAAAGCACGATATCTCACAAATGGTAAGTCAGAATTACACAAAATTTGGAGAGCAAGTAGCAAACATCATGGAGGAGCCACAAAAACGATCTCACCTCCAAAGGAGAAAATATTGAATGATCTTCCATATTTCCATTTTTCAACTCGACTCCATAGAAAACGTGATATCTCGCAAACGGTAAGTAGGAATTGCACGGAATTTGGAAAGCAAGTAGCTAACATCATGAAATACCCAATAAAATGATCGCACCCCATTGGAGCTAATATGAACAATCGGCACCGATCGTTCCAATATTATGCGATCGATCTGAAAATTGGTGGATCGGGTTGTACGGTCTGAAGGCTCTTCTGGTGAAATTTCAGCCTAATCCATGCACGTCTTCACCTATAAATACAGCGGACTTGGCTCATTACAAGGGATCTTCTTCTTCTTCCAATTGGATATTCTTTCGGCTCTTCTTCATCACTTCTTATCTCTTCCTCCATTAATTTTCTAAGGTAAAAAACAACTGTACTTGTAATCTTATAGTTTAAACAAAGGATTATACGAATGGACGTAGGCCAGAGTTTGCCGAATCATTATAAAACTTGTGTGTTCATTTACATTTCTACAATCTATTCTACGATCTGTGAATCCATACTTCTCTATTTAGATCTTAGTGTTGGATATTGGTGCTTTCACTTATAACAAAATGTTTCTGCCTAGAACGATCGACGCTGATCGATTGGGACTTAAGGGCATGCCCTCGGGTCCTACTAGATCGATCCTAAGTGGGGTGACGAATGGTGCTGCGTAGTTTGGTAGCGATCGAACTACAGATGTATGTCACGAGGAGTATGTTCTAGAATTCCCTAGTGGACTCAGGGGGTAGTTTCCAAATGACAACAGGAGATTGCCCATAGACGAGAATGAAAGGATGGCTGAGATAATACGACGGATAATAAGAGGCGGAATGCCTAATAGGAGCTTGGAAGGTGTAAATCAGAGTCCGTACACTCCGAATATCAAGAATCCACTAGAATTCAAACTACCAACATTAGTAGTATGTGATGGAAAGTCAGACCCAACTATGCATATGATGAGGTATATCTGGCATATGGAGGTGCTGGGAGCATCGAAAGAAGTCATGGCAAGGTGTTTCCCACTATATTTGATGGATTTGGCTGTACTCTGGTTCAGACATGTTGAAAACAGATTAATTAGGACTTGGGAAGAAGTAGTAGATAGGTTCATGAGATAGTTTAGGGTTCACATCTCGAGACCCAAAAATGTGATGACTTTGGCGACACTAAAATAAAGGGTCAGATAGTCCTTGAGGAGTTTTCTAACGCGATTCAATGATGCACCAACATCGGTGGATCGGCCATATCCATCTATGGTTTTGATGGCGGCAGTATCTGGAATTGATGACAACATAGAATTCAAGAATTCACCGGCACGAGATCCACCAATAGATCTTGGGAAATTTTACCATGAAGTAGAAAGGTTCTTGTAGGAAGAAGACGCACGAGCCGACAAGCAAGAAGTTAAAACTGTTTAGGATGAAGGACCATCCAGAGAAGGGTCCAAGATAGATAAAGGAAAGCGAAAGGCTAACGATAGCCCGGACGGGTTAAAGCAACCAAGGAGGGAACTGAGATTCACCTCTTATATGGAATTGACTGAAACATTGGAATGGATATATCTGGATACTAGGCGGAAGAACCTCTATCGGAGGCCAATGAGGAGAGAGCCTATAGAAAATGAAAGGAAATCAGGAAAATATTGTGTATTTCATGAGTTAAACGGGCATGATGCAAATGATTGCAGGCACTTAAAGGATGTGATAGAGGAGCATGTCAGGAACAATAGATTGCCGAAGTACGTAAGGGGACAGACAACGACGGTGGAACAAGAGAAGCCACCATCTACATCGAATGAAAACAGGAATGGCCTTAGATCGGGGTCACGGCTCGTCATCAACTGATCGTGATGGCAAAGGCCGAGTTCAGGATTTGGACTATGATTGTAATAGTTATTTTGCAATTTCTTTCCTTATAATAAAATGGCTAAGTCACTTAAACATGCACGGGATCATGAATGGTCCCTAGGCACTGAGATGATAATGAACCGTTACACCCAGAGAGACATGCATCGCATTGTTTAATTTTTTTTCCCTTTTGCATTTAAGCTTGATTTTATTTGTTGAGTTATTTGATTGCAAAACTCACTCAAACGTGAAATCTGACATTAATAATTCTAAACCTCATCTGAAAAGATGAGACGGAAAGGCAAAAACAAGCCCACTCGTCAAAAAGCAAGTGGATTAGGCTTGGTTAAGCCTCGAATGGCATACGATCTTGAATGATCACATTTTTCCTCGAACGACACTCGGTCTCGAATGATCACATTTCTCCCTAAACGGCACTCGATCTTGAACGATCATATTTCGCCCTGAACATCACTAGATCTCGAACGATCATTACACTCGATCTTGAACAATCATATTTTGCCCTAAATGGCACTCGATCTCGAACGATCATATTTTTCCTCAAATGGCATCCTATCTTGAACCATCATCATTTGCCTCGAATGGCACTCGATCGCTTATAGTCATCTTCCATCTTTAACGACGATCGATCACGAAGACCATCATCTACCACGAACGACTATCGGTCACGAACGACCACCACTCTCCTTGAATGGCAACATCAACCTCGAATAATTGCCAGCCTCGAACGCTACATATCCGAGTAATGGTGTCGAATGACCATGACTAATGATCCAGAGAGATCAAGGAATTGTATTGGCAACAAATTGGATTCTGGATTGGATAATATGGCTATCGACGGATTATGGATTTTGGATTTGCAATTTATAGCAATTCAAAACATGCCTTCCTATCACAAGGCATGTTTTGGAGGGCAAATGTTATCCAAACTTTTGGTTATGCCAGGATACCATGGATTTGGCTAAAATGGATGGATTGAAAATCGATTACAGTTGAAACTATGGACGATAGTTGAATGGATTTTGATGGATAACACTCAAAAAATGGCTAAGTATAGAATTGGCACTTCACCTAGGCAACAGGTCGGATTGGATCCCTAATTTCTGACCTAATCAAGGTGCGGTTAGTATGCAGTGACAAGGAAGGCCACATAAGGCTATATTCCAAATTTCAAATCGATTGGAGTTCGTATGCTCAAGTTATAGACAAAATATGATGGATCAGTATCGATCCGGAGCAATGGTAATTCGCTTGGAGTTGAACCTAAAAAAATTTGCTATTTGCTTGGAGTCCGTGCATGGCTCGCAGAGTCGTAGAAATTTTAAGTGCTGGATCGTGCTTATTGTCGGATACATGTTTGATTGGAGTATGCTTGGAGAAAAATGATTGGCACCGATCGGTTGTTTTGCTTGGAGTTAGAATCACGTTTGCTTGGAGAAAATTTTGATTTTACCCAAGTCTAACTCTAGGCCAGAATCTTCAATATCTACTTGGTCAGAAAGGTGATTACTTGGGATGCTTCGAGTCAACCCTGAAGGGATTTTTCGACGACCGTTTTGGCGATTTTCGACGATGATCGATCTATAACTCAAAATCTATAAAGGAAATCGATATGAAATTTGAAGGACAGCTACACTAAGCATGAGGGACTCACACCATTGATCGCTGGGCCTCATGATGAAGTTGGATCAATCGGTCATGATCCATATGGATCGACCTGTTATCCCGCCTTTTGGCAAGGCCAGGACACCAAGGAACCGACTAGAGAACAGGGATAGCTCGCCATGGATATCGCTGAATTTTGTCTGAGTCCAGATTGAGCTACAATTGATAGGACATGACAAGAAAGATCATAGAAGTCAACATCTCAAATTTCGGGTCAATCCGAGTTCACATGCTCAAGTTATGATCGATTCAAATTGAAGGGAAAAGCCCAGATTTCGTATCCATCACTATGTGTGATTTCGTATCCATCTCCAGGCTCTAGTTCGAATCGATCATTTCCGTATCGATCAACTTAGAACCCATCGAAGTACCTAGGTTCGATTCGGCCTCATTCGAATCCATCGGCAGATCGCCTACTTCATATCGGCCAACTCCCATGAGTTCGTATCGATCAGGAACGGTTGAGTTCGAATCCATCGAGTTCGTATCGATGGGCTTCATACCCCTCAGTAGATGGAGCACTTCGTTTCCATCAGCTAGTCTCTGCCTCGTATCCATGGGAGAAAGAGTTGTTCGTATCCATCGACCATCGCTTGCTCGAATCCAGCAGTAACGCTTTATTCGAATCCATCAAGCCATCAAGCCAAGATGACGTGTCATCCTTCGATGCGAACGTGCTGAGATATATGGAGTCGACGCGGTCGACTCGAAGTGAAGACCGGATCGAGGCGAAGCGTGCGCGCCATCTCATCTTGAGAGCACGTGCAGTCATCGACACGAAGTGATGGAGTCGAAGTCATGGAGACGAACCAAACAGCCTTCGAAAAATCTCAGTTCGTATCGACCATATCTCGTGATCTACTAATCCAAATCCAATGAAATTTTAAGGGAAGCTTGCATACACACTAAAGAAGGTCTCCACCAAATTTTAGCTTAATTGGACGTCATCTTGATCGATACGAAATGGATTCGTATCGATCGCAGATCGAGGCCAAACTTTCTGGAAATGGTCGCGTGGGCCCCCTCACGTGCCAAACCAAGTCTCCCGAAGTTTGAGCGAGATCTGAGCCTCCTACGCCTATAAATAGAGCCCCAGAGCATACAGAAAAGGGGATCTTTGATTCTTAAGCGTCCAGACTCTGCCGGATCAAGACTTGCATCATACCTTTGCTGTTAATTTCAAATTCTATTCTGTAATCCGCTGTTGTTTGCTGTAACCGCTTGTAACCATTGGAAGAGAATCAATAAAATCATCAAAACTTCATAGTGGACGTAGGCAATATGCCGAACCACTCTAAATTGCTTGTCTGTGCATTTTACATTTCTGTTTGTTGGAGTTTTTGTTAGATAACCTCTGTTTTATAGTTACAATCTTCATTTTATCTCTTCAAATAACTCCCGAAGAGTGTTGTGCCCATTTTTGGTACAAACACTTTGGTGCTTTCACTGAGAGAACCAGTTTTTTCTCCTGCTCTTTGGATCTGCCGTCGATACCGGATTGCATAAATCCAAGAGGAAGATCCAGACATCCAGTTCGGAATCCTTCCATTCTATTCAGATTTGCTCAAAATCTAGGAAAGGACTCCACCGCTAAAAATGGTTAGCACAAGAACCGCCGCTACCGCTGCTGATTTAGAAGGCTGAGAGAGACAGAATCCTGTGCAACAGCCTTCTTCCAACCAGGACAATACCGCTCACTCGGATCCGTCAGGGCCAGTCACCCGACAAGAATTTCAAGTATTGCTCCAGGAGCTGACCCAAAGCCGTCAGCAGTTGGCCGAACAGTTGTGCGCCAATGTCGAGCTGACCAACCAGCTAAACCGCCGGGGCCATAGAAGGTCCAGGAGGGATGATGCCTCCAGGGCATCTACCGAAAGCTCAGCTTCATCTGACTACCACCACAGGTCTACCCGTCCCCGGCTAGAGGGGAGTCGCGCTCAAACTGCTGGATATCAACCCGCCCTGACTGTCGGGCAATTGAGAGCAGGACCGTCGACCAGCTTCCAAACAGGACCCTCGACACGAGGAGGCACTGCCCCACAGTACACCATGGACAACCGTGCTACAACCGCCGCGGTAGAAGCGAGGGTTGATACCCGGAATCAGTCAGAGCCGATTAATCAACAGCGTGGACATACTCCTGAACCGTACGTCCCAGAAGACGCTGAGCCAAGGAGGCGAGATACGGACCGTCGACAGCGCCCGGTCCAGACTCGCACTATGGAACCCGACCACACCTTAGCTCAGCATGCTCAGAATTTTCCAGTGTCGGATATATCAACCATGATACGTCAGATGATACGCGAGAGTCAGGGGCTCACTAATGATGATTGGGGAATCTCTCGTAGTCATACCCCTTTCACAGACGAAGTGTTACACGCCGAACCCCCTCGGCGATTCAGAATGCCAACTCTCCCAATGTATGAAGGCAATAATGACCCCAATCAACATATTTTAAAATATGAATGGTCAATGAGTGCTGCAAGGGCTGACGATGCAGTGAAGTGTCGAAGTTTCCCCATCTCTCTGGGAGGAATCGCGACAATGTGGTTTACACGCCTACCACCTAGATCCATTTCTTCGTTCGATCAACTGGCCAAGAGGTTTGTAGAACAGTTTCGTATGCATGTTGCTAGGCCCAAAGACATTAATACCCTATCCAGTGTCACTCAAGCTCATGGAGAGACGCTCAGGCGTTACCTAGAGAGGTTCCACGCAGCGTGTGTTGAGATCACTAACCCCAATGATAACTCAATCCTGATGGCTCTGACCAAGGGGATTGATCCCGATTCCGAGTTTGGGAATTGGCTAGCTGGAAAACCACCCGCGTCGTTGGACCGTTTCTACTCCAAAGCCACTCAGTTCTTACGGCAAGAGGACGCGAAATAGTCTAGGAAGCAGGACGATGTGAGGCCCAATATTGAGGGAATACAGAGTAATGTAGCAGTTAAACAGTCCGGCGAGAGTTCTGGGAAAGTTCAACTGAATATATAGAACAAGCAAGCCCAACCGAGAGGAAACAATGGCCAGGATAAGAAAAGAGATCAGAACCGAGGTCAGCGGCGCAGAGCTCAAATGTTTGACAATTACACACCGTTGAATACGTCACTGGAAAACGTATATTTACAGACTTGCAACACTGTACAGTATAAGAAGCCTGCTCCGAAACCCTCGTCGGAGAGGCAGGTTCAGACAGGGAAGTTCTGTAGGTTCCATGAAAGCTACGGCCACAATACCAATGAGTGCCGACATTTGCAGGACCTCATCGAAAAGTTGATCAGAGAAAGGAAGTTGGATCAGTTTGTACGGGCGCCACAGTCTGGTGGAGCAGGCCCTTCAAATCAGAATCGTTCACAGAATCAAGAAAGACAGGAGGAACCCGCCCGTGCGGGCGGGAGGTTGGTTATTAACACAATAAGTGGTGGTCCCCACCCAACAGACAGAAGCTGGGGGGAAATGGAGTCGTATGCTAGTTCTATCAGGCATGCAGACTTCGAGTGTTGTAGTAATTGCAAAGACGGAACCCCGGTTAAGCAACAAAAGATAATATCTGATGATATCGTGTGCAGGAGCCGAGACGCGGATAGGGTCGAAGCCCCTACAATCGACCCACTAGTCATATCTGCCCAGGTAGGTCCTGCTTGGATGAAGAGGATCCTGGTTGACAGTGGAAGCTCTGTGAATATATTGCTTAAACGGGCTTACGACTTAATGAAAATGGAGGCAAAGGATTTGAAACCTTGTCTGTCCCGAATCCACAGTTTTAACGGGAGTGCCACAATACCCGTTGGAGTGACTGAACTACCGGTTGAGTTGGGGGTTGGAGAACACCGGAGAGTTCGGATGTTACAATTTGTTGTCTTGGAGATTGATTCACCTTATAATGCGTTTCTGGGCCGACCGGCCCTAGCTGAGTTCAGGGCGGCCATCGCCCTATGGTGTTTGACTCTGAAGTTCCCCACTGATCGTGGGATTGGAGTCGTTCATGGAGATCAGGCCATGGGGAGGGCCTGTTATGTTGCTGAGCTGCGCGGGGCACAGCGCAAAGAAAAGGGGAAAGGCGTAGAGGAATCTCTCTGTGTCCGTTCTATTGATAATTGACAATTGATGCCTGGGCCTCGGCCCGGGCACCACGACCAATTCCTGAAAGACCTTGATCCTAGGGACAATGAGGATAAAGACGAATCTACGGAGAGTCTAGCTTCTCCGGCCGAACTGACTGTGGACGTCCCAATCAGTGAGGATGATGATTCAAAGGTGCTGAAAGTTGGGTCTCAACTGAGCAAGCAGACACAGCAGGAATTGGTCGAATTTCTCCGGGCGAATCTCGACGTCTTCGCCTGGACACACTCTGACATGTGCGGAATCTCGCCGAGCATCGCAAGTCACTCCCTGAATATAGATCCGCGACATGTCCCAGTAAAACAGAAAAGGCGCGGTATGGATCCAGAGAGATCTGCCGCCCTTAAGGAGGAAGTTGATGAACTACAATCGAACGGGTTTATTCGATATGCCTTGTATCCAGAATGGGTATCCAACCATGTACTGGTTCGAAAACCAAATGGAAAATGGAGAACCTGCGTTGATTACTCTGACCTAAACAAGGCCTGTCCGAAAGATAGCTTCCCACTTCCATGAATTGATCAGCTCGTAGATTCAACGGCCGGACATGAGCTACTATCTTTTATGGACGCTTATTCCGGCTACAATCAAATACCCATGCATTTACCTGATCAGGAACATACTAGCTTCGTAACCGATCTGGGACTCTACTGTTACAAAGTCATGCCGTTTGGTCTAAAGAACGCTGGAGCAACATACCAACGCTTAGTCAACCGGATGTTCGCCGATCAGATCGGGAAGACCATGGAGGTTTACGTGGATGACATGCTGGTGAAGTCTCGATTCTCCACGGATCACGTCAGAGATTTAAATTCGATGTTCAGCATCCTTTGAGAGTATGGAATGAAGCTCAACCCATTGAAGTTCCTTGGGTTTATTGTCAATGCTCGAGGGATAGAAGCGAATCCTGAGAAAATCTGGGCAATAAGAAATTTGCAAACCCCTAGAACCATAAATCAAGTCCAGAGTCTCAACGGAAAGGTCGCAGCATTGAGCAGGTTCATTTCAAAGTCCACCGACAAATGCATTCCTTTCTTCGATCTGATCCGGAAGGGAAAATGAAACTTTGAATGGATCACGGAGTGTGAAGGCGCATTCCGATCACTAGTTCAACATCTTTCCACACCTCCGATCTTGTCAAAACCAGTTGACCACGAGCAATTATACCTCTACCTGGCAGTATCAGAACATGCGATTAGTGCTGCTTTAGTTCGGGAGGAAGACAAAGTGCAAAACCCAGTCTACTATGTTAGTAAGCGGCTAACAGGAGCTGAAAGAAATTATCCGAGACTGGAGAAACTGGCCTATTGCTTGGTCATTGCCTCAAGAAAGCTCCGCCCTTACTTCCAAGCTCATCCTCTTACTGTGTACACCGACCAGCCGTTACGACAGGTCCTCACGCGGCCTGAGACGTCCGGTAGGTTACTCAAATGGAACATTGAGCTAAGCCAATTTGATATCACATACGCTCCGCGGAGAGCCATTCAAGGACAAGTCCTGGCAGATTTCATAGCTGAATTTACCATTCCAGAGGACTTGCCCGAGACCAGTGAAACCCCCGAATACATCTGGAAGCTGTATACTGACGGTGCATCAAACGACCGGTGTTCGGGCGCTGGGGTTGTACTTGAGACTCCCGAGGGTCGATCCATATGTTATGCTTTGAAGTTTGATTTTCGTGCAACTAATAATGAAGCTGAATATGAAGCCCTCTTGACCGGCCTAAAACTTGCCAGAGATTTGAGAATTATCGCTGTGGAAATTTACTGCGATTCGCAGTTAGTTGTGTGTCAAGTACGGGGAGAGTATCAAGCAAGGGATCGAAGGCTGGCCACCTACTTGGCTCGAGTTCAGGAAATACTGAATCAGTTTGATTATTATGCCATTTATTATATACCCCGGGAACGCAATCAGAGAGCCGATTCATTAGCAAAGTTAGCCAGCATAGGTGAAGCACAGCAGATGGGACTTGTCCCCGTCGAAACTCTATCCTTCCCAAGCATCGATCGAACAGAAATGAACTTTGTGTTTGAAACCGCTCCTAGTAGAGAGTCTTGGATGACTCCGTATCGGAATTACATTGAGAATGGGACGTTGCCTGAGCATAGAAATGAGAAGAGACAAATTTTACGGAAAGCTTCACGATTCGTTATCCAAAACGGAGTCATGTACAGGAGAGGTTATTCCGTTCCTCTCCTCCGATGTATCGCCCACGAGGAAATCAAACGAGTGTTACATGACGTGCACAAAGGAGAGTGTGGCGATCATACCGGAGGGCAAGCTCTCGCTAAGAAGATACTCCGATATGGGTATTACTGGCCGACAGTGAACCGAGATGCGGCGAACTATGCCAGAAAGTGCGATAAATGCCAGATACACGCCCGAATTCCAAGAGCCCCGCCTACCGAGATAACCCAAATGGTCAGTCCCTGGCCATTGGCAATGTGGGGCATCGATATCATCGGCGCTCTACCTTTGGCGAAAGGCGGTGCGAAATACGCCATCGTTGCCGTTGACTACTTTACAAAGTGGGCTGAGGCCGAAGCCCTTGCAACCATTACAACAAAGAAAGTGATAAATTTCGTGGTTCGCAACATCATCTGTCGATTTGGACTCCCGCATACCATCAACACTGATAACAGAGCCCAATTCGAAAGTACGGAATTCAAGAATTTCTGTCAACGGTTTCATATCCACAAAAAGTTCTCGGCTGTCGCCCACCCCCAGGCGAATGGACAGGTTGAAGCTGTCAATAAAGTTATAAAATCCATCCTGAAGAAACGACTGGAAAAGGCCGGGGGCAAATGGGTCGATGAACTTCCTATGGCGTTATGGGCCTATCGAACGACTCACAAAACCGCGACCGGACACACTCCGTTTTCCCTTTCTTATGGCTCAGAGGCAGTTATTCCGGTCGAGACGGAAGTGTTTTCTCATCGCGTGACTTACTATGATCCGAAAACGAAAGCTATACTACTGGCCGAATCGTTGGATCTATTGGATGAAAAACGGGAAGAGGCTGATTTGAGGGCAGCCGTTCATCGAAATCGGGTCGCCCGACTGTACAACACCAAAGTTCGACCTCGAACCTTTGAACTCGGCGACCTCGTGCTCAAGAGAATCTACCCAGTTCCTTCACACATGAAGCCGAACTGGGGAGGACCATATGTAATTACACAAAGACTCGGAGATGGCACATTCAAGATGTCGACCGTTGACGGTCTCGATTTGCCAAGGGCTTGGAACAGTGAAAGTCTCCGTCGCTATTACACATGACAAGCTTTATTTATTTCATCCTATTTAGCAATTTGTTTCTGCATTTCGAAATTTGAATTTTGTAATAAGGCAACTGACTTTGCCGCACTTTCTTATTTCAGCAATAAAATGCCATCTCTTCGAGCCAGAGCTGTGATTCATTAAGTACAATATACGACATCACGATGCACGAAGAGCTAAATCCCATCATGCAATGGGACTTATTCAAATGGAGAATGGCTGTGATACGACCGGCCACTCGCTAAGTGAAACCCGAGCTCGGGGGCAAGCCGTTACACCAATATTGATAGGATTGACACACGACAATCCCGCTTCAACTCCGTATTCCCAAAGTGCGAAACGGAGTATAAACATTCAACTCCGTATTCCTAGAGTGCGAAATGGAGTATAAACATTCAACTCTGTTTTCCCAGCGTGCGAAGCAGAGTATAAACATTCAACTCCGTATTCCCAGAGTGCGAAACGGAGTATAAATAGCCAACTCCGTTTTCCCAGCGTGCGAAACGGAGTATAAACATTCAACTCCGTTTTCCCAGCGTGCGAAACGGAGTATAAACATTCAACTCCGTTTTCCCAGCGTGCGAAGTGGAGTATAAACACTCAACTCCGTTTTCCCAGCGTGCGAAATGGAGTATAAACATTCAACTCCGTTTTCCCAACGTGCGAAGCGGAGTATAAACACTCAACTCCGTTTTTCCAACGTGCGAAACGGAGTATAAACATTCAACTCCGTTTTCCCAGCGTGCGAAGCGGAGTATAAACACTCAACTCCGTATTCCCAGAGTGCGAAACGGAGTATAAACATTCACCTCCGTTTTCCCAGCGTGCGAAGCGGAGTATAAACATTCAACTCCGTATTCCCAAAGTGCGAAACGGAGTATAAATAGCCAACTCTGTTTTCCCAGCGTGTGAAGCAAAGTATAAACAGTCCACTTCGAACTCCCGAAGCACGAGTCAGAGTGTGAACGCTAACTCAAATTCCCCAGGATATGAGTCGAAGTACTACCGTCAATTTTAAAATTCCCAGAACGTGAACAACCGTTCATGAGATGACTTGTATCCCCAGAGTGTGGATGACATTATTCATAAGGAAGTGAGTGTAGCCCGCTCGTTTGATCCCCACTCCTTGCGATCCCATGCCGATCATCATAACTTAACCCCAGAACTGGGGCAGGTTCAAGTGTTAATCACTACCCGAAACTGCATAATGTTTAAATCCGATTCAGTCTCCGTTCACAATTCAAGTCTGAGATTTCCGGACTTGGTAGACAAAACGAGCTATGCTTGAACGTTAACATAATGCAAGTACACCGGACCGAAGTTCGAACACTGCAGTATTCAAGCATAAAAGGAATATAAGTTGAAAAAAGAAGACAAAATTTTATTTCAACTAAATCAAAAGCAATGGTTCATACACGAGCCTTTCCAAAATATTCCTACTAGCAGGAGCCGAACCCGCATCTAAACACGGCCTACAAAAGGGAATAAGATAACAAAATTCCTGACTGCAACAAAAAGGGAAACACAGGCCTAAAATAAAGAAGAAAAGTCTATCTAATCCTTCCTTCTCCTCAGCTTCTTCTTCTTCTTCGAGGAGCTACTGGAGCCACCAATGATCTTTCGTTTAGAGCTTTTCCCCTCAGGCGGGCTCCCCTCGGATGAAGGCATGATGTCGACATCATCCTCTGAGCTGGAATCTATGGGGATGCTTCCCGCAGGAGGAATTAGGGGAACGGAACCAACCACCGGAGACGGGACTGAAGCACTAGTATCAATGAGTGTGCCTCCGGGAGATACAATCATAAGGGGAGTAGGGCACTGCGCTACTACTCCGCCATCCGCGTTGCCACCATGCGTAGCTGCCGCCATCTCAGCGTTAATCTCAGCCAACATCCTTACTTCTCGCTGCGCTCTGGCCTCACTATGTGCCGCAGTGGCCTGAGTGGAAGTATCAGAAGTAGACGAGAATCCGCCCAGGCTGAATGGTAAATCTGTAAAGGGATCACCCTGTTGGCCAAGGAGCTCGTTTATCATCTGTTCATCGAAAGAAAGTGAGCTCCCCTACGTTACTTCCTCCGGCACTGTTGTCACAACGGAAGTTGCCTCAGAAATGATGACCTCCGGCACTTGGCATGATCCCTGGGCTACGGAAAGCGCCGCTGGTGCAACTCCAATCACTAAACAAAGAAAGGAAGCGCATGTTAGTATACACTTCTATACACATTCTTCAGCCCCAAATGTACAAGGGATTAGTTCATAATACCTTCCTCGGTTTGGGTCAGGGTCGTTTGAACGGCTTCAGAGGAATGCTCCCTAATAGGAGACAAGTGCGGTCGGTCTGGATCATAAGCCGGTATAGGATGGGAGACAATCATTGGAATTAGCTCAGGTTGAGATGACACGACAATCTCGGAACTCGCAATATGGTGCTCAGCACCGGAGCTTTCTCCAACTTCTCGGGACTGGGCGCCAAGCCTCTCCTTCTCACGAGAAATCACGGAGCCATGGAGAACCTTCTTTTCGTCATCATTAAGTATGCGGTTCTCCAGCTCGAATTCGTCGATGGCTTCATCAAGGTGCCCAGTTTTTTCCTCCTCAACCAGTTGGTTCCAGGCGTTGTAGAGGTGCGTTGGATAATCATCAAGCCATGTCAGATCTCGATGCCTTAACACGTTGGCATTATAAGTGACAAGTAGCTCTTCTATCTCAGCCTCAATCCTGGCCTCCGCTTGCCGTACTTTCTCCTCAACCCCAGCTTTAGCTTCGCAAGCTCGCTTCATAGCCGCTTCCTTCTCCTTCCGAAGCACCACCGCCTGATCACAGGCCTCCTGCGCAGAGACATTAGCTGCGTCTTTCTCCTTTGCCATTTCAGAGAACTTTGATTTTAGCTCGTTAAGCTCCTTGAGAGCGGTGTCTCTTTCGGCGGTGATGGTGGTGTTCCTGTGACCCATATCCTCGATTGCGGTATAGTGTTCTTGTTTCATCCTGGTCATGGCCGAGTTTACCTCATCGACCTTTTTAAGAGCTTCCATTTCAGACTTACGGGAAGACTCGGCCTCGGTGTTGAGTACTTTCATGATTCGTAAAGCCCAGCTCCTTCTCCAACTTTTCAATAACAACACCCCAATCGAATGCTACTTTGGATGCTTTCCTCGTGGCCCTTGACCACTCCTTCTACTGAAAAATATGTCCGCGACGTAATCATGAATGGTAGTTTCAGCTATTGGCGGAATTCTTTTCAAGTGCGGAGGAAAGACATAGCCGTCAAAGCAGATATCAGGGAATTCCTTCCTCATCTGTGCCAGTTTAAGCGCTCCTTCACTGGTCGAATAAGTCACGACCGGCGTGGAAGTTGAGGAGATGGTCATTCTGGTCCCGCGAGGAGGGTCAGATCTCGGAGCTTGAGAAGACGGCCTAGGCCGTGAAGCTTCAGGAGGACGAGCAGCTATTACCATGGGCGGTGCAGAAGTCCTGGGAGGAGGAGAGCGAGATCGGGATCGATGCACGTATCCCCTATCTCTGTCGGACCTCTCCTGACCTGAATGTCCGGAATCATAATCCCTCTCTCCCTCTCTCCGACTTGGCTCGTAATAGCGACGCTTGTTGCGCAGGCTGCTCAACACGGTACCTCGTCCAGACATCGCACCTGAAAATTAAAACAAGGAAAGTTAACAACCATTCATGATATGCTGTTTATGGTTAGGAAACTGTGTTGTGCCGTGAAGAATGTGTGGATGTGTAACCCCCCGGACCAACCAGAAGTGTCGATCGCACTAGCGGGAAGAGGCTCGCTAACGTCAAGGGTATGTCGCAGTTCACCCGATTCAACGTCATGCTGCTCGGACTCGATGTCCGGGATTGGAAGGTCAGCGAGCCCTTCGAATTGATTTTCAGCTTGCAGGGAGGGTGCCTCCGAAATTCTAACTCCTGAAAGGGGGCAGTGTAAAACCACAGACTTCCGCCTCCCGGATTTAGGCTGTTTGGAGGCCACTGCCTTGCCTTTTCTCTTTTCATCGGAATCTGGGGTTGCATTAGCAGGTCCGACCAACGGTTCCTCGTCGGTATGAGTTCTCTCAGAATCGGGTTCCTCAATTATTACGACCCTGGATTTCTTCCGCTTGACCTTTTCTCTGGAGACAGTCTTTAATGCGCCATCGAGCCTTAGGCTCTGCCTCCGCCCAATCAACCCAAGAACTCTAAGATTCCGGTCCGTCAGTAGCAATTCGATATTCCTTTCTTCACTAGGAATTTCTTGAAGGACCCGAACTATCTCTTTATAGTGGCCACCTTCAGGTCGCTGGATTCTTGCTGAAAGAAAAGGAGTAGAAGATATGAGTTTAATTTCATTCGAAAATTGCCCTATCAATTACTTGGGAAAAAGACAATACTCACGTCTGAACAGCCATCTTCTGGCAAACCCCGGAGGACATCGGACATAGAACCACTCCGACTTGAAGTAGCTCAGCCTAGTCCATGACCCCGTGACAACTTGGCAGTTTCTTACAGACTCCAAGAATGTAAAAGATGGGCTGTCAGTTCGACTTTTGAAGTTGAATAGGTATCTTATCTCGGTCGGACGGGGAGGTCGGTAGAGGTATTCCATAAATGCGATGAGCAAGCCATTGAGTGAAGCATATCCATTCGGATGTAACTGAGACAGAGAAATATCCAGGTAAGCCAACACTTCTCTTATATAATCGTTGAACGGAGGAAGTGTACCGGCTGCACATGCATGTCGATTAAAAGCAGTATACCCCTCCGAGGGATTATGCGGCCTGTCGTCCGGCCCCGGCAACATTACATCGTCCAACGACAGGCCATGCCTTAAGCATAATCTCCCTAGCATATCTTCAGAGATATTCGACGGAACAGAATCAGGTGGACTATTGATGAAGGAAGCGTCAGGCAACTCGTCCGGAGCTGGACCGATAACTTCGGCCTCGATATCCGGAATCTCAAGTCTGAAAGGGATTGGATTCTGAGTTACTTGTTGCTGCGAACTTGACGGTTCCATAACTGGCTAACTCACGAGAAACTATCATTAGACGACAAAAAGCCCGTGCATTCCCCAGTGTAAAGTGTATGAATGAGTTGTGCAGTGCAAGTGTTGTGCACGATTTAAGCAAATGCTACAGAGTTAAAGGAAATATGCAAACGACGAAACTTTGTAAGTCAGACCGGAAATGGCCGTCATCGCTGACCGTCAAGACCGCGCCTTCCAGAGACTGTCGTTCGATTCAGATTAAAAGTTCGTTATACTTTGCTGAGTTACGGTTCCATCTACAAGCTTCAAAGGGCAATCAGATGTGCAGTGTTGTGATCAAGTTCGATTATGCAATGCGGAAGCTCGTAGGAATTAGGTGTGTAGTTTAATTGTCAAATCCAGATATGCAGGAATGAAGTTCGTCGGAATCATGTTTTCAAGTGCTTAGGATTTCGTATCCATCAAAGGAAGGGTTCGAATCGATGCCAAGCATTATGTTTCGAATCGACCATTGGCAGTCTGGTTCGTATCGATCACCATATGTGCGCTTTCGTGTCGATTGTTGGAGATCTGGTTCGTATCGATCGCGATAGGTGCGCTTTCGTATCGATCGTTGGTGGCCTAGGTTCGAATCGATCGGTAGGGTCTTAGCTTTGCATCGATAACGCTCGAGTCGATACTTTTTGCATCGATCGCGGGGGCAGAATTCATATCGATCCAAAAGCTAAGGACTTCAGAGTAGTCATTGACTTGTTGTCAGCTACTTCATGTCGATACGACCCATCTCCACGACCTTCGATACGGAATCATTTCATCTCCACAACCATCGATACGAAATCGCATCGTCTCCACATTAAATCTCTGGCTAATCGATACGAACCCCAGGAAAAATACCATTGATCTAATCAATTCGAACATGACTCCCATGTCGATTCGGAATCGCCTCTTCCACCCTTTCTTCTCCAACCTGCCAGAAAATGCCATGGCCATCATATCTTCGAGCCAGATCTGGTTTTACCAGTCGCCAGAAAAGAAGATTGGTGGAGAAAGAATGGATCCATGGCAACCTTATCATTTAGATTCGCAGTTGCTTACCTAGAGATTGAGATTCAAAGATCTGAAGAGGTAGGTTTGATCGAGTCGAAAGTACGGAGTTGTTATCTCTGTCTGAATCGATCGCAAGGGGTTAAGAGCAACAGTAAAAGTGAAAAGTAAAAAAGTGAAAGTAAGCCAAGTCCCATGTATTTATATGAAGCCTGGAGGCGGACTGGGTCGATTCGTCTCCCAGTCAACGTAACCGGTCGCAAGCGGTCGAGCGATGGATCTGTGCAAACGCACTCTTCGAATCGATCAGGCTGTGCATTCATCGAGGCGAAATATTCACCAGATTTCATCGATTCGATACATCCGTTTTGTGAACCATCGATTCACAACAGGTCAGGTTTATCGATACGAACTCGATATTCATGTCTGTTAAAATCCATCGATGCGAAAAGTTATCTCGTATCCATCGAAGGTCATCGATGCGAATCAGAATTCACCACAAGTTGCGATCCTCGAATGCGAATGAACACTTCATATCCATCAACGATGCCCCGCACCGATTCGAAGGAATACATCCTGACTTTTTACCATGGCGCCATGAGAGAATCATTGCGAAATTCAACAACGGCCTAAACTAACGACGAGTTGCGAACTTGCAACTTTTCAAAGCACGTCATGTTTTCACAAGACATACTTTGGGGGGCAAATGTTATCCCGCCTTTTGGCAAGGCCAAGACACCAAGGAACCGACTAGAGAACATGGATAGCTCGCCATGGATATCGCTGAATTTTGTCTGAGTCCAGATTGAGCTACAATTGATAGGACATGACAAGAAAGATCATAGAAGTCAACATCTCAAATTTCGGGTCAATCCGAGTTCACATGCTCAAGTTATGGTCGATTCAAATTGAAGGGAAAAGCCCAGATTTCGTATCCATCACTATGTGTGATTTCGTATCCATCTCCAGGCTCTAGTTCGAATCTATCATTTCCGTATCGATCAACTTCAAACCCATCGAAGTACCTAGGTTCGATTCGGCCTCATTCGAATCCATCGGCAGATCGCCTACTTCATATCGGCCAACTCCCATGAGTTCGTATCGATCAGGAACGGTTGAGTTCGAATCCATCGAGTTCGTATCGATGGGCTTCATACCCCTCAGCAGATGGAGCACTTCGTATCCATCAGCTAGTCTCTGCCTCGTATCCATGGGAGAAAGAGTTGTTCGTATCCATCGACCATCGCTTGCTCGAATCCAGCAGTAACGCTTTATTCGAATCCATTAAGCCATCAAGCCAAGATGACGTGTCATCCTTCGATGCGAACGTGCCGAGATATATGGAGTCGACGCGGTCGACTCGGAGTGAAGACCGGATCGAGGCGAAGCGTGCGCGCCATCTCATCTTGAGAGCACGTGCCGTCATTGACACGAAGTGATGGAGTCGAAGTCATGGAGACGAACCAAACAGCCTTCGAAAAATCTCAGTTCGTATCGACCATATCTCGTGATCTACTAATCCAAATCTAATGAAATTTTAAGGGAAGCTTGCATACACACTAAAGAAGGTCTCCACCAAATTTTAGCTTAATTGGATGTCATCTTGATCGATACGAAATGGATTCGTATCGATCGCAGATCGAGGCCAAACTTTCTGGAAATGGTCGCGTGGGCCCCCTCACGTGCCAAACCAAGTCTCCCGAAGTTTGAGCGAGATCTAAGCCTCCTACGCCTATAAATAGAGCCCAAGAGCATACAGAAAAGGGGATCTTTGAGTCTTAAGCGTCCAGACTCTGCCGGATCAAGACTTGCATCATACCTTTGCTGTTAATTTTGAATTCTATTCTGTAATCCGCTGTTGTTTACTGTAACCGCTTGTAACCATTGGAAGAGAATCAATAAAATCATCAAAACTTCATAGTGGACGTAGGCAATATGCCGAACCACTCTAAATTGCTTGTCTGTGCATTTTACATTTCTATTTGTTGGAGTTTTTGTTAGATAACCTCTGTTTTATATTTACAATCTTCATTTTATCTCTTCAAATAACTCCCGAAGAGTGTTGTGCCCATTTTTGGTACAAACACGACCCATAAAACGATTCAACTCAATGATGATCGATCAATATCTCACAAATGCAAAGTCGGAATGACATGAAACTTTGGGAATAGTAAAATATTATATAAAGGAACCTACCATATTGATCGCACATGATTTGGAGAAATTTGAATGATCGGCCTACATCGTTCTTGAACAATCGTATCATTTAAGCTAAAATGATCCCAACTCCATGGAAAACGCGGTATCTCACAAACGGTAAGTTGGAATTGCATGAAATTTGGAGAGAAGGTAGCTAACATCATGGATGACCTAGAAAAACGATCGCATCCCCATTAGAGCTAATATGAATGATCAACATAGATCGTTCCAATGGTGTGTGATCGATCTGAAAATCAGTGGATAAGGTCATATGGCTCTGGAGGTTCTTCTGGTGAAATTTCAGCCCGATCCATGCACGTCTTCACCTATAAATACAGCAGACTTGGCTCATTACAAGGAATCTTCTTCTTCCAAATGGATCTTCTTTTGGCTCTCCTTCATCACTTCTTATCTCTTCCTCTATTAATTATATAAGGCAAAAAACAACTGTACTTGTAATCTTACAGTGTAAATAAAAGATTATTGGAGTGGACATATGCTGGAATTTGTCGAACCACTATAAAACTTGCATGTTCGTTAACTTTTTTGCAATCTATTCTATGATATGTGAATCTATACTTTTCTATTTGGATCTAAATGTTGGATATTAGTGCTTTCACTTATAATATGGTCTTCGTGTCCATTTTTGGCGTAAACAATGATATCAATTTGGATTTGATATTTGCTTTATGTATCAAATACATAAACAAATCATGGTGTCCTAGACAGCATAACATGTATGATAATTCTTATTGTCAATGCATAAGGAACTAATCTCACATGTTCAGTATTAAACATTTAGATGTCTTTGCATATTGATTTGGGACATTCTCAATATCCTTTATATTGACTATAAAAGACATCATTTACAATACAAAGTTGAGTATTAGAACAACTAAGGTAGATTTTAACACAAGTACATCATAAAATCAACAATGTGTTGTTTACTTATACTTTAGAAATATCAATGTACTTTTTAACGTTCTTTCTTATGTACATATGTTTCCTCTGCATTTTGATTGATAATCAAACTATTTGATATTTCTATCAAAATATTTTTTCAATTTTGATGCTTATAAAATGATACTTTATCCAAAGACTCACAAACTCAATATCGCTCTCACTGATGTAACAACCCCGTTGTTAATTACCTAATTAATTAAATTTAATTAAGGATAATTAATTTATAATTGTAATTTATGAAATTGTGGAATTAAATTTAGTGTTGAGAATAATTGATTAGATTTAATTAAGAAACGAGTTTCATTTCTTAAATAGGATTTCAATTTAAAAATTTGAAATATTATTAAATCAATTATTTGAATTTAGCGTTTAGAGTAAAGTGTTAATATTGAGAATTTTTGTTGAAATGCAATTTTTAATTTGTTAATTGGTTTTGTCAAATTTAAGATGTTAATAATTAATTTTGTTAAAACTTTATTAGAGAAAATTTTGGTTTATTAATGATAGAACTAAACAACTATTAGTAACACTTAGGAGATTTAGCAACACCATGTTAGTGGATCCTCATCTCAACTCTCTTGACCCATTAATGCAAATAAGAGAAAGTATATCTCCTTAGCATACATTCACATTCATTCTAAAGTCAGAAAATAGAAAACCAAAAATTAACACCTTCTTCTCAAAGCTTTAAAATCATAGTTCCTAATTTCCAAATTTAAAGCTCAAATTAAAGGGATTTTGTCCAATAATGAAGAGTAATTTTGGAGAAGCTAGGAGGTTAGAAAGGCTTAAAAGAGGATTTAGCAAGCTATAGGAAAATAATAAGTGAGTTAATCACTCACACTACTATCTCTAACCTATAAGAATAATTGTTAATTGTTGTTTGGATTGAATTGGTTGGTTTGTTGATTGTCAATTTGATTGTGAATTGGTTGTTTGATTTTCAATTTGATTGTGAATTGGTTGTTTGATTTTCAATTTTATTATGAATTGGTTGTTTGAATTTGGTGATTATTTGATTGTTTGCTGAAAATAAATTATGAAAAATCGCTATAGTAAAACAGCGATATCTTAGTGTAAAATGCTTCAAATTGACTCAATAATTTTTGATAGAAAGTTCTTTCAATAAGCTACAAGTTATCTTTTAATCACTTTTTAAAATTCGGCAGATTAAGGGGTTTAAATTGAGTTTGAAACTGATGTTATAGCACAACCATAAAAAATATTTCTGAGTTAATACCTTAGTGTAAAATGGACATAACTTTTGATGAATCCAATTGTGTTGAATCTTTTTGGAGTAGAAAGATAATCCCCTAAGGAAGAACTTTTTTTAATCACTTTCTCATATTTCGAATATTTGTGGGTCGAAATCGGGTTTTTAACAGTGCCCTGTTAAATTTTCTAAGCTAAAACATGTTAGTAATTTAAGCATAACATTCTCATATCTTATCGGAATACGATAATTCTTGAAGTTCTGAAAAGCTTGGACTCTGTGACATAACTTTCATTTTTTGTGTATTGCATAATTTTGAAGTTTAAATGGTCAAAAAATTCGTTTCTTATCGCTGGCTTGTTAATGAAAAACAATGTTAATAAATTTAAATTTGAGAAATTGTTTTGGCCATAACTTTTTTGTTACTTATCAGAATTTTATAATTCTTGAAGTTTTGGAAAGCTGAATCTGAAATACTTGGTCTGACCCGAGCATTATAATAAAATAACCCCCAAGTCAGTCTGGAAAACCAGCGTGAGAAAACACACTGGATTTGAATTGAATTATTTTTAACAATCCTTTTGAAAAACAAAGGTATCTTGTAAGATCACCGCACATATAAACATGATGGTTTTTACCTTACGATAACCAAAACCTTTTATATCAAAATCATCTGATATTATAATAGTGTCTAAAAACATAAACTATAAAATTGCTGAAATGCTTGCATCTCACGTTTCAGCATATTTGGTATACAACTAAAACCATACAACGCTCATTGGAGAATGGATTCCATACAATGACTAGGCACTAGGGTACCGCCCATCATAGTACACCTCTAGAAAAGTGTACCGAGATCGAACCTATCGATCTATGCCAACACAAGATCGACCTACCCCTTACTAGATAGTACCAACATCGTCCCAGTTGTTCCCAACCTTTGAGATCTCATGCACAACAAATCCATAAATATGTAGATGTAGGGTATCTAGAAAGGTGACAACATACCCTAATGGGTGCGACCCACTTAGCCTTGATGCATCTCCCCTGATTTTTAGTCATTCCCGATTGATGAGGCTTGAGGCTACGTATTACCTTAGATTAGCATTCATATACTTGGAATGCTAACACCGCCTTCTAGGCAACGATGCAATTAAAGCATTCATCCATACAAGTTTTTTGGGTCTGAACAAACCAAATCTCCCTCAAGATCACCATCTCCATTATCATCGAGATATCCTAATTCATAACGCGCAAATTAGATCGAAGTGGTTTTCGGATAATTAAATCTGATCCTGGTCTCTTCGATATGATCAACAAAACTGGCCAGATTTGATAGTCGGTTATTTAACTATCAAATTACACACATATGCAGTCACTAGACCTATATTAAAACTCTTTCTAAACATTTATTTCAAAATATCTTTACAAAGATATATACTCAAATCTCTTTAAGTATTTCAATATTTGAAAACAATTTCAAATACTTAAATCCATAATAGGATATTCCAACCCATATCAACACTTAGAATTATTTCTAAATCTAGCTTATAATTCATTACTTAGAAAATCTTTATATATAAATCATTTCGTTGCTAAAATGTCTCCAAAACCTTTAATTCCAATACTTAGGAAAATATTATAAGTCTATTTCCAAAGATCATTCCTAATATCCATTCTTAGGAAATATTTCGTACTTAACTCATAAATCTCTGTAACTTTTGTTAATTCCCTTTACAATTTCCAAAAATTATCGATTATACTTATTAATAATCCAACTAACCATTTATATTTCCTTTAATGAATTCAGATTCATTTTCGAATTTCCCATATCTAAACAATTAAATAATTTCCTTTTCTCAAATTTTCTTAAGTTTCCAAAATCCATTATAAGGTTTCCTCTTATAAAATTACATCCATTAAATAAAACTCGGTTCACAAATATAGAGATCATTTATAAATAAATTGCAATCACTTACTTTTAAACTATATGTAACGACCCGTAAATTTTAACGGTTTTAATAACGTAATTAACTGAAATTTTATGAAGTTTTAAATTATTGAATTTGAAAATGAAAATTTAATATTTGGAATACGTCTATATAAACATAGCAAATGGTAAATTTTCATCTGAAAATATGAAAGTAAATTCTGTTGTGTAATTTTCAATTTCAATTTAAATCAGTTAATTTGATGAAGATAAAATATTTTCCAAATCTGAATATTTTTATATAATAAAAATGTTAATCATTTTATGAGTGAGACGTCATATTCCATTTCACAAAATTTGGACTTCTCTAGCTTCGTTTATCTTATTTTCAGCGAATTTGCAGAAGTTTGGCAGCGAAATGTCGACTTTTAATAGGATGGTCGTATCGTTGATATCTGTATACCATTCTGTTCGCCTCGTCATGCTGATCTCCGCAGTATATTCATTTTTGTGTTTCGGTGTCCGATACGTGGCGGAAACCACGAAACGGTTAATCGTATTAGTACCGCTTTGAGCCCTTTCGTTTCTAAGTCCTTTCGTTTCCTTTGTATATCCATTTCCCATCGTGCAAAGCTATCAACCACTAGAAATTAATTTTTCCTTGAAACTCAACGTTTGGACTTTTGTATTCCTACCTTTGAAATATATCTGTTTATTTGTTTAACACTGGTTCATTTTTATTTTGATTCGTTCCTCCCTTATCTTCCTCTGCTTTGAAAAATGAGATTTTGATATAAATTTTGAAGGCAATTGTCACTTCCATTCAACCTACTCCTTCCCAAAGCCTTCTTCCTCAACCTCCTTCCAAACCACTTCGGCGAAGCTTTGAAAAACTGCCACACACTTCACCCACTCTCGTTCTCCATTCACCGACCACCATCTCCCTTCCCACCATGGTAGCCGAGCCCAGTTTTCCCACCACAGCTCAACCTTTACGCTGAAACCGCCTACAAGCAACACCTCACTTCTGCCAATTTTCTCCACACGACCCGATACACTCCACATGAAGCCATCCCCTTCGGCCTCTTCCCTCCACCTCAACCCTCTGAGCTTCATACCCACATGGCCATACAACAGCTTTCCCCAAACGCCATGCCAGCCTGCTCCTTCGCTTAAGCCATAGCCGCGTCCATCTCACCGCCACCTGCTATCTTCCCCACCCAAAGCACTGAGCAGCCTATCACCTCCCCTCCTTCACCGCCAAGCCTTCCACCAAACAACCCGAGACCCTCCTCCCAACCGCACCTCCTCCTTCTCCCCTCCTCCACCGTGAACAGCCCATGTTGCATGCACTTCACAGCCGAAGCTCCTCCTTGCTTCTCTAAATTTGTATATATAGGTTAGTTTATATGAATGTTATATATATATATATATCTGAGTTATACTACGTGTTGCTATTATAATATACAAGATTTCCATATATTAGTTTATACATACTCTGTGGGTTTAATTTACAAGTTATAACAGTTTATATTACGAGCTGCTGTTTATATTTGTAAACATTGAAAGTTGTTTGTATATATTTATATTAGTTGTATATAATATGTTTGTTTCTATAAATATATGGGTTTATAACTTTTGATTTAAGGATATATATATATATATTATATATGTGGAAATTTATACGATAGTTCATATATTATTCTCTATAAGGCATATATAACCTGTTTGTGTAGATGGGTTTATATTTATATCTGTCCATTATATGTAAGTGTATATAGATTATGTGGTTCTCAGTTTATATATATAAGTTTATACAAGTTGTCTTATATGTATGTTTTTATACATTGATTTATATATATATATAATTTGTATATACTATGCTTATTTATAGGTTTTGTATATGTTGAGTGAGATTTGAACTATATATATGTGTACTTTTACATGGTAACCTTGTTAAAGTAATTATCATATGTTTAAGTGTTATATTATATAAGCTTTATATATATATATTATTTTAAATGTATGTTTTAAATTGATTTTTTTGAAAATTTATATAATATGTATATATGTTTGGTTTTTAATGTATGTGAGTTTGTATATGTTTATATATTAATTTATATAGGTGAGTATACATAAGTTTGGTTTTTCAAATTTTATATTGATTTCAGAGAAATATATATATATATATATATATATATAATATTCATCTCGTTTTAGTTTATATCAAGCTAATTTGATTTGTTCTCATCAATTTCTATTTATCAGCTTTGTTCATCAAATTCGTACTTGGATTCGTAATTCATTTCATTATCTATTCTCTCTAGCCTCGAAAGGTGAGTGATCACTCACGATTAACATTCTTATATTTAGTAAATTTGATTTCACTTGAAATGACAAATTGAAATATGCTGTTAAATTTAAATTGCTAGTTATTTAATTGTTAAATATGATATGCCATCATCTGCAATTGTTCACCTGTGATATATGACACCTGATCATGTTGTGTAAATTTAATCTAATTTATCAATAATGATATATGTCTGTTGTTAATATGTTATATAATTATCATATATGTTCTCACTCTGCAAGTTCCCTACTAGTATAGAATTCCCTATGGGTTGAAATGATATATACCCGAACGATCTTGTAGAATAGGAGAAAATCATCATGGGTTGAAATGATAAACCCAAGCGTCATTTAATTTAAATTTGGGATTACGGGTTGAAATGATATATAACTGTAGATATTTAAATTGCGGATTGAAATGATAAATATCTATATCGCTTGACCATAGGATAGAAAATTATATACGGACACTGTTGGTCTATATTGTGAAATGATTTCTATAAGTTTTAAAAGTAAATATATGGTTTTTAATAAATATTGGTTTTTAAAAATAATATATAAATGTTAATTTTATATACGTCTAAATTTTAGATTTCTAAAATTATATGTTTTGAAATTTTACATTTATAAGTTAGTTTTGAAAATATAATTTTTAAGATTTTACTTATAACTTCACTATTTTAAATTATATAAAATAAGATTTAATACAAAATACATTTAATAATAAGATTTAATTTAATAAAAATTTAATTTAATTGGTTCATAATATGTTTAAGTATTTATATAAATTTATATTATTATTTCAAAAATAGATTTTTATAACTTTAATTATAAAGGTTGGGAAGATAAATTAATGTTTACTAAGAATTTAAATTGATTAATAATTGAATTTAAATAAGAATTTATTTGAACTTATTGATTTTGAGATTTGAAAATATGATTTATAACTTGATTTGATAAAAAGTGATTAAATGAATATTCTCGGTTTATAAATAAAATCGAGATTGAATATTTAATAATGATTTAATTTTGTAAATTGGGGTTTATATAAATTGTTATTTAAATGGTTAAAGTTGAATAAAATTAAAGTTAAATATTGAAACATAAATTTATATTGTAAAGTTGAATATTTGAACTTGAATCTTTGAACTTTAAATTGAGATGGTTAAACTGGAATTGATTTAAATTGAATTCTAGAATTTAAGATTTTTTTGAATCGATTTGTGAAATTGGAGGAAACTATTTTATCATATAAAGTATTTTTAATATATATAAACTATTTTAATTTATAACTATTTTAATATATATACTATTTCAACATCTAAACTGTTTAGGTCGAAACTGTTATGATTACGGAAGTGCTATGATTTCAAAGTGTTATGATTTCAAAAGTGTTATGATTTCGAAAGTGTTATGATTTTTGAAAGTGTTACAATCTTTGAAAATGCTACGATTCTTGAAATGAATATTATTTAAAGTGAATAATGATATCGAATTTGATATGGTTTTGAAATGATAATGATATTTTGATATGAAGTATGAACTATGTGAAATGAAATGACCACGGTGTGAAATAAGCGTTTGGTTGTTAAAGAGACCGGGATCGGATATTGTCACTCTCTGCCAATACCGAAAACCACTTTAACAACCGTGTACGTGGTGAAGATTCCAGAATGAAGTAGGATGGTTTCGCGATGATTCTATATGGTATTTACGTAGCCCTGACTCCCGTGAGTCAGCTTGATGTGGCTAAAACACGAGCTATACCGAGCCAAGTGAGGTCATTCCTCCGATCGGGCACATTTCTTCGATACCATTCTATTGCTTTTATGATTTGATTGGGTGCACCCTTTGATTTGGGAGTGTGTCACGAGGTGGGCGGTAGTAGCTGTTATACGTTACCACCAGTCCGGGAGTGCAAATGGTATATCTACCCTAGCATTGCCTCGAGTGTCGTGTTGACATGCCCTAGTGCACCTTTTACGAGTTTGTTTTGTACCGTACCTATGTGATGTCCTTAGGGTAAACCTTCAGTTTACGGAGGAGCGTATGACATTGTATAGACTACGGGAATATATAAAATGTGTTAAGGGGGATATGGGTAACGCCTTAACGCTATTTTAATACTTTTACTTTACTATAGACATATTATAATAGCGTATATTACTACATAGTAGATAGTTCCACGGATCCTTAGAGGATGGAAATCCCAAACATCCTTTAAGTTACTTGTATTTCAGTTGACATTTCACTTGAGTTGAATTTATTAATATAAGAATGTTAATCCTGACTCGAGTGTTTTGTATTTTGCTTTATGCTCGGGTCAGACTGAGTGTCACAGCATTTGAGACTCACATTTGGAGTTGGAGCTTCAATTGGAGATCCATTTATATATATTCATCTTTCATCTATCCAGTGATTTTGTTAAGACTTGTCATCTATTTGTATTCGAGACTATATTGTATTTGAGATATTCTGTTGTATTTTAATTCAAACTATGTTGTTTATATAGTAGCTTCATAAACAACTATTTATCTATTCCGTTTCTTATTGTTATATTACTCTGTGTGGTTCTGTGATTGATTTATTTATTGTATATGTTAAGTTTTGCCAAATATAAATTAACAATCTGATATTTTGAGCAATTCAAGTCCGACATGTGTGTCTGCTTATGCACTTGGGGTGCAGCATGATAGGGGGTTCTCGCATTTGGGTTTGGTAGCGAGCGGATGACTCTTTCTCCTACATGTCCCGCGGGGTTGGTGTAGTCGAGAGGCTGGCCGTAAAAGCAGAACACAGGTACCATTGTATGCTATGGTGGGCGTTACCCCACTGGAGTTGTCCCGTTACAATTGGTATCAGAGCTCTGGTTTAGGCAAAACTTAGCATATATAGTAAATTTAATTACAGAATTACGTTTCATTCGAGCTTAAATTTCTTCCTCTTTGATTCGAATTCCCTTTGAATTTTGGAGATTTACCTCTGTTCTAAAATTCATACTTGTCTTTCCTTATTCATGTTCTTTTGATACTGAAGCATCCCATAGCTTCATTCTTTTGGGTGACTCTTCCCATCGGCGGTCCCGCCAACTTCTATATGATTTGTAAGGAGGTGAACACCTTTACAATAGACGTTGATTCACCGAAGACTTCTATATCCTCGGTTTCGTTGCTGTTATTTCTTGCAAAGCCCGAACCGTCTCTAGTAGACGATCAGGGTAATTCCCTTGTAATCTTGACCCCACTCCGATAATCAGAGATTATCCTGATATTGGGAGAAGTCACTTTTCTTCCCTTCAAGCGGGAAATTGAATTTTCGCATCGGTTTTGTTCTTGAAATTTCGATTGATCGGTTAAGGTCGCCCGCGTATTTATATCCGTTTATCCATCTTTCCTTGTTTGAAATTTAATTATCCACCTTCCTTCCGAGCCTATCTATCTTATTTAGAATTCTATTTGATTTAGGTCACTCTAAATTTGAATCTCTATCTTTGTTCTATGATCCATCCTTGAATCATCGTGTGAGGGAGTGTATTTGTAATTAACAAAAATGTTTTATATTGTGTTGTTTGAGTTGTTAAGTTTGAATTCTGGGTTTCGATCGATTCGTCTAGCTAACGCTATCGATAGAAATTCCAAAACACTTGAACAGAGAAAATTGACATAATATTGTTTCCAAAATTTGTAAATTTTGTATGATTATATTTTAGTGAATATTAGGTTCAAGTGCCTAATAAGTTTCAAAATACACAAAAACCCAGTAAAAAAAGTATGTAAATTAGGTCCCTAGAATTAAGTTACTAAGTAATTGCATATAGTTATGCAATTATTCATTGAATAATTGCAGACATTTATGCAATCATATCCAAAAGTTGCATAAATTTATGCAATATTTTCAATGAATTGCGGAAATTTCCGCAAATTTTTTGGTGAATAATTGCAGAATTTTCCGCAAATTTTTGAAAAAATTGCGGAAATTTCCGCAGTTTTTTGGTGAATAATTGCGGAATTTTCCGCAATTTTTCAGCGAATAATTGTGGAAATATCTGCAATTTTTTGATATAATTGCATAAATGTCTGCAATTATTCACTGAATAGTTGCATAAGTGTATACCATTATTCGGTAAATTAATTCTAGGGACCTAACTTACAAACTTTTTTTACTGGGGTTTTTGTGTATTTTGAAACTTATTAGGGACCTGTGCCAAACTATCCCTATATTTTATCTATAAAAGTATAATTTTCTGAAATTTAATAGCTAAATGAATTGGTTGGCAGAAATGATAATACTAGATTTTCATTTACTATTTTGTTAACATGAATAAAACATTTACTATTGTTTTATAAGGAGATGAAATTTTATAAATATGGTTTATAAATCTGATTTGGAAATAAAATGAATTTAAATTAAGGATTGGAGAATTAAATTTTTGGTGCTTTTCAAAGTTTGGTTTTCAAAGTTTGGAAATATATCATTTTAAAGTATTTTTCGAATGGAAATTGTTTTCAAAGAATTTTTAAAGCAGAAAATCAATACTCTCCTCTTTTGTCGCTGGAAAATAATTTTGGTGATGACTGCAGCATCATCGACATTCATTTTCGAGTCTCGAAGTGGTAAGGTCCCTTAGTAGCTTTGCTACACTTTTTTTTTGGAAAATGGATTTGATTTGAATTTCTTGAATGTGATTTGATGTACTATATATATGTATATATATATTTATTCCAAAATATTTTGAATTGAAACCAGAAATTTGAATCTTAAGTTTTATATTAAGAAATGGTTTCAATTATTGAAATAAAGTTGAATTTTTGAATAATTAGAATATCTAAAATGATAAATGAAATTTAACCAACTTGAAATAGTTGAATTTGAATAAAACTTATTTGTATAACCTTTAATTATATATTCACCCTGTGTTAAGTTAGAATTTTCAATTATTGAAATAAATTAAAAATTGTGAAATTTTTGAAGTGTTTAAAATTTAAATTGGAATTTAAAATAACTTGAAACAGTAGAAATAGAATAAAATTTATGTGTATAATACTCATTCGCATTCTTAAATACATATAGCTTACCTAAAATATTCAAAGGATAAAATGAATGTGAATTTGGGATTAAATGTTATACATAGAGAAGCCTTAAGTAATAAATTATTCAAATTAAAATGTTGAAACAAAAATTTGGCTTAAAATAAATGTTGTAAATAAAAGGAATATTTGTATAGTATTTGATTTCACTCAGAACCTTAATATAACTTACCTAGAAATACTTAAATGTTGATGAGAATAAGTTATTAAATAATATACAATATAAATGTGAACAATAAGATATCCAAAATGATATTTTGTTAAGGGAATTTACAGATAATAAATTGGATAAAATTGAATAATAATAAGAAAGTTTATTTGTTGAATAAAATATGGTTATAAAATGTTTATACACTTAATATATGTTGCAAAATATGTTAAGTGAAATAAATTAAATAATAAAGGGAAAAATACTATTTAAATAAATAAATATGGACGTAAAAATAATTGAAATTTGAATTTTAGTGGAATCAACTCACATGAAGATAAATAGATTTAAATAATTGAGTAAAATCAAATAAACTTTGTTTTGAAAGAAATTTTTGTAACAAATATTAGTAAATTTAAAATAAACCAAATTGAATGAAACTAACTTGGATTGACAATCAACAAAATATCAGCATAAATGGATATTATTGATTTAATAAAATGGATTAAACCAAATTGTTGATCATTAATTAGTTTAAATTGAAATTTATATGGTTTTGGAATTAATTTTGTGGTATCTGGTATTTTATATTTTAAATGTATCTTTTCTTTCTATTACTTCTTTTCTCCTACCTTCGTCCTTTTTGGGGACGAAAAGTTTTGAGTGGGGGAGAGTGTAACGACCCGTAAATTTTAACGGTTTTAATAACGTAATTAACTGAAATTTTGTGAAGTTTTAAATTATTGAATTTGAAAATGAAAATTTAATATTCGGAATACGTCTATATAAACATAGCAAATGGTAAATTTTCATCCGAAAATATGAAAGTAAATTCTGTTGTGTAATTTTCAATTTCAATTTAAATCAGTTAATTTGATGAAGATAAAATATTTTCCAAATCTAAATATTTTTATATAATAAAAATGTTAATCATTTTCTAAGTGATACGTCATATTCCATTTCACAAAATTTAGACTTCTCTAGCTTCGTTTATCTTATTTTCAGCGAATTTGCAGAAGTTTGGCAGCGAAATGTCGACTTTGATAGGATGGTCATATCGCTAATATCTGTATACCATTCTATTCGCCTTATTGTGCTGATCTCCGCAGTATATTCATTTGTGTGTTTCAGTGTCCGGTACGTGGTGGAAACCACGAAATGGTTAATCGTATCGGTACCCGCTTTGAGCCCTATCATTTCTGAGTCCTTTCATTTCTGAGTCCTTTCATTTCCTTTGTCTATCCATTTCCCATCGTGCAAAGCTGTCAGCCACTAGAAATTAATTTTTCCTTGAAACTTAATGTTTGGACTTTTGTATTCCTACCTTTGAAATATATCTGTTTATTTGTTTAGCATTGGTTCATTTTTATTTTGATTCGTTCCTCCCTTATCTTCCTCTGCTTTGAAAAATGAGATTCTGATATAAATTTTGAAGGCAGCTGTCACTTCCATTCAACCTACTCCTTCCCAAAGCCTTCTTCCTCCACCTCCTTCCAAACCACTTCGGCCAAGCTTCGAAAAACTGCCACACACTTCACCCACTCTCGTTCTCCCTTCACCGACCACAATCTCCCTTCCCACCATGGTAGCCGAGCCCAGTTTTCCCACCACAGCTCAACCTTTCCGCTGAAACTGCCTACAAGCAACACCCCACTTTTGCCATTTTTCTCCGCACGACCCGACACACACCACGTGAAACCATCCCCTTTGGCCTCTTCCCTCCACCTCAACCCTCCGAGCATCATACCCACGTGGCCACACAACAGCCTTCCCCAAACGCCATGCCAGCCTGCTCCTCCGCATAAGCCACAACTGCGTCCATCTCACCGCCACCTGCTATCTTCCCCACCCAAAGCACCGAGCAGCCTATCACCTCCCCTCCTTCACCGCCAAGCCTTCTGTGACGCCCCACCTCTATGCTCATAATAACAAAGAGTATTAAAAGAAATACTGTCTATTATTACGAAGAATAAGGCTGGATAGGAGCGACCATCCGTAATTGGCCTTACACTAATATTGGTTATCTCGATAGGAGTGGTATATACTTTTTATTCTTCATCAATTATTTATTTACTCCCATCGACATATCCAATTATCAGTATAAAACAAACTACGATAGTTCATAATAGTTTAGGACATTAGATATAACAATAACACAGATAATATAAATGCGGAACACAGATTAACAAAAATCTCATATATATATAACCGATGTCAGTTACAATATAGTTGACACGATACATATGATACAACTACAACTGTCGACTCTAGAAGTTATATATACAAGTACATTATCGACTAATATACATGAATACATATCGTTCTATACAATGACACGACTACTACAAAATGACACTGACAACTTCAGAAGATGTGAAAAGTCTTTATATCCTGAACAGCAACTCAAAGAAGAAAATCTACAACCTGAAATAACTCGGGTCTGACCCGAGTATTAAATTCAAAAGAAAATAATACACGGGTCAGTCTAATTCAAACTCAGTTATTAGTGCATAGCAGCAATAATAATCAGATAGTCAAATAGACGACAATCACAGAAATCTCGTATATCCGACTCTCGATACGAGAATTGGATAACGGCAGATATAACTTTAAACAGTGTTAAACGACAAATCAACAATCCAAATCAGAATACAACTCCAAACCATTGAAATTTACCAACGAAACAATTCAACAAATCGAAACAACAATTTAAAACTGTCAAATTCGATAGGGCTGCAGTACACGCACGCGTGTACTGCCTCTCCACTATTGCAGGAGATACACAAAAGCTCAGTGAAAGTCACAAATGATCACAAGGTCAACATTTCGAAGTCAACATCGATGCTGTGGGGATGAACGAGACTCAAGAGAAGCTACAACATAAGGCACTGCATTTCAAATAGCAGTACAACTGGAACCAAACTCAAGCACAACTACTATGGTGACAAAACAGTTCCACAAATGAAGAAATCAGTTCAACACTGAGCACGGGCAGGGTGGAAGATTGCTAGCATGAAATACGACTTAACCTAATATAAATGGCAACAATACTACATGTACCAGACCAAGGGAACAACAGAGACATGCTAAGCAAAGTCAAGTGGGCTACCAATATACAACTAAGACTTTACAGTGCACTAAGTAAGTGGCGACAGCATGAAGCTCCAACCAAGTAAATACTGGATATGTACACAAGAATGTACCAAACCAACTGCACATGGCGAAATGAATCTAAGGTGAACAAAGAAATGGCACAGGCATGTGCAGGTCTGAAACGACAAGGACAATGATAGCATTTTCATGCAATATTAGTTAAATGTGCATAATTTTCCCCGACAACAACTTCAAGTGAGCTAATGCAAAATGGATATAACATCAAGACCAAATGCAATTGCAATATGGACCTGTCAGTATACAAGTAATACTGTCTCGAGGTAAATAGGCAGTGCCACTATAAACAGGCATAACTACAAATTATAAAGTGACACAAGAATGAACAGTCGACAAGTACAAACTGCACCTAAGACAGCAACTACATGAAGACCCGACCACATATTTTAATTAACATGGTGTGTATGTCAATTAAGCCAAGATTCAAGTGTCAACCAAACTACAAATTCAAGTGCAAACTGTACCACATGAACAACAATTCTTATATAAGTATGTTCTCAATTACACCAGTCAGTTAAGAATACATTGATACCGGAAGCAATACAGTAATCGAAATAACTGGTAACCCAAAATCATCTTATTTACAAATGGCCAACAGGGAGTACCAAACTACGGTCAACGACCGAAGTCGAGAAGAACGGCAAAGCCCAAATAAAAAGAAACGACATCTTCAAAAATCAAAGCCAAAGGCAGGAATAAACTCGAGAATTCAAGGATTTCGAACTCCATATACATCATAGTCAAATTAATCCAAAACCAAAGATCACAAGAAATAAGAATCAATTCCAGATAAATGAGTACAACTGGCTGAGACGAAGCAACAAGGTAGCAAGAAACAAAATCAAAACTGCAAAAGCATCAAACGAGTATGAAGTAGATGTGAGTAAACTCACCTTAACAATCGGTCGAAAGCATCTCAGAGGTGATCCATCGAAAGAGCAAGAAATTCGAATTCAATCGATCGCGACCTTCTAAAGCCCTAAATGACGAGGCGAGCAACGATCGTAGTAGGTCGATCGACCGCTTTCGATTGAGTAGTCATGGCCGCGATAAAAATCCCGAAGCCCCAATTTCACAAGGAGGAATAGAAGAAAACGAAGCTGCCACCATTTAATTTTTTCTTCCGCGTTTTTGTTTCTAGGGTTCGAATGAGGAATCGAAGAAAGGGGTCGGGTCTTAGATGATCATCACGGCTCGAACAATTAAAAGAAAACGTGGGCCAACTTAAAAATTTAAAGCCCGCATAATATTTCACAAATTCAAAGAAGAATTTCAATCTGATTTTTAAAAGAATTCCGATTGTTTAGACACCAAACAATTAGCAACCCAGTTAAATCGACACATGACGATAATAATAATACTGTAAAATCTCAGGTTGTTACAGACTCCCCTCCTTATAAAAATTGCGTCCCCGCAATTTTCATAACTAAGATCGTCGATAACAATTACTTTTCTAACATAAACTGGTTAATGCTAGAAAAGTAAAAGTCGAGAATTTAAATGCCACAGTAATTCTTTTATTCCAATAAAGGAGATTCTCAAATTTGCACAAAATTTAACTATCAATAGATAGTAGAAAGGAGCAAAATTGGATAAATGTAATTATCAGCAAGCTTCAATTATCAACTAGATAATTAAAATACAGAAATTCACAAAACATCAATATCTAACTATCGATACGATAATTAGAAAACAACAAAATCCAATTATCAACAAGGATAATTATAAAACACAAATCGCAATTCGCAAAACTGCAAGCATCTAGCTATCTAACAGATAAATAGAAAACACGAACTTCATAATCAGCAAACTCTGACTATCAACAGAGATAGATAGAAACAGCAATTCAAATAAAATCAACAAACATCAATTATCTAATTATCTCAAATGATAATCAGAAGACAAATCAGCACATATCTAATTACCACAACCGGTAATTTAAAATTTCAAATCAACAAATATTCAATTATCAAAAACGATAATCAAATTTCCAAATCAACAAATATTCGATTATCACAAATGATAACCAAATTTCAAATTCAACAAATATTTGATTACCTCAAGCGATAATCAAATTTCCAAATCAACAAATATTCGATTATCTGAAGCGATAATTAAATCTCAAATCAACAATTATTTAATTATCTCAAGCGATAATTAAATCTAAAATCAACAAATATTTAATTATCTGAAGCGATAATTAAATCTCAAATCAACAATTATTTAATTATCTCAAGCGATAATTAAATCTAAAATCAACAAATATTTAATTATCTGAAGCGATAATTAAATCTCAAATCAACAAATATTTAATTATCAAAAGCGATAATTAAATCTCAAATCAGCAAATATTTAATTATCAAAAGCGATAATTAAATCTCAAATCAGCAAATATTTAATTATCAAAAGCGATAATTAAATCTCAAATCAGCAAATATTTAATTATCAAAAGCGATAATTAAATCTCATATCAACAAATATTTAATTATCTAAAGCGATAATTAAATCTCAAATCAGCAAATATTTAATTATCAAAAGCGATAATTAAATCTCAAATCAGCAAATATTTAATTATCAAAAGCGATAATTAAATCACATATAAACAAATATTTAATTATCTAAAGCAATAATTAAATCTCATATCAACAAATATTTAATTATCTAAAGCGATAATTAAATCTCAAATCAGCAATTATTTAATTATCAAAAGCGATAATTAAATCTCAAATCAGCAAATATTTAATTATCAAAAGCGATAATTAAATCTCAAATCAGCAAATATTTAATTATCTAAAGCGATAATTAAATCTCAAATCAGCAATTATTTAATTATCTCAAGCGATAATTAAATCTAAAATCAACAAATATTTAATTATCTAAAGCGATAATTAAATCTCAAATCAACAATTATTTAATTATCTCAAGCGATAATTAAATCTAAAATCAACAAATATTTAATTATCTGAAGCGATAATTAAATCTCAAATCAACAAATATTTAATTATCAAAAACGATAATCAAATCTCAAATCAGCAATTATTTAATTATCAAAAGCGATAATTAAATCTCAAATCAGCAAATATTTAATTATCAAAAGCGATAATTAAATCTCAAATCAGCAATTATTTAATTATCAAAAGCGATAATTAAATCTCAAATTAGCAATTATTTAATTATCAAAAGCGATAGTTAAATCTCAAATCAGCAAATATTTAATTATCAAAAGCGATAATTAAATCTCAAATCAGCAAATATTTAATTATCTAAAGCGATAATTAAATCTCAAATCAGCAATTATTTAATTATCAAAAGCGATAATTAAATCTCAAATCATCAAATATTTAATTATCAAAAGCGATAATTAAATCTCAAATCAGCAATTATTTAATTATCAAAAGCGATAATTAAATCTCAAATCAGCAAATATTTAATTATCAAAAGCGATAATTAAATGCAACAAATATCCGATTATCAAAAACGATAATCAGAATTCATATCAATAATTATCTAATTATCACAAGCGATAATTAGAAACAACAAATATCTGATTATCCAAAACGATAATCAGAACTCATATCAACAAATATCCAATTACCTGCAGATAATTGGAAACAACAAATATCTAGAAATCAATTAAGAAGACTAGAAAATCAACATAAAAGCTTGGATCGATCCCATCAGATGGTGAGTTTTTAATTCGCCACACGTGCAACAACATATGGCCGAAGCCTACCAAGTACTCAACATAATTTTGGCGCCCATCAGATTGACCCGAAGGTCCGCAGAGTGACCCGAAGGTCTAGTACTGGTATTTGACCCGAAGGTCCGCAGAGTGGCCCGAAAGCCCAACAAATGACCCGAAGGTCTAGTACTGGTATTTGACCCGAAGGTCCGCAGAGTGGCCCGAAAGCCCAACAAATGACCCGAAGGTCCAACAAATGACCCGAAGGTCCTCATAGTGGCTCGAAAGCACACGAAAGCATCAAAATGTTTCAATTAACGAGTCCGGAATTAACCGAAATAGCAAACACACATGTCCCATACCACGTGTTTTACTAAATCGTTTGATTCTCTTCATCGTTTCCTTGAAAGTGTGAAATCATCAAATTCATCAAAACAACAGATATTCAATTAACGAGTCCGGAATTAACCGAAATAGTAAAAGTGTGGTTCCATACTCCGCACTTTTGCTAAATCGTTTAAATCACTTCATCGTTTCCTTGAAAGTGCAAAATTGTGTATTTTGTAAAAATACATTTTACATTCTCAAACGGACAAGTCCGGAATTAAGCAAAACAGTAAAAGAAAGGGGTCATAATCCTCGATTTTGCTGAATCGTTTAAGTCGCTTTCTCATTCTTTTGAAAATGCAAACTGCTAAAATTTTATAAAACAATTTTCATTTTTAAAACGATTTTTCCAATCACGTGATTAAAACAGCAAATCAGTAACAATTTCGGTAAGGAAATCGTACTTCTCAAAATACCGTAAAAACGGTTACAAATCAGTATTGCGGAATAACCGCTCGAAAATCCACTTTTAAAATATGACGGTTACTGAAGCCAAAGCGACAGTAATTTTAAAACGTCAAAATCCCATCAAAACAATTTACATCAAAATGTAATATTAGTGAATTTTCATTCATCAAAATGTCACAAAACATCTTGCTTCAAAAATTTAGCATTGGTGTAAAAATCTCGTTATAAAAATAACGGCAACAAAATACGTTTCATAACCAAGCATCGGTTCAACGTAATTAAATGCAGTAACGTGCAATTCAAATTTTTGCACGTACTATAGAATGAACAAAGAAATCATTCGAAGGTATCTTCAATGAAGATAATTCAAAACAGCAAAATCTAATCAATAAATGATTAGTACTAAAGAAAGCCAGCGGAAATTTCAACAAAAATGACATATCTGCAATTTCTTCGAATCCTCAATTCAGATTCGAAATTCTCAAAGAAACAAAATAATTACAGCTATGTGAACAACAAATGAAATTCATATCAATTTCGTATTTTGATTTTTAAATCAAAAAGATTATCAGTTGTACTCAGCGAAGACAGTTTCACTGTTTCCGCTGCGCACTCTGATAAACAGAACACAAATCATCAGAACACAATTTCACTATTATTTTCAAATAAAGATATTTAAAAATTTCATCCAAATTTCAAAACTTTAGTTTTGACTCAAATCACAATAAAACATCGACCAATAGTTGTAACATATGTTCCATCCGAGTTAAGTTTTAGTTTATGTCCATAAACCCCAAGCTCTGATACCAACTGTGACGCCCCACCTCTATGCTCATAATAACAAAGAGTATTAAAAGAAATACTGTCTATTATTACGAAGAATAAGGCTGGATAGGAGCGACCATCCGTAATTGGCCTTACACTAATATTGGTTATCTCGATAGGAGTGGTATATACTTTTTATTCTTCATCAATTATTTATTTACTCCCATCGACATATCCAATTATCAGTATAAAACAAACTACGATAGTTCATAATAGTTTAGGACATTAGATATAACAATAACACAGATAATATAAATGCGGAACAAAGATTAACAAAAATCTCATATATATATATAACCGATGTCAGTTACAATATAGTTGACACGATACATATGATACAACTACAACTGTCGACTCTAGAAGTTATATATACAAGTACATTATCGACTAATATACATGAATACATATCGTTCTATACAATGACACGACTACTACAAAATGACACTGACAAATTCAGAAGATGTGAAAAGTCTTCATATCCTGAACAGCAACTCAAAGAAGAAAATCTACAACCTGAAATAACTCGGGTCTGACCCGAGTATTAAATTCAAAAGAAAATAATACACGGGTCAGTCTAATTTAAACTCAGTTATTAGTGCATAGCAGCAATAATAATCAGATAGTCAAATAGACGACAATCACAGAAATCTCGTATATCCAACTCTCGATACGAGAATTGGATAACGGCAGATATAACACTAAACAGTGTTAAACGACAAATCAACAATCCAAATCAGAATACAACTCCAAACCATTGAAATTTACCAACGAAACAATTCAACAAATCGAAACAACAATTTAAAACTGTCAAATTCGATAGGGCTGCAGTACACGCACGCGTGTACTGCCTCGCCACTATTGCAGGAGATACACAAAAGCTCAGTGAAAGTCACAAATGATCACAAGGTCAACATTTCGAAGTCAACATCGATGCTGTGGGGATGAACGAGACTCAAGAGAAGCTACAACATAAGGCACTGCATTTCAAATAGCAGTACAACTGGAACCAAACTCAAGCACAACTACTATGGTGACAAAACAGTTCCACAAATGAAGAAATCAGTTCAACACTGAGCACGGGCAGGGTGGAAGATTGCTAGCATGAAATACGACTTAACCTAATATAAATGGCAACAATACTACATGTACCAGACCAAGGGAACAACAGAGACATGCTAAGCAAAGTCAAGTGGGCTACCAATATACAACTAAGACTTTACAGTGCACTAAGTAAGTGGCGATAGCATGAAGCTCCAACCAAGTAAATACTGGATATGTACACAAGAATGTACCAAACCAACTGCACATGGCGAAATGAATCTAAGGTGAACAAAGAAATGGCACAGGCATGTGCAGGTCTGAAACGACAAGGACAATGATAGCATTTTCATGCAATATTATTTAAATGTGCACAATGTACCCGACAACAACTTCAAGTGAGCTAATGCAAAATGGATATAACATCAAGACCAAATGCAATTGCAATATGGACCTGTCAGTATACAAGTAATACTGTCTCGAGGTAAATAGGCAGTGCCACTATAAACAGGCATAACTACAAATTATAAAGTGACACAAGAATGAACAGTCGACAAGTACAAACTGCACCTAAGACAGCAACTACATGAAGACCCGACCACATATTTTAATTAACATGGTGTGTATGTCAATTAAGCCAAGATTCAAGTGTTAACCAAACTACAAATTCAAGTGCAAACTGTACCACATGAACAACAATTCTTATATAAGTATGTTCTCAATTACACCAGTCAGTTAAGAATACATTGATACCGAAAGCAATACAGTAATCGAAATAACAGGTAACCCAAAATCATCTTATTTACAAATGGCCAACAGGGAGTACCAAACTACGGTCAATGACCGAAGTCGAGAAGAACGACAAAGCCCAAATAAAAAGAAACGACATCATCAAAAATCAAAGCCAAAGGCAGGAATAAACTCGAGAATTCAAGGATTTCGAACTCCATATACATCATAGTCAAATTAATCCAAAACCAAAGATCACAAGAAATAAGAATCAATTCCAGATAAACGAGTACAACTGGCTGAGACGAAGCAACAAGGTAGCAAGAAACAAAATCGAAACTACAAAAGCATCAAACGAGTATGAAGTAGATGTGAGTAAACTCACCTTAACAATCGGTCGAAAGCATCTCAGAGGTGATCCATCGAAAGAGCAAGAAATTCGAATTCAATCGATCACGACCTTCTAAAGCCCTAAATGACGAGGCGAGCAACGATCGTAGTAGGTCGATCGACCGCTTTCGATTGAGTAGTCATGGCCGCGATAAAAATCCCGAAGCCCCAATTTCACAAGGAGGAATAGAAGAAAACGAAGCTGCCACCATTTAATTTTTTCTTCCGCGTTTTTGTTTCTAGGGTTCGAATGAGGAATCGAAGAAAGGGGTCGGGTCTTAGATGATCATCACGGCTCGAACAATTAAAAGAAAACGTGGGCCAACTTAAAAATTTAAAGCCCGCATAATATTTCACAAATTCAAAGAAGAATTTCAATCTGATTTTTAAAAGAATTCCGATTGTTTAGACACCAAACAATTAGCAACCCAGTTAAATCGACACATGACGATAATAATAATACTGTAAAATCTCAGGTTGTTACCCTTCCACCAAACAACCCGAGACCCTCCTCCCAACCACACCTCCTCCTTCTCCCCTCCTCCACCGTGAACAGCCCATGTTGCCTGCACTTCACAGCCGAAGCTCCCCCTTGCTTCTCTAAATTTGTATATATAGGTTAGTTTATATGAATGTTCACTACAACAAAACAGTCTTTTTACAACGGGCAATGCCCGTTGTAATACGGTTTTCACAACGGGCATGTGCCCGTTGTAACAGGCCTTGTTGTAATTGATCCACCACATTTTACAATGGGAAAAGCACGTTGTAAAAACCGTTGCATTATACCTTTTTACAACGGGTTATGACCATTGTAAGAGACTATAATACAACGGTCAAAACCCATTGCAGTAGACTAACCATACTAGTTGCATAACCTGTTTCACAACAAGCATTGGACGTTGTAAAAACTCATATAACAACGCACATTGCCCGTTGCAAAATAAATGCAAATTTTAAAAAAAATTACAGCAGCATCCATGCAATACATCCATACTAATACTAAATATTGTCGTAAAATAATTAAAATCACAATTTATGTTTTATATGTTTTACCAATTAGTCAAATGAAATGAAACGAAACAAGAAATTTCATCATCTCTCCTCAAAATTTAACACTGATCCCTCTATCAATTTCTTCAACAAGTTCAAATTCCGCTCTATGGTCTCAACTCTTTTTACATCAGTAATTGTAAAAACTTGTTCATACATAATCAATTTAACCTCATGTCAGTTAAGCTTCAGCTCCTTCCTCCTCCTCTTCTTCTTTCTTCGCAATCATTTCCAGTTGCAGCTCTCTGACTTGCCATCATCTTCACAGCTATCAGACATTGCTCGAGGACATGAGTTCATTTGAAAAGGTCCCTGTGGCGACCCTGATTGATGCGACTTTGTATAATTCTCACCATAATTCCATAAATCTCCTGTTACCATAACAGAGCTTCTATTCATAGCTTCTATTCACCATTCTATAATCCGACCCATTGACCCAGTGAAGATGAAAACAGATGAAAAGGAGAACCAAAGGCCTTTCTTTTACTTGCCAAACGCCTCTCTAGCTCTTGCAAGTTATCTCATGGTGATCATCGTAGTTGAAAAGGTCGGCCCTGCTTTCTCCTATCCAACTTACAGCGTAAATGCCACTGTAGTTGTCATTCTCGTGTTCCCATCCAGCTTACAGTGTAAAATCACTCGAAACTCAGATCCGATACCATGCGTTCCTTAGGCGTGGCCTACTTGAACTCCACCGATCAATCCGTTATGATCAAGCAACGCTGTGTCGAACTCATCACAGACCTCGACCTAGCAACCGATTTCATCTCCCGTCTCAGCCACCGCTGCCGGAGCGCATTCCCAATCGGGTTCGACCGCATCTACTCCGACCTTAAATCAGGGTCTATCGACCCTGCCAGTTTAGGCATCAAAGCTACTGCCAAAGGCCAATCCAAAACATTCAGAAAACTGGAAAAACACATCTAGATCGTATCCAAACTCTACAGCGAAATGGGAATTCTATCTAAGTTGGAAGACAACGAGAACAAGAAGTATGGAAGGTTCAGCGAAACAATACCGATACAGAAACCAAACAACTCGATTGCACATACGGATTTGTGGTCACAAGCATAGAAGGTAACTATGATTCCATCCTCGAGAGTTGCAGCAATAGAACGCCAAATTTGAGAGGAATTTGTGGGTGGCAGATTGGATTTGAGAGCAATTCGAGGGTTGAAGCAGGGATTTAGAGTTAAAGCGGGGATTGGATTTGAGAGGGCTTCGTGGGTTGAAGAAGGGATTTAGGGATAAAGCGGGTTTTCAGAGAAGTGTGGAGAGAAATTTAGGCGGGCAGGAATAAAGAGGAGAAATAGGGCACGAAATTTAGGCAGGCAGGAATTACAACGTTTATGACCGTTGTATAATTGGCATCTATTGCAACAGTCATTTTGTGAACGTTGTAAAATTGACATCTATTACAATGGACCTGAAAGGACTGTTGCAATAACATTTTATGACAACGGGAAGTCATAGCCCGTTGTAAAAAAGGCATTGTATAGAGCATCTATTACAACGGGCTTGGAAGGACAGTTGTAATAGCATTCTATTACAACGCGCAGTCAATGCCCGTTGTAAAAAGGGCGTTGTAATATGGTGTTTTTGTTGTAGTGGTTATATATATATATATATCTGAGTTATACTACGTGTTGCTATTATAATATACAAGGTTTCCATATATTAGTTTATACATACTCTATGGGTTTAATTTACAAGTTATAATAGTTTATATTACGAGTTGCTGTTTATATTTGTAAACATTGAAAGTTGTTTGTATATATTTATATTAGTTGTATATAATATGTTTGTTTCTATAAATATACGGGTTTATAACTTTTGATTTGAAGGATATATATATATATATATATATATATATATATTATATATGTGGAAATTTATACGATAGTTCATATATTATTCTCTATAAGGAATATATAACATGTTTGTGTAGATGGGTTTATATTTATATCTGTCCATTATATGTAAGTGTATATAGATTATGTGGTTCTCAGTTTATATATATAAGTTTATACAAGTTGTCTTATATGTATGTTTTTATACATTGATTTATATATATATATAATTTGTATATACTATGCTTATTTATAGGTTTTGTATATGTTGAGTGAGATTTGAACTATATATATGTGTACTTTTACATGGTAACCTTGTTAAAGTAATTATCATATGTTTAAGTGTTATATTATATAAGCTTTATATATATATATATATTATTTTAACTGTATGTTTTAAAATGATTTTTTTGAAAATTTATAAAATATGTATATATGTTTGATTTTTAATGTATGTGAGTTTGTATATGTTTATATATTAATTTATATAGGTGAGTATACATAAGTTTGGTTTTTCAAATTTTATATTGATTTCAGAGAAAAATATATATATATATATATATAATATTCATCTCGTTTTAGTTTATATCAAGCTAATTTGATTTGTTCTAATCAATTCCTATTTATCAGCTTTGTTCGTCAAATTCGTGCCAATCTTACTGTGCTTTGGAATTCGTACTTGGATTCATAACTCATTTCATTGTCTCTTCTCTCCAGCCTCGAAAGGTGAGCGATCACTCATGATTAACATTCTTATATTTAGTAAATTTGATTTCACTTGAAATGACAAATTGAAATACGTTGTTAAATTTAAATTGCTAGTTATTTAATTGTTAAATATGATATGCCATCATCTGCAATTGTTCACCTGTGATATATGACACATGATCCTGTTGTGTATATTTTATATAATTTATCACTGATGATATATGTCTATTGTTAATATGTTATATTATTATCATATATGTTCTCACTCTGCAAGTTCCCTATTAGTATAGAATTCCCTATGGGTTGAAATGATATATACCCGAACGATCTTGTAGAATAGGAGAAAATCTTTATGGGTTGAAATGATAAACTCAAGCGATTTTCATTTAATTTAAATTTGGGATTGCGGGTTGAAATGATATATACCCGTAGATATTTAAATTGTGGATTGAAATGATAAATATCTGTATCACTTGACCATAGGATAGAAAATTATATACGGACGCCGTTGGTCTATATTTTGAAATGATTTTCTAAAAGTTTTGAAAGGAAATATATGGTTTTTTAATAAATATTAGTTTTTAAAAATATATATAAATGTTAATTTTATATATGTCCAAATTTTAGATTTCTAAAATTATATGTTTTGAATTTTACATTTATAAGTTAGTTTTGAAAATATAATTTTTAAGATTTTACTTATAACTTCACTATTTTAAATTATGTAAAATAAGATTTAATACAAAATACATTTAATAATAAGATTTAATTTAATAAAAATTTAATTTAATTGGTTCATAATATGTTTAAGTATTTATATACATTTATATTAATATTTCAAAAATAGATTTTTATAACTTTAATAATAAAGGTTGAGAAGATAAATTAATGTTTACTTGGAATTTAAATTGATTAATAATTGAATTTAAATAAGAATTTATTTGAACTTATTGATTTTGAGATTTGAAAATATGATTTATAACTTGATTTGATAAAAAGTGATTAAATAAATATTCTCAATTTTTAAATAAAATTGAGACTTGATATTTAATATTGATTTAAATTTATAAATTGGGGTTTAAATAAATTGTTATTTAAATGGTTGAAGGAATAATTTCCAATTTGAATAAAATTAAAGTTAAATATTGAAACATAAATTTATATTGTAAAGGTTGAATATTAAAACTTGAATCTTTGAACTTTAAATTAAGATGGTTAAACTGGAAATGATTTAAATTGAATTTTGGAATTTAAGATTTTTTTGAATCAATTTGTGAAATTGGAGGAAACTATTTTATCATATAAAGTATTTTTAATATATATAAACTATTTTAATTTATAACTATTTTAATATATATACTATTTCAACATCTAAACTGTTTAGGTGGAAACTGTTATGATTACGGAAGTGCTATGATTTCAAAGTGTTATGATTTCAAAAGTGTTATGATTTCAAAAGTGTTATGATTTTCGAAAGTGTTACAATCTTTGAAAATGGTACGATTCTAGAAATGAATATTATTTAAAGTGAATAATGATATCGAATTTGATATGGTTTTGAAATGATAACGATATTTTGATATGAAGTATGAACTATTTGAAATGAAATGACCACGGTGTGAAATAGCGTTTGGTTGTTAAAGAGACTGGGATCGGATATTGTCATACTCTCTGCCAATACCGAAAACCACTTTAACAACCTTGTGCGTGGTGGAGATTCCAGAACGAAGTAGGATGGTTTGGCGACGATTCTATATGGTATTTACGTAGCCCTGACTCCCGTGAGTCAGCTTGATGTGGCTAAAATAGGAGCTATATAGGGCCAAGTTAGGTCATTCCTCCAATCGGGCACATTTCTTCAACACCATCCTATTGCTTTTGTGATTTGATTGGGTGCACCCTTTGATTTGGAGTGTGTCACGAGGTGGGTGGTAGTAGCTGTTATACGTTACCACCAGTTCGGGAGTGTAAATGGTATATCTACCCTGGCATTGCCTCGAGTGTCGTGTTCACATGCCCTAGTGCGCCTTCTACGAGTTTTTTTTGTATCGTACCTATGCGATGTCCTCTGGGTAAACCTCCAGTTTACGGAGGAGCGTACGGCATTGTATAGACTACGGGAATATATAAAATGTGTTAAGGGGGATATGGGTAACACCTTAACGCTATTTTAATACTTTTACTTTACTATAGACATATTATAATAGCATATATTACTACATAGTAGATAGTTCCACGGATCCTTAGAGGATGGAAATCGCAAATATCCTTTAAGTTACTTATATTTCAGTTGACATTTCACTTGAGTTGAATTTATTAATATAAGAATGTTAATCCTGACTCGAGTTATTTTGCTTTATGCTCGGGTCAGAGTGAGTGTCACAGCATTTGAGACTCATCTTTGGAGTTGGAGCTTCACTTGGAGATCCATCTATATCTATTCTTCTTTTAGCTATCCGGTGATTTTGTTAAGACTTGTCATCTGTTTGTATTCGAGACTACATTGTATTTGAGATATTCTGTTGTAGTTTAATTCAAACTATGTTGTTTATATAGTTGCTTCATAAACTACTATTTATCTATTCCACTGCTTATTGTTATATTACTCTGTGTCTGTGATTCTGTGATTGATTTATTTATTGTATATGTTAAGTTTTGCCAAATATAAATTAACAATCTAATATTTTGAGCAATTCTAGTCTGACATGTGTGGATGCGAATGGTTCGAAATACCGGTTTATTACACTATATATATTTAAAATAATAAATTTTAAAACATAGTTAAATAATTATTTGAAATATCAAAGCACTTTTAAAATAAACGTCAATAACTAATTTCAATTCATTTATAAAATTTCTAATCGATTTACAAAACTTGTTTATAAAACTTAGAATTCATTTCAACCAATTTAAATATTTAAATAACTAGCTTCTTGAAATATTTTATTCTAATTAATAGTTTATAAAACTACATAGTTTAATAAATAAAAATCCTTTTCTAAAACAAACCATAACTTCTTATGACAAACCATTTTGAAAATTCAACATACCCATTTTTATACTTATAAATCTCTCTCGATTTATCACAAATCGATTTACATTTCCAATTTTATAACCATTCCCCAAATTCCAAAATATAATTTTCTATTTCTTTCAATGCTGATTTCCATATCTCATTTAAATTCACACTGTGAATTTTTATTTCCAAATTATCAAATGATAATCATTCCACTTTATTTATAAACATCGTTTATAAATTTCATAAACTCATTTCCAGTTTTATAACAAGTTCATATTGCTAAAATCCATTTATAAATCGATTTCTAATTAAAATTCCATTTATAAATCTATTTCTTAAATAATCTAAAACTTTATTCCAAAACTATTCAAATTTCGATTTCGACTTCCATTTCGTATTTTAAGAATCTCATTTAAAAAATCCATTGTTTTAAAATCCTAAATTTTAAATTCTCTGTTGAAACCATTGTACGAAATAGCTAAATAAATATCCAAAATCAATTTATTTATTTTATCCAAATCAATTCCCTTTTTAATAATTCCAAAATTCAAAATAGAAATATCAATTCCATAATCGCCTTTTGATTTCCTTTCTAAAATTCAAACATATTATCTATGGTATTTATAATACCAAAATTAAGGCCAGTGCTACTATTGCATCCAATAATTCAAATCACAACATAATCTATATCAGATTATTCACACATCATATATCACTATATATGAAACTAAAATCAACAATTTTGAGGAATCCAGTTAGATCCCTCCAACCTGTTTCCCTGCAACCACAAATGTTATGTAACATAAAATAGAAATCCCGCTTCGAGGCGGGATATCCCAATAAAAAGGGTCATCCGTTATTATGCGGGGCGCATAGTGTCTCATCCGCTCCAATAGGCTGGAATATATATCCTACTACTAATATATATACTAATATATATAATATAACATCCAACTGGTAATAATTTATCAATCCATCCAATCAACCATTGAATAATTTTAACATTTTAAAATAAAACTAGTTATCCAAAATGAGTGAGATTTACTCATCGAAATTTCCTGTTGTTGCTTCCGCATTCCGTTGTAATTGAAATTAAACAAGCGTTTAATTTTAATCCAAATTCCTACTAGCTCCAATCAACTCCAATCCAATTCATGTGCGTAGCATTCGTTGACACAAATCCAATGCAACTTGCATTTTTCGAATTGGACCTCGTATGAATTAAATATTGCATTTATAAAATTACACAATTTAAATATTAAAATAATTCCTTTAATTACAATTTAAACAGTTAATTACCATCATTAACACTGAATCCCGTAATTATGAAACCCTAATTGTGTCTTCATCGAGATACCCAGGTTGAACAACACGCGACCTCGAACCAACTTCCCTCTCGTCATCGCACCTTGCTGAGATCGTCGGAGCACCACCGATGCACACACCCAGACGCGCTAGCTCCACCTCTACCCTCCAGCACCCATGGGAGCCCCGTAGTTCAACGTCGATTGCCGAAAATCACCTCAAACGCTGCGCGTTCACGAGGAGATCGAAGCGCCTTAGTTCACCGATGGTTGAACAATTGGTATAGATGGGTTCGTGGTGTCAAGCTCGACAAGTTTCATGTACAAAGTTTTGCTCGAAAGTGTGTGGATTGGTCGGAGCTTTGGTGGCAGTTGGATCATGATAAAGAGGGGTGGCGGCTGCTTCATTTCTATGGTTTTGAAGGAAAACAAATGGCTATGGTCCTCTATTTATAGGCAACAATAAATTACTATTCATCCCCTAAAATTTTGGACTCCAATCGAGACGTGCCTCCTTGCTTTCCTAATGTTATCCCCTATTCCGAACGAAATGGAATTGGTCTCGAGGCCTAATTCAATCGTATGTGGAAGATAGAATTTTGAATCAACTATTTAAAATTAAATTAATCATGTGCGTTTTCAACTCGCACGACTAAATAGCAAATCCAATCTCTATAGAAGTTGAAATCCTGTAATAATACATTAGCAGATCCAATGGAACTAGTTTCGTCGAATTCCGAGACTGTGCCCCGGATTGCTATTTTAATGCGTGGATAAAAACGACAGTTTTCAAAATCGACGAAATTACTTGAAATTCCAGTTTTAAAAACTTATTATATAATTTCTAATTCAAATAGAACTTATATTCACTTTAAAATTAATTTTTGATTCATATTCAGCTCAAATTTCAATTATTTGCACTATTCGTATTACGATAATCGCTATATTTGAAATTTAAATCTTATTCCACTTATTCGATCAATAAACTTCATATTAAAAATCCATTTACATTTCAAATTCAACATTTAAAATAAATTAAATGTTCAAAATCAAACGACTGAAAATCCGGGTCGTTACAGAGACGCTGGCGAAATTTTCTGCAAATTTGAGGCGTTAGAATATTTTTGGGAATTTTGAGAAATTTTATAATTAAAAATTTGAGTTTAGTGTTATAATTTGGAGTGATATAAATTGAATGTTTTGGAATTGTATATTGTGTATTTGGACTTGTGTATGAATATGTTGTTGGATTATATGTATTGTTTCTATATTGTATATATTTGAGATTTGATGGGAATTTGACTTATTTTTATATACCACTCAGAGCTATGTGATGTATTATATTTGTATCGCTACGTTTATGACTCTGTGTTCTCTATTCTTTTATATTGTGTATTGTTCTTTCCTTAGAAACCACATGTGTCTATTGCTTTGTACCAAGACTATTTACGTCGAGGTGAGTTGTTATTATATTATGAGACCTATTCAGTGTTGGTCTAAGGGAATTTCACATGTGTATCACGCACATCGCCTCATTCTCTATTCTACTTGACATTATTACTCAGTAACATTCTTAGGTAGTATGGGTATAGAGGTGGGGTGTTACATAGCCAGTGAAATCAAGATTGTAATGGTGACCTTGCCACCCATGGAAAATAAGTGGTGATGGTGAAGTTTCGTACGGTGCAGTACAGGATGTAGGATTGGTTAATCTAAACTGGTATAAAAATTCCTAGTGTTATTTACTTAACTACATCTTACTTTACTACTTACTTATTCCGTAATTGTTTATTTCTATTTGCAGTTTGAGTAGTTAAAGTTTTAAATTCATAAGTAAGTTTCAAATAGTTGAAATACACATTTCACCCCCTCTAATGTATAAATAGCCTTAAGATCCATTCTGTATTGTATTATAGACAACCCATTTTCCTACAATATCATGACATATTAATTTATACTCATCTACCTTAAATAATTGATAATACTCTATAAAATTATTTTTAATTATGAATTTAAAATAATAATGCTCTTCATTATTCATATAGTATAAATTGAGTATTTTATATACCTATGGTTTTTGAGCAAACCCAAGCAATAGAATATCAAATGTAATGTTTATATTCTTTCCAAATAAGTAAGAATGATATGTAACTTTGTTAAGTAAACTCAAGGATTTCAATAACTCCCCTTAGGATATTGCAAAATGATGGGTTTAATGTATCTAATGTACTTCATGATTTGTTTAGAAAACTCATAGCAATGAAGATGATTAGGAGCATAGTGAAAAGTATGTTAGAAGTTTTATACGACACATAATTATTAAAGTGTTACTTACTATTTTATATGGACTACAACTTGTTGAGCAAAATCAAGGTTGTAATAACATGATTATCGAATCATAACACCCACTAAAGGAATTTATGAAATTCATGTATCCCTTTTAGGGTTTTTTAAAGATGCAAAATCCAAAGGGAGCCTTATTAGATAAATATAATGTAACCACCCTACTTTTTGGATCATTGTAATAAATAATTTTAGTTAAAATAAAATGTTCGGGTTTAGTTTTTCGATACTTTCAAAAGTAATTTATTGGGTTAAAGACTAACTGATAAATGATTTTGTTTTAATAAACTGAATTAATTAATAAACTCCTTTCAGAATATATATTGGATTAGAATAAAATATTTACAATGGAAATAAAATATTTATATAGTGTATATAACTTTTGTATAATTAAAATAGATGAAATTAAATATTAATCAATAAATCAACGAAGATGAGCTATTATTGCATTAAATATTATATAAAAATACCGAAACATATCTCTGTAAAATATATATTGGATCAGTTTAAATAGGATATTTATTTATAAATAAATGGTAAGAATTATCTATATGTAAATAAGGAGGTTTGAATTTGTAATTAAAAGAGATAAATGAAAATTGTTTTACTTAAGGGGCTTTGTTGGAAAAGAAAAGAAGAATAAAACACTTTTCCCATTCATGATTCGACCCATACCCATCTCGTTATTTCTGAATCAACCTATGCTCCCCAATTAATTCCCCTAGTCCTAACCCTCATCAAAAAATCAAAATCACTTAAAAAAAGAAGCGAAACCAAATTGATGCGAGCATACAGGAGTAAATTGGCACTAGTAAGACAACGAGCGAAGGCGGTAGGTGGTCGAAGGCGCACGACCTTGGTTATTGAACTTGCATCGTAGGAGGATATGGCAGCAGAAGGCCTTGTTGTGCACATGAACATGTGTGACTAGAAGGAATAACGAGCAAAGAGCGGCACGTGCGACGATGTTTGAGGCGAGCGGAGATGGAGAGGACTTCAGAGCTCAGAATTGTTGGTAGTCATGCTAACTAGGTTTCAGAAACTATAGCTTTAGGAATGTGGATGCATGGATGAGCTTTTCATTTTTGAGTGGTGAAAGTATCAATAAGGTGAGTTATCTCACTCACAACAATGTTCCAGTATCAACTTTATTTTTCATGCCTTTCTTGGATTATAGATGTGATGAATTTTGGGTGGTAATGATTGAGTTGGTTAATATGGAGTTGCATGTTATTGTTTACTTGTTGTGATGAAATATTGGTTGAATTTGGAGTACACATATATTATATGTTGTTTGCATAATAAATAGATGCTTCTAAATAGCTGGAAAAAACACTTGGAACTGATTAGATGAGGGTAAATAAGTTAAAATGTAAAGTTTTGAAAGAAATAAAATATTTTGGATTTAAATAGTGAATTTCAAAATGAATTTTGTTAAATGTTGAGAAATAATATTTTAAATATTAATAGGTTGAATGTGATTTATTTATTGTATGGAAATTATTATTAATGAATATTTATTATATATTTCGTTAAGCATAATTTTTGGGCAATATATTTTGTATTTGATTATTTTTAAATAAAAGAATTTAATTGAAATGCCTTTTATACACACACACATACATACATGCGCGCACGCACACATGTACATATACATGAAAGTATTTGAATTGAATTATTTTGGAAAGGGGATCTTGGAATTTTGTTACAGAAGTAAATTATATAAATCAATATTATTAGTGTTAAATATTTGTAAGATTTTATGTAAAAGAGAACTTTAGTTTGACAAATTATTTTTTTCCATTAGTTTAAAAAGGTTTAGTATTAAATACAGGTTTAAAATAGGGTACGTTTGGCATAGATCATTGTTAAGGTTTGAAAATACACAAAACATCCCTCCATTTTTTTAATAAGTTTCCGGACCCTGTTTCCAAATTCACACGGGCACAAAGACCCAAATACCCTTTATGTTTTTTGCATTTCAAACGCGTATAACTTTTTGTAGAAACATCAGATTAGCATAACGTTTTAACCAAAAAAATCAAAAAAATTATGATCTTTAAAATGAGATCCATTGTTGATACCAAAAAATCATATTTGCAGTAAAGCTGCAATTATTCCATATATTTGCAGACAATTCTGCAAATTTTAAACATTTTCGATTTTTGTTCAAATTTGCAATTACTGTATATAATTACAGACATTTCTGCAATAATATGGTATAGTTACATAAATGTCTGCAACTATTGCATATAATTGCAGATATTTCAGCAATTGTATGGTATAATTGCAGACATGCATACAGTTGCAACTATTTTATATAATTGCATGCATTTCTGCAATTATATGGTATAACAAGTCTGCAATTATTGCATACAGTTGCAACTATTGCATATGGTATAATTGCAGACATGACTGCAATTATTGCATATAGTTGCAGACATGTCTGCAACTGTCTGCAACTATTGCATATAATTTCAGACATGTCTGTAATTATTGCATATAGTTACAGAAATGTCTGCAATCGTACCATATAATTGTAGAAATTTGAAAAACATCAATTTAAATTTTTGAATAGCTTATCCTGCCGTTGTTTTAATATATGCACAATGCCACCCGTTAGAAAGATAATAAAATTTGTGATTTAATGGTGAAAACGGTATGTTAATCCGTCGTATATACAAGAAGTTATTGCGTTTTAAAGATTGATAATTAATGGGGTGCAAATTTTAATTATGGATGTGAGAATAACATCCATAAATGAAGAATCAATGTTGGTGCAATGGAGGAGAGGGGTATTATAGGAAAAAAAAGTGTAGTATTTGAAAATAGGGATGTAATTTATATTTTTTTTATGAGGAGGATGTTTTGTGTATTAAGTTTGATTTTAGGGATGTGTCCCTTATTTTCACTTTAAAATATTGGTTTTGGAATTGAATATTATAGCTTTGGGTAATATTTTTAAATTGAAAATACTTTTTGGGAAACATAGTATCATTTAAATCAGTTGTTTAAAGGAAATCTCAAATTATAAAGTTCCTTATTAGTGTTTTATATTATTAAAGAGGAACTTCCAATGGTATAAATTATTTTTGAAAAGGGGTTTAACGGTTTGAAATTAAAAGATAGTTTAATGTTGAATTCTTTAGAAAATTAGATAAGAGGTTTAAATAATGGACTTTTGGAAATAAATAAGATTTTCGGGAAATAATGAAAATTTATAATTTAAACCTCTTTAGTTTAGTATTGATATTTGAAATTTTATTGAAAATTCTGAAATGAGTATTGTATAAAAAAAGCCTTTCTGAATCAATAATTGGTTTAATAGAATGCAAATGTATGTAAAATTATGTATATTGAGAATATGGAATAAACTGAATTATATTCCAAGCACCATGGGATATTCAGTGATATTTCTTTACTTATTCAGTTGACTCATTATATGCAATACAATGTGATGTCGAGTGTAATTTATAGACATTTAGTAAACAAGTAAATAGCACTAGGTGGTACGTAAGAAACTATTTTTTTGGTTAGTTCTTAAATTTAAACGTCACTCATAATGAGGATATATAGTATATTGATTAGAGTTGCGGCTTGCTATGAGCTTACAATGACTTATTGTGTGCTCGTCGGTTGTGTGTGTTGTAATCAATGTGCGTGTACATTGGTTATATATCATATTTGTTGTGTTCCATTACCATATTAGGCTAGAGTCTATCCTAGCAGTTGATTGTGGGATCGCACCTTGAATCGTGACATTACCTTATTTGTAACGACCCATAAATTTTAACGATTTAAATAACATAATTAACTAAAAAAATTTGCAATGACCCATAAATTTCAGTGGTTTTATTTATTTAATTAATTGAATTTTGTGAAATTTTAGACAATAAAATTTTGAAATAAAAATTTAATATTTGGAATGCGTCTGTTTTAACATAGCAACTGGTAAATTTTCATCTGAAAATTTGGAAGATTATTTTCTAGTGTAATTTACTTCAATTTAATCAGTTAAAAATTGGTGATAATAAAATGTTTTCCAAACCTGAATATTTTTACATAGAAAATTTGTAAATCATTTTCTGAGTGAGACGTCATCTTTTGTTTCGTCAAATTTGGACATCTATTGCTCCGTCGATCTTATTTCTGACAATAGCAGCATTTATGGTACCAATTATCGACTTTCGACCGGATGATCGTACCACTGATATCTGTATACCGTTTTGATCGTCTCGTCGTGCTGATCTCTGCGGTATATTTATTCTGTGTTTTGAAGTCCGGTACACAACGGAATCCACGAAACCGGTAACCGTATCGGTACCGGATCCGTGACCATTTGATTTCTTTGGCGTTTAAAAATTTGAAACCACAATTGCTTTAATCGCGTCAATCAATCGTCCTTCTGTTGCATTTTATTTATTTATTTTGCATTTATTGCCAACGGTGAAAAATTCAACAATCACTTACGTTTTGTCTTCCTGAATTCTCGATCACTTGCGCACTTCGTCCTTTGATTTAGCCTATATTTGCGTGGCCTCTGGGGTTTACTTCTTTTTTTTTTGAGATCTCCCTTCCCTCTGTCTCTTCCATTTCCATACAGCCCCTCCAAAGCATAGCCGATCCTCTCACCACCGCCAGAAACTCCAAAGCAACCCACTAGCCGAGCCTTTGCATCCACCCACCACGTGTACAACAGCCTACCCAAGATCATCCTCCACCATCGAAGCATTTCTCCCGCACCCTTTTTAGCCCAGCACAACCGAATCCATCTCTTCCACCACTACTTCCGCCTCTGCCGTGCGTCACCATCTATACTTCTACGTGAAGCTTCTCCACCTCCCCAGCCTCTACCGCCCATCAACCCCTAAGCTTGCATCACCCTCATCCCCCTGACCTCGGCAACCCGTAGCTTCCCAGGCTACCGCCAGCCTTCCTCCGCCACCCAGCCGCCCCGCAAACCCTTAGCAATTCGAGCCAGATGCGTTCCCTCCTCCAACCTGAAGCCCTGGCCCACGCCTCCCACTCATCCAACCGAGAACCACCACCACCTTCACCCCATGCCTTATCTCCCATGCTACCAGAACCTCCGCAGCCGAGCCCATCAACCATGCCAGCAGACTCGTCCTTGTATATATGTATGTGAGTAGTTATATATATTTTCGGCTATATAGTTATTTGTGGTTTACAATGTTAATATGATGATATATAATATGTTTCTCTTGTTTCATATTTACAGTTTTAGTATTTGGGTTTTTGAAATATATATGTTACTATAATATATGTTTATAGATATATACTGTTTGTGTAAAGTACAATAAAGTAAGATTTATATATCTATTGTAGTCGAATGCATTCATTCCTATCGAGCTAGATGTATATAAAGGTATATATATATAGTATTTACAGTAGGGTATTTCCAAGCCTATGTTGCCTATATATGGTTGTACGAGTTATATGGATGATTTATATACATATTTATATAGTAGTTGTTATATTGTAAGTATATATACATAAAAAAGGGGGTTTTTTACAATAAAATAAACAAACGTTTTATATATATATATATAGGTATGTGTAGTGTAGTCTGTCAGTTGGCATATATCATGTATTGTTGTCTGCACTTAATATATACTAGTTACTATAATATATATATTATTATCTAAGTAGTTTCGCTGATATACAAGTGTAGTGTTAAATTGAAATGGTTTACTATAATTGTATATATAGTATATATTTAGGATGTTGTTATTTATATGATTTAATGATTTATACTTCTTTTGTTACGGTATTGTACACGTGTATAACCGTGTCGAAGTATGGTATATATATGATGTCAGTTTATATTTTGTTATGTAAGTTTCTATATAAATATATCAGCATAGTTATATTTGTAAGTGTACATATATATAAAGTTATGTTATGCTGAAGCTTTTAGTTTTACTTTATGTACTAAAGTATATTTGTATATATAGTATATGAGTAGTTACTGTATGTTTTGTTATAAAATTTGTTTTACTGTATATATGGTTGGATGTTCAAAGTGTTAAAGTTATGTTATATATATATTAGTAGGTGCAAGAGATATTTTGATATATAGATATAGGTTCTGTTAGTTTAATTATAAATGAAGGGTGTATATAATATTGCTATAAACTATAATATTTATATATAAAATTTTTACAAGTCTGTTGTGTTTCAACATATATATTTTATACGGTCTATATATTGCAAGCTGAGGTTATATTTGAAACTTTGAAAGTTGTTTGTTATATATATTAAGTCTAAGTTGGTCTGTTATTATATAGTTCATATATATTTGTTCTGAGTTGTATATTTCATAAGTTATATATTTAATTTAATATGTGTTGAAATTTGGATATGATTTTGTATATAAATATAATTTCATATGTTTCATCTATAACAATTTACTTGTATAACTTATCTTCATCGATCACATTCTGATTCGTTCCATCAATTCGTGTTATCAGCTTGGTCATCAAACCCGTGCCAATTTTGCTTTGTTTCGAAGTTCGTGTTTAGATTCGTAACTCATTTCATCCTCGTTCGTCTCTAACCACGAAAGGTGAGCAATCACTCACGATTATTGTTCTTATATTTATTAAATTTGATTTCAATTGAAACATCAATTGAAATATACTGCTGCTAGTTATTTACATTTTTATATATGCTATTGACTATATCTATTCACCTGTGACATCTGACACCATTTTCTGTTATTTATACTGATGATGATATATGCCTGTTGCTGTTGTTATTTTATTATCATATATGTTATCACTCTGCAAGTTCCCTATTAGTATAGAATCACTATGGGTTGAAATGATACATACCCGAACGATCTGTAGAATAGGAGAAAATCGTTATGGGTTGAAATGATAAACCCAAGCGGTTTTCATTTAATTGAATTTGGGATTGCGGGTTGAAAAGATATATACCCGTATATATAATTTAAATTGCGGATCGAAATAATAAATATCCGTATCACTTGACCATAGGATAGAGAATTATATACAGACACCGTTGGTCTATAAGTCAATGTTTTGAAAATGATTTCTTTGGTTTTGAAAAGAAATATATGATTTTGATAAATACTGATTTTAAAGATTTATTAAAGTCAATTTAATAAGTTGATGACTAATATGTTTAAGTATTTATTTAATATCTATAATTTCAAATATATAATTTATAATGATTTTAAATTGATTGAAATTATATTTATTTAAGAATTATACTTAAATAAGTTTGATTTGAAATGTACTGAATTTGAAATTTAAAGAAATGATTTACAACTTGAAATTTTAAAGGTGACTTAAATGGATATTTCAAACGTATAAATATTTAAATGAGATATTGGGTTTATTTAAATTGTAAATTTAAATTGTATTCAAATGTTATGAAAATGTTAAGCTAATATTTCAAACTAAATAATTGTAAAATGAATTTGATATGTATATAAATTTACCGAATTTAGTTTTGAAATGTTGAATATTTAAAGCTTTGAAATATATTAAAATTGAAATGACTTATCTTATGGGCCAAGATATGTATTTGAAATCGATAATTTGAAATGGTTTATTTAGAAGCTAAATCGAGTTGAAACTAATGATTTGAGATTTGATTAAATTAAATTTTTGGAATTCGAGTTAATTTGAATCGATTTGTGAAATTTGAGGAAACTAATTTATTTATAACGAAATTTTAATATCTAAACTGTTAAAAAGGAAGTGTTATGATTTCCAAAATACTGTGATTTCCAGACTATGATTTCGAAAGCATTATAACTTTGGAAAGTAATATGATTTTGAAAATGGATATATTTGAAGTGAAATAATATCGTATTAAAGTGGGTTTTGAAATGATAATGATATTTTGGTTTTGAAGTATAAACTATTTTGAAATGACCACGGTGTTATAATAACGATTGGTTGTTAAAGAGACCGGGATCGGATATGGACATACTCTCTGTCGATACCGAAAACCACTTTGACAACCGTGTACACGGTGGAGATTCCAGAATGAAGTAGGATGGTGGCGACGTTCTTAAGGTATGTTACGTGGACCCAACTCCCGTGAGTTGGCATAAGGTGGCTAAAACAGGAGCGATCTCGGACCAGTGAGGTAGCACCTCTTCTCGGACACATTTCTTCGATATTATACTCTTACTTGTGATTTGACTAGATGGCCATCCTCCGATTTGGGAATGTTGTTCGAGGTGGACGATAGTGGCTGCTATGCGCTCCATTAGTCCGTGTGCGTAATTGGTATATCTACCCTGGCATTGCCTAGTTGTGCCGTGTCACCTACCATATCGAGCTTTACTACGATTATGATTTTAAGATCCGACCGCGTTAAGGTTCTCCATCCCCTTAACGCTATTTTCCGATATAATTATACTTTACTTATTTAGACACTATTATAATAGCGAATATTACTACATAGTAAATAGTTTAACGGACCCTTAGAGGATGGTTATCCCAAACATCCTTTAAGTTACTTGTATTCCAGTTGATATTTCACTTGAGTTGGATTTATTGAATATAAGAATGTTAATCCTGACTCGAGTGTTTTTGTGTTTTGCTTTACGCTCGGGTCAGACTGAGTGATACAGCATTTGAGACTCACCTTTGGAGTTGGAGCTTCGCTTGGAGATCCAGCAATCTATCGATCCTGCTTTCAGTTATTCTGTTGATTCCAGTGATGTATTCAGATCTTGTATTTGATTATTGTATTGAGACATCTATTGTATTCGAGACTTCTGTTGTACCTTGTCTAACTCTGTTATATATATAGTAGCTTCATGAACTACTATCCTTTTGTTTCCGCTGCATTATTGATATATTACTCTGTGTCTGTGATCGATAATTATTTTATTTATTGTATATGCTGAGTTTTGCCAAATTTTATTTACAACGCGGTATTTTGAGCAATTCAACTCCGGCATGAGTGTCTACCTATACACTTATAATGGATGCGAATGGTTGAAAATACCGGGTCGTTACAAAATTCATGAAAATAAACAATAAAATTTTGTAATGAAAATTTGATATTTGGTATGCGTCTATTTAAACATAGTAAGTGGCAGATTTTCATCAAAAAATATGTAAGTTTGTTCGGCTATGAAATTTCAATTTAAAATCAGCTAAAAATTTGTTGGAAATAAAATATTTTCGAAATCAAAATATTTTTACATAAGAAAATGTATACCATTTTCTGAGTGAGACGTCATAATTCGTTTCGCCAAATTTGGACTGCTTTAGCCCTGTTTATCTTATTTTCGGTGAATTAGCAGCAGTTTTGGCAGTGAAAATCGAGTTTTGATAGGATGGTCGTGTCACTCATATCTATGCACCATCTTGTTCGTCTCATCGCGCTGATCTCTGCAGTATATTCATTTGTTCATTTCGGCGTTCGGTACACGGGGAAATCTATGAAACGGTTAGCCGTATCGGTGCCCATTTTGAGCCCTTTGGTTTCCCTACGGCCATTCATTTATCCTTCGTGAGAAAAAAAGGTAATTATCTTTTATTATTTCCAGGAATAGTCACTTGGCTTTCTCTATTCCACCATTTCAATATATTAATTCTGGTTCGTCCATTTTTCAGTCTCTCCCTGCTCTCGTTTCTTTGCTTGTTTCTATAAAAAAAATATAAGTTCATATTGGTATGAGGAAATCCCTGCTCGTGCTCATCATTCTTCCTTCAACTGAGACCTTCCCCTCCACCACACCAAAACCAGCACTGCACCCTTCCTCTTTGCCTTCCACCTCCGCCCCTTCTCTTCCCAAGCATTCGAACCCCTTCCCACCACCGCAGCTCGCCCCGATAGCCACACCTTGCTCCGCCTTGCCGCCTCCTCCGCTTTGCCTCACAACCGAGCACATACCATTTTTCCCACAGTCGCCACCAAACCAAACTCGGCCTCTTCCTTCGGCCACCGCAACAGTAGACGACCTCCGCCCCTTTCGAGACCCAACAACCAAGCTATCTATCCTACCACTCCCTTTCTGTTCCACCTTCCATTTTCCAAACGACCACCTTCCCCAGCCCAGTCCTCCCCTCCAAGCCCACTTCCTGTGCCGCCGAACATAGCAGCGCCTCGTCTCCCCACCAGCCAAATCCTTAACTCCACCGATCAGCCACAACTCCCTCTCCATCGCGTCAAAACTCTATCCCTCTCCCTCCTTTGTCCACTTGGCCGAACACCACATGCAACAGCCAAGTCAGCCGCCCATTACCCAGACCCAAGCAGTAGCCTCCGCAACAACCCTCCCTTCGCCGAACAAGCAAAGCACCACTCCATCGACCAAACACCACACTGCTTCACTCCATTTGCCACAGCAGCCTCCTCCTTTATTTTAAAAAAAGGTATATATATATTACATATATATATATATATTGTTTCGATCAATCTCAAGCTAGCTTTGATTTGTTTTCATTGCTGTCCGGAATTTTTACAGCAACTCTTAGTTTGTGGATGTCCCGTTGTGTGCGTGTGTGTGTCCGTGTGCACTAGTTCGTGTCTGTATCCACGGATCGTCGTATCTTATTCTTGTTGTTTTCTCTAGCCTCAAAAGGTGAGCGATCACTCATGATTAACATTCTTATGTTTAGAAAATTGATTTCACATGAAATGATGATTTAAATATGTTGTTAAATTTGAATTGGTTAGTAATTAAATTGTTAAGTAGGATATGTTATTATTTAAATTGTTAACCTATATTAATTGACATATGACACTATAACATGTTGTATATAAATTATATTTAAATTTTAATTATGATCCATGCTTGTAATTGATATGTTATGCTATTTTATATTCTATTGTTCACACACTACAAGTTCCCTGTTAGTTAGAAAAATCACCATGGGTTGAAATGATACATACCCGAATGATCTAATGGATTAGGGAAAATCGTTATGGGTTGAAATGATAAACCCAAGCGATTTTACTGAATTTGAAATTTTAGGATTGCGGGTTAAAATGGTATATATTCGTAAAATTTTAAATTATTGCGGATTGAAATGATAAATATCCGTATCACTTGACCATAGGACAAAAGACTATATACGGACAACGTTGGTCTATTTTTAAATGATTTCCAAAATTTTGAAAAGAAAAATATATGTGTTTTGATTTTAAAATATATTATATATATTTTATTTTAAATGTGTGTAAAATTTAGATTTTTAATTATATGTTTGGAAATTTTAAATTTATAAGTTAAGTTTTGAAAATGTAAATTTTAATATTTTACTTATATCTTTATTATTTTTAAACATATAAATAAGATTTAATATAAAATAAAATTAATTCAATAATAAGATTTAGTTTAATAAAACTTAATATACTAAAATTTAATAAAAACTTAATTTAACTAATATATATAATATGTTTAAAATATTTATTTAAATTTATATTAATATTTTGAAAAATATATTTTTAATAACTTTAATAAATAAAGGTTAGGAAGATAAAGTAAAGTTGATTAGTAATTAAATTTGTTTAAGAATTGAATTTAAATAAAGTTGATTTGAAAATGATTCGAGATTTTAAGGGATATGAATTTTTAATTTGATTTCTGATTAAAGGTGACTAAGTGAATATTTTCAAGGTTAAAAATAATTGAAGTTGAATATTTAATTTTGATTTAAATTTGTGATTTGAGATTTTATTTAAATATTTATGAAAGTGACTTTATAAAATGACCAAAGTGTGAAATAAGCGTTTGGTTGTTAAAGAGACCGGGATCGGATATTGCCATACACTCTACCAATACCGAAAACCACTTTAACAACTGTGCACATGGTGGAGAATCCAGAACGAAGTAGGATGGTTTGGCGAACGTCTGTATGAGGTATGAACGCAGCCTTGACCCTTCGGGTCAGCTTGATCTGACTAAAACAGGAGCTATACCTAAGCCAAGTGAGGTCTCGCCTCCGATCGAGCATGCTTCTTCGAAACCATATCTATTACTTTGTGATTTGATTGGGTACACCTTTGATTATGGGAGTGTGTCTCAAGATGGGCGATAGTAGCTGTTATGCACTACCACCAGCCCGGTTCTACAAACCAGTAGTATCCTACACTGGGCATTGCCTCGCGTGCCTTGTAATATGCCTTATCTAGCCCATTACGAGTTTAGTTTGTATCGTACCTATGGAGTGCTCACTGAGTATCCCACCAGTTTGGTGGAGCTTACCGTATTTGTATAGACTATGATATTTATATAAAAATGTGTTAAGGGAGATATGGGTAACGCCTTAACACTATTTTAATATTTTACTTTACTGTAGACATTATCTATGTAGCGTATTCTACTATGTATGTCGATAGTTCCATGGATCCTTAAAGGATAGGAATCTCAAACATCCTTTAAGTTATATTGCATTTCACTTGGACATTTCACTTGAGGTGGTTTACTTACATAAGAACGTTAATCCTGACTCGAGTGTTTTGTGTTTTGCTTTATGCTCGGGTCAGCCTGAGTATTACAGCATTTGAGACTCACCTTTAGAGCTTGGAGCTTTGGTTGGAGATCTATTTTTATCTATTCAGCTTTTTAGTTATTGCAGTTATTTCCAGTTATTTATGTTCAGACTTGTCATTTTCTTATGTATTAGAGACTTCTTTGTATTTGGGATTTCTATTGTATTTGCTTTAGACTATGATGTTTCTGTAGTAGCTTCATGAACTACTATTTATCTATTCCGCTGTATATTATTGTATTACTCTGTGTCCGTGATTCTATGATCGATTTATTTACTGTATATGCTAAGTTTTGCCAAATATACATTAACATCTGTTGATTTTAGAAATTCAAGTCTGACATGTATGTATTATTTTCGATTTGGATGGTTCGAAATAGCGGGTCGTTACATTATTCTTGATGTATGCTTGATTACTCGTATGCTCATATATCTATGCGCTAATATGCACATTGTAATGACCCACCCTTTCGATCCTCAAAAGTCGATACTAAAACATCCATGGTATTCACATGCTGGACAACCAAGTGCCAGAAAGACAAATTGTTAGGGAAAGAAAGAATAAAGAAGACAGGAAGAAACTAAACAACACAGAATCTCACAGTGGACGAATAATATATAATATAAACAGATCTTTACAAAAGAAAACAATTGTAATATATACACACACATCAATCAGAGTGTACAATTTTTTTAATCCTGGATAGTTATAATAGCATGTCCTTAAAATGCTAATAATTTTGAACGTCTAGTGCAGCAAAAAATAGCATATACGTGAATACGACTTGAAGTCCTCCAGTTCGTCTCCTGAGCTCCAATGCATCCAAACTAAAATATGTAAATATGCTCGGGCTGACCCGAGAAATATAAGAGAATAACGCATGGATCAGTCTGGTAAACCAGCGTGAGTAAACACTTATCAAATAAACTGATTTCTATATTAAGGAATAACCCTTTTAAAATAAAAGGTATCTCATAAGACCACGTCGCACATAAACATGAACGGGTTTTTACCTTACGATAACCAACACATTTCTTTAGAAACTCCTTTGAAATTATAATAATGTTTATGGTTTAAAATAAATATTGAATATAACTGAAATGCTTGCATCTCATATTCCAACATTGTTGGGCACAACTAAATCCGTAAGCTCATTTTGGTAATGGATTCCAACCATGAAAGGGTAAGGGTCTACCCTCCAAATCAATACATCTCTAGGTAAAATGTATGGGAGGCTACAATACGTTGCACCTCTACTACCCAGGACTAGAACTATCCCCTTCTCGAGTAGCACCTAATATTATCACCCTTTGGTTGCGATCAAAATAACCTTAATGGGCCTCGAAGCATACTTAATATCGACACTAGATCATGGATGATCATACCTTTATGGGAGCGACCCACATAGCCCTGCGGCACGTGCCTGCTTTATTCATTTCCCGGGTGTGAGGCTGGAAGGGGCTACACTCTTACCATTTCCTCCTAGCAATTCCCACTTTGAATGCTAGCACTACCCTTCAAGAAGCAATGCAGTGCCAGCATTCATCCATACAAATTCATTCTAGGTCTAAATGAAACCGAAGGCACTATCTCTACTACATCCATTTAGGAATCACCCTCAGGATTAGTAGCAGTAGCCCTTGCACTTCAAAGAGCTCCATCTTTAATACATCATCAAGATGCCTTCCACTCGAACGCATATGTTGGTTCGAAGTGGTTTTCAGATAATATAAATGATCCTGGTCTCTCCGAACCAACAACCGATAATTTTCAGTTGACTCAATAACGATTCTCTTGGAAGTAAGTATTCGAGTCCTCACCAAGGAACTCGAATTTATAGTCATATTTCCTAAGTCAAAATTGGCCAAGGTCTGATAATTGGTTATGTAATTATCCAATATTTAACAAATACAATTCTGGAGATTTAATTTCCCAAAGAAAATCACTAAGCCTCAAAACAACTTTCATTTATTAAATCTCTTTCCAAACGTTTATCAATAACATCCATATGCTTATCTCATTGACATAAGTATATTTACAAAACATTTGTGAAGATTCCTTATTCCCAAATAATATTAAAAGAATTAAACAATGTTATTTAAATTGGAGATGTGGATAACCTAAACACTATTCTTTCGGTGTTAAGTGTGGAATGGATGTCCCATACCACCATTTTTGAAAGGTTAGCATTGAGAAACCCGAATCTCAAATTATTTTATAATTAACTTCAACAGTCCTTTTAAAATCTCCTTCATATATGAAATCATTCTTTGTGTAATACCCAAATCAAATTAAAACACTTTATAAACCCCTAAGTTTATTTATAAAACTCTTTAATAAATATTCAAAACCTTTTATAAAACTTCTTTCCAAACACCCACTTTCATAAAGATTCCTTATATTTAAAACCAACTTCTAAAATCAATCTAAATCAATTAAGGTTCCTTTGAAATTAAAACAATTATTTTAAAATACCTTTTTAAATAACAAATTATTATTTAAAATATTTTTCCATTTAAATTTATCTTCAACCTCTTTAATAAAATATCAGTTCAAAATAATCATTTTAAAGTACTAGATTTACTTCAAATCATCCAATAAAAATGATTAGCTTGAAATACTATTAATAAAGTAATAATAGCTTTAAACCAAGTTATACTGACAGAAAAATATACTTTTAAATCAAATTCAGATAATATAACTTTATATCTTTAGAAATAATAGACTTTATACTATTATTATAAAATAATAAATTATCTTAAAAAAATTATTAATATAATAATAAATTTACTTTAAACCAAACTCATTATAAAAATAACTTTAACTTTAGAACAACATTATTATATTAATAATTAAACTTTAGAAACAATATTGATATAATAATAATTTATCTTTAAAACCATTTATAATAATAAATTAACCTTAAATAATATATTATGAATAATAAATTAGTTTTAAAACCAATTAAATTTAAACAATAATTAATTATTAATTTTAAATATTATAAGTTACTTTAAACAAAGTAATTAACCTTTAAATAAGATATTTAACTTTAATTAAAACGATTAGCTTAACTAATAATAGTTAACATTAAAATAATATTAATGTATCTTTAAACATTTTAAATATAATAATATATCAAAACATTTACTTTTAAATTGATGTAAATTGAAGTTGATTTGAATCTCAATCTTTTTAGATTTAGAAGGTGACTTAGCAATCACTATGGCACTTAAATAAGCTACCATTTCAATTTAGTTATATATCTAAGTTAATTACTGCCACTAACATGGACCATGGGTTAACACATTACTTAACGAACATTGTTAATGATTTCTATCACTACGGGGTTTAAGCTGAACTTATACAATGTCATATTCAATCGGGCCAAACAATCAGGTTTGATATTCAAAAATTCATATAATTGGAATATTATTAAAATATAAATCAACAATGGTGAGAAATCCCATTGGATCCCTCCAACTTATCCCCCCGCACCACAACAATGCATTTTCTTAAACTATTTTTAGTATTAATCACATAGTCTAAGCTATTAGTTCAATGACCTGTCATATTTTTTGGTTTTTGGAATATCCTAGTTTTTTTTCTCACTCGCACACCTTTGGATATTATCTGCTGCTGTTGATTGACCGTATCTTATGTGTGTTCTTTAACTCATATCTTAATATGTTTATGCTATGGTCTTTAGTTAGTAGTTAGTGCTCATGTGTGATATGATATTTCAATACTATAGGGTAGACTTTGAAAGTACTATCATCCATTTAGGAAACACAGCAGGTACATTGTATTACATAGATCGGTGCAGTTGTGCAATTAGGCTTTTTCCTTCATTGTCTTGATTCTTCATGTTTATAGGATGTTGTAAATCTGTTTTCTATCTCAATCACATTGCTATTTGGTTTTTTAAATGTTTCAATTGAATCAGTTCTACTATACATAATTACAAAAGAATATATATATGTGACGACCCGGAATTTTGGGCATTTAAAATTAGGATATCTAATTGATTTTGAATATATAAAAGTTAATTTCTAACTTTAATTTCAAATATAACCAATTATTGAATAATTGTAATGTTAAATTTAATAATTGGAATTGAGTAAAATGTAGAATCCGGAGTTTTAAGCCGGTTAAAAATAATTTAAAGGTTCAGAAAACTTGTATTGTTAATATTGAAGGTGATGAAACTTTTAAATTTGAATTTGGAAGTGATTTGTTCAGTTTTGAAATTTTATTGTTTAAATTGAATTTAAAAATAACCTTCCGAGGCACAGTCTCGGAATTCGACGAAACCAGTTCCATTGGGTCCGTAATATTGTATTATTACCGGATTTCAAATTTCATAGTGATTGGAGTTGTTGTGTGACCGTACGTTATATAACCGCATAGAAATCTATAATGAGACCAATTGAATTTAAGTAAATTATATTCACTCTCTTTTAAACCGACAATACGTACATCCCGCACCCAACTTGTTTCCTTCGTACCCTTTCTCTTCTCTAAGAAGCTATCGAACAAAAATATCTGAGACAAATTTTAATACTTCGAAGTATCGCGTCTCCTTCCATTTCTCTCAGAACAAATTAACTTCAACAAAACAAAAAAATGGTCGAGCCTTGAAATCCAAATCTCCAGTATTCCACTTCCGTTCTTTTTGAAATCGCGATTTCCACTCCCTCTCTTCGTTCTCGAACTAAAAAAAATAAATGGCGACAGTCTTCATTCCTTCCTTCTGCTTTAAATCGAGATCGTTACTGGTCACGAGGCTCGAATTCGCGAGAGGGAATAGCACGCAAGTCGAAGCTCGCTGTGGGATAGGAGGCTTCGTCGACGACATGGGTTGGCGGTAGCATCAGGGATCGTTCTCGAGCATGAGAACAAGGGGATGGTATCGGTGGACTCCGTCTTTGACTGTGAACGGCAGGTGGTTGCGTCGTTCGATATGGGGCTGCGACCGGGTGCGTTCGAGGCGGTTAGCTTTGGGGTTAAGGAAGATCGACAAGCGATTTGGAAGAAACGTCTTCGAGCGACAGTGATAGGCTGGGTTCTTCGGGGCAGTGGTCTCGTACAGGAATTAGGAGCCGAAGCTCGTTGGATTTGGTTTCCAGAACGAATTAAGGTAACTCAAATTTTTGATTTAATGTTACTCAAGTGAAAAAAAAAGATTATCAGTTTAAACTAAATTTCTTAGTTAATTAAATTAATAAAGGGTAATAATTGTTCGGTTAATTCAAGTGTAATAAACTATTAGTTAATCCAATTAAAATTTATCAAACGAAGATTTATCGTTCAAACTGTTCGAATATTGATAAAGCATCCAATGTTTTTACAAGGGCAAAAAATCAGGAAACAAAATCGAGATTGAAGTGGATTGCAAATTTAAGGGGACAAAGGTGAGTTAATCTCACTCAGTTAAATTTAAATTTAAATGGTTAAATTTAAATAATTTATTGAATGGTTGATTTGATTGATGATATATATATAGTAGTATATACCAATATATATATATTGGCATATGTATATATTGGAGTTGATATTCCCGCATTGTATAGCGGATGAGACCCTATGCGCCGCATAATAGCGGATGATATTTTATAAAACCCATATACCGTGATATTCCACCTCGAAGTGGAATTGGTATTGTGCTAACATCTGTGGATGCAGGGAAACAGGTTGGAGGGATCCAACTGGATTCCTCAAAATATTTAATTTTGTTAAATATTATGTGATATGATTTTTGATATCCTGTGATGAATTATATGGATAATTGGATGTTATGGTTTGGTTGGACTGATTTGGATGTGCTGAATTATCAAAATCTCTAGAATGGAATTTTTGAAAAGAAATAAAAGAGTAAATTCTTAAGTAAAATAATTATAAAGAGTTTGGAATAAATTTGAGAATAAATTTGATTAAGAATAAAAGTGATTTCCAAAATTCTAATAAATATGGAAAAGAGGAATTTTGAATAAACCGAGAAATATTGAATTTAAAAACTTATGTGATATTATTTAAAGGAATAAATAATTTATTTTAATTCAATATTTAAATGTAATTAAAAAGGAAGAAGGAATTTGGGAAATCTGAAACTTGTGTTCAGTTTAAAGATTTTAAATCATAATGAGAAATAAAATCTGGAAGTTAATGAATTTGGAAATAAATGGATTAAGTAAGGAAATTTATTTCAAAGTAAAATAAATTGGGAAATCAATTATAAATTTGATTTAAATACTTTGGGATTTGGAATTTAAAAGAGAAGTGAGATTTTGAAATTTATAAACTGGGTTTATAAAGTAAAATAAAATATCAGGGGATATTTGAAAATATAAATTCAAGGTGGGAATTTATAAAGGGATATGAATTGGTTTAAAAATAAGTGTTGATTTATTTTTAAAGGATGTGAAGAGAAGTGTATTTCTCTGGATAGCCAAGTACGTTTTCAAAGCAATTTTTAATATAAGTTAAAAGTTCTAATTTGTTTAAAAATGCATGTTTTAGGAAGTTGATTATTTCTAAAGGTTAATTTCCAAAGTAAGTATTTTCAAAAATCTATTATTGTAGTAATTATATAAAAGTAATTTGGTATTATGTTTTAAAGAGGAAGTCAGCTTATATTTATAAAGTGGTTTTATTTTAAATATTCTTAAAATATATATTTTGATAAAGTATTAAAGTAGTTTTAAAATTTCAATGTTATAAAGTATATTTAAATAAAGTGTTTTTAAATTATTTTAAAATTAAAAGTATTTTGTACTTGGTGATTCAGTGGAAATAATTATTTGGGAAATGTATTCCGTAAGCGGAAACTGTTTTGAAATTGTTTTCAAATGAGCTTTGAAAATTTGGAAATATATCTTGGAAAGATATTTGGGCAAATAAATAATGTGGGAAATTATTTATTGTGTGATGGTTGCTTGTGGATGTTAATTGATAGTTAAATAACCGACTATCAATATTGGCCAAATGCGCTGATCGTTTCGGAGAGACCGGGATCGAGTTTCCGTATACCGGGATTCTAGGTCTGGAGACTCGAATACCACTTCGATCCGGTTTGTACGTTTCGTGTAACGTGTTCGGAGTCGAAGATGGAGCTGTGAAGTGCAAGGGCTAGTCGCTACTAATCCTGAGGATATTTCCAAAATGGATGTAGTAGGAATAGTGCCTTCGGTTCCGTTCGAACCCGGGACGGACTTGTATGGACGGATGCTTTCGTGACATCGTCAGGTGGACGATGGGCATTCTAAGGGATATGTGCTATAAAGGTATCGTTTAGCCTCGAACCTCATCAACCGGGAATGACTGAAAATCAGGGGTTATGCAGCAAGGCTTCGTGGGTAGCCCCCACTTGAGAGTAAGGTCATCCCTGTCTAGATGTCCCTTTATTTCGGCTTAGTGGTGCGGTTGCTGATCCCAACCGTGGGGTGATTTTATTTGGAATTATCCAGTAAGGGATGATTCCGGCCTTGTGTTGCAGGGGAGCAGGCGTACTCCTCGGTACTGTGATCTAGGCCACGTACTGTGACAGGTGGTACCCCAGTGCCTAGTCATTCGTTGGAAATCCATTCTCCCTACGTGCCTTGTACGGTATTTGTTTGTATACCTAGTATGCTGGAATTTAATCATGTAACAATTTCAGCTATTTTAATAAGTATTTGTGAATAGACACTATTATAATATCAGAGGATTTTTATAAAAAGTGTTTTAGCTATCGTAAGGTAAAAACCCGACATGTTTATTTGTGGCGTGGTCTTACGAGATGCTTTTATTTTCAAAAGGATTTTTGAAACTTTAATAATCAATTGAGTGTGATTTTCTCACGCTGGTATTCCAGACTGACTCGGGTATTGTTTTATATGATGCTCGGGTTAGACCGAGTATTATAGGTTACAGGATATGATGCTGTGGAGCTCAGGAGATGAGCTAGATGGCGAGACGTATCTCCCGTACTTGTTTATATATATATATATATATATTCCGCTGTGTTGATTTTTGTACTCTGTTGTATTGAGGACATGATATGGTTATTGTCCAGTTGTATGTTATGTGTTCTCTGGTGTATACTCTGATGCTATATTATATAAAACTGATATAGTTTTGATTTGTGTAAAGATCTGTTAATATATATTATATTTTATTCCGCTGCGATGGTTAGATTCTGATGTTGTTTTCTATTTTTCTTCTTCTACCTCTTCTTCTTAACTAAAATGGTTCGATTTTCCGGGTCTGGAAAGTCGGGTCGTTACAGGTGGTATCAGAGCAAAGGTTGGTGATAACCTTGGCTCTGGTGGGAATTTTGAGAGTATTAATAGATATGAGCGCGTATTTGTTAGTGAATATAAAATGGTTTTATATTGTGTTGGTTGATTTATTGAGTGGCATATGAACCTTCGTCGGCACAGTCTGGACAACTATATCGAAGGGGTTTCTATACACTTAAATAGAACAGTTCGACACAGTATTGTTTTAAATAGGGTGAATGAAATAATTTTGCCCAAATTATTTTGTATATAAAAGAAATAATTATTTGAAATTTATTATAGTTATATATTTGGATGTTTGGATGTTAGAAAATGACAATAATGAGTTAGTCTCATTATTGAGTAGAAATTGAAAACTTATAACCTAAGTTGAAGAATAAATTTATATAACAAAATGGAATTTGAAATATAGACTATAAATGAAATTTATAAATTGAGATAAAACTTTATATACAAATGTGAATTACAAATGTGATTTATAATCAAATGAGATAAATTCATAAACAAATGAAATTTGTAAATGTAAATTGTAAATGTGACTTATAACTTGAAATAAAATGTGATAGAATTCCAGAGTAATGTTTGGATATTAAGTTGAATGGATTTTGAATTTGAAGTTTTGGGAAAGGTTTAAATTCCTTTGGATTTAAAATAGTTTCAAAGGTTTTGGGGAGATAATGGTGATATTATTTCATGAATATTTTTGAAATTGAATTGAAATCTGGTGGTATTTGGGATTTAAAAATGTTTGAAAAGTTTTAAAGTGATAAAAGCATTAAATTCTCTTTCGGTCGCTGGAAAATAATTTCGGTGATGACTGCAGCATCATCGATGTCTATTTTCGAGTTTCCAAAGAGAAATTGCTACCAAACTGTTTTAAATTGGAAGTGATTGTGAACTGGGTTGGTTTAGAAATTCAAAGGGAAAATTGTTTGGTAAAAGCAGATTATTTTGGAAATTGGGATTTGATGTGATATACCAGATGTGTGAGTTATTTATGGATTCAAAATGGTTTTGAAATAAAACCGGGCAATTGGAGTCTGGGGATTCTATTTAAAATATAAATGTGGAAATTTAAATGAATCAACACTATAAAGTATAGAATGAAGTTGATTGAAATAAGAAGGGAATGAAAGTTTAAATCTGGGATTATAATTATGAGATGAAAATAACTAAATGAGTAATATAAGTTGGTAGATAAAAGAGTTAGAGAACTTGAAGGTGAATGAATTGTAAAACTTGTATAAAATTGTATCCTGGAATTAAAATTTAATTCAAGTATATGAAGGTGAATAAAATATATTTGAATTTAACTTAAGATAAGTTAAATAAAAATTGAGAATTGGAATTGAATTAAATGTAAATAAGTTGAAGTCGAATTGAATTGGATATAAAGGTAATGTAAAATGCTTATAATTGTGTAAAGAAATTCATATTCTTAAGTTCTTAAGTGTAATAATTTGAAAATTTGATTATAAAGATGAAAATGGACTTAAATGAATAGTCCCAGGTCTTCAGCAAGTAAGTTAAAACTTATGAATAGAAATGAAATTGTAAGTCATAAAAGGGGAATTCATTTCTTTGAACCATTAAGAGTTATAATTTGAAATTGTAATTATCAAATGGAAACGACTAAGATGAGCAATCTTAATTTTTAAATAAATCCAAACTTGAATTATAAAATAAATTGAACTTAAGATAATTAAGTGAAGTGATATTTGGAATTAAAAAGCAAGTATTTAATTTTAACCAGCGGAGGAACTAATTAGATAATAAATTAGTTAATGAAATTGAATTGTGAGTTAATGAAATTGGATTAACATAGTGATGGTTTGAATTGCAAATGAAATCCAAATAAGTAAAATAAATTGGAAATGACCTGGTTATTAATAAAATAATTCCAGATGAATTGAGTATGGAAAATAAAATTCATAATGATTGAGTGAATGAACCAATTATATTAAATAAATAAATGGATGGAATTTGATTAAATATGAATCAAATGAAAGATGGAAATAAAACTTTAAAAGGTTGGTTAAATGGAAAATAAACTTAAGTTATTGACTTAAGTAAATGTTGAATGGAAACTGAACTCAAACAGAGGAGTGGTTTAAATAAGTTGAGAAATAGTTATTGAATGAATTAACTTGGACTGTTTTCGAGCTAAATAAAATTCGATTTTTGGAAGTTGGAGATGAATTGAATTTAAGAAAAAAAATTGGAAATGAAGTAGTAAATTGAAGTAAGTTGAAATTCATATGAAATGGGAGTTCAATTGGAATATATACACTTCAGTGGTGAAGTAGTAAATAAATATAAGAAAAATTTATATTGAACTTAAGAATTGAAGAATGAAATTCTTAAGAAAATTTGTATTGGAAATATACTTAGTAATTTTGGAAAAAAATATATACTAAGTGAATAGTTGAATGAAGACTAAAACTGAAGTTGTGAAATGGGATAGTTACGAATAAAGGGATAACAATCAAAAAGGAATGTGAATAAAAGAGAATTGATATAACTGATAATCAATTGGAATTTATACGTAAGATGTACGTATATTAATATATTCGCATAGCTATTTGGTCCAGATGTCGAACACAGAATTTTGAGATATTTTTATCGATCCGAATCAGGATTTTTCACTCGATTTTCAACGGCGAACCTGGATATGGATTGTTGATTGATTCTGGAAATTCTCTATCATAGTTTGTGACTATGTAAGGAGAATGACGGTTTCTGATCAAGAAACCAAATCTGAGTCCGCACTAGGAAGTCGGGTGGACAATACTAGTTCGGAAGTGAAATTGTGTGATCGATTGAGCGATCGAATGTGATATTGCGTACGGATAATATGTGCATCGTACGGGCTTAAGTAAAACAAATATTGGAAATTTGTAAAGAAAAGTATAAAATGACTTTGGAATTGTGATTGAATATTATTTCTTAGTAGGATATACAGGTGTATAAAAGCAATGGATAAATTGGGATTTTGATTTTAAAAGATAAATTTAATGGCCCGACAAAAAGGTATGTATTTGAATTTCTATATGAAATTTGATTGGGTTTTTGGATCCAGCCACTTGGCTTTTTGTTTTCTTTTTGAGATTGGGAGGCCGTAGAGCCATTTTGTAGTAGTACCGAGCTAGCCGCGCAAAGGAGACGCTGGCGAAATTTTTCGGAAATTTAGGGAGTTAGAAAAATTTTGAGAAAATTTTGATAATTAAAAATTTGAATTCAAATTTAAATTTGAATGGATAAGTAGGTGGTATGGTTGAACTTATGGATAGGTTTGGGAATGTTAGTAAGAGGGATAGTGTGTCTTTATTTTAAAAATTGTTATGGAAGGTTGTTAAAACTATTTGGATTGGGCAAATAGAACGGGTATTGAATCATTTCTCTTAACTAGTAATTTCGGGGACGAAATTCTTTTAAGGGGGAAGGAATGTGACGACCCGGAATTTTGGGCATTTAAAATTAGGATATCTAATTGATTTTGAATATTTAAAAGTTAATTTCTAACTTTAATTTCAAATATAACCAATTATTGAATAATTGTAATGTTAAATTTAATAATTGGAATTGAGTAAAATGTAGAATCCGGAGTTTTAAGCCGGTTAAAAATAATTTAAAGGTTCAGAAAACTTGTATTGTTAATATTGAAGGTGATGAAACTTTTAAATTTGAATTTGGAAGTGATTTGTTCAGTTTTGAAATTTTATTTTTTAAATTGAATTTAAAAATAACCTTCCGAGGCACAGTCTCGGAATTCGACGAAACCAGTTCCATTGGGTCCGTAATATTGTATTATTACCGGATTTCAAATTTCATAATGATTGGAGTTGTTGTGTGACCGTACGTTATATAACCGCATAGAAATCTATACTGAGACCAATTGAATTTAAGTAAATTATATTCACTCTCTTTTAAACCGACAATACGTACATCCCGCACTCAACTTGTTTCCTTCGTACCCTTTCTCTTCTCTAAGAAGCTATCGAACAAAAATATCTGAGACAAATTTTAATACTTCGAAGTATCGCGTCTCCTTCCATTTCTCTCAGAACAAATTAACTTCAACAAAACAAAAAAATGGTCGATCCTTGAAATCCAAATCTCCAGTATTCCACTTCCGTTCTTTTTGAAATCGCGATTTCCACTCCCTCTCTTCGTTCTCGAACTAAAATAAATAAATGGCGACAGTCTTCATTCCTTCCTTCTGCTTTAAATCGAGATCGTTACTGGTCACGAGGCTCGAATTCGCGAGAGGGAATAGCACGCGAGTCGAAGCTCGCTGTGGGATAGGAGGCTTCGTCGACGACATGGGTTGGCGGCAGCATCAGGGATCGTTCTCGAGCATGAGAACAAGGGGATGGTATCGGTGGACTCCATCTTTGACTGTGAACGGCAGGTGGTTGCGTCGTTCGATATGGGGCTGCGACCGGGTGCGTTCGAGGCGGTTAGCTTTGGGGTTAAGGAAGATCGACAAGCGATTTGGAAGAAACGTCTTCGAGCGACAGTGATAGGCTGGGTTCTTCGGGGCAGTGGTCTCGTACAGGAATTAGGAGCCGAAGCTCGTTGGATTTGGTTTCCAGAACGAATTAAGGTAACTCAAATTTTTGATTTAATGTTACTCAAGTGAAAAAAAAAGATTATCAGTTTAAACTAAATTTCTTAGTTAATTAAATTAATAAAGGGTAATAATTGTTCGGTTAATTCAAGTGTAATAAACTATTAGTTAATCCAATTAAAATTTATCAAACGAAGATTTATCGTTCAAACTGTTCGAATATTGATAAAGCATCCAATGTTTTTACAAGGGCAAAAAATCAGGAAACAAAATCGAGATTGAAGTGGATTGCAAATTTAAGGGGACAAAGGTGAGTTAATCTCACTCAGTTAAATTTAAATTTAAATGGTTAAATTTAAATAATTTATTGAATTGTTGATTTGATTGATGATATATATATAGTAGTATATACCAATATATATATATTGGCATATGTATATATTGGAGTTGATATTCCCGCATTGTATAGCGGATGAGACCCTATGCGCCGCATAATAGCGGATGATATTTTATAAAACCCATATACCGCGATATTCCACCTCGAAGTGGAATTGGTATTGTGCTAACATCTGTGGATGCAGGGAAACAGGTTGGAGGGATCCAACTGGATTCCTCAAAATATTTAATTTTGTTAAATATTATGTGATATGATTTTTGATATCCTGTGATGAATTATATGGATAATTGGATGTTATGGTTTGGTTGGACTGATTTGGATGTGCTGAATTATCAAAATCTCTAGAATGGAATTTTTGAAAAGAAATAAAAGAGTAAATTCTTAAGTAAAATAATTATAAAGAGTTTGGAATAAATTTGAGAATAAATTTGATTAAGAATAAAAGTGATTTCCAAAATTCTAATAAATATGGAAAAGAGGAATTTTGAATAAACCGAGAAATATTGAATTTAAAAACTTATGTGATATTATTTAAAGGAATAAATAATTTATTTTAATTCAATGTTTAAATGTAATTAAAAAGGAAGAAGGAATTTGGGAAATCTGAAACTTGTGTTCAGTTTAAAGATTTTAAATCATAATGAGAAATAAAATCTGGAAGTTAATGAATTTGGAAATAAATGGATTAAGTAAGGAAATTTATTTCAAAGTAAAATAAATAGGGAAATCAATTATAAATTTGATTTAAATACTTTGGGATTTGGAATTTAAAAGAGAAGTGAGATTTTGAAATTTATAAACTGGGTTTATAAAGTAAAATAAAATATCAGGGGATATTTGAGAATATAAATTCAAGGTGGGAATTTATAAAGGGATATGAATTGGTTTAAAAATAAGTGTTGATTTATTTTTAAAGGATGTGAAGAGAAGTGTATTTCTCTGGATAGCCAAGTACGTTTTCAAAGCAATTTTTAATATAAGTTAAAAGTTCTAATTTGTTTAAAAATGCATGTTTTAGGAAGTTGATTATTTCTAAAGGTTAATTTCCAAAGTAAGTATTTTCAAAAATCTATTATTGTAGTAATTATATAAAAGTAATTTGGTATTATGTTTTAAAGAGGAAGTCAGCTTATATTTATAAAGTGGTTTTATTTTAAATATTCTTAAAATATATATTTTGATAAAGTATTAAAGAAGTTTTAAAATTTCAATGTTATAAAGTATATTTAAAAAAGTGTTTTTAAATTATTTTAAAATTAAAAGTATTTTGTACTTGGTGATTCAGTGGAAATAATTATTTGGGAAATGTATTCCGTAAGCGGAAACTGTTTTGAAATTGTTTTCAAATGAGCTTTGAAAATTTGGAAATATATCTTGGAAAGATATTTGGGCAAATAAATAATGTGGGAAATTATTTATTGTGTGATGGTTGCTTGTGGATGTTAATTGATAGTTAAATAACCGACAATCAATATTGGCCAAATGCGCTGATCGTTACGGAGAGACCGGGATCGAGTTTCCGTATACCGGGATTCTAGGTCTGGAGACTCGAATACCACTTCGATCCGGTTTGTACGTTTCGTGTAACGTGTTCGGAGTCGAAGATGGAGCTGTGAAGTGCAAGGGCTAGTCGCTACTAATCCTGAGGATATTTCCAAAATGGATGTAGTAGGAATAGTGCCTTCGGTTCCGTTCGAACCTGGGACGGACTTGTATGGACGGATGCTTTCGTGACATCGTCAGGTGGACGATGGGCATTCTAAGGGATATGTGCTATAAAGGTATCGTTTAGCCTCGAACCTCATCAACCGGGAATGACTGAAAATCAGGGGTTATGCAGCAAGGCTTCGTGGGTAGCCCCCACTTGAGAGTAAGGTCATCCCTGTCTAGATGTCCCTTTATTTCGGCTTAGTGGTGCGGTTGCTGATCCCACCGTGGGGTGATTTTATTTGGAATTATCCAGTAAGGGATGATTTCGGCCTTGTGTTGCAGGGGAGCGGGCGTACTCCTCGGTACTGTGATCTAGGTCACGTACTGTGACAGGTGGTACCCCAGTGCCTAGTCATTCGTTGGAAATCCATTCTCCCTACGTGCCTTGTACGGTATTTGTTTGTATACCTAGTATGCTGGAATTTAATCATGTAACAATTTCAGCTATTTTAATAAGTATTTGTGAATAGACACTATTATAATATCAGAGGATTTTTATAAAAAGTGTTTTAGCTATCGTAAGGTAAAAACCCGACATGTTTATTTGTGGCGTGGTCTTACGAGATGCTTTTATTTTCAAAAGGATTTTTGAAACTTTAATAATCAATTGAGTGTGATTTTCTCACGCTGGTATTCCAGACTGACTCGGGTATTGTTTTATATGATGCTCGGGTCAGACCGAGTATTATAGGTTACAGGATATGATGCTGTGGAGCTCAGGAGATGAGCTGGATGGCGAGACGTATCTCCCGTACTTGTTTATATATATATATATATATATATATATATATTCCGCTGTGTTGATTGTTGTACTCTGTTTTATTAAGGACATGATATGGTTATTGTCCAGTTGTATGTTATGTGTTCTCTGGTGTATACTCTGATGCTATATTATATAAAACTGATATAGTTTTGATTTGTGTAAAGATCTGTTAATATATATTATATTTTATTCCGCTGCGATGGTTAGATTATGATGTTGTTTTCTATTTTTCTTCTTCTACCTCTTCTTCTTAACTAAAATGGTTCGATTTTCCGGGTCTGGAAAGTCGGGTCGTTACAATATACTTACTTTTAAAGGATGTTTATGTGACTTTGTAAAATGATCATGGATCTGTTAAAGGCATTTCTCAAGTATAGAGTTTGGTGGTTAATTCTTTCATGCATTCAAGCATTTAATTTAAGTTGCTCTTAGTTTTCATACAAGCTTTACTATTCACAAGTCTTTAACTTTGTCCAGTTTTTGTTCTCAGCATAAATATTTGTTGTTATCAGTTGTTTTCTTACTGATGATTACTTCATGTTTTAGGCGGATTGTAAATGTAATGTTTCAGGAATAAAGATACGATGAAATGATTCTGCTTACAATGGGAGGATAAACTATCGGTTTGAATTTTCTAAATGTAATGTTTCAGACATAAGACTTTTTATAGTATTCACATGTTCACGATTTTCTATCAACCAATATGCAAGATATTGATAGTATATTCTTTAGTTTATGCTTTTACTTTATTTAATATGCAAAATATTTTCAAGTTCAACTTTTGTTTATAATTTATTTGGGTATTATGCAGGCATTAGTTGAAGCAGCAAAGGAAAGACAAAACGAAAACTCTAGTGTCAATGGTAGCACTGGAAGTAGAAGTTTTGAAGATTTTGAGAATGATCTCATTGCTGAAGTGTTTGGAAAGGAGAAAAGAAAAAACTATTGTCATGCAATTAGCACTACATCGACTATGAATCAAGTGAAGCTTACACAAGCATCAAAAGCAATAGCTAATTTCAAGGAAGATGAAGATAGAAAATGGAAAGCAAAGATGGAGAACAATCAAAATAGACTAACCGAAGAATTTAGATCGATGCATTCGACTATGATGAGTATGCAACAAAGTTTTTTACAATTTATGAATCAGTTTGGAGGGAATGCGGCACCAAGAAATGAAGTTGCTTCCAACGGTCAGCATGATAGTCCTAGAGCTAGCTTGGGTGTTCAATCCAATGGTGCTATTGGATCTTCCACAAGAGATAGGCAATCTGTAGTCTTATTGTCAGAAGAGTTGAAAGAGGTTGCTAAGGGCCATCTTGGGACATAGAAAATATGCCACCATAGAGAGGTGATGAATGGGGAAAGAGTTGTATGGGTGGAGAAAGTGTTTGATCCAGAAGCACCTATTTATGAAGCACCACAAAATGGTAATTACAAGCTATTTGATATAATTGATGGAGGTTTTGTTATTTGGCCTGAGTGTCATGTTCGTTGTTTGTAGGATCTAGAATTTATTTTGAAGTAATGTTAGAACTTGTAATATTTTGATTTCATACGCTTTAGTTATGTATGATCAACTTGTGAAATTTTAAATCTTCCTTTAATTTGTTGTCAAATATTTGTGCAATTTAAGTTGTATGTTTGGATGCGTAATTGCTTATTGTTATCGAAATTCTGTAACTTTTGATATGTATGTACCTACTGTATTATAATAGACAATTCTGTAGTGTAAATGCTAGCAAAAATGCAGCTCTACATGGTTTGGTAGCTGTAATGAACATATTCGTTACTAAAGACTAAATTTATAACGAGCATAGACATTACTATTGATGAAATTTGTAACGAACAAGTGCGTTACTAAAGATGAAATTTGTAACGGACAAAGGTCGTGATAATTTAGAATGACAACCCCTTCTTCCACCATGAAAGGGGAAACTAAGTAACGGAAAATACCCATTACAAACCGATGCAACTAATAACAACCTATTTCGTTACAAAAATTTAGATTTCTAACGACAAAGTCCGTTGGTAAGTGATATATCTAATTACGGGTAGAGGTCGTTATAAATATTTGTAACGACATACCTCACGCCTGTACCGCTCACGACTATATCTGTTATAAATTTCATTTGTAACGACTATATTCATTACAAATACACCTTTTTGGTGTTGTGTTAACATATTACTTAACGAACATTGTTAATGATTTCTATCACTACGGGGTTTAAGCTGAACTTATACAATGTCATATTCAATCGGGCCAAACAATCAGGTTTGATATTCAAAAATTCATATAATTGAAATATTATTAAAATATAAATCAACGATGGTGAGAAATCCCATTAGATCCCTCCAACTTATCCCCCCGCGCCACAACTCATATATATATATATATCAGGGCGCACACACACACAGATATATATATATATGTATGTATGTATAACCAATAATAGTGAGGAATCCTGTTGGATCCCTCCAATCTGTTCCCCTACACCACGTACAGTTAATTATCATACAATATGGGTCATCCGCTCCAAGGGGTGGGAATAAATCCAAACCAAATGATAAACCAGTAAATCATCCAAGCAAGCACAATAAATTTTATAACTACTATATAGTATTATGTATCATTCTGAGGTGAGTTTACTCATCAAAATTCCAGTTATCGCTGAGGCATCCTGGTGGTGTCTGAGTTCAAATAACGTTCAAATTTAGCATAAAGTTCCACTAGCTCCAATTGCCACCATTCCAATTCCATGACATAATATTCGATGATACGAGTACAACGTAACTCATCGCGCTTGATTTCGACCTCGTATGTATTAGTTATTGCAATTATAAGATCCACAAATTAACTGGTAATATAATATTACTAATTACATCATTATAATATGGTAATTACCATCATTTATCGCTCCCTCTCTACTCTCTTTCTTCGTTCTTGAGAACACAGCAGCCACCCCCTTTTTGAATCTTCCACTGCCATTGTACGTCGCATGATGCTGCTTACCTCCGGCTATGACATCCTGTATCCTAGCCGACACCATGTCGCAAGTGGCCACCTCTAATTCGCCACCGATCATCCCAAAACTTCCCATGAACGCACCCACTTTGCCACCGCCACAAGCCATGCCATGCCATCAAACACCGGTCGTACCCTATCCTCGACCCCCTCTACTTTTCTCCTTCAGGTGCCATCGCCCAACGACGACCTAAATCACTACAATTTGTGAAAATAGATTTCACGTTCATTGACGAACTGCGGTTACCACACTTCACCATCGATGATCTCCACCGTCCTCTTCACTCATCTTGACGTCGGCTACAACTTCCAAGTTGAAATAGAGGCCTAGAAATGCATGGATTGGTGCCTATCAATAACGACCATCGGATTGAGGCTATGTTTTGATTTTGAATTTGCAAACTTAATTTCTTGTTGCAGCCATGCTTACATAGATAGGAGAGGTATGGAGATGGACATGGGGAAGTATGGTTGAGATGATGGAGTATATCCTAGGGATATGAAGGGTATGGCCAAAATAGTGTATGCATTATTTTATTAAAAAATATCAAGTTTAGGTACCCAAAATCTCGAACTCCAAACAACGCGTGCCGCTTGACGTTCAATACTAAAACCTCATTTAGAACACAATAGAACTAGTTTTGAGACATAGTTCGATCATATGCAGAAGTTAGCTTTTCAAATCCAATTATATTATATTAATTCCTGTAATTAATTTCTACGCGTTTCAAGCTCGCCCGGACACACAATACGTCCCATCATCACGAAATTTGTTAACATACAAAAATTCACTTTTACGGATCCAATGGCACTGGTATCATCTGTTAGTTCCTAGGATGATGGTTTTGATGATAACAACCTTAGAATTTGTTATAAAATATAAATACTAATATTCTTGTCTAGATATATATGTATATGCAGGATATATATGCAGGTACTGAAGAATGAAGACTGTACAATATAGAGATTCAAGACTAACGAATTCAAGATTGAAGAAACCAAAACTGAAGACTCATGAGTATCAAGAGTTCAAGATTTAAGATTTCAAGAGTTCAAGATATCAAGATAAATAATAGTGTCTACTGTCTAGATTTATGTTAAAACTTCATAATAGCACTAAAATCTTTATTCGGATTTTAATTGTGGAATAGAATCCACCTTCTCGCTTTAATAATAGGATGGAACCCATGACCACTTTTGTGGGATGGAACCCACAACCTTCTCCAGTGGAATGGAATCCACGAAATTTTCAAAATGATTTATTTTAGGATGCGTTTGGCATACATCCCTGGTAAGGTTTGAAAATACACAAAACATCCCTCCGTTTTTTTTAATAAGTTTCCGGTCCCTGTTTTCAAATTCACGCGTGCACAAAGACCCAAATACCCTTTATGTTTTTAACATTTCAAACGCGTATAACTTTATGTAGAAACATCGGATCAACATACCGTTTTCACCAAAAAATAAAAAAAAATATGATCTTTAAAATGAGATCCATTGTTGATACCAAAAAATCATATTTGCAGTAAAGGTGCAATTATTTCATATATTTGCAAACAATTCTGCAAATTTTAAACATCTTCGATTTTTCTTCAAATCTGCAACTATTGCATATAATTGTAGACATTTTTGCAATTATATGGTATTATTGCATATAGTTGTCGAAATGTTTGCAACTATTGCATATAATTGCAGACATTTTTGCAATTATATGGTATAATTGCAGACATGCTTGCAATTATTGCATACAGTTGCAACTATTGCATATAATTGTAGACATTTGTGCAATTATATGGTATAATTGCAGACATGTCTGCAATTATTGCATATAGTTGCAGAAATGTCTGTAACTATTGCATATAATTGCAGACATGTCTGTAATTATATGGTATAATTGCAGACATTTCTGAAATTATCGCGCATCTAATTGCTGAATTGTCTGCAATTATTGCATCTATAGTTGGATCCACAAATAGCTTATTCTGCCGTTGTTTTTACATATGCTGATATGCACAATGCCACTCGTTAGAAAGATAATAAATTTTTTGATTTAATGGTGAAAACGGTTTGTTAATCCGTCGTTTCTACAAGAAGTTATTGCGTTCTAAACATTAATAATTAATGGGGTGCAAATTTTAATTATGAATGTGAGAATAACATCCATATATGAAGAGTCAACATTGATGTAAGGAAGAAAATTGTAGTATTTGAAAATAGGGATGTAATTTATATCTTTTTTATGAGTAGGATGTTTTGTGTATTAAGTTTGATTTTAGGGATGTCTCCCTTATTTTCACTTTATTTTAACTATATTTCCAAAAACTATCTTTTTAAAAGTCATCTCTCTCAGTTTAAATATTTTAGCCTTAAACTATTTTTATTATCTTTTATATTTTTATTTCAGAATCATCTCTTATTTTTAAACTATCTCCTGGTTTTAATATTATAGTCTTTAATCTCAAAAATATATTATATACTTAGTTTTTAATATTACTTTTATATTATAGATTATATATTTTTAATCTCTTTTATAAGTATAAACTATATTCAAAATGATTTATAAACTTAATAAATTATTTTGACAAGTTTTAGAAAGAAAATCTCTTTTAAAATCAAAAATTAATTTTCATAATTCACTAGGGCATGTCGACATACCCCATCCCCCCATGTCGACATTGTAGCCGTAGAAATTCAAATTTCAAATTTTCAAATGAAGTGTCTATTCGTTATAACCTTTCATGAATGGACATGACTGTTGTTCTTCTATAAATACTAGTTGTTTTCAATGAATTTTAAGTCAGTTTTTCTTTATTTCTTCACTCCTTCTTCTCCACTCAAATATTCTCTTATATTTTGAACAAAACTCTGCTGAAATCCTAAGTGAATCAAACTTGATCATCTCTAGTTTGATTCTCTGCCACTCTCTCTCAAAGATCTCAGTGCTATTCAAAGTTATAGGATCATTTATAATAAAATAAGTGTATCGAGTCTCTCTATCTATCAAAGTGATACTGGAAACAATGTGATTGTGGCCCGTAAATCAATTAAGTGTGGTTGTAGCCCGTAAATCAATTAGGTGATCTTGTAGCTTAGTTAAATCAAGAGAGTTTGCCCTGGACTCGAAGACAGGAGGATGTATCTCGTGGCCTTGAAATCGATTAGGTGATCCCGGTCTCTTTAACAACCAAACGCTTATTTAACACCGGATGGTTCTTATACATTTCCAAAACTGATTCATAATTGAAATCAAAATATTTTATTCAATTCAAACCATATCACTTTCGAAATCATATTCACTTTCGAAATCATATCGACCAAATAGGTTAAATCCTTATTTCAAAATCATCATATTTACTCAAATATGTCATTTCACTAGAAAATATCATTTCAAATCCCAACTTAGGTTATAACATCTTCCATTCAACAAATCTGGATCGTATCCAGATTTCAAGAAAACTAAATTTTCTTTCAATAAAATTCCCAAAAATCATTTCAATTTATATCGATTTCAAATTCATGTTTAACTATAATCTTAAAGTACTTCAAATTCATAGATTTCAAAGTTTAAATATTCAAACATTTCAATAACTCAATTTCGATACATTTCATTTATATTTCACAATTCAACTTTGAAATACTCAATTAAATTTCTTTACACACTTCCTTTGAACCAATTCCAATTTCAACATTAAAGCTTGGATTTTCGAAAATAATTCAGTTTATATAAATCCAATTTTATTTCAAAATATCATTTAACTGAATACAAAAATTAAGAATTTAAAAATCATTTAATTTAACCAATCCGGTGTCTGTATATAATTTTCTACCCTATGATCAAGTGATACAGATATGTATCATTTCAACCCGCAATAATTTAAAATTTACGGGTATATATCATTTCAACCTGTAATCCCGAATTAAAATTTAAAATCCATAAAATCGCTCGAGTCTATCATTTCAAACCATAACGATTTTTCCTAATCTATAAGGTCGTTCGGGTGAGTATCATTTCAACCCATAGGGATTTTTCAAACAATAAACTAAGGGAACTTGCAGTGTGATATCAATACATATAAAATAACATAACATCTAGTCATCCAATATCAACAATTAAACATCCATCACAATCATCATTCAAATCCACCAATAAATAACATAAATTAACTGATCATCATTAACAAGTATTTAATTGACAACTAAAATTCAATATTAAATTAAATGGCTATTAAATTCAATAAAAGTCAGATTTAACTGAAATGACAATTTAAATATACCAAATATCAACCAATCAATTTCTAATCACATCATAAATTTTATTTAACTAACATAAGACAGTTTAATAGTTGTGAGTGGGTTAAAACACTCACATTTTATTTCCAATCGATTTGAAATCCAAATAAAGGCCCAAAATTAAACAGTCTTAGAATTTGACCAAACCTATCCCATAATGTTTGAATTCCGATAAGATCGTAACGGAGAAAACCGTATGTGAATCCGAGCTCATATGAAAAAGTTATTCAGATTAGAAGTTAGACGATTTATATTATAGAATAAATAAATAAATAATAAAACATAGACACGTCAGCTAACACATTACCTCGCTCAGACGAAACCTCAACATCGCGCATGTCCTAGGATTTACAGCCACCACCAGTTCAATGCTACCACACGTCGCTCCGACCACATCCACGCTGATCTGCCATCTCCAGTCGAACGCAACTGCCAGGCTGCACCCTGGCCCTACACGCGGCGCTCCACCACGTCGCCGTTGCGCCTCCACCGCCGCCCCATATAATCACCATTTCTAGCATTTTCGATCACACCTGAGATGAGCTACTACCCTATATCGACTGCACTTGACCTCGTCTACCCACTGGTCACCTCCGATCGTCATATCGTCGCAAATCCGTCGTTGGGTCGAAAACCAAATAATGGACGGCCGAGGTTCAACCTCGATTTCTAGCCAAACTATGAACCTTGAAAAACGAATCGCTATAGTGGATTACGCTCGTCAAAAGCTTTCTAATGATATATAGTTTGCAAGGGTTTGGAGAGTTTGAATTTTGAAATTGATTTTGAAATAGGATTTTGGGTTTGTAATAGAAATTTGGTTTCTGCCATTGGAAGGAAGGAATAGGCAGATAGAATTGTACGTACAGAATAACTGAATGGCTGCTAGGGTTTGAGAAACAAAAATCTATTTATATAAACAAGGCCCGATAAGAAAGAATGAACACGTCGAATTGGTTCGAAACGAAAATAACGACTCGAAAAGCCCGTTCCGTCTTCGAAACGAAAGTAGGTCAACCCATATATCAAAATAGATGTTTTCGATATTTTTAAATTCAGCGGAACAGGTTTCAAGTCCTAATTCCATTGTATGAAGAATTTAGCCTTTAAAATCAGCTTATTTCAAATTGAATTCATTAAATTGATTTCTATGCGTTTCGAGTCTGCACGGTCAAACGACAAGTCCGATTGCTATGAAACTTGAAATCCTACAATAATCCACCGTTATGGATCCGATCAAACAAGTTTCATCGAAATCAGAGACAGTAGCCACAATGGCTATTTTCACGTTAATTAAATAAATTATTATTAAATAAATTAAATCACTTTTAAATTCAAATTTTATAACTAACAATTTTCATCATTTCTAATTACACAGAAATTAACAATCTTTTTAAAACCAATTTCCCATGTCAAATTCATTATTAATTATTGCACTAATTACTGCGTTCAATCTCAATTGAATAAATTTATTGATTATTATTTGAAATTCCAATAAATCCATTTACTTGATTTTTTTCATCTTCTTATTCAATCCATTATTACTTTATGGACATAATTAACATTGGTTTACGTTTTATTACATCAATATTCTACAGTTATCATTTTAATTCATATTAACTACAATATCTAAATAGATTGATTGCAACCGATTTCCAATTTAATTTCAACGGATTAAATAGTGAAATGGTAATTAAACAATTGTTACAACTTACCATTTCAACCACATTCCTATGTTTATTGTTAAAAACAAACTAATAAATTCACGTACCGATTCCATATTAACAAATTTCAATTTATTACGTAAAATTTTACCATTAAATACAGTACTTGATTTATTTACTATTTACAATTTATAACCAAATTTTAAATTTACAATCATTTTAATTAATTGAGATTACATTCAAATAGTTATCAATTACCTTAAATTAACATTATTAAATTTCATTCTAGTTCGTTTCTCATTAACAAATCATAAATTTTTAATTTCTTCCAATATTAAATACCAAAATCTTATTTAAATTAATATTTTAATTATCGAAAATTACGGGTCATTACGAATCCAAAACATTTCACAAAGATAATTCGGTGATATTATAATAATGTGTAAGGTGAAAATATCAATAATCAAGTAGTTGTGATGCTCGTGAGTGTACATCACAATGATAATAGGTATATGATCAAAAACCATTAAGGCGTATTTAATAATTGTGTAGGATTCTACGGAGATGCCTTTAGTACTTCGAGAACGGTCCTCATGCCCAAGGATCAGAGTTATCCTTCTGAAGCAACAATACATCCTTAGTGACGTATAATAGGAAATACATAGTTGGCCCCAAAAATTGCCAAGTCGAATGCATCGCTCCATGCATGCATAACAACCGTAAGTAACTCTAGGAAGGAGACGACTGCACCCTTATGGGTTAGTTAAACCCTTGGTCATGCATCATATCTCCGATTTTAGTCATTACCGCTGATGAGGCTACATCTGGCATTCTAGCTCATGCACCATCACCAAAACAGATCATGGAATCCTACATGGATTCCCATACCCCAATGGGTCTTGGAATCACACATGGATTCTCATATATCAAAATAGATCTTAGAATCATACATGAATTCCCATACCCCAATGGGTCTTGGAATCACACATGGATTTCCACATCTCAACAAAGATCTTTGAATCACATATTGATATTCGTACCCAAATGGGTCTCAGAACCACACATGGATTCCAATATCCAAAACAAAAATTGAATCTCCTCCAAGCATAGAACCCGTATATGGTATTGGAGTGGTTACAGTTTCGAGTCATCTCTTACGAGTACACTCCCTCGTTTATCGGATGTTCCAAAACAGATCAATCGATTTCCAAAATGCTCAATACTAGTTCCTTTGCAAATAATCAGATAATACATAAGAGCAAGGATCACCCTATAACCATTTATATGGATGGATCTCCTCATCATCTGTCCTAAAAGAACAAAATGAGTTTATATGTACCGTATAGCACCACCGGTGATAAATGTCCCATATAATCCCCGTGTTTCTCCTAGATATTTCCAAAGTTAAAATCCTTCGCTGTTAAGTAAGGAATATTTCTGTACCACCAAAATTAAGAAGGATTACATATTTAGGCCAAGATTTGATAGTCAGTTATTTAACAATCAAATAAACAAACATTCAAACGGAAGTTACATTTCCCACAAATGTCATTAAAATAGAGATATAAATAACCCAAAACACCAATGTAACGACCCGATATTTTGGACCATTCGCATCCGCACATGTCGGACTTGAATAATTCAAAATACCGCGTTGTTAATTTAAATTTGGCAAAACTGAACATATACAGTAAATAAATAATCACAGATCACAGACATAGAGTAATAAATGCAGCGGAAATAAAAGAGATAGTAGTTCATGAAGCTACTATATAAATGTATAAGTTACATCAGAGTTAAACCAGATACAACGGAAGAGTAATACGATACATCAGATACAAATCAGAATACATCACTGGAATCATCGAATACTGAAAGCAGAATGGATGGCTGGATCTTCAAGCAAAGCTCCAACTTCAAAGGTGAGTCTCGAATACTGGTACACTCAGTCTGACCCGAGCGTAAAGCAAAACACAAAACACTCGAGTCAGAATTAACATTCTTATATCAATAAATCCAACTCAAGTGAAATAGCAATTGAAATACAAGTAACTCAAAGGATGTTTGGAATAACCATCCTTTAAGGATCCGTTAAACTATCTACTATGTAATAGTGTACGATAAGTAGATAATGTCTATCAGTAATATAAGGTATCAAAATAGTGTTAAGGCGTTACCATTATCCCCCTTAACACATTTTATATAAGCATTATAGTCTATACAGCACTGTAAACTCCACCGTAAACTAGTGGGCTATCAGGGAGTACTCCATAGGTATAACACAAAACAAATCGTAGTGGTCGCGTATAGGGATACAAGTATAACAAGGCACATGAGGCAATACCCAAGGTAGTGAAACTACCGTTTGCCTGATCCGGACTGGTGAGAACGCATCGCCGCAGCGACCGCAACACCGCGAAACAACACTCCCAAATCAAGGGTGCACCAATCGACAACAAGTAATGAGTATTTTTCGAAGAAGTGTGTTCGCTCGAGGTAGCTAACCCCCATTTGGCCCGGCACGGCTCCTGTTTTAGTCATTTCCAATTTGACACAAGTGTCAAGGCTATCCATTATCGTTCTCTTTCTTCAGTCATCACGTACATCATTCCAACCACTTCATTCTGGGTCACACTCCGTGTATAGTTATTAAAGTGGTTTTCGGTTTAGACAGTGAGTATGTCCCTAACCGATTCCGGTCTCTTTAATAACTTCCGTAATTATTACACCGATTGGTCGTTTATATATTTCAAAAACCAAATCAATTACAATTTCAATTAGAATTTGTAAACCAACATTTCATTTCTCTTTCTAAATCAATTTCCACAATTTACGTTTCAAAACTTCCAAATCATAATTTCAAAATCTTATAATTCAATTTCTATTTAAAACAATTCAAATATTGATTCAAGTTCGTATATAAGTTTCATTCCGAAATCATTTAAATCAATTTAATTTAACATTCAAATCAATCTAAATTCACTTATCGATTTCATTCAATATTCGTTAAGTTAATTTATCATTCAAAATAATTTCTATTTAATTTTTAATTCAATGAATCAATTACTTAAGTTCAACTTCATTATAACAAAACTTACAAATTTAATTAAATTAGATTCGTCAAATCAAATTCATTAAATTACAAGTCTTTCATTAGTTTCAATATATCACATTTTATTTCCTGTTAAAGAAATTCAATTTCACTTATTTACTTACTTAAATAATTTTCCAAAACTTAATTAATAAAGAAACTCAATTTCAATTATTTACGAAGTAAAATTCACTTATTCAAAAGTTCAATTTCACTTATTAAAGAATTCAATTCAATCTAATCATTAAATATTTCAATCTTATTTAATTATTAAATAATTCAAAACTTAATTATTAAATAATTTCAAAGTTTACTAATTTTAAACTTAATTATAATTTCAAACTTAATTATTAAATCATTTCAAACTTAATTCAATCATTTCTCAAATTAAACAACGTTCTTTCATCAATTACATCGTTAATATTTTGTTTCAGATTATTAAATATTAACATTTTCCTTTCATTAAAAATTCAAATTTCAACTTCATTTCAAAACCATATTATTTATTCAAATAAATCTTCGTTTTATTTTTAAATCAAATTATTGACCAATCGGGTTTATTTAATTCTCTATCCTAGGTCAAAGTTTAATTTGGGTATTTATCATTTCAACCCGATTCCAATTCAATTCAAAATCAAAACATAACAAAGGGAACTTGTAGTGTGATAACTGGGATGGTGTCAAAGTAAATAAACAAGCAATAACAACAATCCAATAATTAATTCAAATAATCCCGAAATAATCGTATTAATTTACATTGTTGTTTGTGTAAATTAATATAATTATTTCTAGAATCTACACTATCATTTCATGTAGATTAAAGATTATTACACTAATCTTTATACGGTTCTTCACTTGGTTTCTATTATTCAAATTCATATTACATCGATTTAAACAACATACATTAAACGGTTCAAGGTGTAATTAACTATATTTCTACGTCAAGTAATTAAACATTTAAGGGGGTCATATTATACAAATTTTTATCTAATCAAATTCAACATATATGTCAATTTCCAATTTTTAACTCCTACGTCAATTTCAATTTGTAAATTATTTATCACTTCATACATTACAATTTAACGTCCAATGTCAATATCAAATAATCAATCATTATCAAACAAACTAAATTATCATTGTATAATTAACAAATAATGGTGTCAGATGTCATAGGTGAACTGGTACAGTTAATAGCATAAATAACAGTGTAAATAACTAACGGTAGCATATTTCAATTGTCGTTTCAATTGAAATCAGATTTAATAAATAAAAGAACATTAATCGTGAGTGATTGCTCACCTTCCAAGGCTAGAGAGATTTGACACAAGAATGAGCTACGAAATCTGAAGCAATGCTACATGTATATGGTTTTGATGTCGAAAACAGGCACGACGGACAAGGCTGATAATGGAATTGATAAAACGAATCAGAACCATCTTAATATTAATTGAAAATGAGGAGTAAATTATATTATTATTTTATTACTTCTTTTAAACAAATATTTACGTTAAGGCATGTATTTAAACAAAACTGCATAAACTTGACGGCCAATATAAATTTTAAACGTACACATATGAAAAATCAAAAATCTATATCTCAAAAATAAAATACATATATATTGTCTTAAAAATCGATATCAAAAAAAAAATTTAAACTTTACACGGTTACAAAACCAAAACAGATCACTGTTTATAAACTAACTTATCTATTGTTGATAGAATATAAATCTGTATATAAAGCTTGCATTTGTATAATACTTTGAAATCATCAATATATACTAGTATATTACTGTTCGCAGCAACACTATATATACTTACGTATTAAATTCCTAGTGCTAATATAAACTAAAACCAAGGTATGCAAATAGTACTGCAACCATATATGTAAATCTACACTTAGGGATACTTGTTGTACTATTTCCAGAGAATAGAGTATATATATAACATGCTTGTACTTTTCAATTTCTAAAACCATGCCTATACTTCCTTTTCTATGCAACTTGAAATGTATTTCCTACATGCTCGTATATGCCAGGTAGAGAGAGAATGAAATGCATTACATAATTAAATATATATACTTTAAAGTCTACCATGCTTTGATTAATGTACTATGCTTTCACATCATAAGACTCCTTTGCTATGAATTTGAAAGCTGCCTGACACCTTACAAGGCTTACATACATATAAATTCGAAACTAACAGATATAACTCATACAGCAATTTTATTTATATAATAAGATTTATATAGTATAAATACAAAAACCGAAAATATAAAACGAAAGGACAAAATATTTCTGCATGTGACATATTCAGAAAATCCAATATAATTATTATGTATCATATTCAAAACTTCTACAGATAATACAATACTCGATAAATATAAAACAACATATCTTTTAAAACTTGCGGCTATGATTTAATATACTGTATAAATATAACACAGATCGAACACTATCCAAATATAACATATTATATAACATTATAACTATAAATACTTAAAAAAAAATATACCTAAATCAAGCTTCAATAAAAGTGAGATAGGAAGATGAACGCCTGAGCTCGGTGCGATCGAGTTGATGAGTACGAGGAGGTGCTGGAGGCGGTAGCAACGGTTGGGTTCGGCCGAGATTCGAGGCGGAGGAGAGGGTAAGTGCGGTTGCTGTTAGGAGGGAGGAGCTTGGCGGAGATGCGGTGCAATGGTGAGTGGAAGCAGCTGTCATGTAAAGGGGTGCGTGGCCGAGCTTTGGCCTGAGGTGGAGTGTGCGTGGGCTTGTCGAGCACGGGCAGCGGAGGGAAAATTTTGGGATCGGCATGGTGATGGTTTGGCATTGGCTTTGGGTTGCTGAGGCACTTGCAGTTGCGCGAGTAGTGGCACGCAGAAGGCTGCGGTAGGCTTCGGCCTAGAAGCTTTGTCAAGGTCAAGTGGAAGGGAGAGGATTTGCGGCCGAACTGGGGCGCGGGAAGGTGTTGTATCGGTCAGAGGTGGTTTGGCGGTGGCACAGTGCTTGATCGAAGGGGACGGTGATGGGTGTTGTTCGTTTGCATGGTTTGTCGAATTTTACTGTAGGTGGAAATGGAAGAAGAATGGAGAGGAAAAAGGAGGAGTGGAGGCAGCTCTTGTGGGAGGGGCAGCTAAAGGTAGAATAGAAATGCACGGTTCCAAATGAATGCACACGAAACCAACTTGTGTTTATTTTCAAAAACTTTGGAAAAATGGAAAGTCAAGCTCACGAATCCAGGGCGTATTAAAGGCAAATGACTATTTGATTTCGACAGTTGAGGAGATGGAAGGCCAGGAGTTTAAAAGGTTTTAAAATGGGTACCTATACGAAATTTGTTTACAGATTTCGCCGTTCGCCGGACGTCGAACATACATCCGAATATACTACAGAGATTGTCACAACGAGATGATCAAAACAGTATACAGATATCAGTGGTACGATTGGATTATAAAAATTCGATTTTTCCAACTGGCGGAAAATGCAAGAAAAACGCAAGAAAATAAGACCGACGGAGCCAAAGATGTCCGAATTTGGAAAAACGACAAACTGACATCTTGCTCAGAAGATGGTTTAGAATTTTTCTATGGAAAATATTTTGGTTTTGAAAACATTTTATTTTCATCGCTTTTTAACTGATTAAATTGAAGTAAATTTACGCGCGAAATAAACTTTCGTATTTTCGGACGAAAATTTACCAGTTGCTATGTTTAACTAGACGCATTTCAAATATTAAATTTTATATTTCAAAATTTTATTGTTTAAAATTTCACAAAATTTCAACTAATAACGTTATTAAAATAGTTAAAATTTATGGGTCGTTACACTCTCCCCCACTCAAAACTTTTCGTCCTCGAAAAGGAAGGAGGTAGGAGAATAGAAACAACCAGAAAGAAAATAGATTGGAATACAAGTAAACAATTAATTTAAACCATATAAATTTCAATTTAAATTAATTAATATTTAACCAGTTGATTTAAACCATTTGATTTCACTTAAGTTAAATCAACTCAACTATTTCTAAATTCATTATTTTTATTTTATCTAATTATCCTAAATCAACAACTTCTAAATCATTAATTTGTATAATCATTTATCATACTCATATTTTATTCAACAAATTAAATTCTTTTATTCCAAATTATTATTAACTTTATTCCACTTAATATATCTTATTACATATATTTAAACCATATAAATTAATTTAAACCATATAAATTAATTTAAACCATATAAATTTCAATTTAAATTAATTTATATTCAATAATTGGTTTTAAATTCAAGGTATTTCCATAAGTTAATCAAATTTCAATTTATTAATTCCTTCAAAACACATTTATTTGTCTCATCTATTATTCAATTAACTTATTATTCTGGCAGCTTTATTAGAATTTTTTTATAATTAAAATCTAAGTGTATAACATTTATTATAAACACTCAAATTTTTTATTTATAAAAACATTTGTATATTGTATAATATCCAATTACATTTTAACTTCTGAATAATTTAGGTAAGTTATATTGAAATGCAATTTAGTACTATACAAATAAAATTTCAAATTCAATTATTTCAAGTTTAAATATTTATCCAAAAAGTTTGACTTTAGTTTATAATTGAAATCATCTTTAAATCATAAACTTAAGACTTTAAATCTCTGATTTAATTCAAACAATTTTGAGATAAATATATATAATATATATCAGGTCAAAATTAAATCTTTATATATATAATAAATCAGGTCATACCACATAAATTCAAATCAAATTAAATTTCCAAACAAAGTGTAGCAAAGCTACTGAATGGTCTCTTCACTTCGAAACTCGAAAATGAATGTCGATGATGCGGCCGTCATCACCGAAATTATTTTCCAGCGACAAAGAGAAGAGCACTGATTTCAATATTTAAAAATTCTTTGAAAATGATTTCTATTTGAAAATACGTTCAATTATATACATTTTAAAAATTTTAAAAACCAAAGCTTGAAATTTTAGGAAATTAAATTCTCAAATTCTTACTTTAAATTCATTTAAATTTCTAAATAAATCTATAAACCAACTTTTATAATTCCATTTATTTTTATGTTGGAATAATCAATGATTTACAAAACAAAGAGTGAAAATCAATGTTACCTTTCTGACAACAAATTCAGTTAACAATTCAATTTCAGAAAATTTATACTTATATATAATATAATCATACAAAACTATTTTATTTACCAAATTTTGAAAATACTTTTGTGTCAGTTTGCTCTGTTCAAGTGTTTTGGAAATCCTATCGATAGCGTTGATCAGACGAATCGATCGAAAACCCAAATCAACATCAACAACTCAAACAACACAATAAAGAAAACATTTTTATATTAATAACAAATGCACTACCTCGCATGACAATACAAGGATGGATTTCAAAGCAAGGATAGAGACTCAAATTTGAGGGACTCAAACAAAGAGAATTTTGATTCGAAAATAAGTTTGAAACAGAAGATAAGATAATTCAATTACCACAATCGGGAGATGGATGAGTTTAATTCACGGGCAACCTTAACCGGGTCGTCCGTAACTTCAAGAATAAGATCGATGCTGAATTCCGAGGTAAATCAACACTCGATCTCAATTATGGAATTCAGGTATAGTAGGGAATAGATAGCATCGTAGACCGAGGATACATAAATCTCCGGTAAATCGATGCCTATTATAAAGGAGTTTTGCTCCTTTATGAATCATTCGAAGATTGGCGAGACCACCGACCTATTATAGATATCATTCAAAATGGAGTTATGGGGTGCTCTAGAATTGAAAGAAGACAAATAGTGGAGGACACGAATGAATTTCGGAACCGAGGAGAACGTTCCAAAAATTCAAAGGAATTGAGTCAAAGGAAAAGATTGAAACTCGAATGAGAGTGATTCTGTAAATATATTTACCCTATATGTTGAGTTTTGCCTAGAGCTACCAAAGCTCTAATACCAACTGTAACGACCCGATATTTTGGACCATTCGCATCCGCACATGTCGGACTTGAATAATTCAAAATACCGCGTTGTTAATTTAAATTTGGCAAAACTGAACATATACAGTAAATAAATAATCACAGATCACAGACACAGAGTAATAAATGCAGCGGAAATAAAAGAGATAGTAGTTCATGAAGCTACTATATAAATGTATAAGTTACATCAGAGTTAAACCAGATACAACGGAAGAGTAATACGATACATCAGATACAAATCAGAATACATCACTGGAATCATCGAATACTGAAAGCAAAATGGATGGCTGGATCTTCAAGCAAAGCTCCAACTTCAAAGGTAAGTCTCGAATACTGGTACACTCAGTATGACCCGAGTGTAAAGCAAAACACAAAACACTCGAGTCAGAATTAACATTCTTATATCAATAAATCCAACTCAAGTGAAATAGCAATTGAAATACAAGTAACTCAAAGGATGTTTGGAATAACCATCCTTTAAGGATCCGTTAAACTATCTACTATGTAATAGTGTACGATAAGTAGATAATGTCTATCAGTAATATAAGGTATCAAAATAGTGTTAAGGCATTACCATTATCCCCCTTAACACATTATATATAAGCGTTATAGTCTATACAGCACTGTAAACTCCACCGTAAACTAGTGGGCTATCATGGAGTACTCAATAGGTATAACACAAAACAAATCGTAGTGGTCACGTATAGGGATACAAGTATGACAAGGCACATGAGGAAATACCCAAGGTAGTGAAACTACCGTTTGCCTGATACGGACTGGTGAGAACGCATCGCCGCGCGACCGCAACACCACGAAACAACACTCCCAAATCAAGGGTGCACCAATCGACAACAAGTAATGAGTAGTTTCGAAGAAGTGTGTTCGCTCGAGGTAGCTAACCCCCATTTGGCCCGGCATGGCTCCTGTTTTAGTCATTTCCAATTTGACACAAGTGTCAAGGCTATCCATTATCGTTCTCTTTCTTCAGTCATCACGTACATCATTCCAACCACTTCATTCTAGGTCACACTCCGCGTATAGTTATTAAAGTGGTTTTCGGTTTAGACAGTGAGTATGTCCCTAACTGATTCCGGTCTCTTTAATAACTTTCGTAATTATTACACCGATTGGTCGTTTATATATTTCAAAAACCAAATCAGTTACAATTTCAATTAGAATTTGTAAACCAACATTTCATTTCTCTTCCTAAATCAATTTCCACAATTTACGTTTCAAAACTTCCAAATCATAATTTCAAAATCTTATAATTCAATTTCAATTTCTATTTAAAACAATTCAAATATTGATTCAAGTTCGTATATAAGTTTCATTCCGAAATCATTTAAATCAATTTAATTTAACATTCAAATCAATCTAAATTCACTTATCGATTTCATTTAATATTCGTTAAGTTAATTTATCATTCAAAACAATTTCTATTTAATTTTTAATTCAATGAATCAATTACTTAAGTTCAACTTCATTATAACAAAACTTACAAATTTAATTAAATTGGATTCGTCAAATCAAATTCATTAAATTACAAGTCTTTCATTAGTTTCAATATATCACATTTTATTTCCTGTTAAAGAAATTCAATTTCACTTATTTACTTACTTAAATAATTTTCCAAAACTTAATTAATAAAGAAACTCAATTTCAATTATTTACGAAGTAAAATTCACTTATTCAAAAGTTCAATTTCACTTATTAAAGAATTCAATTCAATATAATCATTAAATAATTCAATCTTATTTAATTATTAAATAATTCAAAACTTAATTATTAAATAATTTCAAAGTTTAATAATTTCAAACTTAATTATAATTTCAAACTTAATTATTAAATCATTTCAAACTTAATTCAATCATTTCTCAAATTAAACAACGTTTTTTCATCAATTACATCGTTAATATTTTGTTTCAGATTATTAAATATTAACATTTTCCTTTCATTAAAAATTCAAATTTCAACTTCATTTCAAAACCATATTATTTATTCAAATAAATCTTCGTTTTATTTTTAAATCAAATTATTGACCAATCGGGTTTATTTAATTCTCTATCCTAGGTCAAAGTTTAATTTGGGTATTTATCATTTCAACCCGATTCCAATTCAATTCAAAATCAAAACATAACAAAGGGAACTTGTAGTGTGATAACTGGGATGGTGTCAAAGTAAATAAACAAGCAATAACAACAATCCAATAATTAATTCAAATAATCCCGAAATAATCGTATTAATTTACATTGTTGTTTGTGTAAATTAATATAATTATTTCTAGAATCTACACTATCATTTCATGTAGATTAAAGATTATTACACTAATCTTTATAAGGTTCTTCACTTGGTTTCTATTATTCAAATTCATATTACATCGATTTTAACAACATACATTAAACGGTTCAAGGTGTAATTAACTATATTTCTACGTCAAGTAATTAAACATTTAAGGGGGTCATATTATACAAATTTTTATCTAATCAAATTCAACATATATGTCAATTTCCAATTTTTAACTCCTACGTCAATTTCAATTTGTAAATTATTTATCACTTCATACATTACAATTTAACGTCCAATGTCAATATCAAACAATCAATCATTATAAAACAAACTAAATTATCATTGTATAATTAACAAATAATGGTGTCAGATGTCACAGGTGAACTGGTACAGTTAATAGCATAAATAACAGTGTAAATAACTAACGGTAGCATATTTCAATTGTCGTTTCAATTGAAATCAGATTTAATAAATAAAAGAACATTAATCGTAAGTGATTGCTCACCTTTCGAGGCTAGAGAGATTTGACACAAGAATGAGCTACGAAATCTAAAGCAACGCTACATGTATATGGTTTTGATGTCGAAAACAGGCACGACGGACAAGGCTGATAATGGAATTGATAAAACGAATCAGAACCATCTTAATATTAATTGAAAATGAGGAGTAAATTATATTATTATTTTATTACTTCTTTTAAACAAATATTTACGTTAAGGCATGTATTTAAACAAAACTGCATAAACTTGACAGCCAATATAAATTTTAAACGTACACATATGAAAAATCAAAAATCTATATCTCAAAAATAAAATACATATATATTGTCTTAAAAATCGATATCAAAAAAAAATTAAACTTTACACGGTTACAAAACCAAAACAGATCACTGTTTATAAACTAACTTATCTATTGTTGATAGAATATAAATCTGTATATAAAGCTTGCATTTGTATAATACTTTGAAATCATCAATATATACTAGTATATTACTGTTCGCAGCAACACTATATATACTTGCGTATTAAATTCCTAGTGCTAATATAAACTAAAACCAAGGTATGCAAATAGTACTGCAACCATATATGTAAATCTACACTTAGGGATACTTGTTGTACTATTTCCAGAGAACAGAGTATATATATAACATGCTTGTACTTTTCAATTTCTAAAACCATGCCTATACTTCCTTTTCTATGCAACTTGAAATGTATTTCCTGTACATGCTCGTACATGCCAGGTAGAGAGAGAATGAAATGCATTACATAATTAATTATATATACTTTAAAGTCTACCATGCTTTGATTAATGTACTATGCTTTCACACCATAAGACTCCTTTGCTATGAATTTTGAAAGCTGCCTGACACCTTACAAGGCTTACATACATATAAATTCGAAACTAACAGATATAACTCATACAGCAATTTTATTTATATAATAAGATTTATATAGTATAAATACAAAAATCGAAAATATAAAACGAAAGGACAAAATATCTCTGCATGTGACATATTCAGAAAAGCCAATATAATTATTATGTATCATATTCAAAACTTCTACAGATAATACAATACTCGATAAATATAAAACAACATATCTTTTAAAACTTGCGGCTATGATTTAATATACTGTATAAATATAACACGAATCGAACACTATCCAAATATAACATAATATATAACATTATAACTATAATTACTTAAAATATATATATATACCTAAATCAAGCTTCTGTAAAAGTGAGATAGTAAGATGAACGCCTGAGCTCGGTGCGACCGAGTTGATGAGTACGAGGAGGTGCTGGAGGCGGTAGCAACAGTTGGGTTCGGCCGAGATTCGAGGCGGAGGAGAGGGTAAGTGCGGTTGCTGTTAGGAGGGAGGAGCTTGGCGGAGATGCGGTGCAATGGTGAGTGGAAGCAGCTGTCATGTAAAGGGGTGCGTGGTCGAGCTTTGGCCTGAGTTGGAGTGTGCGTGGGCTTGTCGAGCACTGGCAGCGGAGGGAAAATTTTTGGGATCGGCATGGTGATGGGTTTGGCATTGGCTTCGGGTTGCTGAGGCACTTGCGGTTGCGCGAGTAGTGGCACGCAGAAGGCTGCGGTAGGCTTCGGCCTAGAAGCTTTGTCAAGGTCAAGTGGAAGGGAGAGGATTTGCGGCCGAACTGGGGCGCGGGAAGGTGCTGTATCGGTCAGAGGTGGTTGATTGGCGGTGGCACAGTGCTTGATCGAAGGGGACGGTGATGGGTGTTGTTCGTTTGCATGGTTTGTCGAATTTTACTGTAGGTGGAAATGGAAGAAGAATGGAGAGGAAAAAAGAGGAGTGGAGGCAGCTCTTGTGGGAGGGGCAGCTACAGGTAGAATAGAAATGCACGGTTCCAAATGAATGCACACGAAACCAACTTGTGTTTATTTTCAAAAACTTTGGAAAAATGGAAAGTCAAGCTCACGAATCCAGGGTGTATTAATGGTGTTAGCACCAAAATTGGTCACTAACCTCGTTCAGAAAGATTGTGTAGAGATATAAGTGATGAAAGTAAATTAAACAGAGAAGACAATGCTAATTTAAATGCAGAAAGTAAGAACACCAAATTTATAGTGGTTCAGCGGAATTGCCTACGTCCACTTTGTTCAACTTTATTGATTTCCTTTATGGTTGATTACAAATACAATTCGTGAATCAAATGCTTGAGTGAAGTTGTTAAGTAGAGAAGATGAGTCTTGGAAATGGCAGAGTCTCCCCGGTGTTTTCTCTCCAAAAAAGGATCCCTTTCACTGTGACCCTGCCCCTCTATTTATAGGCAAATATGGGCTGGACTTCCCAAGTGGGCTGGATAGTCGAACGCTCTAGCCCCAGTACAGTGGTCGCCGTATGCCGAACCAGGTGTGCCGAACGCTCTGATGCCGAACAGTCCCTTATATGCCGAATGATGTGGTTGATGTTTGGGAAGTGCAGGACGTTTGTCAGTCGAAGCCGAATGCTCTTCTAGATGCCGAGTACTCTTGTATGCCGCGTGCTCTTGTATGCCGAGTAGTCTTGTATGCCGAGCAGTCTTGATGCCGAACACTCTTGCATGCCGCGTGCTCTTGTTGCCGAGCATTGGTTGACACTGAGTTCCACTGCATGCCGAACCCTGCAGGGTACTTCGCCGAACACTACTGGATGTCGGACTCTCTGGATGCTGTGTACTTCGCCGAACACTACTGGATGACGAGTACTCTCTGACGCCGAGCGCTTTTGTATGCCGAGCAGCCTTGATGCCGAGCACTCTTGTATGCCGAGCACTCTTGTATGCCGAGCACTCTTGTATGCCGAGCACTCCTGTTGCCGAGCACTAGTTGACGCCAAGTGATGCTTGATGCCGAGCACCCCTGTACGCCGAGTACTCCTGGATGCCGAGTAGTCCTTCATGCCGAGCTGTGGCCAATGCCGAGCACTCAGTTGCCTGGTCAAATCTCCAGGAAACACTTGCCCCCCAAAGTGTATCATGTGACCGAACGTGATGCGCTTTGAATCTGGTTCAACTTCCTTTGATGATGCCTTCTCGAGAATGTTAGCGAAGGAGGTGCAAGACGAGCAAGGTTTGGACGCTGAACGATACGTTCGAAGCCGAACGTACCTCGTGTGTCGAACGTCACTCTGCTATGATGCCGAACGCTCCGGTGTTGACCAGTTCTACCGGGTATAGCCTCTTCAACTTCTACCTCCCTCTATATAACCAGGTCCTTCCCGTCCCTTCTCCTATATGCTTTCATTCCTGTCACTCTTCCAAGATTTACAACTTTCTTTAGCCGAACAGATTTACAACTTGAACCTTCCTTCCTAAGCTCCTAACTACAATCTAGGTACTGCTCCTCTATTAATTTGAATAGGTTCCAAATGAGATGGTCAGGTCTGCCATGTAAAAAGCTTTCGAGTGGGTTGCCCTCATTGCCGAACGATAATGCGAGGCGAGGAGGAAGGATTTGAGGTGTTTGCGCACGTGGTTTTAGCTCCATCGCGCCGAACCGGAGTCAAAAAAGGAGGAAAAGGAAAACGTTGGAGGTGGTAAGGGTGTTGGATGGCATAGTTATGGTTCGGCGCATGTTGTCATGCGCCGAACGATAGAGGCTACCGAGTAGTATTTCGTCTGAATGAGGCCGAACACTCGCTAGAATGCCGAACAACAACTTAGCCGAACGAACTAAAGCCGAACACTTACTAAAATGCCGAACAATAACTTAGCCGAACAAAAACTCAAGCCGAACATTCTTAGATGCCGAACAGTATCGAGGCCGAACAATACGATTGCCAAACAGAACTTAGACCGAACAATCTCAATGCCGAACAACATTCAAATGCCGAACAAACATATACATGCCGAACAATTTCAATGCCGAATAGAACCTTTGACTGGACAATGTCTTTAACCGAACGAGGCCTTTAGCCGAACAAGAACTTTAGCCGAACACTTAACAATGACTTAACCGAACCAAGATACATGCCGAACTCTTCTTTGGACGAACAATGCAATTGCCGAACAACATTTAAATGCCGAACGATATAAATGTCAAATAGACTTAAGCCGGATACTTCATAAATTACATGTTTTCTAAATCTGGAACTGTAACCACCACCAGGCGGGCTCTTCGAGACGGTCAGCGATGACGGTCTTCGAAGGCAACGATTCGAAACTCATTTTTATATCCTTGAAATCTTATTGCTTGCACACAATTTCTTGCACTAGTTCACACACCACGTGGGGGGAAAACTCGTGTTGCTAATTCTAACGTTCAACGTTTTTTTAAGTATAGTTCTCTCAAGCACTTAGCCAGGTTCGTTATTTATTTGGGATGTCGAGAAAATCTAGCTCTGCCACTATATCCGACAGGCTTGGGCCGTCATCAAGGCAAGGAGCCGCTGATACTTCTAACCCATCGACTTCTCCTGCTCATAACATGGCGCCTGATGCTTTGGAGGCAACCATCTTACTAGACAATCCGATCGATTCTCAAGCCTCGAAGATCAACGAAGCTGCTCTGCGACGGATATGCTCCATTCACGGGATTCCTTTTGCCGACGTGTTAGTTCCTTCAAGACACGATCGCCCTCATCTGCCCCCAGTCGGGTACACTACCTGCAACAAGTTCATGTGTTGGATGGGCAGCGTGCCTCCATTCAACTTATTTCTCCGGGATGTACTGCAGTACATAAACATAGCTCCGTCGCAGCTGCACCTGAACGGCCATGCATTTCTATATGGGACGTACCTACTTTTCATGGCTTTCTTCTCCAGACCTCCAACCGTCGGTGATCAGATATATTACATGTTCAAGAGACGGAAAGACAGTCCTTCTTTTATGTTCCTCGAGCCATACCACAAATGCCAGATCTTGACAGGGGCCTGTAGCAAATTCGCCCTGTACAAACAGGAATGGTTCTATGTGCGCTGCCCTTCTGGTTTCGCTAGGAGATGGGTTGAAGGCAGTAAGTCTCTCTACCGAGTCACTATTCGTATTTGATCGGAGTCATGCTTTTCCTAACTCTTCATTTCATCTTTTCAGGTATCAACCCACGCCCGGAAGGCCGAGGATATTCTTAGGCTGTCGATGCCATTAGAGCTCTTCCTGCCGAGGATCGAGACATCCGAGTTATCATTTCAAATGAATCACTGTCGGGGTTCGGCTTGCTGGCTCCTGGTCGTCGGATCATCCTTCCAGAAGGTGTTACCATTCCCAAACCTCCGTCCGGTAAAGGGAAAAAACTTACCGGACCGTCGTCGCGCCGCGCTCCCGGCACGCACGATGAAGGCGAGCGCAAAGAGGATGATGCCCCTGAAACTCAGGGTGAGAATGCAGGTCCCGCTTAGAATCCGGCAGTCGAAGTTCACGACATTGAGACGTCGTCCTCCCCTTCGAAGGGAAAGAAGAAGTTAAAATATAAAGTTCAGAAGGAGAAAGTTGGTGGCACTTCAAAAGTCACACTTATTCCGCCTGAGAAAGAGGCTTCCTCACAGCATCTGGAAAGTTCTCTGAGGGGTCTGTCCAACCTGTCCATCCCCGATGATTTACTTAATTACTGGTTCGATGATCCTGAAGCTCTCAAATTCTCTTCGCCCGCTAGAGGCAATGTAGGAGTTCAACTCCCGGCTCAAGGAGACAACACTCCGATTAGCAAAGATAAACAAACGGGTTCGTCGAGGGGAACACTAGGACACACACGCACATGCGCATTCCATAATATACTTCAAGTCTTTTTAACTCGTGAATTCTCCTTAACTTGTTGTTATCTCCATTCTTTGCAGGTGATATGGGCCGCTCTCACGGACTTGATCGCCTTCAGGGGTCTTCTATATTCCATCACTCTGGACGGGATTCCGGTTCAGGCAGACGCAGGGACCGAGGCGAGTATGAAGATAGGGATAATCGTCCCCGAGAGTCGTCTCACCGCAAGAAGGCACATTCCCAATCTTCCCAATCCCGTGATCTTCCTCCTCCAACTGATCCGGATAGAGAGAAGTCTTTACAGAAGGGTTATCACTCTGATGTTCCTCGAGAACAACATTCCAGTTCATCGAGTACACGGCAAGTTCAAGAGCAACGGAAAAGGGCGGAATTCTCAAAGCCTCCTCCTCCTACTCCTGCGGTGGACCCGACTGTTGCGGAAAAAATGGAAGATCTCAAAGCCAAGTTTCCAAAAATTTGCTTTGACGGCTTGAAGTTCCTCCCAGCCATTCATCATATTCCCGGGCATGTGAAGCAAAGTGCCATTGCCTGTAATAACGACGTCTATGTTCAACATGATGCGTTTGTACACTTGGTGGAGAAGGTCTCGGAAGTATCTGTTGAGCGTCAACACGAGATTGACCGTCTGAATCTAGAGGCTGACAGCGATAAGAAAATCATCAAACTCCAAGACGAAGAGCTTGCTTCGTATAAGTCAAAGCTAGAAGCCGCTGAACAAAGCGCAAAAAATACTGCCGAGGCAGTTACTCGTTTAGAGGCGGCTCACAAAAAAGAGCTTGACGAAGCAGTCCAGCGCAGCGGTGCCCTCGCCCTAGAAAAAGACTCTGTCCAAAAGGAAAGGGACGCACTCGCCACCCAAGTCAAAGAGCTGAAAGAATTACTCTCCAAGGAGAAGGAGGATAAGGTAGCTGCTCAAGAAGAATCACAACGATACTGTGACGAGATCGTTGCTACCCGACTCCTGAAAACAAAGCTCGATGACGAACTCGCTGGGGTTGAGAAAATGAAGGATGAGGCCCGTGAGGAGGGCAAAAGAGAGGTTGCGGAGGAGATTGATTCTCGCCTCGAGGCGGCCGCGGAAGCCGGCAGGGAAGAGGTCAAAAACATGTTTGACCCGTTAATTGCTGAATATGGAGCCCGCGTCCTTATGCACCACGACTTAACATTCTTGGGCGAAGGCTACCTTGAATCCCTAGCCGAGGCCTGGGAAACTTTGATAAGGATTAGGAAGATCGAGTCAGGCTCCGAAGAGGTCGATGAGGAGGCCCTGGTGAAGGAGTTCCTTAGGGGAAATGAGCCATCGGACTTATCCGCAGCATTGGCACTTTACAGCAAAGGCTCTCCCCTTCCAAAAGAGAAAGATGGTGAAGCTGGCCCGTCTGGGGTTAATATTACTGCTCTTCATACTGCTGCTCAATCTTCTGCCCAATCGGCCAGTCGGCCGACACTTGATCCATTTGAGCAGCATGTTGGTTATGACCCCGAAGACCCCGGGCTCAGTGCTCATGTGTTATCACCTATCCTGGAGGGTGAAACCCCACGCGCCACCGATAGCCAACCGGGACCTGGTAGGAAATTCTTCTTTCTCTAGAAGTTGAAAGATCCCGTCATTTTTCAGCAATGGTTATTCGTTCTAACGCCCATTCTTTATATTTTCATGTAGGTTGTTCTGACGCCGAGCCAACTCCGAGGAGCGATGACGCCAAGGAGGAAGCAGAGAAAACAAGTGATGTTGCTCATGCGGGAGTAACTCCCGGTCCAGACGCTCAAGTGATCGGGGCGCTATATGATGACAAGCTTGATACTTCGTCTCCTGCCGAAGGAAGCGATGGAATTGAAATCATTGGCGCCTCTGAGCATACTTCAGAGATGAGCATGAAGGACCGTCTTGCTGACGAGGAGAAGAAAAAAGTCAAAGTCAAAGTTGAGTCTGAAATACTGGAACTCACTGACCCGCGGAACAGACCTTTGAAAATCATTCTCCCGGGCAGGTCCAAACCACTAGATGTTCCGTCTCCTACTCCCGACTCCGTTTCTCTAGCAAGCAAAAAGTCCAAGAAAAAGCGTGAGGGAGAGGAGTCGTCGGAAACAACGAAGGAAGACAAGAAGAAGAAGTCGAAGAAATAATCGATACACTCGTTCAACGAGTTTTTTGCTTAAGTCTTGTAATTACTTTTATCTTCCACAACTTGTAGTTTGTATAGAGAGGTCTGAATTTTGTAGGAGTGATCATGTATCCCCATTTTGGACTTATTGAATAAAGTTTTTAGCTTCTTTTTCGCTTGAGTGATTCTCTTGTCTTTCCTTAGTTTGCTGACTAATTGTAGCCATAACTAAAGTTCTTATGAGTTGCATTATCTCCCGGTCCATTCTTGTGCTGTTCAAACATTTTTGGACATGGCGTACCTCTCGTCCCACATCTTTCGAGTACTTGGACTTCTTGCTGACTCTGTGCTCCGGGGACTTGGAGGCTTGAAACAGTTTATACTCTAGTCCGCGCTCCGGGGAATTAGAGTACTCCGCTCCGCACTTCAAGGATTCGTAGATTTGAAATCGTTTATACTCTAGTCCGCGCTCCGGGGACTTAGAATACTCCGATCCGCGCTCTGGGGATTCGGAGATTTGGAATCGTTTATACTCTAGTCCGCGCTATGGGACTTAGAGTACTCCGATCCGCGCTCTGGGGATTCGGAGATTTGGAATCGTTTATACTCTAGTCCGCGCTCTGGGGACTTAGAGTACTCCGATCCGCGCTCTGGGGATTCGGAGATTTGGAATCGTTTATACTCTAGTCCGCGCTCTGGGGACTTAGAGTACTCCGATCCGCGCTCTGGGGATTCGGAGATTTGGAATCGTTTATACTCTAGTCTGCACTCCGGGGACTTAGAGTACTCTGCTCCGCGCTCTGGGGATTCGGAGATTTGGAATCGTTCGTACGAGTCTGTATGTCGTGCAGGATAATGTAATTTATCATCCAATTAAGAGATATAGAAACTTCATAGAAAATACGGCTTCAAGCCTTTATTAATGAAAATCAACTAAATTGCTTGATTACAACTTTAAAAAGAAACTAAGTCATTATTGAATGGAAACATGCAGGAAATAACAGTGCCTACAACAAGAAAGGAAAACATGCTAAATGTAATAGTGCCGCAAATGTTCGCTGTTCCATGCTCGGGGGAGTGTCGCGCCATCAACGGTCGCTAGCTTGAATGTTCCTTCTCCAAGCTTCCGTTCAATGGCGTATGGACCTTCCCAGTTGGGATTCATGCGTGATGGTACCGGGAAGACTCGTTTCAGAACGAGATCACCCACATCAAAGATTCTTGGGCGGACTCTGCCGTCGTAGTAACGCTTGACTCGATGTCTGTGCGCTGCCGCCCTTAATTCAGCTTCTTCACGCTTTTCATCGACGCAGTCCAGTGATTCCAGCAAGAGGTTTTGGTTCGCCTTGGGATCATAGTATGTCACCCGGTGCGATGGAACTTCAAGCTCCATGGGTATAACGGCTTCAGAGCCGTATGCCAAGGCGAACGGAGTGTGGCCGGTCGCGGACTTGTGCGCTGCCGCCCTTAATTCAGCTTCTTCACGCTTTTCATCGACGCAGTCCAGTGATTCCAGCAAGAGGTTTTGGTTCGCCTTGGGATCATAGTATGTCACCCGGTGCGATGGAACTTCAAGCTCCATGGGTATAACGGCTTCAGAGCCGTATGCCAAGGCGAACGGAGTGTGGCCGGTCGCGGACTTGTGGGTAGTTCTATACGCCCATAATGCTGTCGGGAGTTCATCTACCCACTTGCCTCCAACCTTCTCCAGACGCTTCTTCAATATGGACTTGATTATTTTGTTAACGGCCTCGACTTGTCCGTTAGCTTTTGGGTGTGCAACGGCGGCGAACTTTTTCTCGATGCCGTACTTTAAACAGAACTCTTTGAACTCTCTACTTTCAAATTGCGTCCCGTTATCCGTGATGATGGTGCGTGGAAGGCCAAAGCGGCATATAATGTTTCGTACAATGAAGTTAATGACCTTCTTTGAGGTGATCGTGGCCAAAGGCTCTACCTCAGCCCATTTCGTGAAATAGTCGACTGCAACTATCGCGTATTTCGCACCACCTTTGGATATAGGCAAAGAGCCAATTATGTCGATCCCCCAGATTGCAAACGGCCAGGGACTAACCATTTGTGTGAGTTCCGTTGATGGAGCTCTCGGGATTTTCGCATATCTTTGACACTTGTCACACTTTCTCGCGTAGTCTGCGGCGTCCCGGTTTATGGTTGGCCAGTAATACCCATAGCGGAGGATCTTCTTTGCCAGCATTTGCCCCCCAGTATGGTCGCCACATTCCCCTTCATGAACTTCTCTTAAGACCCGCTTTGTCTCATCATGAGCGATACATCGTAACAACGGGACTGAGAATCCCTTTCGATACATTAACCCATCCTGCAGCACGTATCGCGCGGCCTTTCGAAGGACCTGGCGTCTTTCGCTTCTTTCTTTTGGTAAAGCCCCGGTCGTTAGGTACAGTTTGAATGGGGTTATCCACGAGTCCTTCTCGATTTCTGTTTCCAACACACGATCGACTTTCATCTCGTCTATGCTCGGGGCATGCAAGACTTCGACGGGATACAATCCCATTTGTTGCGCATCGTCGGTACTCGCGAACTTAGCCAATAAGTCGGCTTCTTTGTTCTGTTCGCGCGGGATATGTGAGATGTCATAACGCTCAAGATTTGATAGTAGTTCTTGGACCTGAATGAGGTACGGAGCAAGCTTTCGTCCCTTTGCTTGGTAGTCTCCTCGTACTTGGTAAACCACCAACTGCGAGTCACAAAAGATTTCAACTGATTCGATCCCGAGTTCCCTGATGAGCTTCAAGCCAGCGATCAGTGCTTCATATTCGTCTTCGTTATTTGTAGCCGGGAAATCGAGCTTCAGGGCATAACAGATCGATTGGTTTTCCGGAGTTACAAGAACTACGCCCGCGTCGGAGCAACGGTCGTTTGATGCACCGTCAGTGTATAATTTCCATCGAACGGGGGGAATGATGTCGTGATCGTCCGGTTTGACGGGTATGGTAAACTCAGCGATGAAGTCTGCTAACGCTTGCCTTCGGATGGCTCTCCGTGGTAAGTACGCGATATCGAATTGGCTCAACTCGATGTTCCATCTTAGCAATCTTCCAGAAGTTTCCGGCCGCTGGAGTACCTGCCTCAGGGGTTGATCGGAATAAACACCGATTGAATGCGCTTGAAAGTACGGGTGAAGCTTTCGTGATGCAATCACCAAGCAATAAGCCAATTTCTCTATTTTAGGGTAATTCCTCTCGGCCCCTGTTACACGTTTGCTAACATAATACACCGGCTTTTGGACTCGATCCTCCTCTCGTACCAAAGCCGCACTTATCGCGTGTGGGGATACAGCCAAGTATACGTACAACATCTCATGGTCAACTGGTTTTGATAGCATTGGTGGGCTCTCCAGATGCCTCACCAGATTCCGGAATGCTTCCTCACAGCTAGACGTCCATTCAAAATTTCTCTTTCCTTTCTTTATTATGTCAAAGAACGGGATGCACTTGTCAATTGCCTTGGATATAAATCGACTCAGCGCAGCTACTTTTCCGTTCAAGCTCTGTACCTGCTTTATAGTCCTGGGCGCTTGTACATCTCGAATAGCTTGGATCTTTTCTGGGTTGGCTTCGATTCCCCTAGCGTTTACGATGAATCCCAAAAACTTCCCTGATGCAACGCCGAAAGAACACTTCAACGGGTTGATCTTCATGCCATAAAACCTGAGTATGTCGAACATTTCAGCCAAGTCTTGAATGTGGTCGTTTGACCGTCGTGACTTCACGAGCATGTCATCCACATAGACTTCCATGGTTTTACCCAACTGGTCCTTGAACATTCGATTCACCAGACGTTGGTAAGTTGCTCCAGCATTCTTTAATCCAAAGGGCATCACTACATAGCAATACAGTCCGACATTTGTAACGAAGCTGGTGTGTTCTTTGTCCGGAATATGCATTGGGATTTGGTTGTATCCTGAGTACGCATCCATGAATGACAGTAACTCGTGTCCTGCGGTGGAATCGACCAACTGATCGATCCTAGGCAACGGGAAACTGTCCTTAGGGCATGCTTTGTTCAAGTCAGAATAATCTACGCAAATCCTCCATTTCCCAATCGCCTTCTTTACTAGCACGGGGTTGGATACCCATTCAGGGTAGAGGGCGTCGCGGACGAACCCATTTGCTTTGAGTTTGTCCACCTCCTCTCCAAGAGTGGCGGATCTCTCCGGATCCATTCCTCTCCTTTTTTGCTTGACTGGGACGTATTTCGGGTCTATGTTCAACATATGACTCGTGATGGCGGGAGAAATCCCACACATATCAGAATGCGTCTAGGCGAAAACATCAAGGTTCGCCCGGAGGAAGTCGCTAAGGTCTTCAGTCATTGCGGGGCCTAGCTGTGATCCGATCTTCAGTATTCACGAAGGGTCGTCACGGCTAACTGAAATGTCAATTGTTAATTTAGCCGGTGCCGCCTTCTCTTCCCTGGGTTTCTCATCGTCGTCTCTCGGATCTATATCTCCGTAGATCCGAGAACTATGCCCAAGCCAGGGCTCGGGCACTACTTGTCAATTATCCGCATTGAGGATGCGGACGGGATTGTCCGCAACCTTTCCCTTCTCCCTCCGGTGGGCCTCTCAGAGCTCGGCCACATAACAGGAACGACCAGCTGCTTGGTCGCCGTGAACAATGCCTACTCCTTTGTCAGTCGGGAACTTCAAAGTTAAACACCACGGGGCTAACGCTGCCCTAAACTCTGCCAGGGCCGGCCGGCCCAAGAAAACGTTATACGGAGAGTCCACATCCAAAACTACAAAGGGTAGAATTCGCACTCTCCGGCGCTCGCCTTGTCCCAGTTCAACTGGTAACTCGACATATCCCACCGCATCGGTCGCAGCGCCGTTAAAGCCGTGAATACGGGCTTTGGATGGTTTCAAGTCCTTTGTTTCTAGCTTCATTTGATCGTAAGCCTTCTTGAAGATGATGTTGACTGAACTTCCACAATCAATCAGAATTCTTTTCACATATGCTGGTCCTATCGTTGCAGATATGACCATGGGGTCGATGGTCGGAGCCTCTACCTGATCAGCGTCTCTGTTTCTGAACACAATATCGTCGGTCATTACGCGCTGCTGCTTAGCAGGGGCCCCGTCCTCCATGTTCAAACAGCACTCAAAATCGGCATGCTTCAGGGAACTTGCATATCGCTCCATCTCTTGCCAATTCTTATCCGTGGGGTGAGGTCCGCCGATGATTGTATTTATGACTAGTCTACCTACGGTCCGGGCAGGCTCCTCGGGATGACGTGGAGCTGGTGCACGAGCTGGGTTGGACGTTCCCTGTCCTCCTTCTTGTGGATCCTTCACAAATTCTTGCAATTTCTTCTGCCTGATCAACTTCTCGATAGCGTCGTGCAAGTGTCTACATTCTTCCGTATTATGCCCATAAGTCTCATGGAAGCGACAATATTTCCCGGTCCGCTTCTGTTCTTCGGTTGATTCTTTTGGACGTGGTTTTCTGTACTGAAAGGTATTATAGGTGGATAGGTAGATGTTCTCTAGCGGCGCGTTCAGCGGAGTATACTCGCTGTAGCTTGGAATTCTCGACTTCCACTTCCCCGCTTCTCTCTTCTTCCCTTGACTCCTTCCTCCGGACTCCTTAGACTGCCCCGGCTTATTCTAGACATTGAGTTGGACCTTTCCCGAGCTGTCTCCAGACTGCTTCACAGCAATGTTGCTTTTTATTGACTCTTGGACAGGTCCTGGCGCCTTATCTCGTCGTACCCACCTAGCTTCCTCTCTTCTTATGAACTGGTGTGCCTTAGAGTAGAAACGCTCTAGCGTAGCTGGAGGTTTTCCTGCCAGCCAGTCTCCAAACTCAGAGTCTGGATCCACACCTCTCATTACAGCCATCAGAATTGCATGGTCATTGGGATTACTGACTTCAGTTGCTGCTACGTGGAATCTTTGCAAATATTCCTTCAACGAATCCCCGGGATTTTGGATTACACTTGACAGAGACATCACGTCCTTTGGGCGTGTAGTGTGTATCCTGAACTGCTCAATAAACTTCTTTGCCAACTCTTCGAAATTTGATACGGATCGCGGAGGAAGTCGGGTGAACCACATAGTAGCGATCCCGGATAGAGTAATCGGAAAGCACCTACACTTGGTGGCATCATTCGCTCTGGCTGAATCCATCATCCATTCGTACCTCATGACATGTTGTCTAGGGCCAGTCTTTCCTTCATATGCAGGAATAGTAGGCATACTAAACTTCCTGGGGTACGCCGCTTGCAACACAACATCCGTGAACGGAGTATGACTTCTTGACACTCCCCAATCATCATTCGATAACCCCTGATTTTCCCTCATCAACTGCCTGATCATGGCTGTCAGATCTGGTGTCTGTATGGAAGGCGGAAGGTTGGAGTCTGTTCTACGCGCCTGTCCATGCTGATGCCTCCTCTCCTGGCGATCTGCCAATCGTGCGTCTTGAGGTTCGACATCGTTAGCATTTTGATGATCTGGGCCTCTATCTTCCATCTGTATCCCGGTCCTGAAGCTTCCAGCTCTTGCTTGGTCGCGGTTTCCAGCTGTTCGAACAGCAGCATCTGCTCGCGCAGCATCAGTCTTACGGCGTCTGCGCCTGGGAGGTTCATCAGAGGAAGTAGAGCTGTCAGATGAGGAGTAAGCAGCGGGATTGCCCCCAGCATTCTGTTGCTGCTGTTGAGTAAGTTGTGCCATCAGGTTGGCATTGGCTTGCATCTGCTCTCCTAGTTGTCTCCTACTTTCCCTGAGCTCTCTCATCAAGTCGTTGAACTCTATTCTGGTGACAACTAGAGTTTGGTCCTGAGTGGCAACTCCTGTATTTGGAATTGCTGGTTGATTGCTAGGCCCTGCTTGTTGCACGCTAGCAGTCTCGTGGGCATCCGCATTGTGAGAAGCTGACCTAGTACGAGGTCTTGCCATTGTAGAGTTATTGGTATGAACTCTGAGTAGAATCAATGGATGTCCTATCAGTGAGTCGGATCTTCTTTGGGGGATTTGTTCAATCCAATAGCTTCAAAGCAGATCCTTGAGGTCTGAGAATTCAATTCTCAGTGAAAGCACCAAAGTGTTAGCACCAAAATTGGTCACTAACCTCGTTCAGAAAGATTGTGTAGAGATATAAGTGATGAAAGTAAATTAAACAGAGAATACAATGCTAATTTAAATGCAGAAAGTAAGAACACCAAATTTATAGTGGTTCAGCGGAATTTCCTACGTCCACTTTGTTCAACTTTATTGATTTCCTTTATGGTTGATTACAAATACAATTCGTGAATCAAATGCTTGAGTGAAGTTGTTAAGTAGAGAAGATGAGTCTTGAAAATGGCAGAGTCTCCCCGGTGTTTTCTCTCCAAAAAAGGATCCCTTTCACTGTGACCCTGCCCCTCTATTTATAGGCAAATATGGGCTGGACTTCCCAAGTGGGCTGGATAGCCGAACGCTCTAGCCCCAGTACAGTGGTCGCCGTATGCCGAACCAGGTGTGCCGAACGCTCTGATGCCGAACAGTCCCTTATATGTCGAACGATGTGGTTGATGTCTGGGAAGTGCAGGACGTTTGTCAGTCGAAGCCGAACGCTCTTCTAGATGCCGAGTACTCTTGTATGCCGCGTGCTCTTGTATGCCGAGCAGTCTTGTATGCCGAGCAGTCTTGATGCCAAACACTCTTGCATGCCGCGTGCTCTTGCTGCCGAGCATTGGTAGACGCTGAGTTCCACTGCATGCCGAACCCTGCTGGGTACTTCGCCGAACACTACTGGATGTCGGACTCTCTGGATGCTGTGTACTTCGCCGAACACTACTGGATGTCGAGTACTCTCTGACGCCGAGCGCTTTTGTATGCCGAGCAGCCTTGATGCCGAGCACTCTTGTATGCCGAGCACTCTTGTATGCCGAGCACTCTTGTATGCCGAGCACTCCTGTTGCCGAGCACTAGTTGACGTCGAGTGCTGCTTGATGCCGAGCACCCCTGTACGCCGAGTACTCCTAGATGCCGAGCAGTCCTTCATGCCGAGCTGTGGCCAATGCTGAGCACTCAGTTGCCTGGTCAAATCTCCAGGAAACAAAAGGCAAATGACTATTTGATTTCGACAGTTGAGGAGATGGAAGGCCAGGAGTTTAAAAAGGTTTTAAAATGGGTACCGATACGAAATTTGTTTACAGATTTCGCCGGACGTCGAACACACATCCGAATATACTACGGAGATCGTCACGACGAGACGATCAAAACAGTATACAGATATCAGTGGTACGATTGGATTATAAAAATTCGATTTTTCCAACTGGCGGAAAATGCAAGAAAAACGCAAGAAAATAAGACCGACGGAGCCAAAGATGTCCGAATTTGGAAAAACGACAAACTGACATCTTGCTCAGAAGATATTTTAGAATTTTTCTATGGAAAATATTTTGGTTTTGAAAACATTTTATTTTCATCGCTTTTTAACTGATTAAATTGAAGTAAATTTACGCGCGAAATAAACTTTCGTATTTTCGGACGAAAATTTACCAGTTGCTATGTTTAACTAGGCGCGTTTCAAATATTAAATTTTATATTTCAAAATTTTATCGTTTAAAATTTCACAAAATTTCAACTAATAACGTTATTAAAATAGTTAAAATTTATGGGTCGTTACAACCAATCTTTTCCATAAATCTCTTTCATTTTTTAAATAAATATCTCCTTTATAAATTTCTAGATCTATTTATAAAACTTCTTTATAAATCTTCAATTTTTATTTATAAAAATACTCTTTTATAAATCTCTAAAACCCATTTATAAAACTTCTTTTTTAAAATCGCTAAACATTTATAAACCTCTTTTCTAAAATCATTGAAACTCAACTTCTTTTCAAATTCCAAAACTCTTTCAAATTAATAAACTCCTTTAAATAATTCCTTTTTATAAAAAAAATTATAAATAATTTACTATTTAATTATAATAAATAAAAACTTTAACATCATAAAGATAAATCTAAAACATTTTTAAATAACACGGTAAAAAACTTTAAAACATTTTAAATAATATAATAATTAACTTTTTAAAACCTTTTGAATAATATAATAATTAACTTTAAAACATTTTAATAAATATAATAAAATAACTTTAAACAACTAGCAAAATGAAATTAATTAACTTTCCAGCAATATTTCTAATAAAATAATTAACTAGTCTTATACAATAATAAAATAGGTTATTAATTTAAACAACCTTGATAAGTAGTTAATTATCTTTAAATAACAATAATAAATAATTAATTTAAAAAAAATTATAAATATAATAATTAACTTTACTAAAGAAATAATTTTACGGAACACTTTGTGAAATAATAATTAAACAAAACATGTTGTTAAAATAATAATTAATAAAACACTTTACTTCAAATTATAAAATTCGAAGTTAATTTAAATCCATAACTTTCCAATTTTAGAAAGAGGCTTAACGACCATAATGGTACTTAAACAAGCTACAATCAAATTCAATTTAACTTCTCAAGTTAAATTACATGTATTTACATAAGCAGACATATATGTAAACCAAATCCATTAACAATAAATTGTTAACACATACATATCCGGTATAAATCAACTGGCATGTAAATGAATATCCAAATTTATATTATAGTAGAATAGGAATTAATTCTGCTAAACAAATGTCGATAAAATAAACTCTTTCGTTTATTATTAGATGATGTTTATTTGGCCAAATAGATAACACTAAAAAAGTATGCTTAAATTAACTACGTTATTATTTAAACAACGTAATCATATTAAATTAGTAAAATTTTATCACTTTATATTTATTTCCTTTTTCAAAAATGATAATTTATCAAATCAAACAACCAGCAAATATAACATCCAAGCAGGCGATAGATAATTTTTATCTACTATATATCATTACTGATAAACTAAAAAGGTGAGTTTAGCTCACAGAAATTCCAGTTATCATCGAAGCATTCCAGTTCCGTCTAAAATCGAACAGCATTCGATTTACTTGAAATTCTACAAGCTTCAATTTCTACCAATCCAAATCCAAAATGTAGATATTGATTCCACGATTACAACTCAACTGACCGCATTTGATTTGGACCTTGTGTGAGCAAGATATACGATTTATAAGTTATCGATTATAAATAAAATTAATTTCTTCACTAATTACATTTTAGACACAAATTACCCTATAAAACCATCTTCCCCAATTACAAAAGCTCATGCCTAAGACTATAGCTGAACCCACTGTCATCGACTACCTCTCTCATCCTCCCTTTGCCTCAGTCAACGAAACCCAAAATCGACGTCATCGTCGATCTCCCCTCTACTTCCTCTCCACGACTAACATCACCACTCCCCATTTGGCTCCACCATGAGTTTTGCGACCTGCTCCATACAAGCTGCTACAGTGCATAAACGCACTTCCCATCCAAAAGCCACACCACTTAAAAACTTGACCCTAGAAGCTCCTTTACCACACGAGCACAAATCTAAGCTCCATTCGTCCAATCGCTGACTAAAACTCCAAAAACACGAAACCCTAGCTCAACAATACTCATTTTATTCACTGTCGATCACCAAAAAGAATGCTGCACCATCTTATAACACATCTACAAGAAGATTTCAACTCAAAGAACCCAAAGATACATGTTTTAGATTTTCTTTATTGACTATATAAGGAGAAATTGATTTTTGAAATTCTTGAACTTATTTGTTTTTCTTTGATCAGATAAAACTAAAGGACAGTAGACAAAAAGTAAAGAGAAAACGTGAGATGTTCGAATGGTTAAGAGTTGACTTGTATTTATTTGCGATTGTCGGCATTTCGCCCCACGGATTTTTATCACATACGGACCCCAAACGACAAAACTAAAATACAGTCGTGCTCAGAACAACGACGGTGACTCCAAAATAATAACAACATACACTGGTTATTGAATTCTGTAAAACCATAAATAAAAGTGTCGTTTACCGATAAATCGTCAAATGATAATTTCAATATTTTCCAAATTAAAAATTATGGAAAAATCAAATAAATTAAATTATGTGTCAATAAAAATCAGATCATTATAATAAAAATAGATTTCCTGATTATTTATTCCAACCATTTATTATTACAAATGAATTTACAAAATGAATTCACTATTATTATTTATAAACCAAATAAGTTAAATAAGGTTATTAAATCCAATAAATTAGCATTGAATTAAAAAATCCAGCTATTTGAAATGCTATTCAAATATTAATTCACAATTCAAATATTTTAAGTAGTCTCTATAATTTAATTCAATTTTTAAAGCTTTTAAACCAATATATAAAAATTTACAATTAATTAAATATTTAAATTCAGTGACCAAAATCCCAGGTTGTTACATTCTCTCACCTTAAAAGAATTTCATCCCCGAAATTGCAAAGTTAAGGAAATTGCCTCCAAACCCTTAAACTTTCAAAATCAATTTGCTGGAACTTTTTATCCAAATTTCCAAGTCTTTTAAAATTATAGAAAATTTTGGCAGCGTCTCCTTTGCGTGGCTCGATCGAAAAAACTATAAATCGCCACTACGGGCCTAAACTAACCAAAAGAAAACAAAAGCCAAGTGGCCTCCCATATCTAGGGCATAAAATCATCCAACCAAACCACAATATAAATACATGCCTAATTGTCGGGTAACCAAATTCTGCTCATGAAACCAAAGGCGTCAAACTAGCATGTGCTTCCATAAACATGCATCTCACTTACACATAATATGCAACCATATAACTCATAGCCATATATTTTTGCATTTTCCAATGTCAAACATATAATTTACTAAAGCCCGTATGATGTACATATACCATCCAAACGCAATATTAAATTTGGTCGCTCGCTCGATTACACCATTTTACTTTCGAACTAGGATCGCCCACTCGACTCCCTAGTGTGGACTTTGATCCAGTTCCTTGATTAGAAACCTCCATTCTCCTTACATAGACGTCAACTATAATAGCCATCAACTATGATAGAATACTTCAAAATCAAATCAAAAATCCATATTCGATGTTCGCCGTCAAGAATTGGGTGAAAAATCCTAGCTCGGATCGGTGCCCTCAAAATTGTGTTCTCGAATCCGAATCAAAAATCTCATGCGAATAAAATGATCGTACATCTTACGTATTCATTCCAATTGGTTTCTTAGTTGTTCCAATTCTATTTGTTTACATTTATCTTTACTTAGTATATTTCCTTTAATACTAATATCCATTTATCACTTAAGTTTGTCTAATACTCCACCTTTAATTACATCGATAATATTACATTTAATACTAAAATCATTTATAAACCATTTCATAAAATCGCTACTTAAGTTTATTACAACTTATGTAAATCAATCACTTTCAAAACTTAAGTCGGTATTCAATTCTATTTGGAACTATCCCAAAATTGCTTAAGGGTGTAAATATTTCACCACTTAAGTTTATATTCATATAACACTCTTCTACCTCCTTAAGAGTATATTCAATTTTGGATTTGTTTTGCTTAACTAGAATATTCAATAAATTTAAATTTTGTTTTAATTTATTGTCTTCACAATTTAAGAGTTACAAAACTCGACTTCTAAATTTTCTAACCAGATTTGGAAGTCTCGACTGTCCAAAATCGTCGAAAATTCCATTTCATCTAAATAAATGAAAACTACTAAACAACATATCAAAATGAGAAGCAAAACCAAACTACCCTATTGCATAAGACACGTGCATCCATATAATAACTTGACTGAAAACTTCAAACTTAAACACCTAGTTTATTTCAACTCTATTTTGAGGTAAATAATATATACACATTGTTAACGCCAAAAATAGGTATCAACACCCAATAGTCTCATAGAGATTAAATGATGAATGAAATTAAAACATAGCATAGAAAGTGAATGAACACGCAGATATATATAGTGGTTCGGCAATCTTAGCCTACGTCCACTTTGTATTTTTATTAATCTTGCACTTGGTTATGATTACAAGAAAATTTGGATCAGCAGGGATCCATTAGTACAAGAATGAAGAATAAAAATGGCGGAGCTTGGGCGGTAAAAAAAATGATACCTTTTATAGAGAGTGGCCACTGTATTAATAGGAGAAGATGGCAAAATATTTTCTTGAAATTTCGGCAATGGATTCTCCAAGTCCAGAAGATGTCACAGTAGCGATCGTGGATCCCACATCATTTGTAATAACGATCGGCATCGATAATTTTATTGCTTCCTTTTGGCATGTGACCGATATAGTGGGCTCCATTATTCAATATATTGATGTTCCTAAAGTTTCATGTGTATTCAAACTGTAGATTTTGAGATACTGATCGATCATCATTGATTTGTACTGTCAATCCAAGCGATTCGTATCCATATCGATTCATGTCGATCCATAATGAAGATGTTCCATATCCAATCCACATTGGAGACGGATCATAGCCGATCCATTTAGGAGATGGATCATAGCTGATCCATGATGGATATGGATCATAACCGATCCATATTGAAGATGGATCATAGCCGATCCTATTGGAGAAGGATCATGGCTGATCCATTGTGAGAAACGATCGTACCCGATCGTCTTTCTAGTTGAAGTATGAAATCCATACTTAGCCAATTCCAGAATGCTATTCGCATGAATCCGTATAGCTATCGTCTATAGTCTTGTCCATAATCTATGTCCAATCGTAGTAACCATCTCTTTGGGCTTTCTGCCTTGATGATCACGAGGTCTAACTTATCCAGTCAGTTTGGATATAGCCGAGTCAAAATGCCGGATAACAATTGCCCCCTAAAGTACGTTTTGTGTCGAACATGGCGTGCTTTGAATCAAAGCAAGTTAGATTTTCTGGAAAGAAATCCATCCAATTTTCTGAGTACTCGCTATCCTTCCATTGAATTATTTTCCCAAAGTGTCATACCTCTCTTTGATCGTCATGACGCTTGGTCGATTTTCAATAGTATAAATTCAGGATTGTAATCCATCAGTTGCTATCTGTGTCCGTTTCAACGGGGCTATAAGCTTTGGCTATCTAATCCAGTATTTTCCCTAATAACTTTAGGTGAGAATTTTATTTTTGGTAGTTTCAAGAAATCGAATTTTTAGGATGCACATGTGCACGTTCATGTACACGTTCCTATCATTGGCTCCCGGACATGATTGTATACTCGTGGGTCGTCACCAGTTAATTATAGTTTAATTGTAATTAGATTGAAATTCCTTGTTTGTTTATTTTTTATAATAAAATAGAGGTCGTAGTAAGTCACTTGATGAGAATGGACTTTAAGTTCTACAGGGATGATGGCCTCGGAGCTGTAGCAAGGGCGAATGGGGTATGGTCAGTCACAGACTTGTGGGTGGTTCTATATGCCCATAATGCTGATGGGAGTTCGTTAACCCACTTGCCTCTAGCCATTCACAAACACTTCCTCATAATGGACTTTATGATTTTGTTAACAGCTTTGACTTTTCCATTAGCTTGAGAAACTTCTCTCAATCTGATACCGGTGGCAGAAGTCTTTGAATTCAGCAGTGTCGAATTAGGTCCCGCTATCAGTTACAATTGTTCAAGGAAGAGCAAAATGACAAATGATGGTTCAGACAACAAATAATTTTTTCGTTACAATCGTGGCTAAAGGTTCAACTTCATCCTATTTGGTGAAGTAATCCACTGCTACGATGGTGTATTTCGCACAACCTTTAAAAAATCGACAAGAAGCCAATGTTGTCAATACCCCAAGTGGCAAACGGCTATGGATTAACCATTTGGGTAAATTCCATCAGTGGGGTTGTCCGAATTTTTGCAAACATCTGGCACTTGTTGTTAGTCCTTGAGATGATGGTTTTGATGACAACAACCTTAGAATAAGATTATAAAATATAAATACTAACATTATAGTTTAGATATATATGTATATGTAAGATTTAATCATGCAGGTACAAAGAAAGAAGATTGTACAGTATAGAGATTCAAGATATCAAGATTGAAGACTCATGAGTATCAAGAATATCAAGATTATCAAGAGTTCAAGATAAATATTGAGTCTAGAATTATGTTAAAACTTCATAATAGCACTGAAATCTTCAATCCATTTTTCTTTTGGGATGGAACCCATTTCTACCTTTTTAGTGGCTTACAAACCCACGACAAGTAGCTTACAAACCTACGACAAGTGGCTTACAAACCCACAAACATCTTGGTTTTGTACAAGTTCTCGAGTCCTGATATGATGAGATATTCTGCAGGAAGAAGCTTGCAAAACTACTTCAAAATGTTTTTCAAAACTACTTCAGAATGATTTTCAAAACTGCTTTTCAAAATGTTTTAGCCTTAAAAATTATCTTTTCAAATGATTTTCAAAAAAGATGTTTTAGCCTTAAAATATTCTTTGTTTTTAAATAAACTCTTGTTTTAAACTTCGTTTGTTTTAAACTATCTTTTAATTATAATATATTTATACTTAGATTTAAATATAAAATTATAGTAAAATTATATATATATTATTCTCTATATTTATCTATGTATTTTCTCTATAGTCAAGTATATTTATAAAGTTTAAATAGTTTTTAATATAAGATAAAAGTTATTTTCAAAGAAAATCAAATCATCAAAAAATGCTTTGGGATGTCGACATGCCCTAGTACCCCATGTCGACATAGTGACAGTTAGATTCAAAAATTTGAATTTCAAAAGAAGTGTCTATTCGCCATAACCTTTCACGAATGGACATGGCTATTGTTCTTCTATAAATAGGGGTTGGTTTCAACGAATTTTATATCAGATTTTCTAGTTTTTCACTTCTCTTCTTCTTCCACATTTTCTTATTCAAAATCTTATCATCACTCTGCTGAAATCAACATTGAATCTAACTAGATCATCTCTGGTTTGATTCTCTATCACTATCTCAACAAGATCCCAGTGCTATTCAGAGTTATAGGCTTCTTTGTAATCTATCTAGCAAGAAAAGGTGTGATTGTAGCCTTGGAAATCAATCAAGCGAGAAAAGGTGTGATTGTAGCCTTGGAAATCAATCAAGCGAGAAAAGGTGTGATTGTAGCCTTGGAAATCAATTGGGTGAACTTGTTGCCCCAGAAATCAAGTATCTCTACCAAGAGGATTGTGATTCTGGAGGGTGTACCTCGTAGCCTTGTGATGCAGCAGCGGATAACAAAAATGTGTGATTCTGTGAAAGTGGCAATCGATGGAATAGAAGATACCGAATGGCCCAAATCCGTTGATCCGAAGATACCGGATTCTAGCTATCCCAAACACGTTGATCGCGCATGATACCGTGTTTAAATATCTACGATTCTTCGACGTTGATCTAGCGCACTAGATTCCGTGAATCAGCCTCAGCGATCGTTGATTCAAGCGCACTTGAATACCGAAAGTGGAGATAGGAGATCACACTCAACTACCAATTGAAGAAGTGGCACAAAGCTCACAAACAAATTTTATTCAAAATCAACTAAACTGTTACAAGTGACACCACTCGCCTATTTATAGGCTTACAACTCAACACACACAAATTTGTACAACACATAGGTCGTTCACGACCTAACATAGACCAGCGACCTAACAAAGTACACAACCTAACATGGATCGCGACCTACGACTTATATACAAACAACATAAGAAAACACTTTACAACACTTTACAACATACATCACAAAGCCTTGAGCGACCTAAGATACAACACACACACGGCAGCAGCGACCTAAGCTCTTCCAGCGACTTAAGTCTTGCGACCTATACTTGAGCGACCTAAAAATGCAAGGCAGCGACCTAACTCTTCAGTGTATAAGGTCGAGCGACCTAAAAAGTTAGCTTCTGGGATTCTTCTCACGACCTAATTCTCCTCGCGACCTAACTTAAGTCGTAACTCGTTTACACGACCTAACTTAGGTCGTAGCTCGAAACAGTCTTCACTCGAACTATCGGAGCGACCTAAAGTGAGCGGCATGCGAGAGTTAGGTCGTTCGCGACCTAAACTTGATTGGTTTTCCTTGTTAGGTCGTAGCTTGCTTGGGCGACTTATCACGTTAACTCGTGCGAGTGTCTTCATGCTTAGCCCGTTAACTCGCGAGCGACCTTCGTTATGTCGCGTGACTCCACTAGGTCGCAACCGACCTAAAACACGTTGCTTGTTAGCTTGCCAACAATCTTCGCTAGGTCGCTCTTGACTCAAGAACTCGTTAGGTCGCTCGCGACCTAACACTTCATCAATTTGAGTACCATTCTGGGCTGCATCATCCTCCCCTGGTTGGGAAAAAATTTTCCTCGAATTTGCACCCTCCTCTTCCACAACAAGCTCATCCCCATGATATGGTATAAGATGTTTAACATTAAACACGTCAGAAGTGTACACATCCTCCGGTAGCTTCAACTTATAAGCATTTTCATTGATCCGTTTCACAATCATTACAGGACCAATCTTTCGAGCTTTGAGTTTATTGTATGCTCCCACTGGAAAACGTTCTTTCGTTAGTACAGCATATACTAGATCTCCTTCATTAAATTCAACGCTTCTTCGTTTCAAATCCGCAGATCGTTTATATTTTTCATTCGCTTTCTCCAATCGTTCCTGAACGATTTTATGGCATTCTGTTAATCCGTCAACAAAATCAATAGCCCGCTTAACTGTTCCCTTCGGATGTGGTATTATCGTCAAATCCAACGGCCCCTTTGGTAAACTTGAATACACTATTTGAAATGGACTAAAACCCGTACTACGGTTTATAGCATGATTATGAGCAAATTCCGCTTGACATAATTTCACATCCCAACTCTTCAGATTATCCTTCACAAGGCACCGCAACAAATTTCCCAAAGATCTGTTAACAACTTCAGTCTGACCATCGGACTGCGGATGGTAAGCACTACTGAAATTTAGCTTTGTTCCCACCATCTTCCACAAACTCAGCCAAAAATGACATAGAAATCTCGTATCCCGATCAGAAACAATGGATTCTGGTAAACCATGTAAGCGATACACCTCTTTAAAGAATAACTCGGCAACACGGACGGCATCAGCTGTCTTCTTACAAGCGACAAAATGTGCCATTTTGGAAAATCTATCTACCACTACATATATAGAATCATTTCCCCTTTGAGTTCTAGGCAAGCCCAAAACAAAATCCATGCTGATATCAACCCATGGTTTGGTAGGCACGGGCAATGGCATATACAATCCCGCATTCGTCGCTGTCCCTTTGGAAACTTGGCAAATATGACATCTCTCCACAAACTTTCCAACTTCCCGCTTCAACGAAGGCCAATAATAAGATTGAGAAATCAATTTCAAAGTACGATCTCTCCCCACATGACCTTCCTCATGCAACTCCTTCACAATCTTCATTCGTAAGCTGCACTCCGGTATGCACAATCGATTTCCCTTAAAAAGAAAACCATCCACCAACACAAACTCATCCGTCTTTCCCTCCTTAACTTCATCTACTAACTTCGCAAAGTAAGGATCATCAATAAATAATTCTGGCAACACATCAAACCCCGTCACTTCAACCTTCATTGTAGTTAACAAATGATTCCTTCGACTTAATGCATCTGCCACTCGATTCGTAACTCCCGATTTATGTTTCACCACAAATGTAAATTGTTGTAAGTATGCAATCCACGAAGCATGCCTAGCTGCAATCTTGTCCTGTCCCTGCATATGCTTCAATGTTTCATGATCAGTATATAAAACAAATTCTTTATGAAACAAATAATGCCTCCAATGTTTCACAGCTTGCACGATAGCATAAAATTCTACATCATATGTATTATATCTCATCTTTGCTCCCGACAACTTCTCACTGAAATATGCAATAGGACATCCCTTCTGACTTAACACCCCTCCAATTCCAACCTTTGATGCATCAGTATGCAATTCAAACAACAACTGAAACTCTGGCAACACTAGAATTGGTGTTGTCGTCAAAAGTTCTTTGATTCGTTCAAAAGCAAACCCTGCTTCCTCTGACCATGAAAATTGCTTCCCCTTCATACAATCAGTAACTGGTGCCATCACGCTACTGAAGTGTGGAATAAATCTTCGGTAGAATGATGCCAAACCATGAAAACTTCTAACTTCTGTTATCGTCCTGGGTTGTGGCCAATTTCTGTTTGCTTCAACTTTATTCTGATCCACCTGTATACCTCCTCCCGATATAACATACCCCAAAAATAAAACACTCTGTGTCATGAACACGCATTTCTTCGTTGCAGCATAAAATTGTTCCTGTCGCAGTACCATCAACACTTCTCTCAGATGTTGCAAGTGCTCTTCTGGACTTCCACTATATATCAGTATATCATCAAAATACACCACCACAAACTTCCCAATAAATGGTCTAAAAATCTGATTCATCACCCGCATGAATGTACTTGGTGCATTCGAAAGACCAAACGGCATGACCAGCCATTCATATAATCCTTCTCTTGTCTTGAATGTTGTCTTCCATTCATCCCCTGGTCTTATACGAATTTGATGATAACCACTCTTCAAATCAATCTTTGAAAAGATAGTAGCCCCACTAAGTTGATCCAACAAGTCATCCAGTCTAGGCATAGGAAATCTATATCTCACTGTAATCTTGTTCAGTGCTCTACTATCTGTGCACATCCTCCACGTTCCATCCTTCTTCGGTACTAACAATGCTGGCACAGCACATGGACTTAAACTTTCCTACACATGCCCTTGTTCAAGTAATTCTTCCACCTGCCTTCTCAACTCCTCGTGTTCCTTTGGACTCATTCTGTAATGTGGTCTATGAGGTAACACAGCTCCTAGAACAAGATCAATTTGATGTTTAATGTCTCTCAACGACGGTAACTCCGTTGGTAGCTCCTCAGGAAATACATCGTTAAATTCTTCTAGTACTGGCTTCACTTCTTGCGGAACTTCAACCACTTCATGACTCTCACGTCCAATCAACAAAAATACTTCAGGCTCTTCTTCTACTTCCTTAACAAACTCCTTCAAAGATAGCAAAGTTTTAAGCTCTTCAATCTCCTCCAACTTGCTTTCTTCTTGTGGTCACTTCTTAGGAATTAAAGTGATTTTAGTGCCTTCAAACATGAAACTGTAACTGTTAGTACGACCATCATGTTGCAACGCTCTATCATACTGCCACGGTCTCCCCAGCAACAGATGACATACATCCATATCAACAACATCACACCAAATTTCATCCTTGTATTTCTTCCCAATCGAAAAATTAACACAAGCTCTTCGTCCAACCTTCACCTCCCCACCTTTCCTCAACCAAGCTAACTTGTAAGGTTTCGGATGCTTCTCTGTCTTCAATGATAACTTCTTCACAGCTTCAGTAGAGATAATATTATCACAGCTTCCCGCATCGATGACAAACTTGCAAACCCATCCCAAGATAGTGCATGTTGATTGAAAGATGTTACTCCTCAACCAGCTAGTTTCCTCCTCCTGTTTTGGTGTTAAACACGACCTCTTCATCATCAATGAATACCCTTCATCTCCCGACACATTCTCTTCCTCCTCATCATGTGGTGAATTAGAACATTCAGCTTCTACATCCTCATCTTCCTCTACCTCAGCAATCATCGTTTGCTTCTTTGGCTTCATACATTCATTGCTTTTGTGACCCATCTCCTGACAATTGAAACATTTGATACCACTATTGATTCTGGTCTTAGCAACTTCATTAACAACCGGTTTCGCAACAGCCTTCGAAACATTCGCATTACTACTAGCCCATTTCATTGGATTGTTAGAATTTGTAAACACACCACCACCTCTCCTTCCTTGCTTCTCCCAAGCTAGAGCCTTTTGATGTGCTTCAGCAACTGATCTGGGATCAAACATATTCACCATATCTTGAATCTGCATTCTCAACCCTCCAACAAATCTAGCTGTTAACTACTCTTCCGTTTCCATGATATCATTCCTCGCAATCAGCTGATAGAACTCATCTGCATAATCATTCACTGACTTTGTCCCCTGCCTCAAGTTCTGCAAACGTTGATACATAACAGATTGATAATTGTAAGGTAAGAAAGTAGCTTTCATCAATTTCTTCATCTTATCCCATGATTCAATTTTTGACTTCCCCATTCTCTCTCGTGTTAGTTTAGTTTGTTGCCACCATGCCATAGCTCTTCCTTTCAAACGAGTAGCAACCAACTTCACTCTTCGATGCTCAGGAACCTCCTTAAAGTCAAAAATTTCTTCCACATTAGACAACCAATCCAAAAACTCTTCAGCCACCATTCCACCCTTGAATTCTGGAATTTCAGTTTTCATCCCCGACTCCCATCGACGATCATCCTCAAAATCTCGATCTCGACTCCGTCCTTGGCCATGATCTTGATAACGAAAACTTCTTCTATCATCATCTTCATCAACAACAGATGTACTTCGATAGCGATCTCGATCACCTTCATTTCTATGATCTCGCATATCTCTTCCACTTTGTTTGTCATCATCACAGTATGGTTCATGTTCAAACTCACGTGGAGTTCTTTTCTCTTCATCTCGATACTCGTGATGTTCTCTTCTTCCTCGATAAGCTTGTGGCAAACCCTCCTCGCTTCCGTAACCGATGGCGAAACTCTGTTTCCTCCATGGTTCGAGATTGGCGACCTTCTTCTTTGACCTTGGTTCATGTCCATCATCAATTTCTCTAACCTCCCAATAGCTTCATCTAACTTTTCATTGAATTTGTTGCTAATTCTTTGTTCCATCTGTTCGGCATCCTTTCGCTTATACAAATCTTCAACATTTTGATGACGATTAGCTCTTCTTGGTGGCATGATTGAATCTTCACAAACTTCAACACTAAACTTTCGGCCTTGATCTTCAAATATGATGCACGGCTTCAAATGATGCACGGGTTCCACTAGATGTAGCTCGACTTCACTAACTCGGCTTTAACTCTTCAAAAGAATTGGCTCCAAGACTCGGCTTAGCTATGATTGGCTAAGTCTAGCTCTGATACCAAATGATTCAGCAGCGGATAACAAAAATGTGTGATTCTGTGAAAGTGGCAATCGATGGAATAGAAGATACCGAATGGCCCAAATCCGTTGATCCGAAGATACCGGATTCTAGCTATCCCAAACACGTTGATCGCGCACGATACCGTGTTTAAAGATCTACGATTCTTCGACGTTGATCTAACGCACTAGATTCCGTGAATCGGCCTCAGCGATCGTTGATTCAAGCGCACTTGAATACCGAAAGTGGAGATAGGAGATCACACTCAACTACCAATTGAAGAAGTGGCACAAAGCTCACAAACAAATTTTATTAAAAATCAACTAAACTGTTACAAGTGACACCACTCGCCTATTTATAGGATTACAACTCAACACACACAAATTTTTACAACACATAGGTCGTTCACGACCTAACATAGACCAGCGACCTAACAAAGTACACGACCTAACATGGATCGCGACCTACGACTTATATACAAACGACATAATAAAACACTTTACAACACTTCCCAACATACATCACAAATCCTTGAGCGACCTAAGATACAACACACACACAGCAGCAGCGACCTAAGCTCTTCCAACGACTTAAGTCTTGCAACCTATACTTGAGCGACCTAAAAATGCAAGGCAGCGACCTAACTCTTCAGTGTATAAGGTCGAGCGACCTAAAAAGTTAGCTTTTGGGATTCTTCTCAAGACCTAATTCTCCTTGCGACCTAACTTAGGTCGTAACTCGTTTACGCGACCTAACTTAGGTCGTAGCTCGAAACAGTCTTCACTCAAACTATCGGAGCGACCTAAAGTGAGCGGCATGCGAGAGTTAGTTCGTTCGTGACCTAAACTTGATTGGTTTTCCTTGTTAGGTCATAGCTTGCTTGGGCGACTTATCACGTTAACTCGCGCGAGTGTCTTCATGCTTAGCCCGTTAACTCGCGAGCGACCTTCGTTATGTCGCGTGACTCCACTAGGTCGCAACTGACCTAAAACACGTTGCTTGTTAGCTTGCCAACAATCTTCGCTAGGTCGCTCTTGACTCAAGAACTCGTTAGGTCGCTCGCGACCTAACACTTCATCAATTTGAGTACCATTCTGGGCTGCATCACCTTGAAACCGAGGGTTGTAATTGTTGAATTGTTTTTGAAAGGAAATCCGTACTTAGTTGTGCGGGACTGGATGTAGGGTAACTTCGAACCAGTATAAAATTCGGTGTGTTCTTTCCTTTACTGCATTTACTTTATTTCTGCATCTGTGTTTGATTCTGTGATTATATCTGTGTCTGAATATTACATACATTTGTGTTCAAATTAACATAAACTCAAAAAGATTTAGTAATTACTTATAAACACTATTCACCCCCACTCTAGTGTTATTCCTAGCCTTAAGATCCGTAATCCGCATTCCTCACATTCGGTATCACAGCAAGGTTTTCAAAAGTTTCATAATCTGATTTTTGAAAAAGTGATTTTTTAAATGGCTATGTTTAAGAAATTTGTTAATGCATGTTTAAAAATATTCAGATCATCATTGTCTCTTGAGTTTGCATATAATCAATATTCAAATACAAGTTGTATTAAGATTGTTTGATGTGCAGGAATCATGCTTTATGGGAGTTGAGGAATCAATCCAGAACAAACAAATTGTTCAGATCAAAAAGAACAAATGGATACTCGATATTGGATGTTCTAGACACATGATTGGGAATCCAGATATGTTGAATGATATAATATACAAAGACGGAGGACTGGTTAACTTTGGAGACAATTCAAAAGGTTATGTGATCGGCAAAGTCGGTAACTCTGAAACTCCTATTATTACTAATGTTTTGCTAGTTAAGAATCTGAAACACAATCTGCTAAGTATAAGTCAACTATGCGATAAAGGATATAAAATTAAATTTGAAAAAGATAAGTGTCACATTGAAGATAATAATTCAACCATAATATTTGAGGGAATTAGGAAAAAGAATATTTATATTCTTAGTATGAAAATTCCAAATGATAACTTGTGTCTTTTGGCAAATGCAAGTGATTCTTGGATTTGGCATAAGAGATTTGGGCATTTGAATTTCAAACTCTTATCTAGACTGTCAAAACATGATCTAGTAAGTGGCCTCCCTAAAATGAATTTTAAAGTAGATAGTCTATGTGATGCATGTCAACTAGGAAAACTTATAAAAAGTTCCTTTAAATTAAAAAATATAATTTCTACTTCAAAACCCCTTGAATTACTTCATATTGATCAAATTGGTCCATCTCAAATTCTATTAATAAATAATAGTAAATATGTTTTTGTAATTGTAGATGATTATTCTAGATTTACATGGACAATATTTTTAAAACATAAAAGTGATACTTTTGAATATTTTAAGAATTTTTCAAAAAGGGTTCAAAATCAACTTTCTCAAAAAAAATTAACCATCCGTAGTGATCACGGTGGTGAATTTGAAAATGAAAAGTTTGAAGAATTCTGCAATAAAAAGGGAATAATTCACAATTTTTCATTTCTAAGAACTCCACAACAAAACGGAGTAGTTGAACGTAAAAATAGGACGATTCAAGAGTATGCGAGAACTATGCTTTCTAATAGTAATTTACCAAAGTACTTTTGGGCAGAAGCAGTTGCTACCGCCTGTTATATTTTAAATAGAATTTTAATTAGACCTTTAACTGATAAGACATCTTATGAACTTATTTACTCAAAGAAACCTAAGGTATCTTATTTTAGAATTTTTGGAAGTAAATGTTTTAGTTTAAATACAAAAGATAACTTAGATAAATTTGATCCTAAATTCGACAAATGTATCCTTATCGGATACTTTAATAGAAGTAAAGAATACAGAGTATTTAATTTAAGAACTAATACCATTGAAGAAACAATGCATATTTCATTTGATGAAAATTTCAAAAATTTTGAAGAAATAAATGATGAAGAGGATTTAATCACTCAAAACCAAGAGTCAACTGAAACTAATAATGAATTAAATCATCCTAATAAAAGGATTAAACTTTTAAAAGATCACCCTATAGAAAATATACTTGGAGATATGCAATCTGTGGTTAAAACTAGAAACCAACTAAGTCAAATGAGTAATGTAGCTTTTATATCAACTATTGAACCCAAAAATCCAGAAGAAGCATCAACTGATGATTCATGGATTTTGGCTATGCAAGAAGAATTAAATCAATTCACTAGAAATGATGTTTGGGAACTTGTTCCTAGACCTGGAAATAAAAAAATAATTGGAACTAAATGGGTTTATAAAAATAAAATGAATGAACAAAGAGAGGTTGTTAGAAATAAAGCCCGGTTAGTCGCTCAAGGTTATTGTCAAGAAGAAGGAATAGATTTTGATGAAACCTTTGCCCCCGTACCAAGATTAGAAGCCATTAGGATTCTACTTGCTTTCGCAAATCATAATTATTTCAAATGGATGTTAAAAGTGCATTTTTAAATGGTTTTGTAAAAGAAGAAGTATTTGTTAAACAACCACCACTTTTTGAAAATGATAAATTTCCAAATCATGTTTACAAACTTAAGAAAGCTCTATATGGTCTAAAGCAAGCTCCTAGAGCCTGGTATGATAGACTAAGATCTTACTTGTTACAATCAAATTTTGAAATAGGTAAAGTAGATAATACCCTTTTTATTAAAAGAAATAAAAATGATATTCAACTAGTACAAGTCTACGTAGATGATATCATTTTTGGATCAACTAATTTTGAAATGAATAAAGAATTTTCTGAAATAATGACAAAAGAATTTGGATGAGTCATATGGGTGAATTAAACTTCTTTTTTGGATTACAAATAAAAAAATTAGATAATGGTGTCTTTATTAGTCAAGAAAAATATGCTAAAGACCTAGTTAGTAAATTTGGTTTGACTACTGCGAGTGGAAAACCCATTCCCATGGCAACCAATGAGTATCTCAGTAAAGAAGATCTCTCGAAAGATATAGATCAAAAATTATATAAAGGAATTATTGGATCACTACTCTATATCACTGTGAGTAGACCTGATATCATGCATAGTGTCTGTCTCTATGCAAGGTATCAATCCCAACCTAAAGAAACTCACTTAAAAGATGTAAAACGTATTACAAGATATGTTAAACACACCTTTGATTATGGCTTATTTTATCCTAAAAATGATTCGTTTGACTTAATATCTTACTGTGATGCTGATTATGCTGGTTGTAAATCAGACTGAAAAAGTACAAGTGGAACTTGTCACTTTTTAGGGCATTCTCTGATTTCATGGTTTAGTAAAAAGCAAAACACAGTTTCTCTATCAACAACTGAAGTAGAGTATATTTTTTCTGCTTTGGCTTGTTCTCAAGTAATATATACGCAACTAACTTTAAAAGATTTTAGTTTAAATATATCAAAATCACAAATTTATTGTGATAATACTATAGTGCAATAAATTTATCCAAAAATACTACTCAACATGCTCGAACTAAACATACTGATATCAAACACCATTTTCTCAGAGATAATATAAGTAGAGAAGTAATTATTCTCAACTATATCAATTCTGAAAATCAAATTGCTGATATCTTAACAAAACCCTTAAATGAATCTACATTTACTAAATTAAGAAGAGAATTAGGTATTTGTTCATTAACTGAAATATAAAATATAAATAACAAAGTATAATTAAAAATTAAATCAAAATAAATCAAATAGTAAAAATATTGAGAACCATGTCGACATCCCCCTATACCCATGTCGACATATAACGTTTTTAAAATTTTAAAAATTTTCCCACCAAAATTCAAATAATTGGTTATATATTCTTCTTATTTTCGAAATTTTCTCCATTCTCTCTGGTCTCTTTCTGTTCTATCTTCTGAAATCAATTTATCAATGGCCTCCTCTTCCAAATCAAACATAAAATCAAACTTTTCATTCCCTTCTCCTGCCTCTGGTCCGTTCCAACGTACTACGCTCGCCCGAGTGACAAAAATGGAGGATTCTTTGAAGGATGCAATTCAGTTAATGACTAAAATTCAAATGGTGCAACTCCGAATGGAAAAATAACAGGAAAGGCAAGGGAAAATCCTTAGAAATTTACAAAAATTTCTAATGGACAATCATGCTAATCTAATATTGATTGACGAGGACTCTTTAGTAATCATGAACAAGAGTAAAGTGAAGAAGAAGAAGAAGAACCAATGGAAGAAGAGCATGCGGAAGACAATGACAAAGTCATTTGCATTGGTGAAGTATGTTTTGACAAGGATGGAAACTTGGTTGAACAATGTGGAAATTTCTGTTTCCATTATCCAAATTGTTCGATCCATAGATCTCTAATTATCAAAGATACTCAGTAGTTTCCTCTTTTTCGTTTTTTTCATCGTTATGTGTGTATTTGTCACGTTTTACAAAAATGTAAATATAAACATATATATATATATATATAAATATTGTGTGTTCTTATATATGATTCCTATATATGTTATATATAAGTATTATATAGGTACTTGGTTAGGAATGTTAGTAGTTTAGGACTAAGTTTTAGGTTTACAAGTAAGTATTGATGATAACACTATCATCATATAGGATATTAGACTAAGAGTTATATAGTTTAGAGTTAGTTTGTTTTTGTTGATGACAAAGGGGGAGAAATATAAAATAGGGTAGTTAGGCATAAATTAAGGGGGAGTTATTAGGATAGAAGTAATATTTTATAAACAAAGGTTGTCATCATCAAAAAGGGGGAGATTGTTAGTCCTTGAGATGATGGTTAATAAGATTATAAAATATAAATACTAACATTATAGTTTAGATATATATGTATATGTAGGATTTAACCATGCAGGTACAAAGAATGAAGACTGTACAGTATAGAGATTCAAGATATCAAGATTGAAGACTCATGAGTATCAACAATATCAAGGTTATCAAGAGTTCAAGATTTCAAGATAAGTATTGAGTCTAGAATTATGTTAAAACTTCATAATAGCACTGAAATCTTCACTCCATTTTTCTTTTAGGATGGAACCCATTTCTACCTTTTTAGTGGCTTACAAACCCACGACAAGTAGCTTACAAACCTACGACAAGTGGCTTACAAACCCACGAACCTCCTGGTTTTGTACAAGTTCTCGAGTCCTGATATGATGAGATATTCTACAGGAAGAAGCTTGCAAAACTACTTCAAAATGTTTTTCAAGACTACTTCAGAATGATTTTCAAAACTGCTTTTCAAAATGTTTTAGCCTTAAAAATTATCTTTTCAAATGATTTTCAAAAAAGATGTTTTAGCCTTAAAATATTCTTTGTTTTTAAATAAACTCTTGTTTTAAACTTCGTTTGTTTTAAACTATCTTTTAATTAAAATATATTTATACTTAGATTTAAATATAAAATTATAGTAAAATTTTATATATATTATTCTCTATATTTATCTATGTATTTTATCTATAGTCAAGTATATTTATAAAGTTTAAAGTTTTTAATATAAGATAAAAGTAATTTTCAAAGAAAATCAAATCATCAAAAAATGCTTTGGGATGTCGACATGTCCTAGTACCCCATGTCGACATAGTGACAGTTATATTCAAAATTTTGAATTTCAAAAGAAGTGTCTATTCGCCATAACCTTTCACGAATGGACATGGCTATTGTTCTTCTATAAATAGGGGTTGGTTTCAACGAATTTTATATCAGATTTTCTGGTTTTTCACTTCTCTTCTTCTTCCACATTTTCTTATTCAAAATCCTATCATCACTCTGCCGAAATCAACATTGAATCTAACTAGATCATCTTTGGTTTGATTCTCTATCACTATCTCAACAAGATCCCAGTGCTATTCAGAGTTATAGGCTTCTTTGTAATCTATCTAGCGAGAAAAGGTGTGATTGTAGCCTTGGAAATCAATCAAGCAAGAAAAGGTGTGATTGTAGCCTTGGAAATCAATCAAGCAAGAAAAGGTGTGATTGTAGCCTTGGAAATCAATTGGGTGAACTTGTTGCCCCGGAAATCAAGTATCTCTACCCAGAGGATTGTGATTCTGGAGGGTGTACCTCGTAGCCTTGAAACCGAGGGTTGTAATTGTTGAATTTATTTTGAAAGGAAATCCGCACTTAGTTGTGCGGGACTGGATGTAGGGTAACTCCGAACCAGTATAAAATCCAGTTTGTTCTTTCCTTTACTGCATTTACTTTATTTCTGCATCTGTGTTTGATTCTGTGATTATATCTTTGTCTAAATATTACATACATTTGTGTTCAAATTAACATAAACTCAAAAAGATTTAGTAATTTCTTATAAACACTATTCACCCCTCTCTAGTGTTATTCCTAGCCTTAGGATCCGTGATCCGCATTCCTCACACTTATTGCATCGTCTAGCATAATTTGCTGCATCTCGATTGACAGTTGCTAGTAATAACTATAGCAGATATTTACCAAGGTTTGCCCTCTGGGGTGAGCGCCGCATTCTTCTTCATGGACTTCTCTCAAGACTTATTTGATTTCATCATGGCTGATACATCGAAGCAGGGGAATGGAGAAACCCTTTCTATACATGACTCCTTCTTGGATGATGCAGCATGAAGCTTTGAGGAGGATCTGTCATTCTTCATCCCTCTTTCTAGGAAGGATCCCTCGTTGTAGATAATCTGTGATAGAGTTATCCAAGACTCCTTTTTCGGCTTTGTCTCCAGAACCTAATCAATCTCCATCTTGTCGATGCTCGGAGCATTTAGTACTTTAAACAAGACCAAGCCCATCTGTTGCGCATCCCCGGAACTGGCCAGCTTGGGCAGTGAGTCGGCTTTTTGTTCTCTGGGGTTGTGGGTAATGGTGTAATACTCTAAATCTACTAGTAGCTCTTGGACCCAAATAAGATAAGGAGCAAGTTGCTAGCCCCTAGTCTGATAATCTCCTTTAACTTGGTATACTACTAACTGAGAATCGTAAAAGATTTGTAAAGTTTTCACTACCAGTTCCCTAGCAAGTTTGAGCCCAATGATCAAGGCCTCATACTCAGCTTCGTTATTTATTGCAGGGAAGTCAAGCTTCAAAGCGTCGAAAATTGATCGATCCCACAGAGTTAGTAGTACGACTCTGGCCCTAGAACAACGATCGTTAGATGTTCCATCCATGTACGTTTTCCATCAGCTGGTCGGTTCTCCACTGCTCTCCGGAGAGTCGTCTGTTGCGGTGAATTCAACTATGAATTCCACTAATGCCTATCCCTGGATAGCTCTAGAGATAAGTGAATCGAATTGGCTTAGCTTGATATTCCATTTGAGCAACGTTCCAGACATCTCAGATCACTATAGGACTCGTTGTAATGGTTAGTCGATGTAGACGTTGATGGGGTGAGCCTGGAAGTAAGGGCAAAGCTTTTGTGATGCTATAAACAAGCAGTAAGCAAGCTTTTCCAGCTTTTGGTAGTTTCTCTCAACACCTATCAATCGCCTGCTTACAATAATATCGATCTTTGGATCCGATTCTCTTTGCGTAACATTGCGGTGTTTATGGCATGTATCGACACGGCTAAACAGATGTGTAATCTTTATGATCCAGCGGCTTGGAAAGGATGTGAGGTCTCTCTGAGTGATTTAGCAGAGCTTGAAATGCATCAACATAGTCCTATGTCCATTCAAAGTTTCTCCACCCTCTTTTGATTAGGTCGAAAAGAGAATTCCTTGTCGGTGGCCCGAAAGATGAATCGACTTAGGGCGGTGACCTTCCCATTGAGGCTCTGTACTTACTTGACCATCTTCGGTGCCTAAATGTCTCTGATTGCCTGAATCATCTTAGGATTGGCTTCAATTCCACAAGAGTTGAGCATGAAACCCAAGAACTTCTCGGACGCAATGTCATAAGAGCACTTCAAGGGATTGAGTTTCATTCCACATCTTCGAAGAATACTGAAAATCTCTACCAAGTCATCGATGCAGTTGTTTGATTTCCGTTACTTCACGAGCATATCATCCATATATACTTCCACTTATCGCCCATTCTGGTCTTTGAAAATTCGGTCGACCGACCTCCGGTAAGTAGTACTAGCATTCTTAAGTTCAAATGGCACCATAACATAGCAATATATTCCCAGATCTTCATTGAAGCTGATGTGCTCTTGGTGGGAATGTGCATCGAGATTTGGTTGTATTCGGAGTATGCATCCATAAATGAAAGCAGTCCATATCCAGTGGTTGAGTGTACCAACTGGTCTACCCTTGGATGTGTTGTCTTTCAGGAATTCCTTATTCAGGTCTGAGTATTCGATGTATGTCCGCCACTTTCCATTAGCTTTTCTCACAAGAACTGGGTTGGATGCCCATTTCGAGTACATGGCGTCGTGGATAAACCCATTGTTTTTCAGTTTATCCACCTCCTCTTTAAGTGCAGCAGATATCTCCGGATCCATGCCGCGTCGCTTTTATTTCACCAAGACATGCCTCGGGTCAGTATTCAATGCGTGGCTTACTACAGTCAACAAGATTCCACACATGTCAGAATGGGTTCAGGTGAACACATCAAGATTTTTTTGGAGAAAACCAGTTAATACCTTCATCATCGTTGCACTGGGCTATGATCCGATCTTTAGGACCCATGATGGGTCATAGTGGCTGACTATAATGTCTTTCAAACGGGTACAGTCTTAGATTCTTTGGGATCCACTTCTTCATCTTTCGGGTCTATTTCTTTACAGAACCGACTGTAGTGTTGTTGCTTGATATTGGCCTTATGTTGTGAACCAAAAAATGCTTAAGTGGATTTGCCCAAGCAATGGGATTGGTTCTGATCCCTTGTATTAGTGGGACTTAACCAATTTTTGATTTGACATGAACATATTAGACCATGTGAACCTGAAATCGAACAATAGGACATGCCATATATGACTTGCATACTTGAAGAAGCATATGGCCTTGAATCGGATGTCTACCACTTCAGACTTGAATAGATTAGCATATTTGTACTTGTACGGAACTGTACAACACCGCACTAACTGGACTTAACACGCGAGACGTCTGAATTGGGTTAGCAAGGTCGCAAGGCGATAGGGTCAGTGTCAGCCCCTTGCCTAGGCGAGTATTGTAACTTCAACACTTTGGTGGTGTATGGAGGCATAGAGAATAGCAGTTGGATTTGATGTCGATCCTTATGTTCGAGCATTTCTCTAATGCGTAGTCAATGGAAAGAGAGCCAGTTAAGATGGCATGTGATGACGGTCACTCCGGTCAAACTTCTCAATCTCGCCATGAGCCGATGAGTCTGATAGTGATGGATTCTACGGGCTTTGAGCGATTATTTGCAATGGCTGAAGATCAGGCTTATAAGCATGTCAAATCAAATGTCGAGTAGGTTTCAGCCTCACGTTGTGCGCAGCTGCATATCTGGCACTTGCTTTGAGTTTGAATTTGCTTGTGTATTCGAATAATGTACTTTCTATTCAATGTACTCATGATCTGTTGCTCATTGTTCAGCTTGGAATGATAGTTAGTCGCCTATGAGCCTAGGCATCAATCCGATGATTCTATCTTTAAGCATACTTTTGGTCATAGCCTCGAGTCACTGTGAACACTAGGTATGAGTCACAGTATTAAGCTATCGTAGTCAGTTTTTGGATGATCACACTTCTACCCTCGATATCGGGTTGATAAATATACTGCATGGATGGTCGAGTCTCGTCCTAGTCATTTTTATACACCCACCTACGCTTCGAAGACTCAAATTTGATCGATGAATGGTCGGTTCACATTAATCTTGATTCTCACTCGTGCCCTCTAAGTCAGGCGTAAATGTCGATAAGTGGACGGTCATGTCACATATATTTTGGCTTTACACTCTGTAACATCCCCTATCTGAGGCCCAAAGCTAAGCGCTATAGATGTTATAGTCATCCATAGTATTAACTTCCGGCAACTAAATACGGCTATGTTATTAGTATCCATAATATCAGAAGTACTTGAATATGAAAGAAAATCACAGATTTTCAAAAAACAACATTTTACTGATTACATTTCAAAACATATATTTCACATTCAAATTACATAATCTGTGACGCCCCACCTCTATGCTCACAATAACAAAGAGTATTAAAAGAAATACTGTCTGTTATCACAAAGAATAAGGCTGGATAGGAGCAGCCATCCGTAGTTGGCCTTACACTAATATTGGTTACCTCGATAGGAGCGGTATATACTTTTCCTTTTTCATCTTATTTATTTACTCCCATCGACATACCCAATTACCAGTATAAAACAAACTACGATGGTTCATATTAGTTTAGGACATTAGATATAATAATAACACAGATAATATAAATGCGGAACACAGACAAAACAAAAGTCTCATATAAATATATAACTGATGTTAGTTACAATATAGTTGACACAATACATATGATACAACTACAACTGTCGACTCTGGAAGTTATATATACAAGTACATTATCAACTAATATACATGAATACATATCATCCTATACAATGACATGACTTCTACAAAACGACGAAAACTACTTCAGAAGATATAAAAAGTCTGCATATCCCGAACAGCAACTCAAAGCAGGTAATCTACAACCTGAAATAACTCGGGTCTAACCCGAGTATTAAATTCAAAAGAAAATAATATACGGGTCAGTCTAATTCAAACTCAGTTATTAATGCACAGAAGCAATAATAATCAATCTCAAATAGATGACAGCCACAGAAATCTCGTATATCCAACTCTTGATACGAGAATTTGATAACGGCAGATATAACACTAAACAGTGTTAAACGACAAATCAACAATCCAAATCATAATACAACTCCAAAGTATTGAATTTAACCAACGAAACAATTCAACAAATCGAAACATCAATTTAAAACTGTTAAATATGATAGGGCTGCAGTACACTCACGCGTGTACTGCCTCGCCACTATCGCATGAGATACACAAAAGCTCAGTGAAAGTCACAAATGATCACAAGGTCAAACCCCGAAATCGGGTTCAACTCAAGTGTGATAACAACACAAATGAAACTGGCTTATACTTGAACCAGAACATAAATCCAGACCAAACCATAAAAAGAAGTACAACTGAAATGAACATAGCACATGCACCGGATGCAAGTGCACATACACATAAGTACTCAAAACAACTTCACAACCAAACTGAAACCAAGAAACAGCTCCAGACTACTGTCCAAAGTATGAAAACAATGAATCAGTTCAATACATCACAGCCCAATATGCTGTGGACAGTGGGAAATACGACACCAGGCTCAATAAATTCAAGAGTAAGCAATGCAATTTCGAACATACATATATACATATCACATGATGTATATACATATATGGATGCATACATATATATGAAGACTAAAATGCAACTGCATGCAAACAGCCTCAAAAACATAAATGTACAAATTGCAAACATATATATAGTACTGTAAACTGGACAGTACTAGCATCATAATCAAGGACTAGGCAAAATGCCAGTTCAACTCACTTGCCGAAGACAAGGTCATCGTCAAGCCAAAAAGGAGCATCATGTAAAACAACAAGTAAAGTACCCAAAGCATGTGTCAGAATCAAACAAGGTCAAGCCTGGGCAACATGAAGTGATGTTGAACAGAGTCAACTAAATGAAACTGGAATTGCAACAACATATAGGATCAAAGTGCAGACAAGAATACCAACACACTACAAGAGTAACATGTACAACATACGGCAGCAAGTGGTAAATCAGAGTGTACATGAACTACAAGCTAACCAATGGGGACCTCAAAAAGTATCAGACTCGAACAGAGGCATGTACACAAAAATCCAAGTTTATATGCAAATAATTAGTGCAGTGATAAAAATGAAGTGGTATGCAACTACAGAGACCAAGTTCAGTGCCACAGCAAACATGGTACAAGACGATATACCAAATGTAACAAGGAACCAGACCACAATGTCATGCAATGGGACTATCAAAATATGCCATAATGATGATACAACCACTTACAACAGAAAGTGATGCAAATACAACTCACATCAAGCTTAATGAAACAGGCACCACAAAAACAAGTTAGTCAATATGATTAAGGCCATCTACACATACAACATGAATGCAAAGCTTTAGAGGAAACCAGTAACACAAATCCAGATCAGATCCCATGAATGCACAGAGGTGCAGACTACAATGATCAAAGTGCAACAAAAATCAAGTTAAACTGAGTACAGATCAATGCAAAACAAGACCAGACCAACATATGAAATATGAATATGTACATGAAGTAAACATATACATATATGTATGCAGTCAGCTCCAGTCTAACCAAACAGTGGACCTCAATATCGAAATGAGATAGTAATGCAAGCAATACCACAATATGCTTCAGAAATTACCCATATGCAATGAAGACAGTATTTGAAACCGAGATCAAAATATATGATGATTAACAACTCGAAGTCAAGTGATAAAAATCAAGTTTAAAAAGTCAGTGCTAAAGCTCAGATGAAAATCAAGTTGAAGCCGAGAAACAATGTAACAAAAATTCAAGTTTTAAAAATAGCCAATGCCAAAGTTCGAATGGTAAACATATCGAAGCCCAAAATCATCTCATACCAACATCACGACCCAAATGCCAAAAAAAATCATCATCAACGAACAAAATCGAACAATGCCGAGATGAATTAATCACAAATCCAACGAACAGAATATAGGAATACAAATCGAGTGAAACAGTGGTTTAAATTAGACGTGAGAGAATAAAAATCACTCAAGCTCGAAGCAGTAGCAGCCAAGAAAGCGAACAACAAAATTCACGAATAATGAGATTAAATTAGATGTGAGAATTACTCACTAGTTTCGAAGGCCACGAATTAGAGTAGTCGGAGCCAAGCACCTAACAAGAACGAGCGAACCGCAAGCGAAACTCTAGCAGCCTTGAGCGACTCAAAGAAGTACGCGATCGACAAGGCGAGGATGAAACGTCACTCGATCGAGCTGTAGGGGTTGGCGCCTTCGATTTTTCGATGCCCTAAATTCGAACGATGAAGAAGGGACGGGCCGCCATTATTTGGTTTATCTCGGTTAGGGTTTTCGAACGGAAAAATAAAAATGAAGGTGGATTCGGGTTATACACTTCAAACAATAAGACACCAAGATGGATGGGCTGAGATTCAAACTTGCAAGGCTCAACCACCCTTAACCAATTTTCAAAAGAATTTCTACTTGATATAAAAACTCCAATAACCATTTTTAGAAGAATTTACAACTGATAAAAGCACTTAATAATTTTTTTTTTGTGAACGAATTTCAACTCGAATAAAATTCCAATTGCAATTGTCAAACAAATTAAATCGTCCTTTGACGATACTCAACTACTATGAGACCCCGAGTTGTTACAGAACCCCATAATCATTTTCCAGGTTCAGATAAAATATAATTATTACATAAATACGCCAAGAGCGACATGTGATGATGCCCCCTTGGTTGACCAGAGTACTATATTGACATAACTGTCTTAAATACAACACAGCGGAATAAAAAAACAAAACAGCAACTCCTGAATAGCTATCCATCAGCCACCTGCTCGTCTCTGAAAGCTTTATCCGTCTACCTACTAAAACCTGTATAACCTTAAACCTCAGCCTACTCAAATCAATTTTGAGCACCCGAGAGTTTAAGGGGGAAAACATAAACTTCGAGTCAGACATAAAGCCCTACACACTGGAATTTTGGACTAAATTAGCTGGGGCTAATAGCTAATGTATAGGGCGCGACCCTATACCAGTCCTATCTGGTATTCTAATATTTGAGTCATTTTACTTAAGACAATCTTCCCTTAAATTTTCCTTGAAAACCTTTTCATCTCAAATTGATTTAAAACCTTTAAACCAAACTAAAACAAGGAAAATATATATACTCTATGATATACTCAAAATCACCTCGCCGTGCTATATATACTTTACCCAAATCTTTGTTGACGAAAACATTTAAACCTTTGAAAGTACCCCTTTCGATCCCATTGAAAGTGTCCCTTTCGTAACCAAATAAACCCTTTCTTTCATCTAGGCCGAGAGGTCAGAACCTTCCTTTCGAAACCATTTACATAACCATTTCGAATTCATTGAAATACCTTTTCCTTCGAAAGCTAAAACCTTAGACATCTTATCTTTAAAACCTTTCAGCATAGCCTTTTGAAACCATTGGAAAAACCTTTTTAAACCTTTCAAAACCATTGGGAAACCACACCTTGGAAACCTTCCTTAAAACCCTTTCGAAAGCATCAGAACCTTAAACCTTTCGAAAGCATTTGGGTTCAATTTTTAAAACATGTGGAAACACCTTTCGAAACCATTCAAAACCATCTCTTTCGAAACCTTTGGGTTAATCTTAGAAATCTCTAAAGGTCACAAATGACCAGGTCGAAAGCAACTCTTTCCAAATCCAAAACCTAAGCAAAGAAGTGATGGTGTCGAAACCATCCTTCTGAAAGCATTGGGGAAGCGGCTAAGTTTTAAAAGCAAGTATACCTTCTGAAACCATTGGCATCGAAAGGTAGGAAAATGGCAGCAAAAAGGCTTCGACCTAGTTGAAAGCATATACTTAAAAACAAAGGCGCAACCTCTTTAAAACTGTTCTTTTAAAACCATTGACCTAGTTGAAAGCAAACCAAGTCGAAAGCTATAGTGTAGAAAGCAAAGCAGGCGCATTTTTATTTAAAACAAAGCGACGCTTCGACCCCTTCGGAACCCCTGGTTTCGACTTCATACCTTCTGACTTCTTTCAAAGTCACTGCGCACCAAGTATATGATGCCATGCACATTGGTTTCGATAGTGATGGAGGCGGAGGAACTAAGACGAAAGCCATCTAAGTCAAAAGCAGGGTGCCGAAAGTGGCGAAACATACATTTTACATGTAAAACTGATTTTTAACCTTTTTAAGTAACCTTTTTACCTAACCTGCCTTATTTTTCTAAATCTTATTGGTTGCAAATTTTCTTTTCTATATGCACTGCCAAAATTTCAGAAATAAACACTTTAATTTATTTACAAAATACCTCTTCTCCTTTTATAAATATATAAAACATTTAAGTCCCATAGCTTAAATAATTTTATATATTCATCAAAACACTTAGGAAAATTCTACAAAAATTCTGGAAAATCATTTTTAATATGTTTTCTAACATATATAAATTTTAGACCCAAATTATTTATAATTTACCCGTAAATTATTTATAACCCAATAAATAATTTTCTTCACTAGAAAATTAATATAAAATCCACATTAATTCATAAAATTATGAAAATTGAAACCCATCTCTAAAATATCATCTCTGAACTATATCTAAAATCGCAAGGTATTTGGATGTCATTAAATAAGGTTTTCACATCAGAACATATCATAAAATCTATATGAATAAGCATAAATCATCAACAAACATATATATAAACATTTTGTCCTTCAAAATCATGGCTAAACTATGTAAGATAAATTCGGATTTCCTTAAAACCGAAAATATTTAAGAAATAAGAGATGTAGTCATTATTCACCTTAGCTTTGTGATTTAGGAATCTTGATTAAGTGATTTGATTCTTCCTATTGAATCCTAGCTTTTTCTTCTTCCTCTTTGATAATGGTGGCTGGCCTTAGACTTAAAATTTTGATAATGAAATGAACGTATGAATGAGTTCCCAAGGGTTTAGGGTATAAGAATATTCTTATTCCAACTTTGCCCTTATCTATTTCCTTTGTCAATTTTGTTTCATGTTATCTTGTTTTGATTTACTCATTAACATGGCACGGCTACCCCTATCAATCACAAATCTCAATCCATTAATCAACTTGCATTATTTTATTTTATTAGCTAATTCAATATCCTAAATAATGTTACTAAAAATATGGGGTGTTACACACTCTTTCCCTTCAATTCAAGGGATCGAGTTAGGTGATGGAAGGATGAGTCGCGCCTATTCTAGATTGTATTCTAGCTTTTCCTTCTAGGGGAAGACTTCAACGCCCCATCAGATTTCGGGCATGAGCTGTGTACTGGACAGTCAATCGTGTCCACTTTTGATGCAGATGTCGCCATACTCTAGGCAAGGACCAAAGAATGGATGGTTAAGTCATATCCAATCTGTGACTGTTTCTCACCCTGTCGAACAAAGGGCAAGGATCAATGTGCAGACGATTAAGTCACAACATCCATTTTGAACCGCTCTTCTAGTCGAATTATGGTCAGAGCTTGTGAATAAAAGGTCATGTCGTGTTCATTTAGAGCTGGATGGTCAGTCACGTCTATTTTGATTTATGTTCTCCTGTCAGACCAAGGGATTGATTAGCTCAGGAGCAGTCGAGTCATAGTCATCTAGCTTCTTACTCCTCTTGACGGATCAAAGAAAGGTGATGGAGAATGAATGGTCAAGTCACACTCATTCGTGGTTCATTATCCTATCCATGCTCTGGTTACCGGAGCTATTCAATGGACGTTCATGTCACATCCATTTATGGTTGGTGTGGATTGATACTGACCTTCGATCCATCGGCATGATATAGAAAGTTTGGATCGATATTGCTTGTTGATCCGATGGCATGATAAAGTCCGTTAACCGTAACTTCGGATGTCATTCCTATTAGTTTTGTATTAAGGCCTCCATGTAGTTACTGCCTTAAGTCGTAAAGAACAGCAAGCTTTAGCTATAATGAACTGTCGTATTCAGCTTTCAGTAATTTGTACTCCTACCTCCAGTCTTGGGTTAGCGGAGTTAGTTCGTGGATGGTCGAATTCCATTTGTAATAAGTTCATACTCCTCCTGTTAAATTCAGTTCAGAGTTTATGGAATATTGAGTAGTCGAACCGCACTCATCTATTTATTTATACTCATATACGCACTTTAGGGATAAGAGTTTGTTTGCGGATGGTCGAATCGCACCCAATTTGTGTTTATGCTCCAGTCCACACTCTGGGGACTTAGAGTTATTCTGAAAAATGGTCAAACCACATTTTCCATATTCATTTCTTCTTCCCCCTAGTTAGGGGCAGAAGTCGAAGAGTGGTCAATCGTATCATGTTCACTCTTACATGGAGTTCTGCACGTTGAATCATGGGAAGGAGCTGATTAGCGGATTGTCAAGTCACATCCGTTCTATGTTTTATATTTAGCCTGTTAGTTTATAAGGGAGAGTCAATAGATGAACGGTCGAACCACGTTCATTTTCTACCTATATTCTATCCACGCTCCGAGGACCAGATTTTTTTGATGACCGGTCGGTTACACCCATTTGGTGTTTATACTCCAATCCGCACTAGGGGACCAGAGTTATTTGCTGGACGGTCGAACTGCGTCCATGTCTTGGTATGGATTTTGGGCTTGTAGATGTTTGGGCAAGGCTTGAATAGTTCGCTATACTTTAGGCGTGAGCAAGGTCGTGGGTGGACGTATCACATCCTCCTTCGATTGGACAGTCGAACCACGTCCAATTTTAGCTTGGGCTCTAAAACTACCCCTAAATCTAGGGTAGGAGTCGATGCATGAACGGTCGTACTGCATCTACTTTTATTCAGATCCTGATTCCGCTGAGCCTTGGGAGTAAGATGAGTGTTCTGGCGAACTTAGAGCTTGAGTAGAGGAGCAGATGGTCAAATCGCATCCACTTTGAGTCGTGTGTTGGCCCGCTAGTCAAAGGCAAGAGTTGAGGAGTGGACAGTCAAACCGCATCCACCCTTTATGGTATTTAAACTCCATACCATGCTAAGGGACCAGAATTAATCAATGGACGGTCGAACCGCATCCATCTTTTTGTGTTTATACTCCAGTCTATGCTCTAGGGACCAAAGTTTTATGATGGGTGGTCAGTCACACTCGTTTGATATTTATACTCTAGTACGTGCTCTAGGGACAAGAATTGGTCAATGGACGGTCGAACCGCATTTATCTTTTTGTGTTTATACTCTAGTCCATGCTCCAAGGACCAAAGTTTTATGATGGGTGATCAGTCACACCCGTTTTTGATTTATACTCCACCTGTCAGGTCATGGTAAGAGTCGCCAAATGAATATTTGAGTTATGTTCATTTGTGGGAAGGAATTCTATGCCAAGTGTCGAGGACAAAAGTTGGCAAGTGGATGGTTGATTCACGTTCACTTGGTGATTAAGTGATGGATGGTTGGACCACATCCATAGTCCATGCTTGGGTTAGACGGTCATGTCTTATCCAATTTGCTTCGTACTCCTCCTAGCAAGTCAAGGGAGAGAGAGGTTGGGTGGACGATCAAGTCACATTCACCTCACATTGTAGTCGTGTCCTCATGTCGAGGGTGGCAGTTAATGAGTAGATGGCCAATCATGCCTACTTTAAGTCGAGCTCCCAGACTGCCACTTTAGTTGGACCTCGATCTTGCTAAGCTTTGAGAGAGTTATAAGTATTTTGGCGAACTTCAAGTATGATCTGGGGAATTGATGGTCGGGTTGCATCCACTTTAAGTATTTCTCCAGTCTTCAAGTCAAGCGTAGAGGTTAATGAGTGGATGGTTAGTCATGCCCACTTTGTATTAGATTCTTACCTTGTCAGGCTCTAAGTAAGGCATAGATATTCTGTCAGAATTAAAGCACAGAGTAGGAAGTAGATGGTTGAGTCACATCCACTTTCCATTTCAAGTCCTTGCCCCCAAGTCAAGGGCATATGGTAGCCAATGAGAAGTTGAATCATGCTCGTCTTGATGATTCTCCAAAGGTCCAATCATGGTTCGTGAAGGTTGGATGGCATCCAACTCTAAGTACTTGGTCACCTACATCGTTTGAAAGTAGTTTAGTTCAAGTTGGTCATCGTTCACAACATAATTGAGACTGAAAGAAATCTTATTGATAAGTGAAGCAGCATCGTATGCTCGCTATTCCACTTCGCCCCAGCCCTTCCCAGTTGGAAGTCGACTATAGGTGGTCCAATTAATAATTAAAGTTCTTTATTGGTTGGATATTCCCTGCCTGCCATCCTATGGGGCTTGCACATATTGCTGAAACTTTCCTTTTCGAATCAGCTTTTCGATAACCTCTCAGAGATTTCTACAATCACCGGTGTTACGACCGTGTGTATCTTGAAATATATAACATTTCCCAGATTTCTTATGGGTTCTGGTGGACTCTCCCGAGGTTGGTTTCTAGTACTGCTCCATGTCATGAGTTTTCAAGTAGATGTTTTCGACTGAATCGTTCAAAGGAGAAATATGAGTCGAATTTTGGGATATTAGGTCATCTCCTAGAATCTGAGTCCTCATTTAAAGCCTTAATGCTGCCCTCGCTTTGAATTCCTTCAGCCAACGGGCCTGCATCTTTCTTTCTCCTAGTCTGCTCTACCTCCTCATTGCTTAGGAGCTGATTCACTTTGTAACAGAAACGATCCAAGGTCATAGGAGGCTATCCAGCTTACCAGTCGCCAAAGTCTATCTTGGGATCGATTCCCTTTATAAACGCCATCAGTATGATATTCATGCTGGGAATGCTCACTTTATTGATAATGACATTGAATCTTTATAGGAAGTCTTTGAGTGACTCACCTGGCGTCTAGAACAAATTGGATAATGACATCACATCCTTGGTGTGAGTCGCATGCATCCGGAGTTGCTCGACAAACTTCTGATCCGGTTGATTGATGAGGATATGGACCTGGGTGGTAACTACGTAAACTGCATGGTTGTTATTCTTTTTAGGAATATGGGAAAACATTTTCATTCGATGACATCCATTGCTCTAGTGGGATCCATGTGCCACTCGTACTCCACTAGATGTTTTCAGGGGTCTATGTTCATAGAACACGCTGGCATGGTCGGCACATTGAATCTCTTTATATTTCTGCATGCTGAACGGCTCTGATAAACAGGCTTCGACTAGGGAGATACTCCAATTGTTGTCAGTCCAGTCCGTTCTCAAGTTATGGCTTCTTGTAATACTTGTGAATGTTCTATGCATGATTTTCCAACATTTGAATGGTTGAGAATGTCGATCGAATGGAAAATTGGTTGGGATGGGGTCGCTGATCGGTGATGATCCCCAAACTTTCACCCAAATGGGGTGCGATCCACATAAGGTAGTAAGGAAGGCCTCTTGAGGTTGCAGACTAAGATTCAAGTCATTTGGAGTGCATATGCCTAAGTTATGACCTAAACAAGATGGACCGGTATTGACAGATTGGTGATAATTTACTTGGAGTCCAACTCGAGAAAATTTTCTATTTGCTTAGAGTCAACCCTTAGTTCGCTTGGAGTTGCTGAATTTGAAGTGCTGAGTTGAAAACGAACGGTACTTGGAGTCATACTGGTGTTTCCTTGGAGAAAATCTTGGTTTTACAAGAGTTTGACCTTGGGCTAGAATTTCTTGGGTTTTGTTCATGTCATATCACCTTGGTTCGCTAGCCTTTGGGAGTATCGTTTGAGTAGTAGTTCCTTGTCCATTCCTCGACTACAATTCAGCTGTTGTCGCTTAATTCCCTATGCCCCGGTCAGTCATAGGACATAAGGGAAGTGGATAGAATGCACCAGTCTTTGAGTTGAGCTTCGAATCCAGAATGTAGGGGCACTATGCTATGGCATGGGTTCGGGTGCTTGGCGCCCAAAAAAATTTAGGATCTTTTTTTATGATGGATCGATATGAATCCATTAAAAAGGATCGTACCAGATCCATTTTCGTTTGGATACTTAGAAAAATATTAGACTAGGAACGGATATGGATATGACCAATCAGTTGTAGATGTTGGAGCCATGATCCTCTGGAAAAATGATCGGTTGCAATATGTGTTATGGAGGGATCGATCGGTTGTAGTTGAAACGATCGGTTGTAGTTGTTGAAATGATTGATCGTCGAAGATGTTGGAGTAGCGAACGATATAGAACCACAAAGAATGGATCATACCAGATCTATATTCATGTGGATACTTAACCAAATTTCAAGATTAAATTGATTGGTAGTGGATAGAATGATTGGTAGTGTGGAGTATGGTTGAGGGATCGATCGGTTGTAGTTGAAACGATCAGTTGCAGTTGTTGAAACGATTGATCGTTAAATATGTTGGAGTAGTAATCGATCGTACGCTTCTATATGGATCATCCTCGATCCAATGAAAGTGCCATGTGGCATGTGCAATCCATAGGGTGGGTCCCCTTATGCCTCTACCTTGTGTTTCCAAAGTTGTTTCATCAATTTCCCTTGTATTCGTCAAGTTTTGGAGTGATCAACATCGATTTGTACTAACAATTAGAGTGATCCATAACCATATTAACCCAGTCCGGTCCATTGTTTATAATCGATTACCGTGTTCTCTATCTTCATCAGTAGGTCGTAAGGAGAAAGCTATGACCATTGCCTTCCTAGGAGACATTGTAGGTAGTTTCCTTATAGATTTCTTTCAAATCCTAGTAGAATAAGAAAATTGGTGGTTGAAAGCTGGATCTATCTCGCGAATATGGGAATCCACAAGTAGATGATTAGATCAATCAAGTTGAGAATTCATTTCGCGGTGAAAGCACCAAAATGTTGATGTCAAAAATAGGCATCAACAGTCAATAGAGTCTCGTAGTGATTAAATGATGAATGAAATTAAAAAAAGCAAAGAAAGTGAATGAACACACAGATTTTTTTAGTGGTTCGACAACCTTGGCCTACGTCCACTTTGTATTTTTATTAATCTTGCACTTGATTATGATTACAAGAAAGTTTGGATTAGTAAGGATCCATTAATACAAGAATGAAGAATAAAAATGGCAAACCCGGCCAGCAGAAAGAAGGACCCTCTTTGTGGAGAGTGTTCGTCGTATTTATAGGAGAAGACGGCGAAATATCTTCCTGAAATTTCAGCAGCGAAGTCTCCAGACCCAGAAGTAGTCAAAGTATCGATCGTGGATCCCACATCACTTGTAATAACGATTGGCACCAATCATTTTATTGGCTCCTTTTGGCATGCAATCGATATGGTTGGATCCACTCTTAAATATATTAATGTTCCCAAAGTTTCATGTGTATTCGATCTGTAGATTTTGGGATACTAATCGATCATCGTTGATTTGTACTGTCAATCCGAGAAATCCGTATCCATATTGATTCATGCTGATCCATAATGAAGATGTTCCATGTCTGATCCTTATTGAAGATGGATCATAGCCTGTCCATTTTGGAGATGGATCATAGCCGATACATAATGGAGATGGATCATAGCCAATCCATATTGAAGAAGGATGGTAGCCAATCCATTATGAGAAACGATTGTACCGGATTGTTTTTTGCAGTTGAAGTGTGAAATTCAGACTTAGTCAATTCTAGAATGATATTCGCATGAATCCATATAGCTATCATGCATAGTCTTATCCATAATCGATCTCTAATCCTGTTAACCATCTCTTTAGGCTTTCTGCCTTGATGATCATGAGGTCAAACTTGTCCGGTCAGTTCGGATATAGCCAGGTCAAAATGTCGGATAACACATATCTTCTTTTTTATATCAACCATACTTCTGAGATTTTAAACCAATTTTGGTTTACCAAAACAACTTTATACCCAATTACTACGGTAGCAATCTGTCACTTAGAAACTCGAAAATGAACACCGATGATGCTGCAGTCATTATCGAACTTATTTTTCAATGACCGAAGTGAGTTCAGTGCTTTCAATCTTCTTCAAAATCCTTTTAAAAAATATTTCTATTCAAAAATACTTCCAAATAATACTACTATTATTTCTTCCAAAACTTTGAAAAACCATTTCCAAAAACACCGGGATTTAAAATCTCAAATTCTCAGTCTAAACTCTCTTTTACTTATAACCCACATTTAAAAATTATACTTATATAAATTTCACTTCCTTATATAAAACGATTTCACAAATGTACATTTTTATTTAGATTATAATAACCATCTTTTATTTAAGGTTAAATTTTTAACCCAGCATTATCACCAAACGCCTTATAGTCAAATTGTGAAACAAATTCACAAGGTGTTCATTTCAATGTTCTCATAATTACTATTTACCCAACCTATGCAGCAAAATGGATCAACTACTCCTAACCAACCAAAATAGTCTGGCCATAAATTGACCGGACATAACTACTAAATCAACAAACAATAGCCAATGCTCCTAACCGGTTAAGCATGACTAATCAAACAATAAATGTTAATAATTAAATATTATCATTTCTTAACAAGCAAACACATCATAAAGAACTCTATTAATTTCTAAAAGTATTCTTTTATATATGCAAAATATATTCTAGGTAAAATTATTTCATTTACCCAATTTCAAAATAATACTATGTATATTTGCCTTGCCATGTTTATAAACCCCTAATAACACTACGGCGTCCCACGTACCGACTAGAATTCATAAACACTGAACCGATAAATCGATACAATATAAAATAGTTTTGTAGCATTAACAAATATGCGCTCATGTATACTACACTCAAACTTATCCTAGGGTCTCATTTACCCTATCTCAAATGAGTTAACCTCACCAAAGCCTAGGTGTTCACTAAACCAAAGCGCTACCACATGTAACGACCCATCTTATTTGACCTTTAGAAGTCGATACTAATACATCCACGGTATTCATGTGCTGAACTTCTAAGTGTTGAAAAGGAAGATTGTTCGAGAAAAAGAAAGAAAAGGCAAAACAAAATCTCACAATGTGACGAGCAATCTATAATATAACAGTGATCTTTACAAAAGAAAAAACTAAACTATGTTATACATATATATCAATCAGAGTCAACAATAAATCAACAGCCTGGACAATTATAACACCCTATCCTCACAATTGCTGATAAATATAAATAACCAACGCAGCGGAAATAGAATATACAAGAATACGTCTTAGAGGCATCCATCTCGTCTCCAGAAGCACCAAAGCATCCAAACTAAATCTAAAAATATAATCAGTCTGACCCCGAGCATTATTAAAAATAACATCCGAATTAGTCTGGTAAACCAACGTGAGAAATCACACCTCAAATGGATTTTTAATGTTATAAAACCTTTCAAAATAAAGGTATCTCGTAACACAAATGGGTTTTTACCATACGATATCCAAAAAAATTCATATAGGAAATCTAGTGATATTATAATAATGTCTAAGGCGAAAATATCAATAATGAAGTAGATGTGATGCTCGTGAGTGTACATCACAACAATAATATGTATATAATCAAAAACCGTTAAGGCACGTTCGCTAATTGAGTAGGATTCCATGGAGGTGCCCTTAGTACTTCGAGAACGGTCCTCTTACATAAGGATTAGAGTTATCCTTCTGAAGCAACAGTACATCCCAAGTGATGTACAATAGGAAATACATAGCTGGCCCTAAAAACTATTATGCCAAATGCATTGCTCCATGCATGCATAACAACCGTAAGTAACCCGAGGAAGAAGACAACTGCACCCATATAGGTTAGCTAAACCTGTGGCCATGCATCCTATCTCTAGTTTTAGTCATTACCGCAAATGAGGCTACATCTGGCATTCCAGCTCATGCACCATCACTGAAACAGCTCACGGAATCCCACATGGATTCTCATACCCAAATGGGTCTCGAGATCACAAATAGATTCCCACATCTTAAAAATAAATCTTGAAATCACATATGGATTTCCAAACCCCACAAGTCCTGGAATCACACATGGATTTCCACATCTCAATAAAGATCTTGGAATCACACATTGATTCCCATACACCAACGAGTCTCGAAATCACACATGGATTCCAATATCCAAAACAAAACTCAGATCTCCTTCAAGCATAGAACCCGTATATGGTATTGGAGTGGTTATGGTTTCGAGTCATCTCTTACGAGTACACTCCCCTACTTACTAGATGTTCTAAAACTAATCGATCGATTTCTGGAATGCTCAATACTAGTTCTTTTGGAAATAATCAGACAACAAATAATAGCGGGAATCACCCTCTAACCATTTATATGGACGGATCACCTCATCATTTGTCCTAGAAGAATAAAACAAGTTTATACGTATAGTATAACACCACTAACGGTAATGTACCATATAATCCTCATGTTTCTCCTAGATATTTTCAGGGTTAAAATAGTACGGTGTTAAGTGGGGAATATTTCTATACCACCAAAATTAAGAAGGATTACATATCTAGACCAAGATTGGATATTCGGTTATTTAACTATTAAATAAACAAACATTCATACAGAAGTTACATTTTCCATGGAAACCACTAAGCCTCTTAGATTAATTTTTCAATAATCCTCTATCCAAAATATTTATCAAAATATTCATATACTATTTACAAACGATTCTTTCCAAAAGTTTGGAAAACCTTTTTCACATACATATAAAACAGTATAAGTATATTCACCAAACATTAAGAGATATTTTCTATTTCAAAATGATATTAAAATGGACATATAAATAACCCAAAACACCAATCTTTCCATAAATCTCTTTCATTTTATAAATAAAAATATCCTTTATAAATTTTCAGAACAATTTATAAAACTTTCCTTTTAAAATCGCTAATCATTGATAAACCTTTTTTCTAAAATCATTCAAACCCAACTTCTTTTCAAATTCCAACCTCTTTAAAATTTATAAACTCCTTTAAATAATTCTTTTTATAAAAGAAATCCTTTTTATAAACAATTTACTATTTAATTATAATAAACAAAAATTTTAACATCAAAAGGGTAAATTTATAACATTTTTAAATAACATAATAATAAACTTTAAAACATTTTAAATAATATAATACTTAAATTTTTAAAACCTTTTAAATAATATAATAGTTAACTTTAAAACATTTTATTAAATATAATAAAATAAGTTTAAAAAACTTTCAAAATAAAATTAATCAACTTTCCAGCAACATTTCTAATGAAATAATTAACTAGTCTTAAATAATCAGTAGTAAAATAATTCACTATTTTAAATAACTTTGATAAGTAGTTATTATCTTTAAAAAACATTAATAAAATAATTAATTTCTAAAAAATTATAAATATAATAATTAACTTTACTAAAGAAATAGTTTTACCTTACACTTTGTAAAATAATAATTAAACAAAACACTTTATTAAAATAATAATTAATAAAACACTTTACTTCAAATTATAAAGTTTGAAATTAATTTAAATCCATAACTTTCCAATTTCAGAAAAAGGCTTAACGACCACAATGGTACTTAAATAAGCTACCATCAAATTTAATTTAACCTCTCAAATTAAATTATAGGTATTTACATAAGTAAGCATATATGTAAACCAGATCCATGATTAACAATCAATTGTTAACACATCACTTATCCAATATAAATCAATTGTCACTTAAACGAATATCTAAATTAATATAATAGCAGAAAGGGAATTCTATTTCTACTACTAACTCTTTTTTTTATCTTGAATCACGTTGTACTTAATCCTCAAAAACACATTCTTTTTTTCTGGTTTCTTATTCTACTAATCTCTTTCGTTTATTATTAGATGGTGTTTATTTGGCCAAATAGATAACACCAAAGAAGTATGCTTAAATTAATTATGTTATTATTTAAAAAATGTAATTATATTAAATCGGTAATATTTTATCACTTTTTACTTATTTCCATTTTCAAAAATGATATTTTATCCAACAACACTATCAAAAAATACAACATCGAAGCAAGCAATAGATAATTTTTATCTATTATATATCATTACTGATAAACCAAAAGGTGAATTTAACTCACCAAAATTCCAGTTATCACCGAAGAGTTTCAGTTCCATCTAAAATCGAACTGCATTAAATTTTAGCTTGAAATTCTACAAGCTTCAATTTCCATCAATCTAATTCCAAAAGGTAGGTATCAATTTCATGATTACAACGCGATTAATTGTGTTTGATTTAGACCTTGTATGAACAAGATATACAATTTATAAGTAATCGATTATAAATAATATTAATTACTTCACTAATTACATTTTAAACAATAATTACCCTACAAAACCATCTTCTCCAAATACAAAATCTCCCGCCTAAGACTCCAGCCAAACCCACCGTCACCGACTACCTCTCTCCTTATGAGGACCCGTTTCTTCGACCCTCGGAAACCGACACAAATACATCCTCGGTATTCGCGTGCCGCAAATCTGATGTCAGAGAGGCGGTTCCTTAAGGGTAAAAGGAAAATATACATAGAACAGAATCTTATACTAATGGAATTACATATATTATTTCAATATATAAAATCTTTACAGTGAAAATTTTAAATACATTTATCAAAGTTAAACATGGACAGATATAAATCTCTGTCTGTAAAAAAGCGGAATACGATAGTACATAAGTGCATTGGGAAAGAGGTAATAGTCTATTGAAGAATCTTCTAACTCCATGCTCTGAGCTCTTTCAGATTTCTTCTAACTAAACCTGAGTACTAGGCTGCCCAAAAAAATAGGACACCTAGAGTTTAAGGAAAAGGAAATAAACTCCGACTCGGTCATGGGACTGGTGTAAGAAACTCAAAATACGAGTGTTTGAAAACAAAAGGTATCTCAAAAGAGCACACCACACATAAACACGGAACGGCTTTTTACCTTATGATAACCAAAACATTTTTACGTGGAAATTTGGTAATATCATTTTTAATGACATTCTTTTGAAAACATTTGCAGGTAAACTTATGAATCTTAGCCGAAATTGTTACCATACAAAACAAAATTGAAGGCGCTTATTGGAGATTGTATTTCCAACTGAATAGCAAGGTAAGGGACTACCTCCCGTACAGTGCATTTCTAGAGGAATGCACCTGAGGTCCCTATGTTGGTCCTTGTGCAAATTAAGACTGGCCTATCCAAAAATTACCCGAATAGCATCAAGTATTACATCACCTGGCCGTTACCGACCTATCTGAGACGTCTCATAGCATACACCACTTAATTTAAACCCGACGTTATAGCAGGTAGAAATTTTATAGATGTAGAAGGTGATTTCATACCCTGATTGGATGCGAGCCACTTAGCCTTAAAGCATCCTATGTTTCACTATTCCCGGGTGTGAGGCTTTGAGGTAACGATTACCTTTTATATAGAACATATTCCACTTTGAATTCCACTTTTCCATTTCACAATCGCACAACTGATTTCTACAAAGATATAACTCCTGAGCTCGTACATCTTAGGAAAGGGTGTTAAGCTAAGAGAAGTTGTCTTCTCGGCCACCAAATAGATGAAATGTTCATAGAGATCAATCAATATGATCTAAAAATGCAACGTCAGACATTTGTCCATACAAGTTGTCCAGGAATAGGACAAACCGAAGGTACTTTCCTACTACATCCTATCGGGAACTGCCTTAGGATTAGTAGCGAATAGTCGTCATGTTTTGAAGATTTTCAGAATGAAGGGGCCACTGCTATATATTTATCTCGGGAGCTACCCAGAGATTATCAACAAGTAATCCTTTCGAAATGAAGATCCTTTATCTTCCAAAATTTTGGTCTTCAGTATAATATCTTCATTTTTGAATGCGTAAATTGGTTAGAAGTGGTTTTTGGATACAAATCACGCAAATCCGACCCCGGTTCCTTCAAACCAATCATCGATAAAATGATTGTTTATAAATAGTGATTAATATTCCATTAATTAATATCTTTTTATTTAAAATATCTTCTAGAGATATTTATCTTTTGAAAGCCATTTCTTTTCAGAATATATGGAATTCATTAAAACTCTCTTTGTTAAATTCTTCGATTTAATTAAACACTTTTTAAAACTTAGAATAATTCTAAATCATTTTACATTAATTTTAACAAAGATTTCTCAACTCCAAAACCGTAACTTTTTAATAAGTTGAAACCATGTTGTCTAAGATGGTAAATCCAAATTAGTTAATATTTGAATGAAACGGATCCATAGAAATCGTTTAAATTATACTTAATGTTAATTTCCATATTCAACAAGCACTTTCCATCGAATAATGGTGAAATCATCTTTTAAATTCATATAAGTAGTACAAGTTCCATACTTGAAATTTAATATCAATTATAAGAAGGTTATCTTTATACAACCCAGGTTATTTAAAGTTGGGAAATTAATCTTTTATACTTAACTCGTTTCCGGCATTTCGACCTTAACTAACACTCGCCTAAATAAGGCCAGGTGAGCCAGGGCACTGGTTGCTCCTGAACATCTCCTTAGTTTAGGCACCTCAACTAGATCTCACGAATAGAAAAATCAGGTGTACTAGTCGGCTTATTAGAGCCAAGATTAAAACAATTGCTTATAACAGCTTTTCTTTAATTCATTTATTTAAATCCTTTTAAATAAATCATTAAATCTTCAAATCATCTTTAAAACATTAATTATTCATATAAAAATATTTAAAAAATATTTGGTAAATAATTGTTAAATTCAAAGTTATATTTCAAAAGTTGTTGAAAATCGCTGCAAATAGTGCTGCCAATAATGTTTTCAAAGTTTTATTGACCAAAACGACTTTTCTATTATTTGAAAATTTCTTTATACAACTCAAATCTCTTTTAAAAAATATTGAAATATTTATTTATATTTTTCTTTATTTTTAAAGCATTTAAAAATATTAAATTTTAAGAAATCATTTTTTGGATTCTAAACGGCAAAACCGCAATTATTTGAAAACTTGTTTTACTTATATTTTAAAATCTACAAAATGAAATCTTTATTTTCTTCCTTTCTTTGAAAACTATGGATATAATAGTTTGAAAAATTCTTATTACAAAGAATTCTGAGCTATATTCCACTTTATATACTCATTTAACTTTTGCGGCACGACCTCGTGAACTACCGCTACGCGACACGCCTAGTTTTGACTCATTTTCCAGTTTCCATTCAAAATTCATCAATTCAAGTTTATATGTTTATAAAACATTTTCAAATCAATTTCAAGTCATTTTAAAAAAAATTAATGATTCCATATTACTTTATAATTTGATTCGGAAAGTGATTTCCTTGTGTAATATCGACGTGTATTTAACATGACTTGTTTATATGCCCAAACAACAATATTTTCACAATATCCAAACATGATAAATAATCATTATAAACAACCATAGCATCTAATATATGTATATATAATATAAATAGAATTTCTAACTTTATATATAACATATATAACTTTTTATTGCTAATTACTTTCCAAATCTCCGCTAATTACTGTAATTCATCCAACAAACGTCTTAAGCATTTCAATAGTCATGTTAAACATTTATAACTATTTATAAAGATTTAAATTAGGAGTTCTCACCTTCATTGGATATCGTATTGACTAGATTTAGCTATAGCTTCGCTAACTCAAACTAAAATTCTACGAACTCGATCCCCGAAGCCTTGAAGTGGCTCGACCTTGGTCCTTGGAAGCTCTAGTGCTTATGACCAAGCATGGAGGTGGTGGTTTCTCATGGACAAGGTGGTGATTGATTATGAAGTGTTTGAGGAGTATATACTACTATATATACTATATAAATTTGATTTATTTCCACAAATAGTTTCTTCATTATTTTATGAAGTGGAGAAGCCTTGGAAATAGCTTTGAAATGAGGAAGAAGACGAAGAATAAAATTTAGGAAATTATGAAGAATGGGTGGGGTATTTTATAGGAAAAATTTGGAATCAAAATATCTTAACATGAAATTACCAAACTACCTTTGCCATCACTTCCAACCCCCCACCCCCCCCCCACCCCCAAGCATGCATGACAGCTGCCCCCTCCTCTTAGCCATGTGGTGGTGGTGGTGGTGATGTGATATGGTGTAAAGTTGATTTTATGTTTGCTTTTAAAGTAATTATTACTCTAGATATTTATTAGATTACCTTATGTAAATATATATTTACTTTCTACTCTTATCATGTGTATATCTGCATGAAAATGTGTGTATGTGCATGTCACAAATGTGTACAAGTCAGTTGAATAACGTCGTATAACTTATATACGTCAAACCGTTACGGATTCTGATCTTTGGTCGTATTTTCATTTATTAATTAACTTGTGTGTATATATATATAAACAAAGTTTTAAACCTATTTTATTATTATTATCCATGAATTAAAATGATCTTATTTGATTTATAAAACCATATAAATCAATATTAAACAATTATTTACAAATAGTGTTATTATATCGATAAACCAATATCGATTTATCTTATAATTTCAAATCTTATTTATAAATTTATAAAACTATCACATTTGGTTTATTATCACATTATTTCTATTATAAATGAATTATTATCATTTAAAAACATTTATTTGAATATTTACAATAATCATTAAATCTTAATTTAAAATTATTAATTAATTATTATATATACTAGCATCACTAATGATGTCATAAATCAATTAAATTTTTGTAAATATATTAGGTTTACCATTTTTATTTATGGTTCAAACAATATTATTGGGTTATAAATCCTTATATTTGAATTTTTCTAAAATAATCTTAATTTATTAAAGTGATGAATTTGCGGGTTGTTACATTCCTCTCTCCGCTTCTAGTCCACGAAACCTAAAATCGACGCCATCGTTGATCTCCCCTCTCCTTTCTCTCCGCAAAAAACATTGCCACTCCTTACTCGGCTCCACCGCAAGTTTTGTGACTTGCTTTATACAAGCAGCTACAGTGCATGAACGCACTTCCAATCCAAAAGCTGCACTACTCAAAAACTCGGCCCTAGAAGCTCCATCACTACACGAGCACAAATCTAAGCTCCATTCGTCGAATCGCTGACTAAAACTCCAAAAACCCTAAACCCTAGCTCAATAATACTCGCTTGATTCACTGTCAATCGCCAAAAAGAATGTCACACCATCTCATAACACATCGACAAGAAGATCTTGGCTCAAAGAACCTAAAGATACATGTTTTAGATTTTTTTATTGACTATACAAGGAGAAACTGATTTTGAAATTCTTGAACTTATTTATTTTCTTTGATTAGAGCAAAATGAAGGACAGTAGACAAAAAGTGAAGAGAGAGCGTGAGGTGTTGGAATGGTTAAGAGTTGACTTGTATTTATTTGTGATTGTCGGCATTTCGCCGCATAGATTTTTATTCGCGTACGGACCCCGAACGAAAAAACAAAAATACAGTTGCATTTAGAATAAAGACATGACTCCAAAATAATAATAATATACATGAGTTATTGAATTCTGCAACATCACAAAAAGAAAATAGTGTAGTTTGTCGATAAATCGTCAAACAATAATTTCAATATTTTTCAAATTAAAAATTATGAAAAAATCAAATAAATTAAATTAAAAAACGTCAATAAAACCGGATCATTATAATAAAAATAGATTTCCTAATTACTTATTCCAACCATTTATTATTGCAAATAAATTTAAAAAATGAATTCAGCATTATTATTTATAAATCAAAGAAGTTAAATAAGGCTATTAAGTCCATTAAATTAACATTCAATTGAAAATTCCAGCTATTTGAAACACTATTCAAATAATAATTCACAATTCAAATATTTAAAATAATCCCTGTAATTTAATTCAAGTTTTAAAGCTTTTAAACCAATATTATAATATTTAGAATTAATTAAATATTTAAATTCAATGACCAAAATCCAGGTTGTTACATAAAAAACCGTAGGATTTTGATCACTAAGATGCCAGTTTGTTCGGTTTACTTAAGTGAAACTTATTTGATATCATTAAATGCTAAGGACAACCGAATATATTTCTACAAAGAATTCAGGGCAATCTTGTAGTAAAAGGCTTTTCTTTAAGATGTTCGACCTTTTCAAAAGAGAAAGCGAAAGTTTTAGAATGGTAGTAATATTAGCACGGTTGGGATGAAAAGAGTGAATGGTCACATACGCTTCATAAATGAAATTGGTTAAAATATTTGTAAAAGCTTAATAGGGAACGATAAATATGATTTCTATTTCAAGTGTATTTTTCTTACAGGTAAATGTTCCCTATAATATTTATTTCTTTAAGTTTGGGATATTTAATCTAAATCTCTTAACTCTAAATTAGTTACAATAAAAGAAATGAATAATCCATAGTTGAGCTTCACTTTCCAAGCGTCGTTATTGTAACATCGGAAATAGTGGGAGCATACAATATATGTCATTTTCTAATGAGGACATCAAGTTTGAAAATTCGATTCCATGTATGGCAGAATATTATTTATGAAACAATAACTATTTTTCAGTTTGATTGAACATGCATGTAATTTTGTTTAAATATGAATATTATGTATATTCATTATAAAACAAATCTATTTTTGTATTTCGATAATGGTATATGTCTTCATAGCAATATTTATTTACTAGCTATAAAAAATACATTTAAAAATTTAGCAATTAACTTTGGAATTATAGATTAAGCTGTATAATTGAGAAATATTTCTTTAATCATATGGTATTTGTGAATTGTATCTCAAATGAATAAGGCCAAAGCACCCATTCGATTGGAATAAAAATAAGAGTTAGTGAACACTTCGGATTGATACCTGTAGATGTATACAGTCCAAAGTGCAATGATATAAAATTGCATCCCCTTACTTTGTTAAATTTACCGATGAATTATCTAATATACGAACATGTGTATTTGATACACTAGTTAGATATTTATAGTAAGTTCATAGAACATAAATGTAACGACCCGTAAATTTCAACGGTTTTAATAACGTTATTAGTTAAAATTTTGCGAAATTTTAAACGATAAAATTTTGAAATAAAAATTTAATATTTGTAATACGTCTATTTAAACATAGCAACTGGTAAATTTTCGTCTGAAAACATGGAAGTTTATTTCGCGCGTAAATTCACTTCAATTTAATCAGTTAAAAAGCAATGAAAATTAATGTTTTAGAACCTAAATATTTTTACATAGAAAAATTCTAAACCATCTTCTGAGCAAGATTTCAGTTTGTCGTTTTTCCAAATTCGGACATCTTTGGCTCCGTCGTTCTTATTTTCTGCAAAATAGCAGTATTCTGGTACCGATATCGATTTTTATCGGATGATCGTACCAGTGATTTCTATATACCGTTTTGATCGTCTCGTCGTGCCGATCTCTACGGTATATTCGATTGCCAAATTCGGAGTTCGTTGTACGTTGCACTGTACGTAACACTTACCGTATCGGTACCTTCAATTTTTTTTTTGTAAAACTAATAGCCGTGCTTTGTTTCCATTGATCTGTAAACGCATGCACTTCCTGTCCCTTCAATGTCGTGCACTGTTTTGTTTAGAAATTGTTTATATCCTACCCATTCCCTAGGCCTTTTTACTTGGAAACCTTTGCTCTTCTTTTAATAAAATGATATTTAAACATAAAGCATAGAACGTTTCATTTCTTCATGCCTGTAGCTTCCTTTTCACATGAAATAAAAATTGACATCACCTTCTTCCTTACTCATTTCCATCCTCTAAAAAAAAAATATAGACAGCCGTGCCCAGCTTCCTTCAAGCAAGCACGACAACCCACATCTGAACCCCCTTGTTCGCCACTCCTCTCCTCCTCTTTGTCGATGCCCTCCATCACTCGACTGCCGAAGCACCTCCCTCTTCCCTTTACTGCATCTTCCCTTCGGACCTGACCCACCTCGGCAACGGCCACCGCCCTCCTCCGCATGCAGCGCGCCACCCACTCACCGTTCATCCCATCGGCCAGACCCGAGTTCACGCCTAACCCAACCGTCCCCTGCCTTACCTCCTCCGACCCGCTCCTCACCTCGCGGCTTCGCCAAACCACCATCACCATTCCAGTAGCCCAACCACCGTCTGCCACACGAAGCCATGCTCGCCTGCTTCTTCTTCCTCCTTCCACTCTTGTCCCTTGAACCGTGCTTCATCCCCTAGCTTGGCCAAGTGTGAGGTATAAACAAGCTTTCTGTTCATTTATATATCAAAGTATAGTTGTTAGAAATTTGTTTACTGTGCATATATATATATATAGTGTTGGGTACTCATATTCAAGCTACAGTTATAAAAGTTAGTTTTGCTTGAATCTGTTATGGACTTTAAGATATGTTATATTTTTCATATTTTATTGTAAAGTGTTGTTATAGTTTTTAGAGTGTTACACATTTGTCTTTTTCTTTTCAGTATCGGTTTAGGAATTTTCTCAAAAATTAACAGTTAAGGTCAATTATAGCATTGTTCTACCGCACAAAGTTACCTTCCTTCCTTAATATACGTTCAATATTCTTTGGGTTTTTTTTTTATTAATAAGCATATGTTTATTATTATTATTTTTAGATCCCTTCTACTGTATTCCTAAATCCATATCATTTTTTTTAGTTGAAGTTCTTTTGTTTATCTTGATGTAGTATGAATCATGTACTGTTTTCCAAACTCACCTACGGTTTATAAATTGTTCTATTGTGCACTGTTGAGTTTCGGCTATAACATTTATATAAGTTGTATAAGATTTTATATCAAGTTGTTATCACATATGTATGGTATACGTATGTACTATACTAAACTAAGCTTATTGATTTTATTTGTCATTTTATCTTCAGCATATATACTTGTCTTTATGCATAGGTGAAATGTTTACATGTAATAATAATGTATTACAATAAATATTTCAATACGTGTGAGTTTTGGAAAAATATAATAATATGTATGTTTGCTGCATATATTCACGTAGTTGTTGTATAAGTAGGTATTGGTTTTAAACATAAAATATATCTTTGATTCTTAATAACTTGAGTTTTATAAACAATGGTTTTGAAGTTTTAGATTTTTAAGGTCGGTCTTAAACTAAAGTGTTGAAAATAAAATGTATGTAATATAATAATGATGAATATATATTTTCAGTTTATATCAAACTGATTTGATTTGTTTTGTTCTCATCGTTTCCTATCTATCAGCTTCGCTCGTCAAATTCATACCAGTCTAGCTTTGCTTTATGATTCGTGCCTGGATCGTAACTCAAATTTCGGTGTGCGTATTCGTGTCATCTCCTGTTATCTCTAGCCTCGAAAGGTGAGCACTCACTCACGATTAACGTTCTTTTATTTATTAAATCTGATTTCAATTGAAACGACAATTGAAATATACTGCTGTTAGTTAATTACACTGTTATATATGCTATTGCCTGTATCAGTTCACCTGTGACATCTGACACCATTATCTGTTAATTATTTATGCGATGATAATACAGTTTGGCTGATAATTGATTGATTGTTGATGTTTATATTGGACGTTAAATTGTTAATGTTAAAATGATAAATAGCATGAAATTGAACTTGATATAGGATAATTAAATGTTAAATTTGATTAAATGACATTTGTATAATATGACCCCTTTATCTGTTAAATTTATTGACACGTAGGATTGTTTAATTACATTTTGAACCACTGAATGTATGTTGTTAAATTGATGATGTATGAAATTGTAAATAGATGACAAGTGAAAAACCGTAATGTAATAATCTTTAATCTACTTGAAATGATAGAGTAGATTCTAGAAATAATTATATTAATTCGTACAAATAACAATGCGAATTAATACGGTTATTTCGGGATTATTTGAATTGATTATTTGATTGTTATTGTTTGTTGTTATTGCTTGTTTATTTACTTTGACACCATCCCAGTTATCACACTGCAAGTTCCCTTAATGCTCTGATTTTGAATTGAATTGGAATCGGGTTGAAATGATAAATACCCAAAAATTTAACTTTGACCTAGGATAGAAAATTTAATATAAAACCCGATTGGTCAAATAATTTGATTTAAAAATAAAACGAAGATTTTATTTAGATAAATAATATGGTTTTGAAATAAAGTTGAAATTTGAATTTTTGATGAACGGAAATGTTAATATTTAATAATATGAAACAAAATGTTAACAATGTAATTGATGGAAGAATGCTGTTTAATTTGAGAAATGATATAAATTAAGTTTGAAATTATTCAACTTTGAAATGATTTAATAATTAAGTTGAAATTATAATTAAATTTGAAAGTATAATTAAGTTTGAAATTATTAAACTTTGAAATTATTTAATAATTAAGTTTTGAATTATTTAATAATTAAATAAGATTGAATTATTTAATGATTAAATTGAAAGAATTCTTTAATGACTAAAATTGAACTTTTGAATAAGTGAATTTTACTTCGTAAATAATTGAAATTGAGTTTTCTTGATTAAGTATGGTTTTTGGAAAATTATTTAAGAAAGTAAATAAGTGAAATGGAATTTCTTAACAAGAAATAAAATGTGATTTATTGAAATAATGTAAGACTTGAAATTTAAAGAATTTGGTTTGATGAATTTAATTTAATTAAATTAAATTTATAAGTTTTGATATAATGAAATTGAATTGAATAATTGATTTAATGAATTGGAATTTAATAGAAATTGTTTTGAATGATAAAGTAACTTAACGAATATTGAATGAAATCGACAAATGAATTTAAATTGATTTGAATGTTGAATTAAATTAATTTAAATGATTTTCGGAATGAAACTTATATACGAACTTGAATTGATATTTGAATTGTTTTAAATGAATATGGAAATTGAATTATAAGAGTTTGAAATGGTAATTTGAATGTTTTGAAACGTAAATTATTGGAAATTGATTTAGAAAGGCAAATGAAATGTTGATTTACGAATTCTAATTGAATTGAAATTGATTTGGTTTTTGAAATATATAAATGACCAATCGGTGTAATAATTACGGAAGTTATTAAAGAGACCGGGATCGGTAATGGATATACTCTCTATCTAAACCGAAACCACTTTAATAACTATACGCGGAGTGATGATCCAGAATGAAGTGGTTGGATTGATGTACGTGATGACTGAAGAAAGTGAACGATGATGGATAGCCTTGACACTTGTGTCAAATTGGAAATGACTAAAACAGGAGCTGTGCCGGGCCAATGGAGGATTGATACCTCAAGTGGACACACTTCTTCGAACTACTTATACTTATTGTCGATTGGTGCACCCTTGATTTTGGGAGTGTTGTTTCACGGTGTTGCGGGCGCTGCGGCGTTGCGTTCTCACCAGCCCGGATCAGGCGAACGGTAGTATCACTACCTTGGGTATAGCCTCATGTGCCTTGTCATACTTGTATTCCATTTATGCGCGACCACTACGAATTTGTTTTGTACCTTGAGTATATGGATTGCCCTCTGGTGACTTCCGGTTTTGGGGAAACTACGGTCTTGTATATGCTTGTGGGAATAAAAATGTGTTAAGGGTGGAATGGGCCATGACTTAACGCTATTTTGATATCTTTATATTACTGATAGACATTATCTACTTATCGTACACTACTACATAGTAGATAGTTTAACGGATCCTTAAAGGATGGTTATTCCAAACATCCTTTGAGTTACTTGTATTTCAATTGCTATTTCACTTGAGTTGGATTTATTAATATAAGAATGTTAATCCTGACTCGAGTGTTTTGTATTTTGCTTTACGCTCGGGTCAGACTGAGTAGTTCAGCTTTCGAGACTCACCTTTGGAGTTGGAGCTTCGCTTGGAGATCCAGCTATCTATCCAGCTTTCAGATATTCGATGATTCCAGTGATGTATTCTGATTTGTATCTGATGTATCGTGTTACTCTTCCGTTGTATCTGGTTTAACTCTGATGTGTCGTATTACTCTTCTGTTGTAAACTCTGATGTATCTTATACATTTATATAGTAGCTTCATGAACTACTATCTCTTTTATTTCCGCTGCACTTATTACTCTGTGTCTGTGATCTGTGATATTTTATTTACTGTATATGTTCAGTTTTGCCAAATTTAAATTAACAACGCGGTATTTTGAGCAATTCAACTCCGGCATGAGTGTCTACCTATACACTTATAATGGACGCGAATGGTTCAAAATTCTGGGTCGTTACAGTTGGTATCAGAGCTTTGGTAGCTCTAGGCAAAACTCAACATATAGGGTAAATGTATTTACAGAATCACTCTCATTCGAGTTTCAATCTCTTACTTTGACTCAATTCCTTTGAATTTTGGGACGTTCCCTTCGGTTCCGGAATTCATTCGTGTCCTTCACTATTCGTCTTCTTTCAATTCTGGAGCACCCCATAACTCCATTTTGAATGATATCTATAATAGATCGGCGGTCTCGCCAATCTTCAAATGATTCGTAAAGGAGAAACTCCTTTACAATAGGCATTAATTTACCGGAGATTTCTGTATCCTCGGTTTACGATGCTATCTATCTCCTACTATACCTGAATTCTATTTCTTGAGATCGAATGCCGATTTACCTCGGAATTCTAGCATCGATCTTATTCTTGAAGTTACGGACGATCCGGTTAAGGTTGCCCGTGAATTAAATAAACTCCTCCATCTCCCGATTTTGGTAATTAAATTATCTTATCTTTGTTTCGAACTTATCTTCGAATCAAATTTCTCTTTGATTTGAGTCCATCAAAATTTAAACCCTATCCTTATTTTGAAAATTCGTCCCTGTATCGTCGAGCAAAGAAAGGCATTTGTAAACTAATATTTAAATGTTAAAATATATTGTGTTGTTTGAGTTGTTGATGTTGATTTGGGTTTCCGATCGATTCGTCTGATCAACGCTATCGATAGGATTTCCAAAACACTTGAACAGAGCAAACTGACACAATATTATTTTCAAATTTGGTAAATGAAATAAATTTGTTGATTATATTGTAAAAATATAAGTTAAATTTTCTGGAATTTAATAAGTTAATTAAATTGTTGTTTGAAATGATAATATTTGATTATCATTTATTGTTCTAAATAAATTTGTAAATACAGTTTATAAATTGATTTGGAATTTGAAATGAATTAAATTCAGGAATTTGAGAATTTAGTTTCCGGTGATTTCGGACTTTGTTTTTTTAAATTTTAAAGTATATATGATTGAAAGTATTTTCAAATAGAAATCGTTTTCAAAGAATTTTAAAATGTTGAAATCAGTACTCTTCTCTTTGTCGCTGGAAAATAATTTCGGTGATGGCGGCCGCATCATCGATATTCATTTTCGAGTTTCGAAGTGGAGAAACCATTCTGTAGCTTTGCTACGGTTTTGTTTTGAAAATATTTTGATTTGATTTTCTTCAGTATAATTTGATTTATATATAAGTATCTTATTTTAAAATTTAATTTGATTTCATATAAAAATATTATATATCTCTCTAAATTGTTTAAAGTTAATCGGAAATCTAATCCTTAAATGTTGTTAAAAGATGATTTTAATTATAAATAAAACCAAAATTTGGAATAAATATTTAAACTTGAATAATTGAATTGGGAAAATTTTATTTGTATATTGTTCAACTGCATTCTAATATAACTTACCTAAATCATTCAAAAGTTGAATATGTAATTGGATAATATACAAGATAAATTGAATTTATAAATAAAATTTGAGTGTTTATAATAAATGTTATACACTAAATTTTAATTATAAAGATGTCAACAGAGTTAGATAGGATAATAAGTAAAACTCAGTTAATAATGAAATAAATTTGTTTTAAAGAATTAATAAATTGAAATTTGATCAACTTATGAAAATACCTTGAATTTGAAAGCAATTAGTAAATATAAATTAATTTAAATTGAAACTTATATGGTTTAAATTAATTTATATGGTTTAAATATATGTGATTAGATATATTAAGTAGAATAAATTTAACAGTAATTTGGAATAAAGAAGAATTTAAAATTGTTGAAGAAAATATGATTATAATAAAAGACTATCCAAATTTATGGTTTTAGAAATTGTAAATTGAAGAAAATGGGATAATAAGATAATGAATTTAGAAATAGTTGAGATTGATTTTAGTGAAATCAAATGGATTAAATAAATTATTGAATATCAATTAATTTAAATTTGAATTTATATGGTTTAAATTAATTATTATTTTGTATTTCAAATCTGTTTTCTTTCTGGTTGTTTCTATTCTCCTACCTTGTTCCTTTTCGGGGACGAAAAGTTTTGAGTGGGGGAGAGTGTAACGACCCGTAAATTTCAACGGTTTTAATAACGTTATTAGTTAAAATTTTGCGAAATTTTAAACGATAAAATTTTGAAATAAAAATTTAATATTTGTAATACGTCTATTTAAACATAGCAACTGGTAAATTTTCGTCCGAAAACATGGAAGTTTATTTCGCGCGTAAATTCACTTCAATTTAATCAGTTAAAAAGCAATGAAAATTAATGTTTTAGAACCTAAATATTTTTACATAGAAAAATTCTAAACCATCTTCTGAGCAAGATTTCAGTTTGTCATTTTTCCAAATTCGGACATCTTTGGCTCCGTCGTTCTTATTTTCTGCAAAATAGCAGTATTCTGGTACCGATATCGATTTTTATCGGATGATCGTACCAGTGATTTCTATATACCGTTTTGATCGTCTCGTCGTGCCGATCTCTACGGTATATTCGATTGCCAAATTCGGAGTTCGTTGTACGTTGCACTGTACGTAACACTTACCGTATCGGTACCTTCAATTTTTTTTTTGTAAAACTAATAGCCGTGCTTTGTTTCCATTGATCTGTAAACGCATGCACTTCCTGTCCCTTCAATGTCGTGCACTGTTTTGTTTAGAAATTGTTTATATCCTACCCATTCCCTAGGCCTTTTTACTTGGAAACCTTTGCTCTTCTTTTAATAAAATGATATTTAAACATAAAGCATAGAACGTTTCATTTCTTCATGCCTGTAGCTTCCTTTTCACATGAAATAAAAATTGACATCACCTTCTTCCTTACTCATTTCCATCCTCTAAAAAAAAATATAGACAGCCGTGCCCAGCTTCCTTCAAGCAAGCACGACAACCCACATCCGAACCCCCTTGTTCGCCACTCCTCTCCTCCTCTTTGTCGATGCCCTCCATCACTCGACTGCCGAAGCACCTCCCTCTTCCCTTTACTGCATCTTCCCTTCGGACCTGACCCACCTCGGCAACGGCCACCGCCCTCCTCCGCATGCAGCGCGCCACCCACTCACCGTTCATCCCATCGGCCAGACCCGAGTTCACGCCTAACCCAACCGTCCCCTGCCTTACCTCCTCCGACCCGCTCCTCACCTCGCGGCTTCGCCAAACCACCATCACCATTCCAGTAGCCCAACCACCGTCTGCCACACGAAGCCATGCTCGCCTGCTTCTTCTTCCTCCTTCCACTCTTGTCCCTTGAACCGTGCTTCATCCCCTAGCTTGGCCAAGTGTGAGGTATAAACAAGCTTTCTGTTCATTTATATATCAAAGTATAGTTGTTAGAAATTTGTTTATTGTGCATATATATATATAGTGTTGGGTACTCATATTCATGCTACAGTTATAAAAGTTAGTTTTGCTTGAATCTGTTATGGACTTTAAGATATGTTATATTTTTCATATTTTATTGTAAAGTGTTGTTATAGTTTTTAGAGTGTTACACATTTGTCTTTTTCTTTTCAGTATCGGTTTAGGAATTTTCTCAAAAATTAACAGTTAAGGTCAATTATAGCATTGTTCTACCGCACAAAGTTACCTTCCTTCCTTAATATACGTTCAATATTCTTTGGGTTTTTTTTTATTAATAAGCATATGTTTATTATTATTATTTTTAGATCCCTTCTACTGTATTCCTAAATCCATATCATTTTTTTTAGTTGAAGTTCTTTTGTTTATCTTGATGTAGTATGAATCATGTACTGTTTTCCAAACTCACCTACGGTTTATAAATTGTTCTATTGTGCACTGTTGAGTTTCGGCTATAACATTTATATAAGTTGTATAAGATTTTATATCAAGTTGTTATCACATATGTATGGTATACGTATGTACTATACTAAACTAAGCTTATTGATTTTATTTGTCATTTTATCTTCAGCATATATACTTGTCTTTATGCATAGGTGAAATGTTTACATGTAATAATAATGTATTACAATAAATATTTCAATACGTGTGAGTTTTGGAAAAATATAATAATATGTATGTTTGCTGCATATATTCACGTAGTTGTTGTATAAGTAGGTATTGGTTTTAAACATAAAATATATCTTTGATTCTTAATAACTTGAGTTTTATAAACAATGGTTTTGAAGTTTTAGATTTTTAAGGTCGGTCTTAAACTAAAGTGTTGAAAATAAAATGTATGTAATATAATAATGATGAATATATATTTTCAGTTTATATCAAACTGATTTGATTTGTTTTGTTCTCATCGTTTCCTATCTATCAGCTTCGCTCGTCAAATTCATACCAGTCTAGCTTTGCTTTATGATTCGTGCCTGGATCGTAACTCAAATTTCGGTGTGCGTATTCGTGTCATCTCCTGTTATCTCTAGCCTCGAAAGGTGAGCACTCACTCACGATTAACGTTCTTTTATTTATTAAATCTGATTTCAATTGAAACGACAATTGAAATATACTGCTGTTAGTTAATTACACTGTTATATATGCTATTGCCTGTATCAGTTCACCTGTGACATCTGACACCATTATCTGTTAATTATTTATGCGATGATAATACAGTTTGGCTGATAATTGATTGATTGTTGATGTTTATATTGGACGTTAAATTGTTAATGTTAAAATGATAAATAGCATGAAATTGAACTTGATATAGGATAATTAAATGTTAAATTTGATTAAATGACATTTGTATAATATGACCCCTTTATCTGTTAAATTTATTGACACGTAGGATTGTTTAATTACATTTTGAACCACTGAATGTATGTTGTTAAATTGATGATGTATGAAATTGTAAATAGATGACAAGTGAAAAACCGTAATGTAATAATCTTTAATCTACTTGAAATGATAGAGTAGATTCTAGAAATAATTATATTAATTCGTACAAATAACAATGCGAATTAATACGGTTATTTCGGGATTATTTGAATTGATTATTTGATTGTTATTGTTTGTTGTTATTGCTTGTTTATTTACTTTGACACCATCCCAGTTATCACACTGCAAGTTCCCTTAATGCTCTGATTTTGAATTGAATTGGAATCGGGTTGAAATGATAAATACCCAAAAATTTAACTTTGACCTAGGATAGAAAATTTAATATAAAACCCGATTGGTCAAATAATTTGATTTAAAAATAAAACGAAGATTTTATTTAGATAAATAATATGGTTTTGAAATAAAGTTGAAATTTGAATTTTTGATGAACGGAAATGTTAATATTTAATAATATGAAACAAAATGTTAACAATGTAATTGATGGAAGAATGCTGTTTAATTTGAGAAATGATATAAATTAAGTTTGAAATTATTCAACTTTGAAATGATTTAATAATTAAGTTGAAATTATAATTAAATTTGAAAGTATAATTAAGTTTTAAATTATTAAACTTTGAAATTATTTAATAATTAAGTTTTGAATTATTTAATAATTAAATAAGATTGAATTATTTAATGATTAAATTGAAAGAATTCTTTAATGACTAAAATTGAACTTTTGAATAAGTGAATTTTACTTCGTAAATAATTGAAATTGAGTTTTCTTGATTAAGTATGGTTTTTGGAAAATTATTTAAGAAAGTAAATAAGTGAAATGGAATTTCTTAACAAGAAATAAAATGTGATTTATTGAAATAATGTAAGACTTGAAATTTAAAGAATTTGGTTTGATGAATTTAATTTAATTAAATTAAATTTATAAGTTTTGATATAATGAAATTGAATTGAATAATTGATTTAATGAATTGGAATTTAATAGAAATTGTTTTGAATGATAAAGTAACTTAACGAATATTGAATGAAATCGACAAATGAATTTAAATTGATTTGAATGTTGAATTAAATTAATTTAAATGATTTTCGGAATGAAACTTATATACGAACTTGAATTGATATTTGAATTGTTTTAAATGAATATGGAAATTGAATTATAAGAGTTTGAAATGGTAATTTGAATGTTTTGAAACGTAAATTATTGGAAATTGATTTAGAAAGGCAAATGAAATGTTGATTTACGAATTCTAATTGAATTGAAATTGATTTGGTTTTTGAAATATATAAATGACCAATCGGTGTAATAATTACGGAAGTTATTAAAGAGACCGGGATCGGTAATGGATATACTCTCTATCTAAACCGAAACCACTTTAATAACTATACGCGGAGTGATGATCCAGAATGAAGTGGTTGGATTGATGTACGTGATGACTGAAGAAAGTGAACGATGATGGATAGCCTTGACACTTGTGTCAAATTGGAAATGACTAAAACAGGAGCTGTGCCGGGCCAATGGAGGATTGATACCTCAAGTGGACACACTTCTTCGAACTACTTATACTTATTGTCGATTGGTGCACCCTTGATTTTGGGAGTGTTGTTTCACGGTGTTGCGGGCGCTGCGGCGTTGCGTTCTCACCAGCCCGGATCAGGCGAACGGTAGTATCACTACCTTGGGTATAGCCTCATGTGCCTTGTCATACTTGTATTCCATTTATGCGCGACCACTACGAATTTGTTTTGTACCTTGAGTATATGGATTGCCCTCTGGTGACTTCCGGTTTTGGGGAAACTACGGTCTTGTATATGCTTGTGGGAATAAAAATGTGTTAAGGGTGGAATGGGCCATGACTTAACGCTATTTTGATATCTTTATATTACTGATAGACATTATCTACTTATCGTACACTACTACATAGTAGATAGTTTAACGGATCCTTAAAGGATGGTTATTCCAAACATCCTTTGAGTTACTTGTATTTCAATTGCTATTTCACTTGAGTTGGATTTATTAATATAAGAATGTTAATCCTGACTCGAGTGTTTTGTATTTTGCTTTACGCTCGGGTCAGACTGAGTAGTTCAGCTTTCGAGACTCACCTTTGGAGTTGGAGCTTCGCTTGGAGATCCAGCTATCTATCCAGCTTTCAGATATTCGATGATTCCAGTGATGTATTCTGATTTGTATCTGATGTATCGTGTTACTCTTCCGTTGTATCTGGTTTAACTCTGATGTGTCGTATTACTCTTCTGTTGTAAACTCTGATGTATCTTATACATTTATATAGTAGCTTCATGAACTACTATCTCTTTTATTTCCGCTGCACTTATTACTCTGTGTCTGTGATCTGTGATATTTTATTTACTGTATATGTTCAGTTTTGCCAAATTTAAATTAACAACGCGGTATTTTGAGCAATTCAACTCCGGCATGAGTGTCTACCTATACACTTATAATGGACGCGAATGGTTCAAAATTCTGGGTCGTTACAATAAAACAAAAGTAGAGAATAAGAATGTAACGACCGGGCGATTTTCGACCCTCGAAAATCGACACTAATACGTTCACCGTATAGAGTGCCGAGCAATCGAGTGCCGGAAATACCAGGTTATTAGGGTTTAAGAAGAAAAAGAGATAGAAGAAGCAAATAGAAATAACAATATAGAATCTCACATACGCAGCGGAACAAAATAAAATATACAATAATAGCATTTTATACAAAGGAAAGCTGTAACTATCAATATACATACAAGTTATCAGAGTACAATCAACAATATAAAAATCTAGACAGTTATAATAACTTGTCCCTAAATGCTGAATATACAGCTTATAATACACTAATATAACCAAGTACGTGAAATACATCTCTGCCATCCAACTCGTCTCTTGAGCTTCAAGCGTCCTAACCTGAAATTCTGTAATACTCGGTCTGACCCGAGCATTACAATAAAGTAACATCCGAGTCAGGCTGAGAACCAACGTGAGTAAACACACTTAAATTTGAAATACTTAAGTTATAAAAATTTTGATAACCAAGGTAACTCGTACAAACACGACGAGTTATCATCTTATTTTAACCCAACCACTTTTTTTACAGAATCCATCGATATTTTTAACCATGTCTAAATACAACTTCTTATTTAAAATAGTTGAATTTGTGAAATTAATCCAATTCCAGCACAGTAAACTCTATAATCAACCCGTAAATGTTTATAGGGATTATCAAATCGAAGTAGTTCCGGATAACACTGATATCTGATTCCGGTCTCTTCGAATCCAAGCAATAAATTTAAAAGGGTAAATTGTTTAAAATAAACAATTTATATTTAGGGTGGAAATATTCACATATGAGCATTTATTACAGATTTTTATTTCAAATAAAGCATATCATCATTTTAATCTAACTATTTATACTCGTCTAACCGCTTGATGACACATACAAGAATAATTAAAATAAATATCCAATAGAGTTAGGCCAAGATATAGATCGTTAACTAATTTAACGATTAATAGTCAATATTAAACAATTTGCAAATCCGGATTTTATTAACTTTAATTAAATGAACCCATTTATATTTTTATCCAAATTAATTTCAAATTAAGGAAACTATAAGAGAATTTATTTTTAGTTAATCAAAAATTAAACACTCTATTTAACATCTAATTTGTTAATTTACATAAGTTTTAAGTCGAATAATAATAAGATAATTAATTAATTTCCCATTTTAATTATAAAATATCATTGAACTCTATATTACGGAGAAAATCCATTATACTAATTTATAACATCGGGTAATAGGATTAAGATGCAAAAATCTTCAATATTGATTTGGACTTAAAACGACAATAGATTCTAGAGTTTAAAATTTAAGTTATCGTATATATATATATATATATATATATATATATATATATTCTCTTCCTCTTTCCTTTTCTTTTTTCTTCCTTTTCATTTTCTTTTCTTTCTTTTCCTTTTTCCTTTTTTTCCTTTCCCTTTCTATTCTTTTTCCTTTCTTCCTTTTTTTTCCTTTTCTTCCTTTTCTTTTTTTTCCTTTTGCTTTTGCCCATACCCGGCCCATCCTCTTCTCCCCTTCTCCTTTCTTTTCCCAGTTCCTTTCCCTTCCTTCTTTCTTTTCCTCTCGCGTGCACACCCTGTGCACGTTCACCTGCACACGACGACGACCACCCCAACCTCGATCCCGACCATCCACACACATCACTCTCGGCCACCAAAACACACTCGACCACCAGAACTACACATAATTTCCTTGGTTCGAAAATTCGACAGCTCGACCACCTGAACCAAAAACCGTTCCCCAAACAAACCCCTCGCCTCGACGCCACACACCACCGTTCACCATCGAACTCCACCCCGAGATTCGCTATCGTCCTCTCCAACGTTTCCCCAACTACTGCATGTCCATCTCTTTCCCTCGAAGCCGCAATTCAACCCAAACCGAACCCTTCCCATAACAAACCTAAAACCCTAAAGTCACCTTGACCCAATGCCACACGCCATGATAAAATGTCGTAGCATTTTTCCTAGCTGCACCCTCCTCTCTCTCTTCTGTGCCAAACGCCTCACCACAAAATCGAGTCGATGGCCTGAATTTGAAAAATTCTCCAATTCCGATCAATTTCCCCTTCCTCGCTCATTACTCACTTAAAAATCACCAAAACACCTTTAAAAATCGTCATTTCCAGAGACAAATCCTCTCATATAATCCAGAGATTAATTTATGATATTCAATTATTTTTCATTCCTAGGTTACTTACTGTAAAATATGCTTTTCTTCTTCTAAGCTTAACGATAACTAACAAGAATTTTTTTAGAACAAACTCCATTTAAAAACACACAACTTTGCTTTTAAAATCATAGCCTAAAACAAATTGTATAAAGAGATGTTGATTGTTGAAGTTGTAAGTTAACAGTTTTCAAAAAAACAAATAACATGAACAGTGTTTATGGAAGAAGCACAGTACTTTTCCCTTCTTAATTTGCCCGTAGGTAGGATTTTTAACATGTTAAAACCATCATACACATATACTTGCAACAAATATATACATTACAAGTATTCAAACAGTAATCCAGTTCCATATATAAGCTTTGTAACCAGTAAACAAACAGTGTTCTACTCACAGTTTTGAAGTGTGATGAACTACTGCTCTGTTTCTACATTCCTACTTTAAGCTTTTTCCATCTTGATTCTTTTGTTTGAATGGCAGCACTTGTTTTTATTTTCTGTCAGATTCTTTTTTTTTGAACTAGGATGTATATATGAAAGCAAACAAGGCAGCGATATGTATGTATGTATGTATATAGATATATATATATATATAGGAGTGGAAGTGTATAGTGCAAGCTAAAGGGAAGAGGATAAATATACATACCTGTAAAGTTTTTTTTCATTTTATATTATTTTTTATTTTAACAAATGTGACTTGATTTAAATATAAAGCTGATTTAATTTTATATATGTGTTTGATGCTATGTTTGTGGCTTGGATTTGATGTGCATTTATTTCAATGTCCCCTTGTGTGTATATTTATATATATGCTTTCGTATTTACATAGATTTATAGGTATACTACTCCTTATGAACATACATACTTCATATACACCACCTACACACATATACAAAACCATTTACATGTATTTATTTTATTTTTATCATAAGCTTGGTATATTCTTACATGTATACTTCATATTCTGCCCCTTTATACCCACATATTTACATTTCACTATTTAATATAAATATATATATATATACTTACACAAATAAATCATGAGTTTGGAATTTGACCAACTGGAGTTTTATACATTCATGTGTGCATATATATATATATATATATATATATATTTCATATACTATATTTTTATAACTATATATCTGGACTTATATATATATATACATTTTTAAACATCATAAAGCTTGTACACATTTATATATATATATATATATATGTTATGGATATTTTATCTTGAATTTAAATGGTGGAGTTTATATACATATTTCTATAAAATTTATCATATCCGAAAATTTATAATTCAACATTTAATATAGTTTCAATCAATTTAGATATTCAGATATTTTATACATCAGAAAATTTATTCGTTTAATAAAAATTAATATTTCAATAATTAAAATTAGTTAATTATCCCAATAACAGACGCCAGAAATCCGGGTCGTTACAAAGAACATGCAAAAGAATAAATTAATTCAATTTAATCAAATGGGTAACTATATTGGATAACTGTTTTAGTAGTACCTAAAGTGAATAAGATTCAATATCAAAAGTCACTCCTCCCTGTTATACATAATGATGCATTGATAAGGAATAATCGAACTTTAATGGACAAAGTACGTTTGATAATGAGTAAAGTTGAGTTACTTCTTTCAATAAGGATATGTAATTAAGAGTAAATATACATATGAATTTAGTTTCATCTAAAAACATAGTTTGTAAGTTCATATAAGATATGAATTAGGAAGGAACCTCAATCATAAGTAGTTTAAGTTATACGGCTATCTAATTTATGTTCTGAAAGTAAGTTTCATGAACTCAAAAGTAGATCTATTCTATTTGAGTCTACAAGAAATTCTAAAATATTTTGAACATCTATTCCATAGCTCTAAGAAACAAATTTTTGTTTTAAGACATACACCTTCTTGTCGAAGGAATTATTTTATAGAGAAATCAGTGGTAATGTGAGTGACTTGGATAGGATCCAAGATTTTAACATAGTAATAGATTATATAGATGAAGTAAATTTAACCAAGCCTAATATGGATAGTTATATTAAAATGTCTAATAAGAATTCTCAAACATTTGAGCCAGCCTTTGCCATTAGGATCAACTTCTCAAAAAGCTCGACGATAATAACTCGGCCATGCCAAAAGATTGGTAATAGAATTGCATCTACCTTAAACTATGGCACATAGACATCCCATTTTACTTATCTAGGCCTCTCTATTAGACCCACTAAGCTACATCATAATGACTAGGCCATCAACAACAACAACAACTAAGCCGTTATTCCCAAACAAGTTGAGGTCGGCTACAGATGGAACCTAAAACTAAATGACAAAGTCAATTTAAAAGTCATAATAATAACAATAACAATAATAATAATAATAAAATAAAGTCAAATAAGTAAATTAATAATAATAATAATAACGAAGTAAAATAGAAATAAAGATAAAAATAAAAATATACATAGAAAAAAATGATAATAATAAGACTAATAGTAATAATGGTACTAGTAGTAATATTGGTCGAAGACCAAACACTACGTCTTAAGCTCCTGTTCCCTAGTCCTATAATCTAAAACTTATATAACTCATAGCTCATGGTTCTGGTACGTGGATCGCTACTTCCACGCGCTCCTATCCGACACCAGCTCTTCGGATATATTCCAATCCTTCAAGTCCCTTTTTATTACTTCCTCCCATGTCAACCTTGGTCGACCTCTACCTCTCTTTGAGCATTTGACGCGATCTATAATTCCAACGTGCACAGGTGCCTCGGGCAGCCTCCGTTGGAGATGTCCAAACCATCTTAAGCGATGTTGGATTGGTTTCCCCACAATTGGTGCTACTATAAGTTTATCACATATATCATCATTTATAATTTGGTCTCTTCTTCTATGACCACAGCTCCATCGCAGCATACACGTCTCCGCTACACTTATCATCTGGACGTGTTGGCTTTTTATAGGCCAACATTCTGCACCATACAACATCGCAGGCCTTATTGTCATTCTATAGAACTTTCCTTTAAGTTTTTGTGGGACTTTTCTGCCACAGAGGGTGCCAGACGCTTGTCGCCATTTCACCCATCCCGCTCAAATTCTAAAACTAACGTCTTCATCTATCTTACCATCATACTACAACATTGATCCTAAATATCGAAAGGATTCCTTCTTGGGAACTATTTTCCGGCTAGAGTGACAAGTCCATCCTCTAACCTGACACCACTGAACTCGCACTTCATATACTCTGTTTTAGTTCTGCTAAGCCTAAAACCCTTTGATTCTAAAGTCTGTCTCCACAACTCCAGTTGTCTATCAACCCCAGTCCTACTTTCATCAATTAGCACAACATCATCAGCAAAGAGCATACACCAAGGAATCTCACCATGTATACCCTACGTAACCTCATCCATCACTAGGGAAAAAATATAGGGGCTCAAAGCTGACCCTTGATGTAATCCTATGTTAAAGGGAAAGTCACTGGTTTCACCATTGCATGCTCTCACACTAGCCACAACATCATCATACATATCCTTGATAAGGGTAATGTACTTTGTTGGGACTCTCTTCTTTTCCAGAGCCCACCACATAACCTTTCTCGGTACTATGTCGTAAGCTTTCCCCAAATCGATAAATACCATGTGTAGATCCTTCTTTTGCTCCCTAAACCTCTCCATAAGTTTTCTTATCAAGAAAATCGCCTCTGTGGTCGACCTCCCAGGCATGAAACCAAATTAGTTTTTTGACATGCTTGTCATTCTTTTTAACCGATGTTCAATGATTCTCTCTCAAAGCTTCATTGTATGACTCATAAGCTAAATTCCTCTGTAGTTTATGCAACTATTAATATCTCCTTTATTCTTAAAAATTGGAAATAATATGCTTCTCAAACTAATATGCTTCTCCTCCACTTATCTGGCATCTTGCTTGATTTAAAAATATTATTGAACAACTTAGTTAGCCAGGCAATCCCTGCATCTCCAAGGCATCTCCACACCTAAATGGGTATGTCATCAGTCCCCAATGTCTTGCCTGCTTTCATCCGTGTTAGTGCTTCCTTTATCTCGAATTCTTGAAAACAAAATGTCTACTGGTGTCATCAAAAGAGTTGTCTATCTCGATCGTATTGCTATCACCTTCTTCATTAAATAGCTTGTCGAAGTAATCTCTCCATCTATTTTTTATCTCATCGTCTTTTACGAAAAGTCTATTTTTGTCATCTTTGATGCATTTAATTTGGTTGAAATCTCTTGTCTTCCTCTCGCGGAGCTTAGCTATCCTATAGACATTTTTTTCACCCACCTTCGTACTTAGCTTTTGATATAGATCTTCATACGCCTGAGCTCTTGCTTCACTCATGGCTCTCTTTGCGTTCTTCTTTACCACTTTGTACTTTTGCATGTTGTCCTCGCTCCTGTGATAATGTAAGCACTTATAGCATTCCTTCTTCTCTTTGATAGCCTTTTGCACATCACTGTTCCACCACCATGAATCTTTAGGTTCGCATTTATTTCCTTTCATTGTCCCAAACACCTCAATAGCCACTTTCTGAATGTGCGTTACCATCTCATCCCACATGTGATTTGCTTCTCCTTCCATATTGCATGCTCCTTCTCCCATTTCTTTATCCTTAAACACCCATGAGGCGTCTCTTTTGAGGTTCCACCATTTCGTCCGACTAATCTTGGCTCCTTTATCTTGTCAAACACGTATTCGAAGACAAAACTTGGATATCAAAAGCTGATGTTGTGAGATGACACATTCTCCAGGTATGACTTTTGTAACGATCCCGAATTTTTAAACCATGTTAAATTGAAAATGAATTTAAATTTTGATTTAAATTGCGAATTTGTTTGAATTCGTTAAGTTTAAAATGAGAAATATATTTGAATCTAAAATTGAATCGGGATTTATATAATAATAAGACAATTTGCTTTAAAATTTTAAAATATAAAATCTTTGGATTTTAAAATCAAATTTATCTTATTCATTTAAAATTTAAAAAAACTCCACATTTTGAAATTGATATGAGATATGCAAATTAAAAGAATATAGATAATGATTGGGAGAAATTGAATAAATTTTATCTACAAAATTCAATAGCATAAGTTATTAGTAATTAATGAAAACAAAACAAAGTAAATAAAAACAAAAATAAAAACAAAAATAAAAGATAAAGGAAAAAAATAAACATAACTCAGCCTATACCCAACCCATACCAGCCATACCCAAACCCACGATCCACGTTCTCCCCCTTCCTCTTTAAAATACAAACCCGATCCCCTTTCAGTCTCATTCGAAAAACCTAAGACAAAAATAAACGAAAAAAAATGGTGGCGTTCGCGAATTAGGGCTACGGCGATTTCTCGATTCTTCGTTCAATTCTAGGCGCCGACTTCAACAACTCGATCGAGTGGATATCGTGTTTATTACTCACCTCGGCTATTTCGATTCGTGATAAGGGCTTCGGCAATTCTGGGTTGAATCGAAGGCGGCTTCAAATTTTTCGATCGCGCTCGTTCAATTCGAAGGCTTCGACTTCCTTCGTCTCGCTCGCGGCTCCTTCAATCTGAGCGCTTCCTACAAAGGTGAGTGATTTTATATCACTCGCATCTAATTTAAACTTTGATGATTTCTGTCTTGTTCTAATTCATGAATTTCTGATGGACTTCGACTTTGTTTTCCTCGGCTTTGGTATTCTTGTACATTTGGTAAGTCAGGTCATTCAATTTGTATTGTTTTGGACTTTGAGATGAAGGTTGACGTTGTTCATTTACGTCTGGTTTTGATTTATAATTGTTCGAATTCGTTCACTGTGACATCGTGACATTTGCTTAGTGCATTTCTCCCTTGCATGCTTTGTCACTTAAGTTTTGTGCATTTTGTTGTTGTTTGGACACTCGCATTTTGACCTGCAGTGTTCACGTGATCTTGTTCATGCTGTACATTTGCTTGTTGAGTTTGTTAGTTGGGTAACTTGCATTTTATGTTGGGATTTGGTCTGCATCCCTTTGTTTATTGGTAGCTGGTCTCGACTCCAGTCTGGTTCATGTAATTGTTCACTAGCTTATTGTATGGTCTACATTGCATATTGGCATGTATACAGTTGTGAAACTTCGATTGTGTGATGTTGCATTACTAGTTGTTATCATTTTCGTCTTGGCCTTGATGTTCTCTGGTCTGCATATATAAGGGTTGAAGGTGTATATCAGTATATAGGGAAAACATAAACCTTGTTCATCATTTCCAGGTTTTAAAACCTTTTCTAAAACCCAAAATTTGCTTGTTTTCCAGTTGCACTCCTTTGACTTCATTGCATATTTTTGCAGTTGCCATTCCCTTCACTTGTACATGTTCATTTAACTTGTTTATGTTGCTATTGTATCATTTACTGGTTCACTTGATTCATGGTTCATCACTAAGACTGCTGTTTCACGACTTCGTTATACACTGTTGAACTACATATTAAGGTCCAATGGAAACATAAATTATATATGCGATGTTTTGAAACCGCAGTCTTCTCGAACCTGTTTGCAATTGTTGTTCCACATTACTTGCAGTTGTTCTCTCGGCTGCATATTTACTAGTTCATGTGCATGTGTATATTTATGCTTCATTTTATTTCTGAAGTTACTTGAACTCTAGTCTGCGATCTTTGACCCGGGTGTATCTCATTTGCATTTACACTTGTACCATTCACTGTATCACTTCTGCCTAGTCTCTGACCACTTGGATTGTCATCTTGATTTCTGGCATATATATATATATATTTGCATTCTTGTATGTATATATATATATATTTTGCTTCATCTAAGTTGAATTTTGAATTGATTTTCCTGTTTTGGTGCATTCCTTATCTGGTTTGCATATTCCCTAAACTGATTCTTGATGCTTTTGGGTTTTGCCTTCGTATACTTGAACTGTATATATGAGTTCATGGTTGCTATACCCTTCATTTTGTAAATTGCAGTCCATTCAGTTTTGGGGTCTTTGATTCTCAAGTGATTCATGTTGACTTGGGTTTGCATTCTTCCATATTCCAGTTGCAAGTGCATTTAGTTATTTGCACTTGAATTTGTTGGCTTGGTCACTGTGATGTTGCATTGCAGTTTTTCTTTGATATGTTGGCCTTCTTTATTCCAGTAGCATTGGTTCATTTTCATTTGGTATGATTGTGTGGTTGTCCAGTGTAGACTTTGTTCATTTATTGTAGTTGTCTGTCCTTGCAAATGAGCTGTAGCATTCAGTTTTGACTATCAGTTGTATAGTTGTTGTCTGAGGCTTGTTGAATTTCATGTTTGCACAGTAGCATGTATAAGAAGCATTTCTAAGCCTCACATATATAGTGAACGTGTGTTTTGGTTCCAGTATTTCATAATTTCCATACATCTTATTTTAAGGCGTTACATGCATTTTAATGGGTTAGGAATATAATATTTTCAGGTCTCATTATTTTCTTGTTTGAAAATTTAATGTCGTTCGTAACCACCACTATCTCGATTTCAGCTGATTTTGTTTTACTTGGACCTGCAACTGAGTCTGGTACATTTGCATATGTCTGTGCCATTTGGTTTATTTGATTTGTATATATATGTGCATATATACATATATATGTATGTATGTACATATTGGTGGATACGCTTTCTGGTTCATATAGTGGGTACTGATGACTGGTATATATTGCCATCATGTTCATGAACTTTGAATATTCTTGCTTCATTTTTGGAAATTGCAGTTCCTTTGCACATTGATTTTCCTTTTGCTTCTGATGCATTGATTTTTATGCCATATTGGCGAGGCCGTGCACGCGTGCGTGTACGGCAGCCAATCGAGTTTTGATGGTTTTTAAAGTGACAATTTCAATTGTTTTAAATTGATTTAGTCGATTTGATAAATTGTTTATTTATCTCTGTTGATGATTTAAATCTGTTGATTTATTGTTAACACTGTTTAGTGTTACATTTTCGTTATCCGATTTCTTTGTTAAAAGAGTTGGATAGACGAGAATTATTGTGACTGTCGTCTACTTAAATTATTATTGCCTCTATGCACTAATAAACTGGTTTGAATTAGACTGACCTGTGTATTATTTTCTTTTGAATATAATACTCGGGTCAGACCGAGTATTTTTATAGCTTGAAGATTTTCGAGCAGCGAAGTTAGAGAGAGAGTAAAGAACCATTTTTAGTTTCAGAAGAAAATTGTATTTTTAGAAATTCCGCTGTATCAGTATTAAATTGTATAAACTCTGATGTATTCAAAAAGATTTATAGTAATGAAATAAATTCTCATTTGTTTTAATTGATTGTTATTATCTGTGTTTCTGTGGCTGATTCTGTTTAAACCTTATAAACTAAATAACAATTCGTCTTTTTGAACGTTTCTAGTTGGTTAAATCACCGACTGGAGGCGGTCAGAAGGGGGAATGTTACAGAGTGGTATCAGAGCTTTGGTTTACACAAAGCTTAGTTTATGATGTTTAATATGAATAGTTACTAGAAACACTTTAAAAAGGAAACGTTTTTCAAATCTAAAGAAGTATAAAATTGTTTTTGAAAATGAAGATTTTTAACTTAAGAAAAGTTAAATTGAATTGAATTAGTATTAATAAATGAATGGATTTGAAATTTAACTAAGGGAAGTTAAATAAATTGAACTTGATTTGATAAATTATTGAGATGGAAAGTTAAACTTGAAAGATAAGTTATTATACAATATGGATTTGAAAGTTTAAAATTAATAAGTTGTTTAACTTATAAAATGAGAAAGTTTAAGTAAAACCAGTTTTTAAATGGTTAAGCAGTTTTGTTAAGTAAACAAAATCTGAATTTTGAAATGTGATATGAATTTGACTTTAGTAAAGTTAAATAAAATAGAATTTCAAATAAATTTGAGGCGAACTTAAGTTGTATAGTGAAAATAAATGCAAGTGAAGATAAAATGAAACATAGCTTAAGTAATATTGAATCAAATTGAATTTGATATCAAAATGAATTAATAAAGTGAAGTAATGAATATGAATTTGAGTTATAGAAAGGAAATTCAACTTTAATTGAAAAAGTGAATTAGTGAATATGGTGAGTATAAGAATTCAATCAGAATTGGAATATAAACCAATTGAAATTAAGTGTGTTGAACCAAATTGAATGTAAGCAAAGTAAATAAATTTGGTTAAGTTGAATGTGCATTGGTTTTGCCAGTTGATCGTATGGAAATTCATTAAGTATTAATGGAAATTGAAAGCTATGTAAATTGAATTCAAATTGAAGGATAAGTAAATTTAAAAAGAATCAAATTTGATTCGAATTGAAGTAAACTGACTTGAATATGAATTAGTGAATGTGAACTAATTGAATATGAATGAATGTTAGTAAAAAAATCCAATGTGAATGAATCAAATGCGATTAAATTGGAAATCAAGTCGATGAATGATTTACTAAAGAACTAGTAGATTATTTTGGAAATGGAAAACTGATAAATTTATATAATAGTATAAATTGGAAATTTTGAATTATTATAAACGGGCTATATTGAAGATTTGAAAGTGTTGATAAAATATTGGAATTGTATAAGTGTTAAAAGTGAAATATTTAATGGATTTCATAAGTGAATGGAAATTACAGAATTAAGATTGTGAAGTTATAAAAATGAATCGAAGTTGCGAAATAAAAGAATTTATAAGTAATTTACTTGTAAATTAAAATTCTGATATAAAACTGAGTTATAAAGGAATGGGTTAATAAAGCAATTTTTATGAATTGAAGTCTTTATAAATAGAAATAGAATTTATAAACGTTGTTTATAAATTCGAAACTGACTTATTTTGATAAGTAAATTCTTATAGCTTGTTAAAAGATGTATATTCACAATTTTGGACAGTGAATATATTATTGAATAAAATGGACATGTTTGGAAAATCGATATTTTAAAATGAAGTTAATTGTTTTAAAAGATGTTTTCAAAGCATTGAATATCGAAACCATAGATTTCAACATTCATTGTTGAAATAGACGTTTTCGAATAAAAGGAAATGATGGACTATAACACTAATGTTATAGTAAATGATTTCCGAAAGGAAATGTTTTGTATAGTATTGGGATTTATACATCTATCTAAATTTCGAATCCCTATACTAGTGATTTTGAGTTGTCGTAACGATGTTTTACGTAACATTCGTTTTAACTCAAATTAATATGTGAAAGAGAATGATTTCCTTAAAGATGAAATATATACTTAATTTTGATTTAAGTATATCGAATATTTTCAGATGTTGAAAATAAAATGGATTGTGAATTACTTATTTTTAAATAAGTATGGAAATGTTTTTCCAATATGATATGAAATGTTGTGAATATATTCCGTAAGGAATAAATGATTTGAAATTCATTTTTGAAGTCGAAGTTGAAAAGTTAAATGAGAATTTGAACAATTTGTTCAATTTGGAATTTTTCAAAAAAGATTGAATCGTTAAGTTAAAATTGAGTTTAACTTCGACATCAAAGACAATATAAGTTGAGCTTTGAATTTCAGATGATGATTTGGATTGTATGTCTAACATTGTGAATTGATGACATAGCAATTGATCTCTATTAAATATATATCTGTTGGTGGCGGAGAATTTATTCTCTTAGCTTAACACCCTTCTCTGAGACGTACGAGCTCAGAGGTTATATATCGATAGACATCAATTCTGTGTTGAGAATTGACGATGTAGCGTGTAATTCAAATTGAATGTGAAAGTCGATAATAAATGGAATTATGAATATGAATTAGGTTTGAGATAACCTTAAATTTCCAAATCGACTTAGAGGAAAATTTTGAAATCCTCTATTTTGTTATGAATATGGATATGTAAGTTTTTAGAACTTATATATATGAATGCGATAAATTTGAAACCGTTAGTTTAGAAAGACATTGTTATGGAAATCTTATGTATGTTTACATAGATGTTATATGTACGAAATGTGAAATGAAAGTACTACATATATGATATTATGTTTTCTAAACTGAGGATGTGGAAAAGTACCTTCCATTTATTATTAGAGAAGGTATTGGAACTCGTGAAGAGTGTCCATTTGAAATTCATAGCTACGTAGAATTTTAGTCAGAGTGACTATTTGAATCGGAAATCCTTCGCGATAGTTCATCGCGATGAGATTAGATTTGATTGATGATTAGCGTAATTTGAGGGGCGAGATGCCCACAGTTACAAGCGATTCCACTGGGATAGTGGCGTAACCGCCGGGTAAACTGCAATCTATGGCGACAACCATGGCGAAATTTAAGAGATGAGAAATCTACAGCCACAAGCGACTCTACTGGGATAGTAGCGTAACCGCCGGGTGGAACTGTAATCCATGGGGGAACGTGCTTTCCATATCCATTTTTAAAAGAATTTTTAAAAGTATTTTCACTGGGAATTGAAACAAGTATATTTAGTACTTGAAGATTTTTAGACCTGCGCCTGGCCAGCGTATGCCTAATGTCTGTGAGAACGAAGATGAACTTGTTAAATTTCGAGTTAGCAAGTATTTTCAAACTGTAAATAGCAAATCAATGATTTGAAAGTAGAATTACAAAAATTTCTACCTAATGAACTAAGGAAGAGGATTTTTGAAATGTTTTGAAAGTCCACAGCTTTGGAAGAGGTATATATTATATAAATCTCTAACGTGAAGAATTTTAAGTTTGAATCTGAGTGTTGTAAATTAAAAATGTTAGTAAAAGACTTTTGCGTTTTGATTTTAGAAATCAATGATTGTAGAAATCATTGAATAAAAGAGAAGATAAACAAAACTTGTGAGATTGAACAAATGAAATGAATCCTATATTCATTTATTTGTAATAAGTTTTACGCTTAGAGAAAAATTGTGTAGGGTATAAATATTGGTAAAATTTTTGACAACCTTTCCTTTTCGTGGACGAAAAGTTTTTAAGGAGGGGAGTTTGTAACGATCCCGAATTTTTAAACCATGTTAAATTGAAAATGAATTTAAATTTTGATTTAAATTGCGAATTTGTTTGAATTCGTTAAGTTTAAAATGAGAAATATATTTGAATCTAAAATTGAATCGGGATTTATATAATAATAAGACAATTTGCTTTAAAATTTTAAAATATAAAATCTTTGGATTTTAAAATCAAATTTATCTTATTCATTTAAAATTTAAAAAAACTCCACATTTTGAAATTGATATGAGATATGCAAATTAAAAGAATATAGATAATGATTGGGAGAAATTGAATAAATTTTATCTACAAAATTCAATAGCATAAGTTATTAGTAATTAATGAAAACAAAACAAAGTAAATAAAAACAAAAATAAAAACAAAAATAAAAGATAAAGGAAAAAAATAAACATAACTCAGCCTATACCCAACCCATACCAGCCATACCCAAACCCACGATCCACGTTCTCCCCCTTCCTCTTTAAAATACAAACCCGATCCCCTTTCAGTCTCATTCGAAAAACCTAAGACAAAAATAAACGAAAAAAAATGGTGGCGTTCGCGAATTAGGGCTACGGCGATTTCTCGATTCTTCGTTCAATTCTAGGCGCCGACTTCAACAACTCGATCGAGTGGATATCGTGTTTATTACTCACCTCGGCTATTTCGATTCGTGATAAGGGCTTCGGCAATTCTGGGTTGAATCGAAGGCGGCTTCAAATTTTTCGATCGCGCTCGTTCAATTCGAAGGCTTCGACTTCCTTCGTCTCGCTCGCGGCTCCTTCAATCTGAGCGCTTCCTACAAAGGTGAGTGATTTTATATCACTCGCATCTAATTTAAACTTTGATGATTTCTGTCTTGTTCTAATTCATGAATTTCTGATGGACTTCGACTTTGTTTTCCTCGGCTTTGGTATTCTTGTACATTTGGTAAGTCAGGTCATTCAATTTGTATTGTTTTGGACTTTGAGATGAAGGTTGACGTTGTTCATTTACGTCTGGTTTTGATTTATAATTGTTCGAATTCGTTCACTGTGACATCGTGACATTTGCTTAGTGCATTTCTCCCTTGCATGCTTTGTCACTTAAGTTTTGTGCATTTTGTTGTTGTCTGGACACTCGCATTTTGACCTGCAGTGTTCACGTGATCTTGTTCATGCTGTACATTTGCTTGTTGAGTTTGTTAGTTGGGTAACTTGCATTTTATGTTGGGATTTGGTCTGCATCCCTTTGTTTATTGGTAGCTGGTCTCGACTCCAGTCTGGTTCATGTAATTGTTCACTAGCTTATTGTATGGTCTACATTGCATATTGGCATGTATACAGTTGTGAAACTTCGATTGTGTGATGTTGCATTACTAGTTGTTATCATTTTCGTCTTGGCCTTGATGTTCTCTGGTCTGCATATATAAGGGTTGAAGGTGTATATCAGTATATAGGGAAAACATAAACCTTGTTCATCATTTCCAGGTTTTAAAACCTTTTCTAAAACCCAAAATTTGCTTGTTTTCCAGTTGCACTCCTTTGACTTCATTGCATATTTTTGCAGTTGCCATTCCCTTCACTTGTACATGTTCATTTAACTTGTTTATGTTGCTATTGTATCATTTACTGGTTCACTTGATTCATGGTTCATCACTAAGACTGCTGTTTCACGACTTCGTTATACACTGTTGAACTACATATTAAGGTCCAATGGAAACATAAATTATATATGCGATGTTTTGAAACCGCAGTCTTCTCGAACCTGTTTGCAATTGTTGTTCCACATTACTTGCAGTTGTTCTCTCGGCTGCATATTTACTAGTTCATGTGCATGTGTATATTTATGCTTCATTTTATTTCTGAAGTTACTTGAACTCTAGTCTGCGATCTTTGACCCGGGTGTATCTCATTTGCATTTACACTTGTACCATTCACTGTATCACTTCTGCCTAGTCTCTGACCACTTGGATTGTCATCTTGATTTCTGGCATATATATATATATATATATATTTGCATTCTTGTATGTATATATATATATATATATTTTGCTTCATCTAAGTTGAATTTTGAATTGATTTTCCTGTTTTGGTGCATTCCTTATCTGGTTTGCATATTCCCTAAACTGATTCTTGATGCTTTTGGGTTTTGCCTTCGTATACTTGAACTGTATACATGAGTTCATGGTTGCTATACCCTTCATTTTGTAAATTGCAGTCCATTCAGTTTTGGGGTCTTTGATTCTCAAGTGATTCATGTTGACTTGGGTTTGCATTCTTCCATATTCCAGTTGCAAGTGCATTTAGTTATTTGCACTTGAATTTGTTGGCTTGGTCACTGTGATGTTGCATTGCAGTTTTTCTTTGATATGTTGGCCTTCTTTATTCCAGTAGCATTGGTTCATGTTCATTTGGTATGATTGTGTGGTTGTCCAGTGTAGACTTTGTTCATTTATTGTAGTTGTCTGTCCTTGCAAATGAGCTGTAGCATTCAGTTTTGACTATCAGTTGTATAGTTGTTGTCTGAGGCTTGTTGAATTTCATGTTTGCACAGTAGCATGTATAAGAAGCATTGCTAAGCCTCACATATATAGTGAATGTGTGTTTTGGTTCCAGTATTTCATAATTTCCAGACATCTTATTTTAAGGCGTTACATGCATTTTAATGGGTTAGGAATATAATATTTTCAGGTCTCATTATTTTCTTGTTTGAAAATTTTAATGTCGTTCGTAACCACCACTATCTCGATTTCAGCTGATTTTGTTTTACTTGGACCTGCAACTGAGTCTGGTACATTTGCATATGTCTGTGCCATTTGGTTTATTTGATTTGTATATATATGTGCATATATACATATATATGTATGTATGTACATATTGGTGGATACGCTTTCTGGTTCATATAGTGGGTACTGATGACTGGTATATATTGCCATCATGTTCATGAACTTTGAATATTCTTGCTTCATTTTTGGAAATTGCAGTTCCTTTGCACATTGATTTTCCTTTTGCTTCTGATGCATTGATTTTTATGCCATATTGGCGAGGCCGTGCACGCGTGCGTGTACGGCAGCCAATCGAGTTTTGATGGTTTTTAAAGTGACAATTTCAATTGTTTTAAATTGATTTAGTCGATTTGATAAATTGTTTATTTATCTCTGTTGATGATTTAAATCTGTTGATTTATTGTTAACACTGTTTAGTGTTACATTTTCGTTATCCGATTTCTTTGTTAAAAGAGTTGGATAGACGAGAATTATTGTGACTGTCGTCTACTTAAATTATTATTGCCTCTATGCACTAATAAACTGGTTTGAATTAGACTGACCTGTGTATTATTTTCTTTTGAATATAATACTCGGGTCAGACCGAGTATTTTTACAGCTTGAAGATTTTCGAGCAGCGAAGTTAGAGAGAGAGTAAAGAACCATTTTTAGTTTCAGAAGAAAATTGTATTTTTAGAAATTCCGCTGTATCAGTATTAAATTGTATAAACTCTGATGTATTCAAAAAGATTTATAGTAATGAAATAAATTCTCATTTGTTTTAATTGATTGTTATTATCTGTGTTTCTGTGGCTGATTCTGTTTAAACCTTATAAACTAAATAACAATTCGTCTTTTTGAACGTTTCTAGTTGGTTAAATCACCGACTGGAGGCGGTCAGAAGGGGGAATGTTACAACTTTGCAATCTACACAAGCTCGTTTGTCATCTCTTCTGGTTAGGACAAAGTCAATATGGCTAAATTGTTGACCACTACTAAAAGTAACTAAGTGTGATCGCCTCTTTCTAAAGAAGGTATTAGCTATTATGAGGCCATAAGCAATAGCAAAATTCAATATTTCTTCTCCTTCTTGATTCCTATTGCCATATTCAAAACCACCATGCACTCTTTCAAACTCCCCACTAGTTGTACCAACATGGCCGTTAAAATCTCCTCCTATGAAAAAAATTTCGCTACTAGGCACGTCTCTAACCATTACATCTAACTCTTCCCAGAAATACCTCTTGATGGCTTCACTTAGGCCTACTTATGGGACATAGGCACTAATGACATTCAGAATCATATCGCCCACTACCAGCTTGACTAGGATGATCCTGTCCCCTTGTCTCCTTATGTTGACCACTCCGTTTCTAAGGTTCTTGCCAATTGAGATGCCTACCACATTCTTGCTACATTCTTTTCCCATGTACCATAACTTGAAGCCTGTATTCTCCACCTCCTTCGCCTTCTGGCCCGTCCCTTTGGTCTCCTGAACGCATAAGATATTTACACGTCTCCTAGACACAGTATCAACTATTATCTTAGCTTTCCTGTTAATGATCCTACATTCCAACTTCCCAACCGAATCCTAATTTCATCGACTAGCTTCCTTGTCCCTCACACCCGCCGCGTAAAGTGCGAAGACCCTTGCTCATTTATCACTACATCGGGGTGTCGATGCAGCGCGCCACTAAGGGAGTGACGACCTAGCCTTTGCATATTTATCGCCATACCCAAGCCTCGATATGGCATGCCAATAAGGGAGTGGCGACCCAGCCCTTCCTCACTTTTCACCATACCGGAGCCTCAATATGGCATGTCGCTAAGAGGGTTACACCCAATCGAAATATAATTAGGTTCCATTTCCATAAGAGATGCTATGGTTTTTATGTTGGCCCATCAAACCTATTACAACCCTCCTCCTTTATCCTGGCTCGAGATAGGCTGCATAGAAAACTACACAGGCGGAGTTATAATGACTAGGCCATCATTAATATAAAATTCAATGAAGGCTTTCTAATTGGAAAGTTACTTACCTTTCAAGAGCAAGCGAGTTGACCCACTTGAACTTCGTCATTTCCTCTCTTCCATCTTTCTGGATGTCTTTCTATAAGGTACCATCTTGGGTAATTAAAATGATTGATTCAATTATAATAGCATTGCTTTGAAATGGTACGAATCGGATATCTACTATTAACTTCCTCGTAGCATGGGATAATATAAACAGACCAAAGAATCGTAGGGACTAGGGGTTATTAATTTGTATCAGTTCAATAAGGCTCTTATTGGCAAGAGGGTATGGATCCTGACCAATGGATGCAAGTAACCTTGGGTAAATTGGATAGATAAGTGCTACTGTGATAGAAATTTCACTATGGTTGATCTCAAAAACTCTCCACCTTCTCAAGCCTCCAGCTTTCGATGGAACATTCTGACCATTACACTGAACTGCATATTGGGGCTTCCATTTCTATTGGAAATGGAAAAAAAATGGCTTTTTGGATTGACCCGTAGCTATGAAATGTCAGTCTAAGCTCAACCTTCGCCGGCACCTTCAATCTTGCTATTGAAACATTCATATCAATCAACCAGGATTTTGCTGGAGGGAGTTTCTCCATCAACTTCTGAAATGTCATAGCTAGTCACAACCTCAGGGAGTCGATCTCTCTTTTACGGCTAACCAACCATGTTAAACTTTCCTCGACGGACGACATTTTCATTTGGGGATATCAACAGGGTGGTTTTTCACCGTGAAATTGTTATATCAATTTTATAACTTCTTTGGTATGTTTTAAACCTATCCTCTCTATAGCATGTCAAGGTACCTCCAAAGTTTAAGATACATATATGGCTAATCTTGATAAATAAACATAACATGATCGAACATTTGGCCAAGAAGCATCATAGCTCCAGCCAAAGGTTCTTCCTATGTGATGATCTAACTGACCATTATAAACACTTATTTCATGAATGTGACTTTTCTTATCAGGTTTGGGCTTTGTGCGCCTCGGACCTTTGTGTGGATATTGAGCTTTTCGGTACTGACGTGTTTCAGTACTGGGATGCGAATAATGTTCAAACAACCCTATCAACTAAAGTTGGCCTCATTCTGACATTCTATTAGGCAATATGGAGAGAGAAATGAGCGATGTTTTAATTCTAGAAAGAAAAACTATATTTTAGTGGATAATAAAATTATGCATATGATTATTGAATGAACATGTGTTAGTGCACGATTCCTTCAACTTAGGCTTTTTGGCGATGAGCCTCAAGGGTTAGCAGGCAACAACAAAGTAAATGAAACCTAACTAGTAGGTATGAAAGCTCTGATGACTGTGGCTTCTACTTACATATTATATTAGTATTAGATGGATGTATGTGCGATTGTGTTTGAATTTCACTATAACTTAAGACTTGTTGTTTTTTGCCACCAACTAGGCTTGTTAGTCGAAGACTTTATCTTTTTATCTTTTATGCTGTCATACGGCTACGTGGAATTTTGGTGTGTATCCTTTTTATCAAAGAAAAAAAGGAATTCTCACACATTGAAGAGAAACTATGTGTTTCTTATCAATGTCGAGAAAGTAAATTGTTAGTAATAAATGATATATCCATCAGCCGCAAGTGAATCTTCAAGACAAAGATCAATGCAGTTAGAATTGTATAAAGCGACATTGAAAGAAAATGGCTTCATTTATTTCAAATGTTGAAATTAGTAGACTAATTTTGCTAGTCAATGGCCTTAAGTCCACTCAGAATCTAATCGCAAAATATTGCATGATATGACTTTGAGTTTTTGGCACATTGGTGTTGAAACAAAACTTCTAAATAAAGATATATAAGAGACTATTTGTACACAACATCCAAAATTTCTCAAAGTCGGTGGGGGTGATAAATAAATTTGAATGTTTTCAATATAATCCAAGAGCTTATAACACTAGGGTTGGACAATTTACCATATTACTACTTACCAACCATCATCAACTACTATCGAGTAAGCAGTATCGATAAACGAGAACTGATTTGATAGGTATCATTTGCTAAACCTCATGAAAATATGCAGTATAGTAATTGTAATGAACTATTAATGATGGTAATTACCATACCTACCATATATGTTAACCAATTATATATATATATATATGTGTGTGTGTGTGTGTATTCTTATATTCCAGTATATTTTTTTGTTATATAACATATGACATCTTATATGTAATGATTAAATGGAAAATCCAACAAAATAATATTATGATATTAAATTAAATGCAATACTTATTATGTATTTGAAAAAACAATATGAATTTATACAATATTTTAGCATCTTCCACAATGTTTTCTTATATGTTTGACTACAAAAAATTAAATATCTAAACAATCATATAATAAAAATGAAAACTTTAATACTTACTCTTTTAACATGAGATAATGTAATAAATAGATATCATACTTGTAAACTGCTAAAGCTTATTACCAATCTTTACCAACCATTACTAAGCATAAATCAAAGTATTGGTTTTTCGGTTACTCTGACTGGCATTGGTATGATTTTTCTATTGCCATATAAATCGGTATGGTAATGGTTTCTAGTATAAATTTTTGGTACCACACCGAATCCAGCCCTAAATACAATAATAATGTTCAACAAACATCAGAGTTGAGAAAATATTGTGATAGAAAAATCAAATAGTTAAATTCAGTCAAAATGCAAAGAAAACGTGTCATAACAAAGAAAATCAAAAGTATTAAATCATTTCTAATATTATAAGTAAACAACGTACTACTATTATTAGCGATGTAACCGTGTTAATACCGTTTTAGTATGGTTGTTTAATATTGATAAAGGATTTGTTGAAGAAATCTGTTATACTTAATTTAAGAGGATGTTGGTATTGTCCCAATCTATATACACAAACACCATATTGAAATGTTTAGTATAGAATATATGATTTGGAACCCTTATGCATTGGTAATATGGATCATTATGTATATATATGTAAGTAATATTATGTGGTATATTAGATCTGGCTTGCGCACTTGGTGTATTAAGCGAATATCCAATCTGTGATAAAATCAGTAAATGGTAGTTAAGAGTATTCTCGAGTATTTAAAAAATAATAGAGAATTGTTTATGGAAACAACGAACTCCTCGTGAAGGAGTATTCAAACTCAAACTTTTATTAACTAAGGGACACAACAGTCAATTTTTTCAATATGGTATATATATGTATGTATGTATATATCATTTTATCGATGTTCGCATTATGAATATGAATACTAAAAACAATTATAATATCAAATTAAAATAAATTAAAAAATTGATATTAAATTACTAATAAATATTATTTTAAATATTAACAAACAAATAAATATTTTAAATAAATTAAAATATTATTCAAATCCTTTTATTAATTAAATACTAAATTTGATTTAGTATATATAAATTTTATTCACATAAACACAAAATAAGGTCATGTGCAATTTAATAAATAAATAAAATTAAAATTCAACAATTTCACTCCATTGCCAATGCACCTAATTCAACTAAAGCAAGGCTATAAAACCTAGTTAGGGAGAGACAGTTCCTACTTAGAGACAATTGCTTGCTTAAGAGCACTAGCAACCAAGGTGAAGCGATGGAGCTCACAGTTGGAGGAGGGTTCAACATCGTAATGAAGAGACCACAACGGTCGTCGATGGGGCGAAACTTCCACTTAGACTTGCACTTGGCCATGAAGCACAAGTAACCAACAGCCTGACGAACGAACAAGGAAAGGCAATGTGATTTTTTTTATTTGCGATTTGGAAGTGGGTTCACGATTTAGGGATTAGGGAAACCATAATCACCTGCATCCTGCCACCATTTTTAATTAAATGTAAAAGAAACTGATCTTGTGTTCAAAAAACTCATTAATCAGATTCCATGCTCAGTCATTGACGGAAAGATTCAAAGGAAGTTTGGACATGTAATAGATCTATTAGTTTTCAATATTTTCGTATATTTGGTAGTCTTGTATACACTCATCACATAGGTAAAGATAAACTTGAACGTCGTGTTGTTAGAAGTATCTTGCATTGTTGCACAGATGGACTAAGGGATATCATATTTGGATCCCTGAGATAAAGGAGATCATTTATTCAAGACATGTCACACTTGATGAATTTCTTATGTTCTAGACCAAGGGACGTCCACCTATATCCTATGATTCTGATGTGTGGAAGCCCACGGAGAAAGGGATTTTACCACTTCCTAGCCTAAAGATACTTCATCGGTGGTTGAGAGAGATGTTGCAGTCATTGAGACATCACAAGATAGTCCATATATTTCGTCTAACATTAATAATGATGGTCATTGAGCTAGAGAAGATTCAGTTAAAGTTGAGTTTATGATCCAGGTGATAGACCTGATCGAGCTAGCATGCGGCTAGAGAGCAACCCGATAGGCATAAAGATAGGTAGTTTGCAAACTTGAGCTTTGATGAGCAGTTGGACTGTGCATTACATGTGGTCCAACATGAGCCTTTTTACTAGGATGATGTTAGGAATTCAGCTCGAAGTGGTTTTGCGCCATGAAAGAAGAAATGTAGTCTTTGAGGAAGAACAAGATTCGAAAGTTAGTAACACTACGAAAGGAAAACTGAGTCATAGACTACAAGTGGGCACTCAAAGTGAAGGACGATGGGAGATACCATGTCAGACTTATTGCAAAAGGGTTTTTATAAGGAAGGGGAAAGATTATGATAAGGTCCTAGCCTCTACTGTTTAACACACTTCAATTCCAGTTTTGGTATCTATTGTTTCTACGTATGACATGAAGTTGGAGCAGCTTGATGTGAATATCGCTTTCTTAAATGGAGATTTGGAGGAGACAGTTTAAATGCGACAGACACAGACATAAGGTTTTGTTGTTGGGTAAGTCTGATTGGATTTGCAAGTTAAACAAATCATTATATGGCCTAGAAGCATCATCAAGAGAGTGCTTCAAAAGGTTTGAATTCTTTTATGTTGAGCATTGACTTTATATTGAGTATGAAAGGATGTTTGTGTATACTACAAGTGTGTGAATGGTGTTTGGAACTTTGAATACATTTACCCTTGTATGTAGACGATACATGGATAACATTCAAAAAACGTTGATGAAATTAAAGGATCATAGGCAAGGTTGAAAGCGGAATTCTAGATTAAAGACCTTGGTAAAGCAAGGAAGATTTTAAGGATGAAATCTTTAGATATGGAAAGCTTGAGATTCTAAGATTGACATAAAAAGTTCATGTTCGATTCAGCAAGGATAAACCAAAGGTCATCTCTACACTCATGCCTTCGCACATAAAGCTTACACGGGAAAAGCTCTCTGATCTCATGAAAAGGCAAAGCTTTTATGCGATATATACCTTATTCGATTGCAGTTGGTAGCTTGATGTATGTCACGGTATATACTAGGTCAGATGTAACACATGCACTTGGAACAGTTAGACGATATATGGCTAATTCGGGCAAGTCATATTGGAAAGAAGTTAAGGTGGTTTTAAGGTATCCTAAGTGAACTCCGGATTTTGGTCTTGCATTTGGCGATAAGGATAGGAATTGAAATTAGTCGGTTATTGCAATTCAGACTATGCCAGAGACAAAGATCATAGGAAGTTAAGCCAAAGGGTGTTTACTTTTGAAGGTACAACTATTAGTTGGAAGCAAGGTTTCAAACAACCATTATCTTATCTAGTACAAAGGAAAAGTTAGTAGTTGTGGTTGAACCAGCTAAGAAAACACTATATTTGAGACGATTATTGTTTGATTTATGTTTTTTCCAAAGTAGTATGGTGTTAAAGTGCAACAGCCAAAGTACAATTTACAAAACATATTAAAGTGGGTCATTTTCTATGACGATGCATTATGAGAAGTTGGTGCATCTTGAGAAGATTCAGTGATGATAATGTAGTACACATGTTTATTGAAACTCTTTTTTATAAAGTTCGAGCATTGCTCGAAATTGATTCATCTATTAAGGTGTTGGTTCTATATGGTGGCACTTGTGGGGGAGGGCAGTTGTTGGAGATTTTAGCATTCTCCCTTCGGTTGGAGATTGAGTTGTCGTGTGGCCATCCATTTTTCGAACATTTTGTATTTAAATATCTGAATTATTTAAATATTTGAATCTTGGATTAAACGTATTAAATGTGATTTAATAACCTTGTTAAACCCTTTTTAACAAATAACATAAGAAGGTAAATTTGTTTTTGAAATATGTTTATAAAAATAAACTGCTCGAAGAAATATAGATTATGTGACCGAAAACCGTGTTATCGATAAATGGCTTTTTCCGATATAAGTTCTTCAAACTTTTTGGGCATATTTAGTATATTAATGTGTCATTAATTAGCAACTAAAAATATTTTTCTTAATATGGCTAACTAAATGGTGAATAGTGAATAGATAAGTAAATGGATTAGGAGAAGATATTTGGAGGTAGGAAGATATTTTGGTTAAGTGAGGTGGAAAGCAGGCATGTGAGGGGGAGCATCTTTTTGACCAACCATAGTAGGTTAGAAAGTAATCCTTAACTCTTGTTAAAGTCTATAAATATACAATTAAGCTCACAAAAATCATTTGCTAAGTTATAAATAAAAGAATGGTCTTCTTTATGCTCTTTTCTCCTCTTTAACATTCTCAAATCAATGCTACTGAAGACCGAACTTCTTCAAACTTCGGCAAAAGCCATAGGACATCATAGGAGCATGGAAAAGCAATATAAAGCATGAAAAAAAGGAGCATAACTACCCCAACCAGATCTGGCCGTGGGCTATTTATTGAAGGGGAGGTGGCTGAGAGTTATTTTGAAGCTAAAGGTGGTGTCTTCGGTTGTTTGGTAATGGTAGGAAGTGTTCATATATTCTAGAATGCTTGTGTTTGATGTTAGCACGGATTTGGGGTGAGTTAACTCACTATTGAAGTGTATAGGTTGTGTGAGAATATGAATGTAAAGTTAAAGTAAAGGACTAATGCAAGTTATAACTTTTGAACCTTTTACTTTGAAAAGCAAATGACAACCTTATATGTAGTATAATCACCTTTATTACCCTCTAAAACATGTATCATGGTCTAGACCTTATGTTTACGTGTTTGGTATGATTGTGTGTGATGTGGAAGTGTGTGTGTGTGTGTGTGTGTAAATGTTTGAAGCGAGAGAGTCACTATAAGTGCACTTCATAATCCCTTGTGGTTAACCTCTTTAAAATGGTTATATGTGAATATATTGTGAAAGTATATATTATGGTTGTGCTCTACACTTATAGTGGTATATGTGACATTGAGGAAATGGTATGGAAAATTAAAGAAATGGTAGAACAAAGTTGCAAAAGGAAAGGCAAAAAGGTCGCTATATGAGCACTTTGTATATACCTTATTTTTTGGAATTTTTAATATGATTTTGGAATATATACTTGGGGTTTCCTTTAATGTTTTATAAAGTACTCTATGCTTACTTCTTACTGTAAAAAAAATTAGAGTTTAAACCAATTTAAAACTGGTTGAACAAAGTTGCAAAAGATAGAGAAAAAAGGTCGCTATATGAGCACTTTGTGAATAGCTTATTTTTGGGAATTTTTAATATGACTTTAGAAGATATCCTTAGGGGTTTCTTTGCTATTTTATTACGTACTCAATGTTTACTTCTTACTGTTTAAACTGGTTGAACAAAGTTGCAAAAGATATGAGTACAAAGGACGTTATATGAGCACTTTATAAATAGCTTGTTTTTGGGGATTTTTAATATGATATAGGAAGATATTCTTGAGAGTTTCTTTGCATAGTTTTTAAATAGTCTAAGTATACTACTTGCTGTAAAATTTCAGATCTTATGCCCTTCATTTGGATAGAGAAAACTGGCTTCAAACTGTCATGTTTTTTGAACATGCTCTCTGTCTAGTATCTTTTAAGCACTTATAAATCCCCTTTTTGACCTACAACGGCATTTCTAGGCTTTTGTGGCACTGTTGGGTATGGTGTTTTTTTAATACTTTGTGATATTAAACTTGTTTAAAATGTTACTTAAATTTATTACTATTATGAGGTCTTTTTATGAATGTTTAGTAGCAGGTTTTAAAGTATTTTAAAAGTGGTTTCAAATTTAAATATATTTTTAATAATTATTTATGAATTTTTAAAGTAAAGGGTTTATTTTATAACATTTATTTAAAAATGGTTTTTCTAATAATTTCTAAAATAAATTATTTTTACACAATATTTTATATAGATATTTTAAAAGTGTATACATATAAGTTTGGAAAGGTAAATTAAGTGTTTTACAAGTATTTATGTATATGTTTTGGAAAAGTAAGTGAAATAAGTTATAAAAGATAAAGATGGTTTTGGTTATAACATTAGTTATGATGAATGGTTCTGGGAAGTTATTTGAAAGTATATTAGCTTGTTAAATAAGTGTAGATATACTTCGTTCTCAAAAAAATGTTTTAAAGATAATGATAAGTGTATAAGATTTTGGGTTTATAGTAAACAATGTTTTAATAACATTTGTTTTTAACCCTTATGAATATACTTGTGAATGTACTTAGATCTTTAAAAAGAGTATTTTAAAGATAATGCTAATTATGGAATATTTTGGAAAATTAATAGAAAATGTAAAGGTTTTAAATATAAAAGAGAGAATGAGTTTATAGTAACAATGTTTGAGTAACATTTGTTTTTAGCCTCTTTGATTATATCTAAAATGAGAAATCTTCTTATGTGATTTGTGAATATTCTTATACCTTTGAGACAAGTATATGAATACATTTTAAAGAATGTAATGAGTAAATGAATAGTGAAGTAGTAGAATACATATAGATATATTTTATAAATGTATTTTAAATATATATACAAGTATTGATAAATAAGTATTATTTGATAATAGAGGATTAGAAGTCGCTTATGTGATTCGATCGTGTTTGTGTGTTACTCGTTTATGGAAAGTATTTAATCTTATACTTAGCACTAAAAGCCGACAAAGTAGACATGTTATATCTATGAGAGTTAAGAATGAGGTGTCAAGGTAGGGCTTGGATGAAACCAGTGCTCTAACATACCTAGCTTCACTCTTGACCGAGCGATGGCTTTAGTTGAGAAAGTCGAAAACGATGATAAGTATACAAGACTTGATTTCCATTTGCAATCGTATTGAATTTGACTGAAATTAACTTAGGAAATATCTAGAAAAAACACGAGATTTATATGGTACGGTTATCCTCTACGTATAAACTCGTCTTACTCTTCTAGAACAAGAGATAATGGAATCTGTCTGGATAAGAGATGATCTCTACCTTATCCATTGTTTGTTTATTTCTAAAAGAACCGAAGTTAAGTTGACCGGGAATTTATCGATTTGGTTTTGAAGAGACCGGCGAGCAAAGGATTGTACTTATATGAGAGGTCTCGAAACCATAACCACTTGAAAACTGATATACGAGTTCTATGTTTTGGAAGCAGTTATGCGGTGAAATGTTATAAAGTGGAATTGTTTATCCTAAGTTGAAGTCCAAGGGAGAGGTCAGCGTTAACATTTCAAATGATGCTAGTGAGGGTACTTTCTATCCTGAGTTGATCCCAAGGGAGAGAGGATAGAGTTAGCATTCGTCGAACGACTTGTGCTGGAATCCATGAAGAGATTCGTGAACTGTTCGAGTGGTGCTGGCTCGCGTGTTGAGATGCTAGAATCCATGGAGAGATTCGAGATCTGTTCAAGTGATGAAGACACGTGTGATGAGATGTTGAACGTGACTTCACTATTGGTAATGGCAAAAACCAGAATAAGTGCATAGCCAGTGGGTTTTGCCAACCCAAGGGTACATCAACTTTAAATATCTAGAGATGCTTTCGATTGTTACTAGCGGAAGTTGATGTTATTTGGTATCATGTGTTCGAGCGTGGACTAGTTATGTTTTCCCTCGTGGTATATTTTATCTAGAGATACATGTGGTTTCAGAAGGTAGTTTCTGACCATTGTCAGGAGGCTCGCCTTAGTTTACTAGGGCTCCTCTAATGGAAATCCATATGTGAATGCACCTTAACGGTTTTAGTTGTACTTCTAATATTGTTGTTTTGTGAGATCCAAGCAGTATAACAATTTTTTGATTTATATTCTACCTCATAGACACTATCCATTGTATCGCCATATGTATTTATTAGATGGTTTGGTTCTTTTGAGGGGAAAACCATTCTGATGCTTTGGTTGGTCTCAAAAGGTACTGTTATGTGGGCACATGTTTCTTGAGTTTCTCACATAAGACTGATGTATGGCTCGTGGTTTTATTTTCCCTTAAATACTCGAATGCTCTTTCGAGTAGTTTAAGAAATGCAGGTTTCCGTTGGATATTCTTTATAGCTCAAGAAATCGAGCTTAATGTTTTCACCTACCGTAGTATTCTTATTTTCGTTGCACTACTATTATGTATATAACAGCATTTGTGAGGACGAACTGTTATAACTGTCCAAGCGGATGATAGTACTTAGAATTATAACTCTGAAATGACATGTATCTTATAGTAGCACTTTGTACCGTCTTCTTGACATTATATATTATCGTTCTGCAGTGAGATTCAGATGTTTTGGTCCCTTCCATTTTGTTCTTTTCTTTTTTTATCCTAATAATATGTCTCCCACACACTTGGATGTTTGAAACATGAATAGTGTGGATGTATTAGTGTCGGCATTTGAAGTCCGAAAAGGCAGATCGTTACATTTGGTATCAGAACTGAAGGTTTAGCGAGAACCTTGGTTTTGGTTGAGTTTAACTCATTAGAGAAAGGGTATGAAATGAGTTGATTGTATTAATAATACGAGAGCATATTTGTATTTGTTATAAATGTGTGCCTTAAAGTATTTCAAATACAAAAATTAAAAGATCTTATATATAGGTAATTTATATAAGTTTGATTTGTAAAGTGTAGTTTGATTTATATAAGTTTGATCTTATATGTGGAATTAATGATAATCATTTATTATCCCTCGTTGATTGGTTTAGTTATACTCGACAAGTTTATGAGCGTTGTTATCATTTGTTAGTTAATCAGATTAGTTATGCTCGGCCAGTTTATAAGCTTTATTATCTCTGATTGATTGTTGATTTGTGCTCAACCAGTTTATGAGTAATTTACCTTTTTACTGCATGGATCGGATAGATAGTATTTATGGGTGCATTAAAATGAATACCTTGTGATTAGAATTTCACGGTTTGACTATAAGGTGTTCGGTGATAATGTTGGGTTTGAAGTATACTTTAATAAAAGAAATTTGGCATAAATTTTATATAAGAAATGACTTTATATAAGCATGGTTTGTAAAATATGGTTTATAATGAAGAGGGTTTAAACTGATATTTTGAGAACTTAAATCCTGGTGTCTTTGAGAAAGGTTTTTAAGATTTTGAAGAAAATAAAAGCAGTATTATTTGAAAGTATGTGTGCACATTAACATTTTGAAAAGAGTTTTAAGATTGGTTCGAGTTCGAAGTTGCTCTCGGAATCGATGAGTCAATTTGGGAAAAAAGTATTTTATGTTATCTCGTTTGAGTGGTTCGAAAATGACTAAAAATGGACGAGAGATGTGTTCGGTTGGTAAGTACTTCCTGTGAATATCATCCACCATAGTATAAGGATATATTGTATGACTTAGTAGTACCTGTTTCCTTGATATCATTTTTGTGTTACTCGATCTATATATTTTTCTATGGATTGTAAAGAAAAATTGGTTTATGAACTGAGATCATGGTACTTAGTATAATTTACAAAGTATTTGATGCTACTTTGAAGATGATTTTTGATTTAATCTCGAAATGTATGATTAAATATACAAAAGGTATATGTGCATATTATTTCAAAGGATTTGAGATAAAACCCGGGTATTTAGTTTTAAAGTTTTCTTTAAAGAAATTTCATATAAAATATAAAGTAGTAAAATACATAGTAGTTTTTGCAGTATAGATTTTCATATGAGATTTCTGTAGAAAAGATTTGTAGGTATGCTATGCAGGAAGCCCAAGTGGTAGTGGCAGAGCCCAAATTATTATGAAATATTTTCTTGGTTTCCCTTACAATAAAGCGTGTCTAATACATAAGTGAAACTTGATAAGTTATTTTATTGACACATGTATTCTATACATTAGGATGGTGTGGTATATTCATGTTATGATGTGTTTGTTTGGTAATTTTCATTTGTTGGAACGAAATGGATTTTTAGGCAATTTTTGATAGTTTGAAACTTTCGGATTGTTATAGAACTTAAAGCTAAGTGTTTTTAAGAATATAAGGATAAGGTTATATAACTCTTGCATTGAGAATGTAGTAAGTTAACACATGTTTTAAATTGGTTTTAACATGTATGTTAAGTAATCATTGTTAAGTAATCATTCGATGTTATTGGACCAACCAATAAATGTTTTTACCTTCGGGATGTATAAGGAAAGTGGACTCTAGGTCTATGTTTAAATATCAGTGTACTGTTGTTCCTAGCTATTTGCTTGATCTGACAGATAGAGAAGTTGACTCGGTTACAAGACCCGGATTTATTTTAGGCCTCTATCGGAATTTTAGGCAGTAAAATGAATATGATGTTTCGTATATACTCTTAGAATGTAGTAGAGTATTATACGAGTATAACCTTGGAGTTATGCCTTTTTAAATATTTTATAAATATGGTTGTCTTTATAAAATGTTTTATAAGTGAAGTTGTGTTTTCATGAAATGTTTTATAAACAAAAGTGATGTTTTATGAAATGTTTCATAAATGGTTTTGAGTATTAAATGAAATATACTATTTATGTAGACGAATGTGATATAAAAAGTACTTGGTATAGTTGAAGAAACCAATGGGATGAATACGTAAGTTGTACATAGATCATTTTATACATTGTGTACGGATGATCCACGTGCATCATACAGAATTAAGTGTATGTATATTAAGTTTGTTGGCTTAGGAGAGTTCAAGAAATGACTCTTTGATTTGTTCTAAGGTAGCTTGAATAAGTAATAACTTGAGGTTGTTGAGCGTAAGGTACGTTTAGTAAATTATTTATCGTCCTTATGAAATGAGAGGTTTTTGAACCTGAGCAAACCTTGAGCTTTATTTGTTAGTAATTTTGAATACTGTTGAGTATTGATATGTGTTTGTTTCTTTTGTTAATTGGTCGTGTTGGAATTTCGAGAACGAAATGTTTTAAGTAAGGGAGGATGTGGTGACTCGTCATTTGGAACACTTCGTATTTAAATACATAAATTATTTAAATATTTGAATATTGGATTAAATGTACAATAAGTGATTTTATAAGCTTGTTAAACACCTTTTAATTAATGACACATTAAGGCAAACTTGTTTTTTAAATATGTTTGCAAAAATAAACGATTCGAAGAAATATCGATTATGTGATCGAAAATCGTTTTAACGATAAATGACTATTTTTTGATATAACTTGTTAGAACTTTTTGTGCATGTCCAGTATATTGATGTGTGATAAATTAACAACTAAAAATAGTTTTCTTAACATAGCTAATTAAATGGCGAATAGTGAATAGATTAGTAAATGGATAAGGAGAAAATATTTGGAGGGAGGAAGATATTATGGTTAAGTGAGGTGGAAAGTAGGCAATGAGGGGGAGAATCTTTGTGGTCAACCATAGTAGTTTAGAGGGTAATGTTTACCTCTTGTTAAAGTCTACAAATACACATCTAAGCTCACAAAAATCATTTGCTAAGTTATGAACAAAAGAATAGTCTTCTTCATGCTCTTTTTTCCACTTTAACATTTCAAATCAATACTAAAGAAGCCCAAACTTCTTCAAACTTTGGCAAAGGCCCTAAGGCATCATGGGAGCATGAAAAGCAACACAAAGCATGAAAAAAAGGAGCATAACAACCCCAACCAGATCTCGCCATGAGCTATTTGTTGAAGGGGGTTGGCCGCGAGCTATTTTGAAGCTAAAGGTGGTGTCTTTGGTTGTTTGGTGATGGTAGAAAGTATTCGTGTGTTTTAGAATGTTTGTGCTTGATGTTAGCATGGATTTAGAGTGAGTTGACTCACCATTAAAGCGTATATGTTGTGTATATATATGTTTGTTGTGTGAATATGAATGTAAAGTTAAAGCAAAGAACTAATGCAAGTTATAACTTTTGGACCCCTTGCATTGAAAAGCAAATGACAACTTTATATGTAGTATAATCACTTCTATTACGCTCTAAAACAATTGTGATCTAGACCTTGTGTTTACATGTTTGGTGTGATGTGGAAGTGTGTGTAAATGTTTGAAGCGAGAGAGTCGCTATAAGTGCAGTTCGTAAATCTCTTGTGTTTAACCTCTTTAAAATGGTTATATGTGAATATATAATGAAAGTATATATTTTGGTTATGCTCTGCACTTATAGTTGTGTATGGGACATCGAGGATATGGTAGAACAAAGATGCAAAAGATAGGAGCGAAAATGTCGCTATATGAGCACTTTGTATATGCTTTGTTTTTGAGAATTTATAATATGATTTTGGAAAATATACTTAAGGGTTTCTTTACTGTTTTATTAAGTACTCTCTGTTTACTTCTTACTGTAAAAGAAATTAGAGTTTAAATCAATTTAAAACTGGTTATACAAAGTTGCAAAAGATAGATCGTAAAGGTCGCTATATAAGCACTTTGAAAATAGCTTGTTTTTGGGAATTTTTAATATGACTTTGGAAAATATCCTTATGGTTTTCTTTGTTGTTTTATTAAGTACTCTATGTTTACTTCTTATTGTAAAAAAATTATAGTTTAAATCGGTTTTAAACTGGTTGAACAAAGTTGCAAAAGATAGGAGCGGAAAGGTTGCTATATAAGCACTTTATAAATAGCTGTTTTAGGGAATTTTTTAATATGATTTTGGAAGATATCCTTAAAAGTTTTTTTGCATGGTTTTAAGTAGTATAAGTATACTACATACTGTAAAAATTTCAGACCTTAAAACATTTATTTGGCTAGAGAAAACTGGCCTCAAACTTTCATGCATTTCGAAAATGCTCTTTGTTTGGTATCTTTTACAGTACTTATGAATGCTGTCTTTGGCCTACAACAGCATTTATAGGCTTTTATAGCACTGTTTGGTGTTGTGTTTTTAATATACTTTTGTGATTTTAAACTTGTTTAAAATGTTATTTAAATTTATTATTTTGATGAGAGCTGTTTAGGAATGTTTAGTAGTGGGTTTTAAAGTATTTTAAAATGGTTATAAGTTTAAATATATTTTTAATAATTATTTATAAATTTTTAAAGTAAAGAGTTCATTTTGCAACATTTATTTAAAAATGACCTTTCTAGTAGTTTCTAAATTTGTTGTTTTTACATAATATTTTGTATAGACATTTAAAACATAATTATAAGTATTTTAAAGTATTTGTATATGTAAGTTTGAAAAAGTAAGTTAAGTATTTTAAAAGCATGTGTATATATTATTTTAAAAGTGTGTGTATATTTATATTGGAAAAGTAAGTGAATTATGTTATAAAAGATAAAGATGGTTTTGGTTATAATACTTCGTTATAATAAATGGTTTTGAGAAGTTATTTGAAAGTATATTAGCTTGTTAAATAAGTGTATATATACTTTGTTGAATGTTTTTGTAACGACCCTGAATTTTTGACATTTGAAATGTGAATATTTAATTGAGTTTAAATATTTGAATGATTGTTTAAATTGAAATTCAAATATCAGAATGGATTTGGCGATTAAATTATTGGATTTAATTATTGAAACTGGGTAAAAGTTTGAATCTTCAGTTTTGAGCTGATAAAAATAATATGAAGTCTTAGAAAATTCATATTGATAATTCGGAAGGTACTGGAACTTTCAGAATTGAATTTGGAACTGTTTTGTTCGGTTTTGAAATTTTGTTGTTTAAATTGAATTTAAAAATAGCGGTCCGGGACACAGTCTCGGAATTTGACGAAACCAGTTCCATTGGATCCGTAATATTGTATTATTATCGGATTTCAATTTCGTAATGTTTGGAGTGATCGTTTGGCCGTACGATAAGCAAACGCGCTGAAATTAAATCGAAAATTTAATATTATAACTGATCCAAAAAGCTATCTTTTCCATACGATCGAGTTTGGACTCGAAACCTTTTCCATTGTGTTCGGAACAGTGGTATAACATTATAAACGCCTAGCGGCACGCCTCGATAGGAGATCGAGATTGTGAGTTGCGTTAATCGAGATGATTTGAATTTGAATTTGAAATTTAAATATAAATAATAATTGTTGGAAGACCTCATTCTGGTTTTCAACACTTGTCCTTCATTTTGAACACGCGTCACCCTCTAAAATAAACAACTCAACGCGTATAACAGTACGAAGAAATTTATGGCCGAAACCATATACCTTCTCAAAATTAATCTCGTTCCAATTAAAACAAAATTGAAATCGAATTTCCTCATTCGAAAAAAAAATGGCAAAGAGGTGGGCTTGAGTTCGAATTAGGGTCTCCCTCTTTAGGCTTTGCGATGGGGTTAAGATTGGGGAATTGCTGTCATTCGTTTTCGATTGGATTAGGGAAGTTCGAATTTGGGGAGGCTCGTAGGGGCTTGGTCGAATTGCGGCGTTGGATGAAGGTCGAGCGCTCGGCACTGGAAGAGCTTGCGAGGTCATCGCGCAAGTGCTAGTTGTCGCAAGTTCGATTGGGTGGCTCGAGTGAACAGGAATCGCGACGTGGAAGTTGATGCAGCCCAGGTTGAAGTCTTAGGTCGTGTACGACCTAAGGAAGTGATAGATCCTGTACGACCTAACTGGTTACTACGACCTAACGAGCAGATAGGTCGCGTGGAGGAGGTACGACCTAAAGTGAAACAGGATGTAGCGCTTGGGTTATGCCATAGGTCGCTAACGAGTTACGACCTAACGAAGCCGCGACCTAGCGAGGTAACAAAGCTACACAGTGAAAAAACGGAAGCAACGGAAGTGTTAGGTCGCGTACGACCTAACGAGGCTTTTAAGTCGCTCCAGCGACCTAGTGGAGAATCGCGAGCTATCGAGTTAAGACCAACTTTAGGTCGCAGAGATATGTTACGACCTAAGTTAGGTCGCGAGAAGATGAGGAGAGATAGGTCGTTCGTTATAGGTCGCAAGGCATTAAGTCGCGAGGACTTAGGTCGTGAAGCCTTAGGTCGCAAAGACTTAGGTCGCGCAGTTTCTGAGGCCGCTTCATTTTTAGGTCGCCGATGAAGGGATGTCGTTCATTCTTAGGTCGCTCAAGCCAGATGCCGTCCATTTTAGGTCGTAAGTCGTGAATCGAGATGATGTGTTGTAATATGTTGTATTTTCTTGAGTCGCATGTATTTTAGGTCGAGTTGTTTAGGTCGTTTGTAACAACCCTGTATTTTGTGATTATTTTAATTATTTATTTTGGATATTTTAATTGATTTCCTGATTTAAAAACTTTATTTTATTTATTAAAATGAATAAATTTTGTTATTTTAAATATAAATTTTGATTTTGATGTTAATTAGAATTCCAAACATGACTAAAAAAGATATTTTCCAGAAAAGTGAATTTTGGTCAATATGGTCAAACTTTGACTTTTAATTTAGAAATTTTAAAGTTTGAAAATTTGAATTTTATCTTTTATTATGAAAGTAAATAAAATTTTAAGAATAATGCTTTTCGTTTCGTTAAAATCTGATTTATAATGTGAAAGTTATACCCTTTTAAATATTGTGTGTAATTTGTTGTATTTAACAAAATTATTTATTTTAAATTATAAAAAAATATATTTTATTTGGTCATGTAATATTATAATTTATATTTATATGGGTAAAATAACATGTTATGTATATACTTTGGTTTTAAAACATTTTAAAGATATAATTGGCATTTTCCAGTGTTAGCTGTATTTTGTTTAAAATTCTAATTTCCAGTTTCAATTAATTAAAGTAATTCTTTATTTGTTTTTCTATTTTTTTCTTAAAATCTTATTTTATTCTCATTCCCACTTTATTTTGTTCCTCATTTATTTTATTTATTTGACCTTTTATTTGTTTAAAGTGAAATAGAAATTTTATAAGGCTAGTGATATTTATTTGTAATTTTCATGTCTTATTTCCAATTTTTAAACATTTTTCTTTAGTTTTTTTCTATTTTTTCTAAATTAAATTATTTATTTCACTTTGAAAATACTTTAGAAATTATTTTATTTCAAAATTTTTCTTTAGAATATTTTTAAAATGAAGTAGATAATTTTCCAAAGACAATCGTGATTTATTTGTAATTTCTGGACCCTGTTTTCAATTTTTAAGCAATTTCTTATATTCTTTTTCCATTTTCTTTAAAATTAATTAATTATTTTTATTTTATATTACTTTGTTTCGGTTTTAAAGTCAATTTACTGATTTTATTTTTGTTTTATTTGAATTTAAAGAAAAAGAAATATGAAGAGTTTTAAAAGCTTATTTACCTTAAGTCCTTTCATCTCCTTTGTCCTTTCATTTGCCATAACTCCTCAATTACTATCTTGGCTGTGCATTTTTGGTTTGTAGCCGTGATTTTTCAGCCTCCATTCACCCAAAAACATTTTACCTTCTCATTCATTCATGGCTTCAAGAAAATCTATGGGTAATGGCTACTTTTTTACACTTTTCTTCTCATTTTTCATGTATTTTGCCTTGTTTTCTTTGCTTCTTTGAATGGCCTCCACTCCATATCCATGGCCACCACCCCCTACATCTCTTCCCTGCCATCACCACCAGCTACTCCTCTAGTCTTGACCAAGGCCGAGCCACCATGATGCCAAAACTCCACAAAAATTGCAACACAAGCCATAAAAACATGTTGTTTGACCACTATTTGTTCACCACTTCATTTTCCACCACCACCACCTTAGGCCGCCTCCACCACCTCTGGCCAGACCACCACACACCTTTCCTTCCACTGACCTGATCCATACCTCTCTGACATGACCACACAAGCCCATGGCCAAGCCATTTTTGTGAACAAAACCCACCAATTTTGCCTTAAACTCTTCATATTCCTTTGTATAAACTTTCTCCTCATATTCTACTACCTAGGCCATGCATACACATGACCAAACCTGAGCCAAACTTGTTCAAACCAGAGCCAAAAACATCCCTAGGCCATGACAAAAGAATAGAGAAAGCAAGGCAAAAGATTTGGCATTCGTATCTCTTTTTATTTAAAAGTTATGTCATTTCTAGTGTATTGAAATTTATGGTTTGCTTTGATTTTTGTTTGGGTTGTAACACAAGATCTATATCATTGGATTTGCTCTCCACACTCAAATTGTATTAGAGTTGTCGTGCCTTCATAATCTTTGTGTTGTGAGCTTTGTTGGCAAATCTCCAACTTAACAGGTGAGTTATTCTCACCAGACAATATGTACATATATAACTAGTGAATTGACCCCTTTTGAATATGTAAAATGCATTATCATGTTACACTTACTATGTTATGATTTATGATGTTCACCAATGCTTAAACACCTATTATATTATATGTTACTGTTATATTATGCTGTTCTATTATTTTTATCAGTTTATCACACTGCAAGTTCCCTTTAGATTAGAATCACTATGGGTTGAAATGATACATACCCGAACGGACTTTAGAATAGGAGAAAATCATTATGGGCTGAAATGATAGGCCTGAATGATTTTCAATTATTTTTCATTTTCTTGGAATTGCGGGTTTGAAATGATCAAACCCGGGTTTTCTTTGTAAATTACGGGTTGAAATGATATATTACCCGTATCACTTTACTTAGACTAGAAATGAAATACAGACCCGTTGTTAAAATATGTTTTTATAAAAATCTTACAAATATTTTTGAAATGTAAATATTATAATATTTGATTTAAACTAAATAAAAAAATGATTTATGTAAGCATTATTGATTTTTTGAAAATTTATAAGTGAAATAAATTATTGGTAAAACTAGAAAATTTGAAATGTAAGTTATTTTGGGAAATTTTAATTGGGTGATAATTGGAATTTAAATTAAATATGAAATGTGATAACTTCATGATAATTTGGATTAAAGTGAATTTAAATGATTTTTATATTATATTAATGATTTTGAATAAAGTTAAAATGTGAAATGAATGAATATTTAAGTTGAAATTTTGAAATATAACTAAAATTGGAAATTTGTGAATTTGGCTTAAGAGTGAACTTTAAGTTAAGTAAATAAAAATGGAATTAAGTTATTTTGAAATTTTAAAATTAAGTGTTAAGTTAATTTAATTTAATGAATTTATAATTTAAAATTGGAATTTAATAAGTGAATTATTATTAAATTTTGATTTTTGAATGGAGTTTTAACTTTATAAAATCATGAATATAAGGGTATTTGAATAATTGTTTTAAAAGTGAAATTATATGATTTTATAAGTAAAAAATGATTTATATAAAAATATAATTGTTTGTGAAATTATACTGAATATTTGAAGTTAGTTAACTGCATTTCTGAAACGCTATTAAATTCTAATGTAAATGATAATACAACATTTGCAAATGTTGTAGTTGATAATAATGAACCAAATGGCTAAATTTAATTAAAGGCTATTATAGCATTTTTGTAAATGTTATAATGGTTGAATTTAACTAAGTTTATTTGAAACTAATGTAACCATATTACAGAATTTTAAATGCTGTCTTTTGTTAAATTGAACTATTTTAAATGTGACTTTCCGTAGCATTTTCTAAATGCTGCGAAAGTTGAAATTTCATTGTTTTAATTAATTTAAGTGAACGAATGAACTTTGAAAAGTTAAATTTTTGGAAATTTAAAATTTTAATTATTAAATATACTAACTTCATTTTTATGATTTAAAATGAAGTAATTTGTTTCAAAATATAAATTATTTTGAAATATGATATTTTGATATTTTGAAATGGATTTTATAAGGATATTGAATTTTGAAATGATATTTGATTTCGAAGTATAAAATACCATTTTGAAATTTTAACCATGGGATGTATTTAATTTATAGTTTAACTCATCCTTAAAGGATGGGCGATCCCAAGCATCCTTTGAGTTATTGTGCATTTCTACTACAGTTCACTTGAGTTGGTTTACATTATATAAGTATATATTGTCCTGACTCAAGTGTTTTGTGTTTTACTTTACGCTCGGGTCAGCCTGAGTATTTACAGCTTAGCTTTGGATTTCTTTCTGGAGCTAGGAATCGCTGGAGATTCTGCTTGTCTAGTTATCTGTTCCTTTCAGTTCAGTTGTTCTATTTCAGTTCTGGTATTCATAAACTTCTATTTATTTGAGATGTCTATTGTATATGTTTTCAAGCAGATATTATGTATTATGTTTTGAGAGTTTGTTATAGTAGCTTCATGAACTACTATGGTTTTTTATATTCCGCTGCGAGTTATTCTGATATGTTCTGTGTCTGTGATTCTGTGTATTTGATTTCATTTGCTCCAAATTTATTTACAATCTGTTATTTTGAATTATTCAAGCCAGACATGTATGGATTATTGTCGATTTGAATGGTCCAAAATACCGGGTCGTTACAGTTGGTATCAGAGCTTTGGTTTTAGGCAAACCTTAGCCTGCGGAGCAAAAACTCATTAGAGATAGGGTAGAAATACCCTAGAATAAGTGAAATCAATCTCAGAATCATTTCTTTGTGAGAGAACGTATTTTCGAAGTATAAAATGATTTTCAAATGATTTTTAAAGAATTTTCAAAGATTATTTTGATATAAATTTCCTTGCTTTAAAAGTAAAATATTTCTTAAACTTCATTCCTTTCGTATCCACCTTGTTAGTAATTTCTTTGATTAGGATCCTCTAAAATTTTGAACTTCTCTCTTGATTAATCTAGATCCTTTGTTGATAGGAATCTATTTTGGGTATGGCAAAATCAGTAGTTTGTTAGGATGCTTTGAGTAAACTCTGTTGTATCTTTTGCTTAGCTAAAGTTGTCCAACTAAAGATATTTAAGCTTATGTTTTCGTATGTTATGAATTCGAGTCTTTCCAAATTTTGAATGGGAATTTTTCTGTATCGATATAGGTTATATTTCTCTAATCTTCGTTTGGATTCTTATCGAATAAGATTCCTTTGAATTTTGGAATGCTCACTTGTTCTGAAATTCATTCCTATCTCCCCTAATTGTATTCTTTTGATTTTGGAGCATTGCATCACTCCACTTTGTATGACCTTTATAGGGTGGCGATTCCGCCAATCTTTGAATGATTATAATTGGCATTGATTCACCGGAGATTTCTGTATCCTCGGTTTACGATGTTTTCTATCTTCTGTTATATTTAGATTCTATCTCTGGCAATCGAAGGTCGATTTTCCTTAGATTTTCGCATCGATTATATTCCTGAAATCACGGTTGACCGGTTAAGGTCGCCCGCGATTCATATAGGCTTATCCATCTTGTATTTGGTAATTTAATTATCTTATCTTCGTTTGAGCCTATATTTGAATTAGAATTCTATTTGATTAGAGTCCTTCTAAATTTGAATCTCTGTTTTGCTTTGAAATCCATCCTTGAATCGTCCCTTGGAAAGTTTGTGGTTGATTGTCTTTTAAAAATTTTGTATTCATCGTAGTTTTATTTTGATAAGGATGACCATATTTTTATATAAAGATGAAATGTTTTTGATAAGGATTATATACCTTTTTAAAAAAATGAGAATTTGAAGTTTTGAAAGGATTTGAAATTGTGAAAATTTTATAAGAAATGGTTTCATATAAAATGATTTATAACTGAAGGTTTTGAATCTGAATTTAAGTGATTGAACTCCGGCATTTTGGAACTGGTTTTAAGATTTTGAAATAATAAATAATATGATTGAAATTATTTTTCCGAATAAGTAATGTTTCAATGATTTTAATGGGTTTTAATGATTTTGAAGGAATTTCAAAGAAGTTTTCAAAGTAAATGGAAGTCCAGAACTCACTTGTGTCGCTGGAAAATAATTTCGGTGATGAGTGCACGCATCATCGACATTGATTTTCGAGTTTCTGAGTGAGGGAGAGGCCACTTCGGTAGCATTGCTATGCGATTGATTTGTGAAACCAATTTAGATTTCAAATTCCGAAGTGTGATGTGATATTCGAAAGATATATGTATATATATTTGTAAAATTAGAAATGAGCCGGTGTTCAGTCCTTGAGTTTTGGACTTGATTTGATATAACCCTATTTTTGGAATGGATTTACTGATTTAATTGTGATTTCCAACTCTTGGATTGAAATATGATTTCTTCAACTATTTTAAAGGTTCGAGCACTTCCAAATCAAGGTTAACTTTTCAAAGCTAAGAAATTTTGAAAAGTAATTTGATAAAGTATATAAGTTTGTTTTGAATGTTTAAGTATGAAGTAATATGATTTAAATATGTTGAAACTGTTTGGTTAAGTAAATGAATAAAGCAATTTTAAAATTTTCTAATATGAAATTTAGATTTGAAATGTTTTGAAAAGAATTTGGTCTTCAAAATATTTTGAATAAAATTTAGTTTAAATGTTTTAACTTAGTAACATCTTTATGAAACTATATATTTAACAAGTTGAAATAAATATATAAGTTGTACGTATGCTGTTTTATTCGCATAATTAATTTGATCCAAGTTTGAGTACACAAGTTCGAGGTGGATTACACCATTTCGTGTTAGGATTTTTCATTCGATTCTTGATGGCGAATAATTGATATGGATTTTTGGCTTGATTCCAGAATTCTCTATCATAGTATATGGCTATGCAAGGAGACTGATGGCTTCTAGTCGAGAAACCATATCGAAGTCCGCATTAGGGAAATCGAATGGACAATACTAGTTCGAAAGCGAACTTGTGTGATCGAGCGAGCGATCAAATGTGATTTTGCGAAATGATGACGTGTGTACATCTTATATTCTAATATCAGTGATATATTTTGACGCTGAAATTGAAAGCTGTCGGGTTAGAATATCTTTGCTTACTTTTCCAATTTAAATTACAAAGATATATAACCTATAAAAGCAAAGATATTCAAATCCCATATGGCTCTTCATACAGCGAAATTTATTTTGGAAAATTTGATCCTTATATAAGACGGACCTTACGTAAGTATAAGATGATTTTGAAAACATTTGATTTTGGAAATGAATTGGTTGACTTAAATTATATTGATTTGGAAATTTGGATTTATTTTCAAAAATCTATTATTTTGGAAACTTTGAAACTAAAGATATTTAATTTGAGAAGAAAATAATTTGGTGAAATTGTATATGATTTTGAAATTGAACTGATATTGAAACAAATTTAAATTTGAGGACCTTATGTTACTAAACACTTGATTTGGGAGTTGTCGAACTTATATAAAATTGATTTGTATGAGTATGAAATTGATTCGAAAACTATAGATTTGAAAAGGTACTCAATTTGAAAGTGAAATCTTATATAATTGAAGTCTATATAAGTATGATTTGATATACTATTGATTTTGGAAAGTATTTGATTTGAAAATTAAATCTTATATATAATGGATTTTATATAAGTACGATATTTGAAAGTGATTTGAAAAGGTACTATATGATACATATTTTCGAAGTAAAGATATGGAAAGTGCCTTCTGCTTGATATCCGATTTGTGGCCACATCTTGGATTCATTCTATCGATATTATTCTCTCTGATTTTTGGTTTTCCGGATATGATACTCGAGTGTCCTTCGAATTCCATGGCGTTACCCATGGTCTTACGATCGTGACTACATAGCGCAACTGCCTGGCTGAGTCTTGCCTAGGGGTACGGATTGTTTCCTGGGGGATCCAGGCGTAACCATTGTGTATCCCGCAATCTGTGTAGGTCGCGAATAGTAGCGCAAATGCTTGGCTGAGTCTTGCCTGGGGGTACGGATTGTTTCCTGGGGGATCCAGGCGTAACCATTGTGTATCCTGCATTCTACTAGTCATCATGGCGTAACTCGCAGGGCTGAGAAAGCTTACGGATATGGATTGTTTCCTGGGGGATCCAGGCGTAACCATTGTGTATCTGCGAACCATGGTTAGACAAAGGTTTTGTTTGTTTTTGTTTGGATTGTACTTTCCATATCTGTTTTTAAAAGTTTTTCCAGTATTTTCACTGGGTGTTGAAACAAGTCTACTAAGTACCTGGAGAATTCTAGTTTTGCGCCTGATCAACGCACTACCAGAGTCTACAGGTACAAGGATAAACTTGTTAAGACATCGAGTTATAAAAGTATTTTGATAAAATATTATATAAATGATACTTTGATTAGTTATTTCCTTTTTAAACGATTTTAAAGTGTTTTAAATATTTTACCTCTTCAACCAACAATTTTAAATTAATGGCTCATCCTTGTCTTTCGTCCTATTTTCCCTTCAAGCTATTCCTATTCTCCACCTTATTAAACTTACCCATAACAATAGTTATCAGGTATAATTTTAATCTTCTTGTCATCTTGTCTTAATCCTATTCCATTTTATTTTTTCTGTGTTTTCCGTACCTCATTCCTTTTCGAGGACGAAAAGATTTGAGTGGGGGAGAGTGTAACAACCCTGTATTTTGTGATTATTTTAATTATTTATTTTGGATATTTTAATTGATTTCCTGATTTAAAAACTTTATTTTATTTATTAAAATGAATAAATTTTGTTATTTTAAATATAAATTTTGATTTTGATGTTAATTAGAATTCCAAACATGACTAAAAAAGATATTTTCCAGAAAAGTGAATTTTGGTCAATATGGTCAAACTTTGACTTTTAATTTAGAAATTTTAAAGTTTGAAAATTTGAATTTTATCTTTTATTATGAAAGTAAATAAAATTTTAAGAATAATGCTTTTCGTTTCGTTAAAATCTGATTTATAATGTGAAAGTTATACCCTTTTAAATATTGTGTGTAATTTGTTGTATTTAACAAAATTATTTATTTTAAATTATAAAAAAAAATATTTTATTTGGTCATGTAATATTATAATTTATATTTATATGGGTAAAATAACATGTTATGTATATACTTTGGTTTTAAAACATTTTAAAGATATAATTGGCATTTTCCAGTGTTAGCTGTATTTTGTTTAAAATTCTAATTTCCAGTTTCAATTAATTAAAGTAATTCTTTATTTGTTTTTCTATTTTTTTCTTAAAATCTTATTTTATTCTCATTCCCACTTTATTTTGTTCCTCATTTATTTTATTTATTTGACCTTTTATTTGTTTAAAGTGAAATAGAAATTTTATAAGGCTAGTGATATTTATTTGTAATTTTCATGTCTTATTTCCAATTTTTAAACATTTTTCTTTAGTTTTTTTCTATTTTTTCTAAATTAAATTATTTATTTCACTTTGAAAATACTTTAGAAATTATTTTATTTCAAAAATTTTCTTTAGAATATTTTTAAAATGAAGTAGATAATTTTCCAAAGACAATCGTGATTTATTTGTAATTTCTGGACCCTGTTTTCAATTTTTAAGCAATTTCTTATATTCTTTTTCCATTTTCTTTAAAATTAATTAATTATTTTTATTTTATATTACTTTGTTTCGGTTTTAAAGTCAATTTACTGATTTTATTTTTGTTTTATTTGAATTTAAAGAAAAAGAAATATGAAGAGTTTTAAAAGCTTATTTACCTTAAGTCCTTTCATCTCCTTTGTCCTTTCATTTGCCATAACTCCTCAATTACTATCTTGGCTGTGCATTTTTGGTTTGTAGCCGTGATTTTTCAGCCTCCATTCACCCAAAAACATTTTACCTTCTCATTCATTCATGGCTTCAAGAAAATCTATGGGTAATGGCTACTTTTTTACACTTTTCTTCTCATTTTTCATGTATTTTGCCTTGTTTTCTTTGCTTCTTTGAATGGCCTCCACTCCATATCCATGGCCACCACCCCCTACATCTCTTCCCTGCCATCACCACCAGCTACTCCTCTAGTCTTGACCAAGGCCGAGCCACCATGATGCCAAAACTCCACAAAAATTGCAACACAAGCCATAAAAACATGTTGTTTGACCACTATTTGTTCACCACTTCATTTTCCACCACCACCACCTTAGGCCGCCTCCACCACCTCTGGCCAGACCACCACACACCTTTCCTTCCACTGACCTGATCCATACCTCTCTGACATGACCACACAAGCCCATGGCCAAGCCATTTTTGTGAACAAAACCCACCAATTTTGCCTTAAACTCTTCATATTCCTTTGTATAAACTTTCTCCTCATATTCTACTACCTAGGCCATGCATACACATGACCAAACCTGAGCCAAACTTGTTCAAACCAGAGCCAAAAACATCCCTAGGCCATGACAAAAGAATAGAGAAAGCAAGGCAAAAGATTTGGCATTCGTATCTCTTTTTATTTAAAAGTTATGTCATTTCTAGTGTATTGAAATTTATGGTTTGCTTTGATTTTTGTTTGGGTTGTAACACAAGATCTATATCATTGGATTTGCTCTCCACACTCAAATTGTATTAGAGTTGTCGTGCCTTCATAATCTTTGTGTTGTGAGCTTTGTTGGCAAATCTCCAACTTAACAGGTGAGTTATTCTCACCAGACAATATGTACATATATAACTAGTGAATTGACCCCTTTTGAATATGTAAAATGCATTATCATGTTACACTTACTATGTTATGATTTATGATGTTCACCAATGCTTAAACACCTATTATATTATATGTTACTGTTATATTATGCTGTTCTATTATTTTTATCAGTTTATCACACTGCAAGTTCCCTTTAGATTAGAATCACTATGGGTTGAAATGATACATACCCGAACGGACTTTAGAATAGGAGAAAATCATTATGGGCTGAAATGATAGGCCTGAATGATTTTCAATTATTTTTCATTTTCTTGGAATTGCGGGTTTGAAATGATCAAACCCGGGTTTTCTTTGTAAATTACGGGTTGAAATGATATATTACCCGTATCACTTTACTTAGACTAGAAATGAAATACAGACCCGTTGTTAAAATATGTTTTTATAAAAATCTTACAAATATTTTTGAAATGTAAATATTATAATATTTGATTTAAACTAAATAAAAAAATGATTTATGTAAGCATTATTGATTTTTTGAAAATTTATAAGTGAAATAAATTATTGGTAAAACTAGAAAATTTGAAATGTAAGTTATTTTGGGAAATTTTAATTGGGTGATAATTGGAATTTAAATTAAATATGAAATGTGATAACTTCATGATAATTTGGATTAAAGTGAATTAAATGATTTTTATATTATATTAATGATTTTGAATAAAGTTAAAATGTGAAATGAATGAATATTTAAGTTGAAATTTTGAAATATAACTAAAATTGGAAATTTGTGAATTTGGCTTAAGAGTGAACTTTAAGTTAAGTAAATAAAAATGGAATTAAGTTATTTTGAAATTTTAAAATTAAGTGTTAAGTTAATTTAATTTAATGAATTTATAATTTAAAATTGGAATTTAATAAGTGAATTATTATTAAATTTTGATTTTTGAATGGAGTTTTAACTTTATAAAATCATGAATATAAGGGTATTTGAATAATTGTTTTAAAAGTGAAATTATATGATTTTATAAGTAAAAAATGATTTATATAAAAATATAATTGTTTGTGAAATTATACTGAATATTTGAAGTTAGTTAACTGCATTTCTGAAACGCTATTAAATTCTAATGTAAATGATAATACAACATTTGCAAATGTTGTAGTTGATAATAATGAACCAAATGGCTAAATTTAATTAAAGGCTATTATAGCATTTTTGTAAATGTTATAATGGTTGAATTTAACTAAGTTTATTTGAAACTAATGTAACCATATTACAGAATTTTAAATGCTGTCTTTTGTTAAATTGAACTATTTTAAATGTGACTTTCCGTAGCATTTTCTAAATGCTGCGAAAGTTGAAATTTCATTGTTTTAATTAATTTAAGTGAACGAATGAACTTTGAAAAGTTAAATTTTTGGAAATTTAAAATTTTAATTATTAAATATACTAACTTCATTTTTATGATTTAAAATGAAGTAATTTGTTTCAAAATATAAATTATTTTGAAATATGATATTTTGATATTTTGAAATGGATTTTATAAGGATATTGAATTTTGAAATGATATTTGATTTCGAAGTATAAAATACCATTTTGAAATTTTAACCATGGGATGTATTTAATTTATAGTTTAACTCATCCTTAAAGGATGGGCGATCCCAAGCATCCTTTGAGTTATTGTGCATTTCTACTACAGTTCACTTGAGTTGGTTTACATTATATAAGTATATATTGTCCTGACTCAAGTGTTTTGTGTTTTACTTTACGCTCGGGTCAGCCTGAGTATTTACAGCTTAGCTTTGGATTTCTTTCTGGAGCTAGGAATCGCTGGAGATTCTGCTTGTCTAGTTATCTGTTCCTTTCAGTTCAGTTGTTCTATTTCAGTTCTGGTATTCATAAACTTCTATTTATTTGAGATGTCTATTGTATATGTTTTCAAGCAGATATTATGTATTATGTTTTGAGAGTTTGTTATAGTAGCTTCATGAACTACTATGGTTTTTTATATTCCGCTGCGAGTTATTCTGATATGTTCTGTGTCTGTGATTCTGTGTATTTGATTTCATTTGCTCCAAATTTATTTACAATCTGTTATTTTGAATTATTCAAGCCAGACATGTATGGATTATTGTCGATTTGAATGGTCCAAAATACCGGGTCGTTACATCGTTGCCGACCTATATGTTGTAAAGTGTTGTGTTGTATTTTCTTATGTTGAAATCTTTTAAGTCGTTGTTTTAGGTCGTTCATTTTAGGTCGCGTCTGTTTTTAGGTCGCACCATTTTTAGGTCGTAGGTCGTTCACGACCTAAGTGTTGTTGAAATTTTGTTCTGTTTTTGGCGTGTTGAGTTGTAGCCTATAAATAGGCATGTTTGGTCATTTGTAAAAGTTTAGTTGATTTGAAATATAAACTTTGTTTTGTTAGCTTTGTGCTTTCACCAAATTGGTAGTTGAGTGTAATTTCCTATCTCCACTCTCGGATAATCGAGTGCGCTCGATTCAACGACAGCTGAAGCCGATTCACGGAATCTAGTGCGCTAGATCAACATGCGAAGAATCGCAGATCTTTAAACACGGAATAGTGCGCTATCAACGTGTTTGGGATAGCTAGAATTCGGTATCTTCGGATCAACGAATTTGGGCATTTCAGTATTCATCAATCCACCGATTGCTACTTTCATCCATCTACCTTGTTTTTGTTTAATCCGCTGCGTCAGTTTGGTATCAGAGCTTGTTTTAGCCAATCATAGCTAAATCGAGTCTTGGAGCCGAGAATTTGAAGTTTGAAGTTGTTCATCGTGTTCATCGCAAATTGCAACAAAGGGGGAGTTTCCGATCCATTTCATTTTGGATCTAAGTTTGAAAGGTGTTTGAAATTTTGAAGTGGGCAAGTTAGAGCTTCGGCCGAGCTAAGGGAAGCAAGGAATGCCGTGTACATCACTTTGAAAGTCAAAGCCGAGAATTGGAGAGTTTGTAAAGTTTCAAATCATGCCGCCAAGAAGAGCTAATCGTCACCAAAACGTGGAAGATTTGTATAAGCGGGAAGATGCCGAGCAAATGGAGCAACGTATAAGTGACAAATTCAATGAGAAGTTGGATGAAGGAATTGGGCGATTAGAGAAGCTTATGACGGAGATGAATCGAAATCAAAGAAGGGTTTCACCTGAATCTAACCACGAGAGAAGTAGAGTTTCACCACATTCTAATCAAGGGAGAAGTAATGATAATGATCATAGAAGTGTGAGCCGAGACAGTTATGGAAATGTTGATGACCGAGATCGTGTTCGGAGGAATGTAGACAGACGTGATGGTAGTAGAGATGTTGGTGGTCAGAATCGACATCGATATACATCTGATTTTGAAGAGGAGTATGATGGTGGTAGTATTCAAGGACGAGGTCAAGGAAGAAATTATTCAGAGTATGATCACAAGTGGGAGTCTGGGATGAAGACGGAAATACCAGAGTTTAAAGGTGGTATGCAAGCTGAAGAGTTTTTGGATTGGGTAGCTAATGTTGAAGAAATTTTTGATTTCAAGGAAGTTCCAGAACATCGTAGAGTGAAGTTGGTTGCTACAAGGTTGAGGGGTAGAGCTTTGGCGTGGTGGCAGCAAACCAAACTTACACGTGAACGAATGGGAAAGTCAAAAGTTGAATCTTGGGAGAAGATGAAGAAATTAATGAAAGCAACGTTCTTACCTTACAATTACCAATCTCTGATGTATCAACGTTTGCAGAATTTGAGGCAGGGCACAAAGATTGTTAATGATTATGCGGATGAGTTTTATCAGCTTATTGCGAGGAATGATATTATGGAAACGGAAGAGCAGCTGACATCTAGATTCATTGGGGGATTGAGAATGCAGATTCAGGATATGGTTAATATGTTCGATCCAAGATCTGTCGCAGAAGCACATCAGAAAGCGTTGGCTTGGGAGAAACAGGGACGCCGAGGAGGTGGTGTGTTTACTAATTCCAACAATCAAGTGAAGGGTGTTAGTGGGAGTTCTAATGTTTCTAAACCTATCAATAAACCAGTGGTGAAGGAGGCTGAGAAGACAAAGGTTAACAACGGTTTCAAATGTTACAATTGCCAGGAATTGGGTCATAAAAGCAATGAGTGTCCAAAGCCAAAGAAGAGAACCATGGTTGCAGAAGTTGAGGATGTTGATGGAGATTATTCTAGTCCAGTTGAGGAGGATGAACAGGATATTGCATCAGGAGATGAAGGTTGTAATCTAATGCTGAGGAGATCATGTTTGACACCGAAGCAGGAAGAAGCTAGTTGGTTGAGGAGTAATATCTTTCAGTCGACATGCACTATACTGGGAAAGGTGTGTAAATTTGTGATTGACGCAGGAAGCTGTGACAATATCGTTTCAACCGAGGCTGTAACAAAGTTGAAATTGAAGACAGAGAAACATCTGAATCCATATAAGTTAGCATGGTTGAGAAAAGGAGGAGAAGTGAAAGTGGATAGACGAGTTCGTGTTCCATTCTCTATTGGGAAGAAATACAAAGACGAGATCTGGTGTGATGTAGTAGAGATGGATGTTTGCCACTTACTTTTGGGAAGACCATGGCAGTATGATCGAGCAGTACACCATGACGGTCGGACCAATAGCTACAGTTTTATGTTTGAAGGTACGAAGATTATCTTGGTTCCAAAGAAGAGACAACAAGGAGAAAGTAAGTCAGAAGAGATTGAAGAGCTGAAAACTTTATTATCCTTGAAGGAGTTTGTTAAGGAGATTGAAGAGGAGCCCGAGGTATTCTTGTTGATTGGGCGTGAGAGCAGTGAAGAGGTTGAAATTCCAGAAGAAGTGAAACCAGTTTTAAAAGAATTTGAGGATGTATTTCCAGATGAGTTACCGAAGGAGTTACCGCCACTAAGAGACATTCAACATCAAATTGATCTGGTTCCGGGAGCAATGTTGCCACATAGACCACATTATCGAATGAGTCCGAAGGAACATGAAGAGTTGCGGAGGCAGGTAGAGGAATTGCTCGAACAGGGGTGTGTGCAGGAGAGTTTAAGTCCTTGTGATGTACCAGCCTTATTGGTACCCAAAAAGGATGGAACGTGGAGGATGTGCACAGATAGCAGAGCATTGAATAAGATCACAGTCAGATACAGATTTCCGATGCCGAGGCTTGATGATTTATTGGATCAAATCAGTGGGTCCGTAATCTTTTCTAAGATTGACTTGAAGAGCGGTTATCATCAGATTCGCATTAGACCATGGGTTGATATTAGTATGGATTTTGTTTTGGGCTTGCCTAGAACTCAAAGGGGAAATGATTCTATATTCGTTGTGGTGGACAGATTTTCCAAAATGGCACATTTCATCGTTTGTAAGAAGACAGCTGATGCCGTCCGGGTTGCTGAGTTATTCTTCAAAGAGATATATCGTTTACATGGTTTGCCGAAATCCATTGTTTCTGATCGGGATACTAGATTTTTAAGTCATTTTTGGCTAAGCTTGTGGAAGATGGTGGGAACAAAGTTGAACTTTAGCAGCGCTTATCATCCGCAGATGGATGGACAGACCGAGGTTGTGAACAGATCATTGGGAAATTTGTTGAGATGTCTTGTGAAAGATAATCTGAAGAGTTGGGACATGAAGTTATGTCAAGCAGAATTTGCTCATAATCATGCAGTGAATCGTAGTACGGGATTCAGCCCATTTCAAATTGTATATTCTAGTTTGCCAAAGGGGCCGTTGGAGTTAACAGTCATACCACAACCAAAGAAGACAGTCAAACGAGCTGTAGATTTTGTTGAAGGATTGACAGAGTGTCATAGAATCGTTCAAGAACGATTGGAAAGGGCAAATGAGAAGTACAAACGTTCTGCAGATCTGAAGCGAAGGAGTGTTGAATTTAATGAAGGTGATTGGGTTTATGCAGTGTTAACAAAGGATCGTTTTCCGGTGGGAACATACAATAAATTGAAAGCACGGAAAATTGGACCAGTAAAAATTTTGAAGAAAATCAATGAGAACGCATATCAATTGGAATATGTTGTATTTTCTTGAGTCGCATGTATTTTAGGTCGAGTTGTTTAGGTCGTTGCCGACCTATATGTTGTAAAGTGTTGTGTTGTATTTTCTTATGTTGAAATCTTTTAAGTCGTTGTTTTAGGTCGTTCATTTTAGGTCGCGTCTATTTTTAGGTCGCACCATTTTTAGGTCGTAGGTCGTTCACGACCTAAGTGTTGTTGAAATTTTGTTCTGTTTTTGGCGTGTTGAGTTGTAGCCTATAAATAGGCATGTTTGGTCATTTGTAAAAGTTTAGTTGATTTGAAATAAAAACTTTGTTTTGTTAGCTTTGTGCTTTCACCAAATTGGTAGTTGAGTGTAATCTCCTATCTCCACTCTCGGATAATCAAGTGCGCTCGATTCAACGACAGCTGAAGCCGATACATGGAATCTAGTGCGCTAGATCAACGTGCGAAGAATCGCAGATCTTTAAACACGGAATAGTGCGCTATCAACGTGTTTGGGATAGCTAGAATTCGGTATCTTCGGATCAACGAATTTGGGCATTTCAGTATTCATCAATCCACCGATTGCTACTTTCATCCATCTACCTTGTTTTTGTTTAATCCGCTGCGTCAGAAGTTGTGGCAATCGCGAAGGGCGAAGGCATCTCGAACCTCGCGGCATCGTCTCTAGGGCAAGCGTCGATCGCGAGTTGCTCGCGGGGACGTGTTCAGGCAAACGAAGACGAGGTGCCATGTTAAGGAGTTGTTCCCGCATGGCAGTTGCTCGAGGTCACGAGGCAGACGACGGCGACTTCGACGAACTGTAGTGTGGTCGCGATCTCGTCTGGCGGGGCTGCGAGCACGTTCGAGCTCGAAACAGTGAAAGCAGTGAGGTATAATGTAGTTTATTTTAATTGAATTAGTTTAAGTAAAATTATTAGATTCAGTTAAGATTTATTAAATGGAAAATGTATTTACAGAAAGGTGTAGACATTTATATATATAAATATAAAAGTTTGGAAAGAATATGAAAATATATACAAATATTCTAGCTTACTGTGTAATTTTTAAAACATTGTGAAAAGGTGATTAGGGTATATATATATATACACTGTATAAAATTTATTTTGGTCAGAAGGAAAAAAATGTGTAAACTAGGTTAATTAAGTATCAGCCAAAATTATAAATTGAAATTTTAAAATGGTGAATTGAATTGTTCAAATTTAATTCGAATATTGACAAAATCGTAAATTATTTATACAAGGTTAAAATTGCAAAGGAATCAAGCAGGAATAAAATGGAATGCAAATAAAAGCAAAGGTGAGATCTTCTCACTCAGATTTAAAATTGATTTTTGCAGTTATTAATTGATTGCTGTTTAAATGTGATATTAGATATAGTAGGATATATCTATATATAGCAATATATATATATATTGGCATATGTATATATTGCAGTTGTGATTTCCCGCATTATATAGCGGATGAGACCCTATTGCGCCGCATAATAGCGGATGATATTTTTATAAAATCTCATATACCGCGATATTCCACCTCGAAGTGGAATTGGTATTGTGCTAACATCTGTGGATGCAGGGAAACAAGTTGGAGGGATCCAACTGGATTCCTCAAATTGTTTGAATATTATTTCATATGTGAACGATGTGATTATTGATAATCTGTGGATGATTTATTGATAATTGTAATTGTTGAAGGCTAAAATTTAGCCGAATGTATTTTTGGTATCGTTGGATACCAGAAATGAATATAAATTGGATTTTGAAATTAAAGTGGAAAACTTTAAGTGAATTTATTTTTGAGAATTGAATTTATTTGAAAGAAGGAATTTTAAAGTATTGGAATTGATTTTCGAAATCTTACCGAATAAATTCCAAAATATGGGAAAAAATGAGTTTGAATAATATTGTTTCAAAAGTTGAAGAATTCATTTAAAAATGGAATTTTAAATAATTTGGAAAGAACAAAGGAATTTATTTAAAAGTAATAAATTTTTAGAAATCAATTTGAAATTGATTTGGTATTGGAAAATGAACCTTTGAGAAATCGATTTGGAAATTTATTTGGAGTTGAAAATAAATTTAGAAATCAAATTTGTAATTAATTTGGTAATGGAAATTAAATCATTGGAAAATTTATTTGAAATTGATTTAGTATTTGAAAAATGAATTTGGAAGTCGATTTGCAAATGGTTTGTTATTTGAAGATAAACTTAGAAATAAATTGAAATGTTTTGTTCTATTGAAATAAAACTTAGAAATCAATTTGTAATTGATTCGATATTGAGATAAAATTAGAAATCAATCTGAATTTGATTTTGGGGTTAAAAGTGAATATTTGGGAATGTAAATTCAAAATGGAGTTTATGAAATGAAAGGGAAATTTGTTTTAAAAATAAATATTGATTTATTTTTAAAGTGTGGAAATAAATTTACTGATTTGAAAGTAAATTTGAAATAAATCAATAAAGATTTATTTAATTGGTTTAAATGGACCATTTGTGATGAAGTATAATTTGAAATTGGTTTTCAAATGTGAAGTGTGGAAAATATATATCTTATGAAGATATTTTGAAAATAAATAATTTGGGAAAATTATTTAAATTGGTTGATTGTTGTGAATATTATTGATAGTTAAACCACCGACTATCAATACTTGCCTTTGAAATGGCATTTGAATTTGTTTTTCAAACAAACGCTTATTATTCGGTTTAGCCGGGAAAGGACCTTTGTGTTAGATAACCCATTCCGAATAATGATACGACGATATGGATCGTATTGAAGACCGGTGGTGAAGACCGGGTATTTGTGAAAACGATAGGATGACCTATCGATTGTCTCTACACCGTTAGCTACGGTATTGAGATTTCCTTTGTGATGGGGAGTTTTATCGGGATTGTGAATATCCGGATTGCAAGGGCTTTGGTGGCGGAGAATTTATTCTCTTAGCTTAACACCCTTCTCTGAGACGTACGAGCTCAGAGGTTATGTAGTTGAAGGTTATCAGCGATATATTCCCAATTTGGTAATGTGGCATGCTGAGTGTTGCTGTGATGATGATCATTTATTTGATCATTTGTGATCAAAGCATGGCTTTGTGAAAAAGCGTAGCTTTGTGGACGAGACTTCGTCAGGGCCTCAACAACCCGGAAATGGTCGAAACAGGAATGTTGCGGCAAGGTTATGAGGGTCGCGCCCTTTAGGGTATGTCATTTCCTTCTGGAAAGGGGTGGTATCATGGTATGGAGCCTAGATACTTACTCATGTGGACACACTTTATTTATTATGTGTGATGTTGGTTACCGAGCGCTCGGATAAAGGTCCCAAAGGACCGAGGGATGACATATTCGTGAGTTACCTAGTTACAGGGATAACCCGGCCTTGTATTGGCAGAGAGCAGTTTGTCTCTCGGGACGTCCAGCCAGAGGCGATCCCAAACGGCAGTCGGAAAGGAAGTTCCTTAGCCTGACCATTTGTTGGAAAATCCAAAGAAACAATACGAACCTTGTACGGTTTTAGTTGTATTACCTGCTATGGAATGTGGCGGTAACCTGCTATTGAACATAGTAGCTATAGTAGGCATACGATACTGGTCGTATGCTGGCTAAGATTAATATTATACTTTCAAAATATTTTCCATACTAGACATTAATAATAATAATCCAATGATTGGCGTAGTAAACATCTTTGACTATCATAAGAAGAAATCTCCTCCAATTCTGCGTTTGCATTGTGTGTGTGGCGGGAGGTCTTATGGTAGTTTCATTTTCCAAAAGCATTACGAACTAATTTGAATTTCTTTGTGAAAATAACTGTTTACGATCTCACACCAGTCACCATGACTGACTCGGAGTTTATTGTTCCCTTCTAAACTCTGGGTGCCCACAATTTTCCACACGGGCAGCCTAGAGTTATTTTTATCAGGATATTCTGGAAATTCTGGAGCTTTGGGGATAAGCTGGATGGCGAGACGTACTCTCGTACTTGTTATTTATTCCGCTGTGTATTCTGTATGAGGACAAGTGTATATAACTGTCCATTGTTGTATCGAGTTGTATATTGACTCTGATTGATATATGTATAAACTGATATAGTTCTTTGTTTAAAAGATTATTGATTTATCTATTATATATTATTCCGCTGCGAATGCGAGATTCTGATATTGTTTCTGTTTCTGTGTTTTTCTGTTCTCTTTTTCTTCTGTCTTCTTCTACCTCTTCTTTTAACCCTAATGGTTCGGTTTTCCGGCATTCGATTGCGCGACATTTGATACAGTGGACGTATTAATGTCGACTTTCGAGCATCGAAAAATCAAGTCGTTACAGTTTTAAAGATAATAATCTTTAATAATAGTCGTAATAGCTTTGGTGTCGCATTTTTTTGGTATCAACGTGAATTACCAAAAATACCCCTCTATATATTATCAAATCTTAATCACTTAAAAATATGATCTAATATTAAACTTCTTCTACAGATTCAAACACCCCTAAAAGTAGGATCTAACGAATAAATAAGCTTTACACATTCAAAATGCTTCTAAAAATAGGATCTAAAATTAAACTTTTGTTACAAATTTAAAATACTTAGTTGCAAATATACAAATCTTAATATCACTTGGAAATAAAAATCTTAATATCACTTGAAAATAAAAAAATCATTTTTTGACTGATTTAGACATATACAATTTATAAGGAAAATAATTCACGCGCTTTCCATAACGCTCGTAAATATAAAATGTTTTGGGCTTATAGTAAACAATGTTTTAGTAACATTTGCTTCTAACCGTTATGAATATGTTTGTGAGTGTACTTAGATCTTTAAAAAAGAGTAATTTAAAGATAATGTTAAATACGGAATGTTTTGAAAAAAGGATAGAAAACGTAAAGGTTTAATTTATAAAAGAGAGAAGAGATTTATAGTAATAATGTTTGAATAACATTTGTTTTTTGTTTTTGTTTTTAGTCTCTTTAATTATATTTTAAAATGAGAAATCATGTTGAGTGATTTGTGAATATTCTTATACTTTTGAGATAAGTATATGAATACATTTTGAGGAATGTAAAGAGTAGAAATGTATAGTGAAGTAGTGGAATACATGTATATATCTTGTAAAAGTATTTTAAATATATATACACAAGATTGACAAATAAATATTACTTGATAAAAGGGGATGAGAAATCGCTTATGCGATTCGACCATGTTTATGTGTCACTCGTTTATGAAAAGTATTTAATCCTATACTTAGCACTAAAAGCCGACAAAGTAGACTTGTCCTATCTGTGAGAGTTAAGAATGAGGTGTCAATGTAGGGTTGGATGCAACCAGTGCTCTAACTTACCTGGCTTCACTCTTGACCGAGGGATAGTGTAAGTTGAGAAAATTGAAAACGGTGATAAATTATACGAGGCTCGATGTCCATATACGATCATTTTATTTCTATTGAATTTGACCAAAATTAACTTAGGAAATATTTAGAAGAAAAACGAAATTTATACGATACGGTTATCCTCTTGGTGATATTATATCCTACGCATAAACTCGTCTTGCTCTGTCAGGACAAGAGATAAGGGAATCCGTTCGAATAAGAGATGATTTCAATCTTATGCATTGTCGTTTATTTCTAAAAAAACCGAAGTTGAGTTAACCGAGAATTAATCAATTTGGTTTTGAAGAGACATGTAAGTAGAGGAGTGTACATATATGAGATGACTCAAAACTATAACCACTTCAAAACCGATATACAAGTTCCGATATACAAGTTCTTTGTTTTGGAATTAGTTACGGAGTGAAATGTTATAGAATTGAACTGTCTATCCTAAGGTAAGTCCAAGGAAGAAGTCAGCGTTAACATTTCAAACGATGCTAGTGAGGCATTGTTTATCTTGAGGTTGATTCCAAGAGAGAGGACAGAGTTAGCATTCGTCGAACAACTTGTGCTGGAATCCATGGAGAAATTCGTGAACTATTAGAGTGATGGTGGCTCGTGTGTTGAGATGTTGGAAAACATAGAGAGATTCAAGATTTGTTCGAGTGATGAAGACCCGTGTGATGATATGCTGAATGTGACTTCACCATCGGTAATGACAGAAAACAGAGTATTGACATAATCAATGGGTTTAGCTGACCCAACGGTACATCAACTCCAAATATCTAAAGATGCTTTTAATTGTAGCTAGCGGAAGTTATGGTATTCCGTATCACATGTTCGAGCGTGGACCAGTTATGTTTTCCTTTGTAGCATATTTTATTTAAAAATGTATGTGATTTCAGAAGATAGTTTCTGACCCTTGTCGGAGGCCCACCTCAGTTTACCGATGGCTCCTCCAACGGAAATCCGTATGCGAAGGCATATTAGTGATTTTAGTCGTACTTCAAATATTGTTGTATTGTGAGATGCAAGCAGCATAGCTATTTTCTGATATATATTCTACACCCTAGACACTACCTATTATATCATCATATGTACTTATTAGATGGTTTAATTCTTATGAGGGAAAAACTATTCTGGTGAGTCGGTTGGTCTCAAAAGATACTGTTATGTGGCACATGTTTCTTTGTCACACACCAAACTTATGTCTGACTCATGCTTTTATTTTTACCTTAAATTCTTGGATGCTCTTTCGAACAGTTTGAGAAAGATATGTTTTCATTGGGTATTCTTTGGAACTCAAGGAGTCGAGTGGAAGTTTTCACCTACCACAGTATTCATATTTCCGCTGCATTACTATTATGTGTATATTAGCATTTGTAAGAACATGCTGTTATAATTGTCCAGGTTGATAATGGTATTTAAGATTGTAACTCTGAAATGACATGTATCTTAGAGTAGCTCTTTGTACTGTTTTTTTCATATTATATATTATCGTTCCATTGTGAGATTCAGATGTTTTGTTCTCTTCTTCATGTTCCCTTTCTTTCTGTTTTTTCTTTTTACCGTAACAGTCTGTCTTCCGTCACTTGAGTATTCGGCACGTGAATACCGTGGATGTATTAGTATCGACATTTGAAGGTCGAAAGGACGAATCATTACATGGCGGATGTGACATCTTTCTTTACTTTGAGATTGATTATGGTTCCACCTTATTTCAGGTACTTTCAACACTTCATTTGCGGATGGTGCAATTACCGAAGCTCATTAACGAAGTACAACGGGTGATTGTCATCGCAAAGCTAATTGGGAAAGTGCATGTCCTGTTGTGTGAGTTTTCTTTCAAATATTGATTGAAGGTGAAGTTGATGAAGTCGCTATTTGGAGATATAAAATGGATCAATGAGGAGCATTAAAATATATGACACAATATACCATGATTGATTCACACCACTAAATTTCTTCAATCTCAATTACCAAAGTATAAAGGAAGTATATCAAGAACGAAAATTGCATCTTGATCATCTTTTTTTCTTTTTGGAACTTGGCAAATTGATCTGACATGAGAGCGCAGCGCGCCCTAACCGACTGCATTACCCTGTGGACAATTGCACTTTCGTCATTTAGTTTCTCTTGTTTGTAAAATTCCTCATTCAAGAGATCATTAATCAACCTTTGTAATGTTCTTCTTAGAGCAGTATAAAATTTTCACTTCCAGGTGGACGTATAGTGTCGGTGTGCCACGTTGATAGTCCAACCACTTTAAATCTCGATGTGATCTATTTGTTTCAACTGATTCTGTTTTGTTATTTCTGCTTTGTTGAGCGGGTATTCATTATCATCAACCTCCAACAGGTATGACCAATGTAAAAGAAGGGTGCTAAATCTTGTATAATATACACTGTATTGTCTACCATCGTGCTGAATAATACAAGAACTAACTTCGATCCAAAATTACACTAATACCGTGCCGTGCTAATAACATCACACCATTTGGATGGGTTATATTCACAAAGCCTAGCCAATGTTTTAAGTTAGACTCTTCAAGGGTGCTTACAACGCTAGAAATAACTGTAGCCTGGTATCAAAAATTGAACGCTAAAATTGGACATTTATTTAAGCCATTAACTTTCAGTTCAAAACAACAGTGGACCATTTAAGGAATAAAACTTCTCGCTTAGGCTTAGCTCGGCTGACGAAAATGGAAAATGGTTCCACAGAGTAGAACATACATGTTTGTAGCCACTACATATTTACAAAAGCTTACACATGCAAACTTTGATCCAAGTACATTGTGTACATGGATGTATGACGGCCTCTGTAAAAATATAAGGTGTCACACTGGCAATGTACAAATATTACAGGTAAAAGTGCATATTTTTTTTTGTTTTGATTATCAGTAGAAACCTTACGCCTAGAAGCCCATTATGGATTTGCTACTAAGCGACATTACAAGCATTCAACATCGTTCATGCTTAACTTAACAAATAATCAAACCAATTTGTAAGGTTACTACATGTCTACATCATATAAACTTGGCAAGATGTCACGTTCTGATAACAAAACCAATATTTTATAGCTAAACAAAATTTTGTCATACTAAGCCCTCCAAATATGTCCCTGTTTAAATCTTAACAACCACAACCCATGTCAAATTTTTAAAATTAACCTCAAATCACAGCCCTTCTTTATTTCAACTTCCTTTTTGTTATGTATATGGTGGCCGTTATGGTAACAGGTATTTTTACAAATATGATGATAAACTAAAATTGCATTTTCTTACCATTGCTGATGACCTAATGATACGCCAAAGGCCTGTACCCATATAAACTATAGACCATTATACTAGTAATGGTTGGTTATAGTTTTTTTTAGTGAATATTAGGCTCAGGTCCCTAGTAAGTTTCAAAATACACAAAAACCCCAGTAAAAAAAAGTGTGTAAATTAGGTCCTAGAATTAAGTTACTAAGTAATTGCATATAGTTATGCAATTTTTTTGGTGAATAATTGCGGAATTTTCCGCAACTTTTTGAAAAAATTGCGTAAATTTCTGCAATTTTTTGGGTGAATAATTGCGGAATTTTTCGCAATTTTTTGATATAATTGCATAAATGTCTGCAATTATTCACTGAATAATTGCATAAGTGTATGTCATTATTCAGTAACTTAATTCTAGGGACCTAATTTACAAACTTTATTTTACTGAAGTTTTTGTGTATTTTAAAACTTATTAGGGACCTGTACCAAACTGTCCCTTTTTTAAAGGAAAATCAAAGAATTTACATATGTTATATACTAATGACCTTTACACTAGTTACGGTACATCAAGTTAGTTCAAAAATAGTAACCAACTGAACGGTAACGGTATAGTGATGTTTACATAACAACCCTAGTTGTATAAAAATTCCAGAGTCAATAAGCGTTACATTTTGGTTATCGCCATAAATACGGTTACATAAATACTCATACATTCATTCAAACACCGGTACTTCTTTTTCAATTGTATAACCAAGTACTAAATCCAAAACAACATTGTCACTTTCCGGAAACAAAAGCACACGTTTTGGCTTGACCAATACATGGATGGTTGTGCATGCGTGGATGCGTGCATGTGGGGGTGTGTATGTATACACGAGATTTAATGGAGCGCACTTCACGCATGTAAGACAAAATGATTATTTGTACAACAGTTAGATGATCCTCATATAAAATGCAAAATAAATTATGCAAAACACATGGATGTGAAATACAATAATAAATGGTACAAATGATTCAAGCTCCACGCATGAAAATAAAAGATCATAAATTTAAAAGCTTAAACGTCAATTTTTAATATCATAACATTCATTTCATACATGTAAAACTTGTACAAAAAGTTATACAACTGTACTGTAGTAGTTCAACACATTAAATATCGGTATAACAATTATGTTTTCTCCCTCTTACAATCTACACAATGATGTCAGTAGCTAAGTGATTATATACGGTGGAGTTTAAAACATTTTTAAAGAGTATTTTCATTAATTTATTTACAATGTTAATCGGACTATTTGGCTTAACAAATATTTTTCGCTTCATAACACTCAGTGCATAGTAAAATCTAAAACTAATCTGATTAGAAATTGTTCACGAATAAGATTGAAAAATATGATAATATTTTCCACTACCTTGTGAGTACTTTGACACATGCATCTAGCGTACGTAAAAAAAAGACACCTTCAAATAAAATGTGTATTTAATTGAAACAATCAAACATTTACATTTAAGTTTTAGTTGATTTTAGTCTGATAATTTTATTTTTATAGAGAAATGTTCAAAATATCGAATTCTAGATTTATATAATGTAGAAGTACACGCATGTATGTATGTATATGAATATGCATATATATGTGTGTGTGTTATCTTAGTTTTCTATTGTAAGTCTATTTTTTCAAATATCTTTAAGTATGAGAAAAAAAACCGAATGTCATGCAAAATATTACCTAAAGAAAAGATTTTATACATGATTAAGTTAAATAGTTTCCCATTTTCAAATATTTAATATTCACAAAGTATGCTACAATTATACAAAAATCAAAATAAAAAGTGCATTAGATATAGCTTTGAAATAATGAAAAATTAATAGAAATTTATTGATACATAAAAGAGAAAAGACATTAAAAATGAAAACAGAGAGAAAAATTATGTGGAAGATTTGTTATTATGGAGATTCGAACTTATAACTAGATAAAAATTTACAAAGTTTAGAAATAATAATATAGATTAATTTTTGCAATGAATGGGATTCGAACTTGTGACTTCTTGCTCCTCATTTATATATAGTAAGGTATTTTCGTAATTTTACGGTCGGATCAAAAATTTATTACTCTATTCCAACTACTAATACGAGCATTACGACTTGCGCTTCGCGCACGATGATGGTACGCGCTTCGCGCTTGGATTTTGTTTTGTACAAATGCGCAATATTAAGGTATAATTTAAAATTTCATTAAGATAAAATTAATTGATTCGGTATTAGTAGACAAAAAAACTTGAATAAAGTAAGGTAGGAGCAGTTTTAGTTTAAGGATAGGAAGGATTGACCAAGTAATAAAATATAAAAATATGAATTTTAATTAAGTGGAGAGTATATTTAGATATATTGAAATGTAATTTGAATTTAGAAGGTATTTTGTAAAGCTTACATTTACATGAAAAAAATTGACACCAAAGGTAATACAACTATTATTAAAGATCAAGGTAAGATCAGTTTTAGTTAAATAATAAGAGTGATTAACCAAGTAATAGAATATAAAATTTTGAATTTTACTTTAGACGGTAGTATGTTTAGATCTTTTGAAGTGTAGTATGAATTTAAAGGGTATTTTGAGAAGTTTATATCAAAAAAGTGCGACGTCAATTGTATTACAACTATCAAATTAATTATTATTATTGTCTCACAGGCACCGGTCTAAAAGAGTGGTGTTGCAATGCAAATAACATAAGCACTGTTTTCCACCCAAATGTATACACATAATGTTATTTGACCGTGGAGAGGGGTCAAATATGTTTGGCTTGCAAGTTAAAGTGGTGGACCATTTGGGTGGGCTATATTTGCAAAGTCTAGCCAATGTCCTACGTTGGACTCTTTTAAGGACGCATTCTAAAACAATAATATACATAGATGGTCTGGCATCAGAATATGAATACGAAAACTGGATGTATAGATTCAACTTTCAATTCAAAACAACAATAGTACGTTTACGGAATAGAACTTCTCATTTTGGTTCAACCCTTCTGATGAAAATAGAAAATGGCTTCTCGGAGTAATACCATTACATATCCTGCACAAATTTACACCATAGGATATTGCATCTAAGCTTGACAACATAAATTATATGTCATTTAAAAGGCAAGAACATATATAGGAAAGAAAAGGTGATACCTTTATTTCTATTTGCAAGCCAAGCACAAAGATGACCCGTCCCAAAGTTCAAACAAATAATTTAAGGTAGAAAAAAAGACAAATAAAAAGGTTTAAGAACTTACAGTTTCACTAGCTAAACCCTCAAGACCTTTTGAAGACCATCAATCTTCAGTCTCAAAAAATTCACTCACTGTAATATCCTTCTTCCTTGGCTCTCTCATCATCGCTTTCTTCCTCGCCAATCTCCGTAACTGCCTCTCTGAACTTTCTAACATCTTCCACCGCTGCTTTCCGGAACATTCCAAGATCCACAGCTCCAGAGACCATATGATACCCTCTCAACTTCAAATGCTCCGGTTTGTCATGAGGCATTGCAAAACCACCTAAATAGACGCCTTTTCTCTTGGTCACTTCAAGCACCCTGCTCTCTGCCTCTCTCATCAGAGCTTTCACTTTACGATTCCCTGGATCCCAAAGGTAACCCATGCTTGCACTCAAGTCTAATGGGCCCATTTGAATGCAGTCTACCCCATCCACATTTGCTATCTCCTCGATTCTCTGCACTCCTTTGGCAGTTTCCACCTATAGAAGTACAACAGCAATTGATTTTAATAAATCGTGCCTGCTCTTTTCAGATTAAACTAGGGATGCTTACGAAAGACGTAAAAGCGTCTTGAATGAGGCGTTTAAGCATAGTTAGAAAAGGATAAATAAATTTTAGTTCATTAGTAAACAAAATGTTATTTATGTTTTCTGTTATCTCGCAAATAAACAAAATTTCATAACGCTTTATGTTTACCAGTACAGAGGGGACAATTGTGTTTGAACTTGTACGACACAATAAAACGGCAAAATATTTCTAACCCAAAAGGATGTTTTAGCCATTTATCATTTTATGGAAAATCCAATGTCCACAAATTAGACAAACTTAAAACTTTGTAAACAATACAAATGTATCATTTTCAATCATTTATCATTATTTTGTATTGTTGTCATTTTTGAAGGAAATAAAAGTGAATTATTATTAGTGGCATCCATAACAGAGTGATAGTAGCTTAATCATGAACAAATATTTGACTGCTTGCTTCAAGCAACACAAGCTTCTTGGTTTCTGAATAAACATACCATTAACCACATGGACAAACACAAATCTATGCGTTGTAAGATAATATATGCTTGTCCTATACCTTCAAATGAATAATGCATGCATTAGGAATTTCCCCCAATAGTTTGAATGTTCATTTACTAAATTTACAATTAACCAGTACATGAACCCTACCGTTAGATGAGGTATGTATAATCAAATTTATGTTAAGGGGTCAAGTGCATTGAGCTAATACTGTAACACATTAAGAAAAGTACTTTTTTTGGTTCTACTTCAATTAGTTCACAAAACTATACAAAGATTACGAATTCCAATCTAGATTAAAGGTTCCAATTCCCAGATGCTCTTTCAGTTAAAAGGGAAAAAAATTAGATCAATATTTTTGTTTTTTCATCCGAATTCAAGATTCGATCTCATAAAAAGTAAGCATAAAATGTGTTGCTTTATTCTCTAAAAGATGGATAACAAATCTCCGATAATTATTAATTACAGATGTCAAAAATCAAACCATAACACAAAGTGATCATACCTGACACATGATGAATAGTTCATCTTCGCACCGACTCAAATATCCATCATCAATCCCATACCCAGAAGCCCTAACAACCGTATGTGCCGCCCCTCTAACTCCTCTAGGCGGGTACCTACAGAACCCAACGCACTCCTCCGCCATCTCGGCGCTCTCCACCATCGGAAAAACGATCCCAGCCGGCCCCAAGTCGAGAACCTTCTTCGCCCAGGCTGCAGAGTGCTCCGGGATCCTGACAACAGCAGGCGTGTTGTTTACCTGCAAAGCGCGCAACACCTCCAGGCATTCCGTGATGGATCCGGGACCGTGCTCGAGATCGACGACAACGAAGTCGTATCCGGCTAGGGAAGCGATCTCGGCAAGTGTAGGTGAAGCGGAGAGGAGGAACATGCCGTATAACGGGGAGGAGGATGCGAGGCGGGATTTCAAAGAGGAGGATGTGCTGGCGGTGATGGATGAGTGGATGGATCTGATGGACGGGAAATGCACAGTAGATTTTGGAGAAGACATTAGGGTTTTAGTGGTGGAGAAGGTTGGGGTTTTGTTTGGGGAGATGAGGGGTTTTAAGGGTGTCGCCGCCATTTATAGAATGAGAGAGGAGGAGGAGGAGCTTACAGGTGTGATTTTACAAAGGGAGAACTGCTGTCATCATTCTTGGGAAAAAGACGAGCGGCGGAGTTGGTTAGTGTACATGTAGTGGGCTGATCGCTTTGATGGGCCTTTTCATGAAAATAAAGTGCATTCCCCCGGTTTTATGCTAGACATTTTTGTTTTACAAAATACGAGTACTTTGGCACGTGCGATGCACGTGTACATGGTAAACTTCTTTTAAAAACACCATTTGTAAGATTTTTTGGATCTTAAAACACGACTTTGAAGTATACATAATGTTGTATGTTTTTATGTATATGATGCACAAATCAATCGTTTGTTGAAAGGCGAATTAGACTGTGTTATTTCAGGAAATAATAAAATAGAGCAAAGATAGTAATCAACTATTACATCAATATTTTGAGAAATGCAACAAACATAAAAATTAGCTCCTCCTATACATTTGAATTTGGAAACATTGCATCTTCTTGGCATTAAAATGTAAATAAATCGTAAAAATGATGTAGTTAATGATATTCCTTGCCTAGGAATGTTTTCAATCCTATTTCTCAAAAAAAAAAGTTTTAAGGCAACGTCTAATGGTGGCATGCAAAGAAAAAACTGAGATAGCTTCTTTTTATTGCATCGAGGTATAAACAAAGATTGCTTGCTGGATAAAAAATAATTTAGCAGTTAAAATTAGCAAACATAATGTGATAAATCATGTGGATTTCAAACGAAGTTGGAGATAAAGTTGTATTTTTTATTGTATACATGTCAATGACAGTAACAATTCACCACTTGCTACAATTTGAGCTTATCGCTTAAAGAAAAATGATCATTATGATACTTTTTCCATTTTTGGAGTCTGTATAAAAGTAAGGAAAAAAAGAGCATCCAAATAAACTTTGCATTTATGTATGTAGCAAAACCATGATCCCATGAAAGAGCAATAGCATGACCATTCTCTTTCATCTAATATGAAAAGAAGTATAATCATCATTCTATAATTATAATAGAATTTATCGATATTTGAAGAATACACTTAATTTATGAAAAACACAATCTACTAATAAAATGCTTCTTCCATAGCACAACTCGCATTCAACAACTAATACATTAAGTTTGTCAATGTTTTTTAAAAGAATAAATGAATGATATGTTATAGTATAATATAACAAACATGGTCCATCAATATCTTCTAAAACAACATTAATTTTCAACTATAAACATTTTTTGAACTGGACAAAAAATGGCTGGAAGGTTTCCAACTGCTAAACCACCCGTCCTTTCTAGTAACCACTTTATGGCCTCATGTTAGTGAGCACGAAAACCTAGTAATAAGAACTCAACAAAATATACATAAATTTATATATGTAAAAATTAAAATATATTAAAAACAGTGCCACATAATCTCCTTATTGTAGCTGTTCTTGAGATTGTTCATTGATAGGCAGCAGCATCTTCATTGACATTGTACATATGTATTATCACGTACGTAATCTTGTTTGGCAAGCAGCAACATCTTCATAGACAGCCTGCCACCTAATCTTCCTCTATTTGCTGCACCCCCAACATGCAGCAGCATCTTCATTGACATGCAGCTCCTTGCCTGATGTGCTTCTTCATCTACCCTTGCTCATGTAATGTCACCCGACATGCAGCACCTTCTATTCGTATCTGTTGTGCAACCCTGCTATGCATCACTTAAGCCATCAACACACTCGCTCCTTTACATTGATATCCCCCAATGGTTATTTTTGTCAATTCAAAGTATTGTAAATGTGTATTTCTGATGGTTTTTCTTTCTTTTTGTCCATTCTCAGTTTGTTTATCATCAAAGCGTTGATCTATATTTGTAATAACTAATTCCTATTGCATGGACTTTGATTTTTATTTAATAAAAGTGAGTGCTATCCTCATAAGAGGACCACTCTTTCATTATATATATATATATATATATATATATATATATATATATATATAAACAGACATATTGAATTTACATGTAATAGCAAGTAAACAAATGTGCACTGAAGTGTCAGAAGTGTATTTTTGTTAGGTGAATTAATACACATGGCCAAAGTGAAAGCAAAGAAGGCCGAGGTTGTGACTCAAACATACTAAACTCATAACAGGCTATAGATTATTGAAGTTTAGACTTTTACGGCCATCTATTCAACAACATTCTTGGTTTAAAGCAAAGTTGATTACCATTAATAAATGTATGTGGAATAAAAGTAATGGTTTCCTTCTTGATCAATTTGGATGCTTTCATATGGTAAAAAAGATGAAATGTTATAGGGTTGTAAGATTTACGGTTATAATTGCGTATAGCTAATATCTTGGATCTCAAGCAGCATGATGACTTGATGAGTATGTGGGTTTTCCATAGATTGAACTAAAGCTTTCAATTAAATAACATAAAAAGCACCTGTATACGGGTGGAAATAAATTACTGACCTGTGTTTATTTTTATTCAAGGTACAAAGGCAAAGTTGAGGCTCATTGTACGTATCTTGCAGTTCCATTGTTTTTGACAATTGCTTTTTGGCCAAGTGGCGACACCTTGACCGTTGATTATGTCTTTGCCTTGGATGGTGAGTCTGTTTATGTACTGTAAGTCGAGCCAGTTTTTAGTGTATTTGCTGAGGTCGGTGTCGCCTAATAGATTGCCATCTAGTTGGATTGGAACGGGTCTGTTTCATTTCTGTTGTTTAGCTATACCACTGAATAGTACAGGTCCGGCTAAGAAATCACCTACTGGAATTATTATTGATCCACCTCCTACCGCTGCGCATTCCTGACTCCATGCATCTGACAAAGCTAGCATGCATTTGTAATTTTAAAATATAGTGTAACTTTGATCAAAATTAAGCCTCCATGAACAACACATGTACTAAAAATATAACATATACATGTTAATATAAAGACTTACTTACTTTTGTGCTATCGGTTTTGCCATCTCCAACTAAACCGAGTGTTGTTATATCCATATCGATGGCATTGGCAATGGCCAATGCCCAGACAAATGTCATTCATGTTAACTATTTTGCTAATCACCTAATCAACACCACACCACACTACATTTTTTATTGTTATAGATGAAAAATGTGAGAAAAATGTTAAAAAGAATACACAGTGGCAAGTAGAATCAGTAAAAGAAAAAGAAAAAACTGACCTAACCATATGTGATTATCAAATTTTCTATCACTTTGTTGCACCTCTTATAACCCCTTTTTGATACTTTTAAGGTAGATATTGGCTAATATTCATCTTGCTAATTGGAACGATGAAGATGTCATTATGATCAACGGTTTGTCTATTGTTGAAATACTTTAATTAGCAATAACTGAATGAACCCATCCATCATCGCTCCACTTTGAAATTATCTACAATAGCTTAATATATATGTACCTTTTCAAATGTAATAATATAAAATATACTGGTACAACATAAAAGTTGTATGTCTAAAGATGTAGTATGAACCGTAAGAGGAATCAGACATCTTAGTTACTCACAAATTTACTCCAGATATAAGGATTGAACATGAAAACTGTTTAGTTTGACAGAAACACCATACATCCCAACTTAGTAAGCAAAAGTATGGTCATTTTCAATATAAATTAAACCGAAGTAAAACATTATCTTACTACATAACAACGCTAACTTTAGGCTTTCTCCCATTAACAACTACCCTCATTAATTCCGCTGTCGCTAATTTTAGATGCCATTGCCAACAACTATTGTGATACTTTGCTAATCCATATATGTTGTGCGATATTTTTCATATTAATAATGATACATGGACATCAACTTGTAGAAAAGGAAAAAAATTATTTTGATTCCAACATAAAAGATAACAGAAAGATATATTTACATTAAATCCATAACAAATGTGTGATGATGGGTAAGGAATTGTGCAAAATATAGAATTTGAGCTTGCACCTTATTGATTTTTTTGTTATAAAATGTAAATTATGTGTGTTATTACATATAAATAAATCAGCATTACATATCAGCAATAACTTGTCAATTAGTGTACTCCTAATTTGAGGAAAATAAACAACATATGAGATAGGAAATAAACATAGTTGTCAAATAGAGAGTACATATATTTGGAGTATATAAAGAAGACATTGTAATAATATAAAAACAACTTTTTCCAACCTTTAATTCAAAGAAAAGAAAGTGTATTCACACAGTTATAAAATAAAGATACTTTCTTCCTAATTGTCTTGTGAAACCAAATAAATAATCCACACAATAAAATAAAATTGAAATAATTTGCACATTTACAAAATAATATTATCAATTGAACAAAGATAGTAGAACTATAGCTTAAGCTTATATAAATAAACCAGCACTAAAATATGATTACCAAGTTTGAGTGTGCTGCTGTATAAGGAAGTTGATGGTTTACCAATTGCATCTTGATTTTTATTTTACCATTAAACTCATAAATACTACAACTCTATCTGTAATCGGTCCTCGTAATAGCTGAAGAATATTATTTTTGGAAAACTCGGCAAAAGCAATTAGGATTTTAGAATAAACATAAGGTAAGTTTTGTGGCAAAAGAAGAAAATTTTGGCGTAAACACCTTCTCAAATGCAGATAATCATTACAAACCATGTGAAAAAACAATTGATACAAAAAATATATAAGAGATAATACCTGGCTTTGAACATCGCTTGTTTAGTAAATCCCCTATTTCGTATATGTTGACCCCTCTCCTCAGTGGTTAGTTTCCTTTGACATTCGGATAGTTCAAATTAGGTTTTTTATAATGATTCAGAAAAAATAATCGCACTAAGAAGATGAGTATCAAAGGAGAAGATAATTCATGTTAGTTTCCGTATAGTTGGATAAAACATGGAGTATAGATATGATGTAAAGCTAACTTTTTATCCATATGATTTGCTATTGAGTTCTAACTATATTTAAATAGTATCAAGAAAGCATACAATATTTGCAGCCTCCTAAATAATGTAAATTCATTGTTCCCTTCCTCCTAAATAAGTTAATTTTCATTTCCTAAATAATGTAAGACCTTGGATATTAAATAGTGTAAAACCAAAGGATTATCACTACTGTATCTGCTCACCTTAATGCATCAAGAGTAGAAGTTCTCTCTGTAAACTGCTGCATATAAGCATCAATTATGAATGTAGCAACTGCTTCCAATCATATTAAAAATGGTGCTGATTTGTTTCACAAATTGAATAATAGTAGAAAAGTCACGTGTTAGAAAAAGAAAAACACATACGTTTGCAATGTCAATTTACAAAAATTAAGTGTAACAGATTGTAGTACCTTGACATATGCTTCTAAGTTTTATCCCAAACCAGCATGCTTCCGTTTCATTTTGCTGAATATTGTGCAATTTACTTCAATATTGTCCACATTGGTGATTAGTTCACCAATCAACATGTTTAGTACAGTTTAAAACAGAATAACGGATGGTTTTAACCGATGGAAACCGAACATGAATAGAAAAGGAGTTTTGATCTGGCAAGATAAAAAAGCAAAGAAAAAGAAACGGTGAAGTAAAGAAAATGAAACTGTACCTGGCAATCAATATCCAGATAGCGCCACTCCTCCCAGAAGTCGCGACCTCAGAGAAGCACATCAAATCGCGAACGAAGACGCTGATTTCTGAAACTGCCACGCAAATAGACCGCAGAGGAGATGCAAGATGATGAAGATTGGACAGAATATAGCTTGGGTCTCTGCATCATCAACTCAACCCAGATTTGCGATGTGCCCTTATTTCGTTGGATTGCTAATGCGTACGCGAGGGGAAATTTGAGGAGGTGGAAGAAATAGATCTAGGGTTGAACGAAGGATTGGATTTGGTCAGTTATTTGACCGCTGTGGTTGATTGAGGATGCGGTGTAAAGGAAATAAATTGGGGATGGTGACGTGAGGAGGAAGTGGGTAAGTGGTGGAGCATGGAGTGATAAACGTGAGGAGGACATGGGCAAAGACAATTATACCCGTGTATATTACCTTGGGAAATAAGTTCTGTAAAATGAAACAGTGGGTAATTTTGGCAATTCAAAAAAGGCTTCAGTGGGGGATGTATTTGCTTTATATATAAGATAAGGGGAAGTGAGGTTTAAAGAGAGAAACAAATTTCCCAACTCTTTTACACTTAGGTTAAAATTAGAAGCATGTTATGTGTTGGACATGAGTACAGTGAAAAAAAGGAATTTTCAATAAAAATTTGTTATTATTGTTATATATAATTTATGACTATGTTATGTAATTCGTATATATTGTTAGTTCTTGAGATGATGGTTTTGATGACAACAACCTTAGGACTTGTTATAAAATATAAATACTAACGTTATGGTTTAGATATATATGTATATGCAGAATATAAACATGCAGGTACCAAGAATGAAGACTGTACAGTATAGAGATACAAGACTGATGAATTTAAAGATCGAAGATATCAAAATTGAAGACTCATGAGTATCAAGAAATCAAGTTATCTAGAAGGCCCCGGTTGATCTAGGTTCTTGGCCATGGCTGTTGAAGGAAGAGATCTGGGATAGTGGAAATGAGTTTGAGCAGAGGAAGATAGAATTTATGGTGTGCACGTGCACAGATTGCTTTTGTACACAATTTGCTCAATGGGAAAGAACAGAGGTTGGTACTTTTCAAGAAAATCAAGAACAGAAGCAGTTTTCTTGGTGACTCGAAGGAAGTATAGGGAAATTAAGGGTTTTACTCGAAGTGGAAGATGAAGTTTCTTGGAAGAAATTACCCAGATTTATAACAACAGTTACAATATACAAGATGAGTTTGTAATGCAAGAAAAGAAATTGATCACAAAAAAAATCAAGAACTGAAAATGATAAATGGCAAGAATAACAAGGAGAGAATCACAATTGCAATTTGAACAGAATTAAAAGAACTAGCTTACAATTTTTAAGAACAAACAGCTAATTCTATGAACATGAATTAAAGGAAAATAACAGATTCAAGAATTAAGAACTAACTTGTAAATGAAGGATTTGAACAGCGAACATGAATTAACTACACAACAGAAAATGAACTAAAAGTTGCTAAGTGACAGATCTAAAATATAAGAAATATCAAGAAGATAAGAAAAATGGAAAATTTTACTTAAAAAAAAACAGGATTGAACTAAAGAAGGAAAATGGAGATAATCTGCTACTAAGAACAGGAATGAACTGAAAGGAGTAATTTTTTTCTTCAGATTTCTTCACACTCAATTACAAGACACACACTAGTATTTATAGACCAGTACAACTCATTTGCACTCAGCCCAATAACAACCCAATTACTGATACATCAACTTGTACACTGATACACCCGAACAATTACATTTATAGACCAGTACACACATTCCTTTTCTGCCAGTTCCTTATGCTTCTATTTCCTCATACAAGCCCACTACTTCTGATGATCTTCAGCTACCCCCAGTGGATTCCATTCAGTCGACACAACTTCTTCTTCTTCAGTTCTCTCACAGCAGCTTTTGTGCGCATCAATCATGGCGAGCAGATTATGGTTGTTACAACTCCCCTGTGCTTTAAGAACAGACCTTGTCCCAAGGTCTAGGGTAGGAAATTTCTTGATTATTGGCCAGTAATCCTCCCACGTAGCCTCTTCCTCGGGTCTGTCTTTCCACTTAATTAGAATCTGCACCACTGCATCATTATTTCGAGGGACCATCCTTCGATCAAGTATCCTCTCTGGTTGTTCAACCAACTCTTCGGTGAAACTCGGAATACTATCTTGGACCACTACAGAATCTCCTAACTTCCTTTTCAATTGGGAAACATGAAACACATTATGAATTCGAGTGTGTTCAGGAAATTGAAGCCTATAAGCCACAAAACCTATCTTCTCTATGATCTTGTAAGGACCATAAAACTTGGGTGAAAGTTTATGGGTTTTATAATGTCTGGCCGTAATTTGTTTGTAAGGCTGCAACTTAAGATATACCCAGTCTCCAACTTCAAATTGTCGATCAGTTCTCCTCATATCTGCATATTTTTTCATTCTATCTTGAGCCACTTTCAGACTATCTTTGAGGAACTGAATTATAATATCTCGAGTAAACAACTCTTCTTCTACCTGTTCAACCTTAGCAGTATTGGGTACATAAGAAAGTAAGGTAGGGGGATCAATGCCATACACAATCTTGTAAGGAGTGGTTTTTGTAGGGGTCTTCCAAGTAGTGTTGTACCAATATTCAGCTAATGGTAGCCATCTAGACCACTCACCAGGCTTATGACACACATAACATCGTAAACAGCCTTCTAAAATTTTATTTACTACCTCGGTCTGACCATCACTTTGGGGGTGGTAGGCCGAGCTGAGTTTAAGTGAACTACCTTGGAGTTTAAAAAGCTCTTGCCAGAAAAGACTAGTGAAAATAGTATCTCTATCACTCACAATAGTTTTAGGCAATCCATGTAATTTAAAGACCCCCTGGAAGAAAACCAAAGCTACATCCTTTGCTGTATATGGATGCTGAAGTGGAAAGAAATGAGCATATTTACTAAGTCTATCAACTACTACGAATATGACAGTATACTTGTGGCTTTTAGGTAAACAGGTAATGAAGTCCATGGAAATATCAGACCAAATTTTGTCAGGTATGGGAAGGGGTTGTAGTAAACATGGTACCAAGATGTTCTTATGTTTATTTCTCTGACATTCCTCACAAGACTTGACAACTTCTTCAAGCATCCGGATTTGATGGTAACCAGATCTGAGATCCAACTTCGAATAATACTGAGAACCATGTAACTAGTCAAAAAGCTCTTCAATTAAGGGGATAGGAAACTTGTCCTTAATGGTTTGTGCATTCAATCTCCTATAATCAATACATAGTCTCCATGTGCCATCCTTCTTCCTTACCATAACAACAGGAGATGAATAAGAACTATGGCTAGGCCTAATAATGCCAGAGTCTAACATGTCTTGAATTATTTTTTCCAATTCATTTTTGACATGATACGAGTGCCTGTAAGGTTTTAGACAGATAGGGTTAGAATTTGGCAATAGAGGTATTCTGTGGTCATGGGGTCTGGTTGGTGGTAAATTTGGGGAAGAATTGGTGATCAGAGGATAGTGTTTGAGGATGGCATCAATCTCTGGTGGAATAGGACTGGTATCTTGCTCTATCTGTATAGATTGACAACAAATCATCATAGCCACCTGACTATGCACACATTCCTTACTTAGCTTTTTCTTATTAATGAATTTCAACTCATCATGTTTCAAACCCTGCCAAACATAAGGCTTTTCATTGTAAACAAATTTAACTTGTAGTTGATCCAAATTAAGTGTTATTTCCCCCAAGCTTTTCATCCACTGAGCTCCAAGCACCACTTGACAGCCATCTAATGGAAACAAGAGCAGATCCACTGTCATGGTGCAATCTTGGCATTTGAGCACAACATCATTACAAATTCCTGAACCAGTTAGTTTCTCCCCATTGGCCACCATTACTTCAAATAGTTTGGTCTCATCAACCTTTAACTTCAGTTTTCTAGCGAGCTTGTCATTGATAAAGCTATGGGTAGATCCAGAGTCAATCAAAATCTGAACAGTTTTGCCTTAAAAACTGCCTTCTACCTTGATGGTGGATAAAGCAGGAATCCCACATAAAGCTTGTAAAGTTATGGCTAAGGTTTCTTCAACTTGTATTTCAGATTCAATCATGGATACTTCACTATCAGTGGAATCTTCCCAGTTCTGTAATGGCATCATGCCTTCCAATACATAAACTTGGGGATTTTTGCATTTATGATCTCTGGACCATTTTTCTTTACAACCATAACACAAATTCTGCCTCCTCATTTCAATGATATGATTAGGAGTGAGTCCTCTACTTTTTTCCAGGGATTCAATCTGGGTATCTTTGGAGCTATTAGCAGGGTTATATTGGGGATAAGAAGTTGATTCTTGGGATGATCTTGATAAGGGTAGCTGAGTAGTTTTGGAATTAGTAGTTAATGGACCAGTTGAAGGATACTTAATTTTCTTGGTCTGGAGACATTTGCTTTCAAACATTTTCGCTAAGGCTACTGCTTCTCTAAAATCCACTGGTCTGGAAGTGAGAACATCATACTGTATTTCTTCCTTTAATCCTCCAATAAACCTATCAAGTAAATATCTTCGGGGCAGAGTTTCCACTACGACTTGTAATTGCTCAAACTTGCTCAAATAAGCCCTTACAGTTGTATGTTGCTTGAGTTTAGACAAGGTTTCAAATGGTCTCCCTATTTCTTCAAAATTAAACCTGACCATTATCTCATATTTAAAAATTGCCCATGCTTCATTATTATCTACCGTGTTTACATACCAATGATACCATTGCAAGGCCTCCTTCTTCAAGGCAAAAGAACAAATTTCGACCCACTGATACTCTTCAGTATGATGAAATTTGAAATATTGTTCTACTTGTCTTAGCCAATCAGCTACTCCTTCTTCTCCAGAATAGGTAGGAAAATCAAGTTTGATGATAGGGTATGGCAGATGATTATGGTAATCATGGTTCGGGTTTCTGGGTGGATGAGGAATTAATGGTTCTTGAGGATACCTTGGAGGAGTATTAAAGAAGGGAACATTTCGGGGTGGTGCTATAGGTGTTCGGTGAGGTTGCGTGTAATTTCTAGGTGGTGGTGGTTGTGTTGGATGAGGAGGATAAGGCTGAAAGGTTGTCGGAGGTGGAGCTACAGGAGGTGGTTGATAAGGGTTCCTGTGATTACGATACTCAGTAACAAAAGTGGTTAACATGTTATGTATCCCTTCAAATTTAGTATGCAAATCTTTGGTGGATTGATCGAACTTCTTATCCAAATTCTGGACTGTAAACTCCAAATTTCTGGCAGTGATTTCTAAATTTCTTAAGGCATAAGTAGTACGATTGTTGATTTCATCTTGCTGTAGCCATGGGTTGTCTGGATTCGAAATTAGGGTGGGATCTGAATTTAGGGTTTGCTTCTGATCGGTCGTTGGGTTGTGGTTGAACTCCGACGCCTGCTCTGATACCAATTTGGAAGGCCCCGGTTGATCTAGGTTCTTGGCCATGGCTGCTGAAGGAAGAGATCTGGGATAGTGGAAATGAGTTTGAGCAAAGGAAGATAGAATTTATGGTGTGCACGTGCACATATTGCTTTTGTACACAATTTGCTCGATGGGAAAGAACAGAGGTTGGTACTTTTCAAGAAAATCAAGAACAGGAGCAGTTTTCTTGGTGACTCGAAGGAGGTATAGGGAAATTAAGAGTTTTACTCGAAGTGGAAGATGAAGTTTCTGGGAAGAAATTACCCAGATTTATAGCAACAGTTACAATGTACAAGATGAGTTTGTAATGCAATAAAAGAATTTGATCACAAAAAAATCAAGAACTGAAAATGATAAATGGCAAGAATAACAAGGAGAGAATCACAATTGCAATTTGAACAGAATTAAAAGAACTAGCTTACAATTTTTAAGAACAAACAGCTAATTCTATGAACATGAATTAAAGAAAAATAACAGATTCAAGAATTAAGAATTAACTTGTAAATGAAGGATTCGAACAGCGAACATGAATTAACTACACAACAGAAAATGAACTAAAAGTTGCTAAGTGACAGATCTAAAATATAAGAAATATCAAGAAGATAAGAAAAATGGAAAATTTTACTTAAAAAAAAACAGGATTGAACTAAAGAAGGAAAATGGAGATAATCTGCTACTAAGAACAGGAATGAACTGAAAGGAGTAATTGTTTTCTTCAGATTTCTTCACACTCAATTACAAGACACACACTAGTATTTATAGACCAGTACAACTCATTTGCACTCAGCCCAATAACAACCCAATTACTGATACATCAACTTGTACACTGATACACCCGAACAATTACATTTATAGAACAGTACACACATTCCTCTTCTGCCAGTTCCTTATGCTTCCATTTCCTCATACAAGCCCACTACTTCTGATGATCTTCAGCTACCCCCAGTGGATTCCATTCAGTCGACACAACTTCTTCTTCTTCAGTTCTCTCACAGCAGCTTTTGTGCGCATCAATCATGGCGAGCAGATTATGGTTGTTACATTATCAAGAGTTCAAGATTTCAAACAGTATAAGATAATGTAGTTAGTCTAGAATTATGTTAAAACTTATTGAAAGCACTTACATCTTTATTCGAAATTTATTCGTGGAATGGAATCCACTTCGAGCCTGTTAAAGGAATGGAACCCTAGTGGGATGGAACACACGACAATATCTAGTGGAACATACAGTGGTCCTATTTTGATATCTACTAATTTTATAAAAATGTTTTTCAAAAATATATCTCTTGTTTTTTAAAAATGTTTTCAAAACTTTCTTTTCGAAAAGACATCTCTCTTGTTTGAAATATTTTAGCCTCAAAACTATTCTTATCATTTTTAATATTTTAATTTCAAAATTGTCCTTGTTTTTAAACCATCTCTTGTTTTAAATATTTAGCTTTAAAATATTTATATACTCAGATTTTAAATCACTTTATAGATTAAGATTATATATATTAAAAATTATTTTCTAAACTCTTTTATATGTTTAAATATATTTACAAAGTTTAGAAATTGTTTTGACAAATTATAACGACCCAGTATTTTAGACCATTCGCATCCATTATAAGTGTATAGGTAGACACTCATGCCGGAGTTGAATTGCTCAAAATACCGCGTTGTAAATAAAATTTGGCAAAACTCAGCATATACAGTAAATAAAATATAAGAACATACATCAATTTTGCCTTGAGCATGTCAACATCCCTCAACCCCCCATGTCGACATGGTGTCCGTTATTTTCATATTTCAATTGTCATTATTTAGTATTTATTAGAAATATTAATAAATATTAGTTAACTTAATTAATTTAAATAGTTTAAATGCTTGATTATGTAGTTAACCTAAGCATATGGACTTGAATATAAATGTAAGGAGGTAATTGATGAATTATTTGTAAATAATTTTATAATTTTCAAATGTATGTACTAAAATAGGTAAAATGATCGAAGTAATCTAGTAAATAAATCTAGATTGATAAATTAAAATATTTTAATTTAAAATATCAAAAAAAAAAAGATGAATAGAGAAAACTAATTGAATCATTGAGAAAATTAGAAAATTTTCTACTTTATTGTTATTTAATAGATTTATTTTCTTTTCATTTATAATGGAAAGTGTAAATATCCATTTATTGACAATAGTGGCCGTGACTTAAATGAAATATTACTATCCATTACACTTTACAAATATAAATCAATAAATGAAATAATTTATACATGCTCCAACCACGTGAATACCTTAGAAAAAAAAAAGAGATGTATATGCTAAAAATAAATATAAAGTTGGTTTAATAACATTTTACAAGGTGCTTTCAAGACTCTTTGAATAGAATTTAAGGTAGTGTTTAGTTTGTTACTTTTAGTTTTGAGTTTTCGTCCATACAAATATATACGCGACTCATGTATATTGTCGAAAACGACCAATTTAGAAAACGAAGTTAAAATACAAAATAGAAAACAATTTTTATTTTATTTTTCGTGTTTTGAAAAATAACACAAGCACGTGAAACAATCTATTTTTCCGTCGTCCCTCTATCCCCTTCGTCCTCTCATCCGTTTTTCTTTTATCATCTCCGTCGTTCCTTCATTTTTCTCATATTTGACATACATATTGAAAACCTAAAATAAAAAATTTGTTTTTAAACCAAACAAAGTTTTCTTTTTGTTAAGTGGAAAAATAAAACCAATCCTTAAGGAGAAAAAATAGATGGAAACATATTTCAAACTCACTGTGCCATTGTTAGGTAAGTAATAATGAGATTATTCATCATACTATAATTACGTTCATTCAAAATAATAATTAAATAAAATAACAACATATACTTAAACACCTGTATTTAACTCCTCGTAAATCGAACGTGTAGTTATGCACAATTTTAATTACCGCATTAAGATTCACACTTATTATTCACCGGACACCAGTTCACCCTCCTATATATATACACATCTCAACAGTCAAATTTTCCATAAACATAAGAAACAATAAATAAGCACCATTCAAAACCTCAAATTCATAAACCTCAAGCGATGAAAGCAATAATAATAGCCATAACAACTCTTTTATTCATCATCTCCTGCACAGAGAGTGAAACCATCAGCAAAGGAAAATGGAAGCTTCTAAAAGGAAACATCGGTATCTCAGCCATGCACATGCAGCTACTACCCAACAACAGAATAATAGCTTATGATCGAATCAATGCAGGAAAATCCAACATTTCCCTACCCGATGGAAAATGCTTCAATTTTTCCAAAGGCCTCGACTGTACTGCACATTGCATTGAGTTCGATATCCTCAGTCTCAGAATCCGCCCTCTTATTTTCCGCTCCGACACCTGGTGCTCTTCAGGTACGTACATTTTCTATTTTTTAAATAAAATAAAGTAAAATATACTTATATACCTAATTTAAATATTTGATTATGCAGGAGCAATGACATGGAATGGAACACTAGTACAGACAGGAGGATTCCAGCAAGGCGAGCGAGTAGTGCGCCAGCTATCACCATCCGACGACTACGAGACCTGGACCGAGAACCTAAACGGCTTAGTAGCAAGAAGATGGTACTCGACCAATCAAATCCTGCCAGACGGCAGAATCATAGTCGTCGGGGGCAGAGACAAGCCGAGTTACGAATTCGTCCCCAAGCGCACGTGTTGGGAGCATCGCTACGCCTTCAGCCTGCCCTTCCTGAAAGAAACGAGGACGGCGTACCACATGGAGAACAATCTGTACCCTTTCGTTCACCTATCAACGGACGGAAACCTCTTCATCTTCGCAAACACCAAATCCATACTCTTCGACTACATCTGCAACAAAGTCGTCAAACGATTCCCTGAAATGCCAGGTGGTGTTTCGCGCAATTACCCGAGCACGGGATCGTCCGTCCTCCTTCCACTCCAGCTCGAGCATGGAAACGGTACACTTACGAAAGCGGAGGTCATGATCTGCGGTGGCACGAATACTTACTCGTACCTGAACGCAACAAACGGGACATTCTTACCTGTGTCGGATACGTGTGGACGGTTGATCCTAACCGATGAACGTGCCACGTGGCAGATGGAGAGGATGCCGTTGGGGAGGATCATGGGGGACATGGTAGTGCTACCGACAGGAGACGTATTGATTGTGAACGGGGCGGGTAGGGGGATAGCGGGTTGGGAGATGGCCCGTGACCCGGTGCTGACACCTGTGCTGTACAGAACTGAGAATAGGAGCTTTGAATCTATGAAGGCGAGTAGTACCCCGAGGATGTACCATTCTACAGCGATACTGGGGGTGGATGGAAGGGTGGTTGTGGGTGGGAGTAATACTCATAGAGTGTACAGTTTTTGGAACGTTTTGTACCCTACCGACTTGAGTATGGAAGCGTTCTACCCGCCTTATTTTGGACGTGGGTACAGGGTTGATATTGTGAAAATTGGAAACTTTGTGAGGTACGGGAAGCAATTTTGGGTGAGATTTAGAGTGAGGAGGGGTGTGATGAAGCAAAATTTGAGGGTGGTGATGATAGCGCCGTCCTTTGCAACGCATTCGTTTTCGATGAATCAGAGGTTGCTGTCGCTGGTGGTGGAGGAAGTGGGCCGGGTGAGGGGTGGGGTTTATGATGTGAGTGTTTATGGGCCGTGTAACGCGGTTTTGGCTCCGGCTGGGTATTATATGCTGTTTGTGGTGTATGATGGTGCGCCTAGCACTGGTAAATGGGTTCGGGTTGGAAAATAAGTGTTGACCGTTACAGCTGGTTGATAGGTGTTTGTTTTTTATTTTAGATGCAACCGTGAAGCTAACGGTTTGGTATGTGTGATTATTAATTCAGTGTTTGTACAATTAAGCTGTTTTGCAATTTCAAAAAGAGAATTGATTTCGCCTTTCTATATTTGGTAACGAAACTGGCTAACGTTTATATTTATTAGTGATTATAATAGAGCTGTTAAGCGTTAAGCTACATTAGTATCAATTAATAGATATCAATGCACGACTATTCTGAATTAAGGCAATTGATTTGGTGAAAATTGAAATTAACTGACCAATTATTATACGTGCACAATAAATGATATTTGTTTCGTTACAGTGACAAAACAAAAAATACTTACCAATTGGAATCCAACTTGGTTGTTTAGCGCACGGTTTAATCTAAAATAAATTAACCTATTTGAAGCATTTTTATGTATGAAATATAATGTGTAAATAACGTGCTCATTTATTTAGTGAATCATGAAGGGAAACTACGATCCGTAACCCGTGGTTGCACACAGTTCTGGTATGAAAACATAAATGATCCTGTTGAATAAGGATAAATGAGTACTCGAAAATAACAAAAAAAATTGTCTTTTAGCATATAAGCATAATTCTTAATATCATTAATTTTTTTAATTATTGTTAACAAAAGACTTTTATTACTTGACATACGATAAATATATTGAGAATAATGAATTATAACTTAATTTTTTATATTGCTTATTTATACAACTTTTGGGATGTACTTTAATAATATGTTATTGTATGGAAATTAATTTTTACTTTTTGTTTAGCATGAATGTGGCATACATATTGCATGTAGTCGTTGCTTTTAGGCCATGAGACAATTCGGTTACTTAAACAGTTTAAATTTAATATTATTTAGTTAGTCCAAGGAGAAAATTTTATAAAACAAACAATTTCAAATTTTAAAATATACAACCATTCATTCTAAAAAGTATGTTTTGAAAAACACTCGTATTTTTAGTTTCGGCCAAAACACAAATATTTAGTGAAAACCATGCAAAAATTTGCATTTTCCACTTCAAAAACTGCAAATATTTACGTTTTTGCATAAACTTCCAAAAAAAAAATGGTCATACTATCCTTTGTTAAAGTGCAAATTTCATTTTCCAAGAAAAATGAAAATAAATTCTCAAAAATAGTTTTAAAATGTAATTTGAATTCGGTTTTTTAGAAGAGTATTTAATGTACTAAGTTTGAAAACAAAAAGCGAATCCTAACTTCCGCTAATTTAAATACAAGGACGTGATGAAAAATAATAAAAGAGGATTAATGAGAACTTTTAGAATAATTATAAAAATGATAAAATGTAATATATGAATGTAAGACAATAACAAAGAATTAATTTCAATATTATGAATAGTGGAAAATAGGCACAGGAACAAACTTCGAAAAAAATTTAGGTTAAAGGACAACAAGTTGCATTTTTAGGCTGAAGGACAAACTTTGAAAGAAAATTAGGCTGAAGGACAATGCTAAATGTAACTAGCATTTTGTATAGTATTTACACTGTACAAAATGCTAGTTATATTTAGCATTATCCTTCAGCCTAATTTTTTCAAAGTTTGTCCTTCAGTCAAAAAATAAAACTTGGTGTCTTTCAGTCTATTTTTTTTCAAAGTTTGTCCTTATACCCAATTCCTTCTTATGAATAATTGTAAAAATTATAAATTATAGAGATTTAAAAATAAAACGGCAAGAGAGAATTAATGAGTAGAGAGAATTTCATGAATTAATGAGAATTAAAAATGCTTCTATTTTACTATTATTTAATATAGGTTTTATGGAAGCATGTTACTTTTTATTGTTCGTAATAATATTGTTTTCAGAAATTTCATTTCATTCTCTAAAAACGTTAAGATGAAATAACTAATATTTGCAATATTTTGTCTCCTATATCCGATAAATAAATCTAATTCTTTTACATATTATCATATTTTTTGAATATGAGAGAATACTAATACCCCCAGCTGATTTCTTGAACAATTAGTTTGCAGTTTCCTACTAATTATGTAGCATTGTTATATCCTTGGAGGTTTATCCCATATTGATTCTAAAGTTGTCCAAACATGCATAAACTTCAAATACAAAGTTTCATACTCAGCACGACATTTTAAAACATAATATTGGTCCCAATCAAAACGTAATATTCTAATTTAGTACATAATTCCATCTTTATATCATCATATATAAAACCGGGACTGTCAACGATCGAGCACCCAAAAAATCCGAAATTCGTCCTTATCTGTATCCAAAATATGAAAAATTATCTAATATCCGTAAAACGGATACGGATATGGCATTATCCGTATCCGATAATTATCCGTCCGATTTTTACCATGATTATAGTAATTTTTCTATGTATTTTAGTACATAAAATGATTGTCGTTTACTATTTTATCCAAGTATAAAAAAGTAATGTATATAAAAATCAATTTGCCGTTTAAAATTATTTTTCTTAGTGTATTTGTTATTTTTTTATATTTAGTACAAAAATGAATTTATAATAAATCAAAATTTTCTATTTATTTGTTTAAACTTATTGGTTGTGAACTGGTCGAAGAATATCCAATAAATATCTGATATCCATTCGCGATATCCGATATTCGAAAATAATTTCGGATACAGATATAGATATGACACTATCTGTATTTGAAAGAGTTCGTCGCTATATAAAACCTCATATATATATGTATGGACATATAAATAGTCATTATATCTAAAGTTGTCCATGCACACGCAAATATGAGTGTTACGAGCAAACATGGCCGAGCATGCATGCACAAATTAGAGTGCATATTTTATTTTTTTTCATGTTGAAGTCTTATACTTGACTAAGCATAAAACAAATCGTTAATTCGAAGGTCATATCTCAATTCATTTCAACTCAAAATGATGTTTCGATTTTTTTGACTAGTGTAGATCTTCAAAAGAAACTACAAGGAAAAAACGTTGCAAAAAAGGGCTTGATGATTTACCGACCCTAAGTGATTGATTAACCAGTAACTAGACAGAGGACAACTAGGAAAAATAACTCACGGTTACCTAAAGCCTAGCTCATACCCTACTAAAGTATGAATCATGTTTCTCTCTCCGCTTCTCTTCTCGCTACTTAAAATCAGCGTTAGGGTTTCTAATGGAGGCTTATTTGAAACTCAATCATCTACATGATTAAAAGTGAGAATTTGAAAAGCTATAATCAATCTCTATATATAAGCACAACTGTTGAATTTCTAGATTTGGAGACGAAGTAACGGCATTAGTAATCTCTAGTGGTAGTCAGGTCCGGCCAAAAAAAAAAGGCTAGCAAGGCCACCGTCAAGAACAATCGATTTGACAGAGGTAACGATCTAGTTGCGGAGATGGATTAGTATTTTATTTATATTAAAATGGTTTATACAGTAATAATGTGCATTGAGTGCGTTGAGTAATAATAACTTTGTTTACTAAACGAGGCGGTCTAAGTTCAAATCTCGCTAGTTACATTATTTTTGGACAATCGATAGAGAACTGGGCTGGGGCAATAGTATAGGTTGGTTGGACCTGACAGTTGCTGAAAGAATTAATGGTATGCTTTATGGACAACTATATAATTTGCTATGTAACTTTACTCTTATAAAAGAATCCTATTCGAAATGAAATATGATTTTTGTTTTATTTTCTTTTATATGTGTTATTATATAGAGATATAAGTAATGTTAATCAACACATTAAACATATATAAGTAGAAAATCTTTAAAGGGAAGTATTTTATCGATTGTTGTTACGAATGTGTTCGTAACTATGTATATTAAATCGATATTTAAATACTTACATCTTAAATGTTCCTAATCAGGATGTATTGAGAAAAGAATATTGATAAATCTATCGAGACTAGTGTATGTAATGCTTTCCATATGATGGACAATGAATTACTCATAACCGTTAAAGGCACTAAGGGGTTACATACTTGTGATTATTTAGAGCAATCACTGAACGACTCAAGGTGGTTCTTCCATAAGTTAATAAATCTAAGTCAAAATAAAATATCTCGTGGTAACGACGTATATTAGTAGTATTCAGACTTGAGAGTACTATCGATCTTAAATAGCTAGACTTTACTTTGATTATAGTCAAGCACATGGCATAACAACTATGTTACATTCGGATACATATTGAATTACCTGAAATGAAACACTACTCAAGTGAGAATTCATCCCCTTCATTGTAGAAGGTTAGTCTCATCGTAATTGGTAGTCAACTTAAAGTTAAAATCTCTAGACAGAGTAATTGGTCTATCGATAAATGTTATTGGGTTGAACCAATGATTTTAATTAATCAACATAGTTAACTACATATATTAATATAGTCTTTGACCTTGGACCAAACTATATATATCTTGGTGATACGGTGTTAACGAAAAGAAACGTACAAAATGCCATTACTAGATGCAGCTTAATATAGATTTGAAATTCAATTTCGCTTGAATGATCTGTGAACGATTGAACTTGTGTCTGATATGTTGTACTAAGAAAAGTCCATACAAACTTTAGTATATAAATTATTTAAATATTGACCGAGAATCAAGTTCATACTAAAGGGTCAACACAACTATGTTGTAGTTAATTGCCAATTTCGACCGACGTAAACTTAAGTTATAAATGTCATAGATTAATAAATTAAATACAAATGTTGTATTAACTTTTAATAACCTTTTTGAATATTTATCTAAGAGCTAGGATCCGCAATCCCACTTATTTAGCACCATCACCTAGCCCCATGATTTCAGCCACATATTTATATTTAAATATTTAGCACATATGATAGGAGAGAAAAATCTAAATATTTAAATATAAACATATGACTGAAATCAGCGAGCTAGGTGACGGTGCTAAATAAGAGGGCTGGAGATCCTGGCACTTCATCTAAAGCATAAATATTAATTAAAATGATGTATAATACTTGGAAGTTGATTTAATTAACTAATAGGATTGAATAGGTTAACTAATTGAATGATTTAATTATGAAATCATTATGGCCCATAGTTTGGAAGCCCAACCACATGTATGGCCGACCATTGCAAGCACGGGGCAAGGGGACTTGGTCTTCTAGGGTTAGAATTAAAAGGGCTAGATATTGGTGATTTAGTTGGCTATAAATAGTCACCCCTCTTATTCTTTCTTTACACTTAGTGAAACCACTAACCTTAGCCTCCATTAGTGACATTGGTGAAATCAAGGAGATGGAATTGCATCTCATGGAAAGGAGATAAAACACAGAGTTCAGGGAGGGAAATAACTAGCAATTAAGGTGTTCGACAATCGAGTGGATCTCTCTGCAATGATTAAAAATCTCGTTTTAAGTTGTTCATATATGCATGTTTACATCCATATATGCTTGCTGCTACTGTTGGTAATTCGACCAGATTATTTATAAAAAAATTCGAAGTTGATAACTAAATACTGTTAAACATTTTAATACATCAGATATATATATAATTCAATTCGGCTTAGAAAAAGTTACTCTTTGATCTGAAACAAACAAACACACACACGCGCGCGCGCGCACACAGAGATATATATATCTTTTAATTTTAAAATTCTTTAAAATTGTTTTTGAATTTATATCAGAAAAAAATAATCTCTCTGTTTCAGGAAAAAAATACATTATTTTTTTCAATATATACACGCACACTAACATATGGATTTAATGTTAAATAAAAATTATATATGTTTCCTTTTGATTGCTCACAAATAAAATAAATAGTGTTTTGTTTTCTAAAAAATTCAAAAAGATTTGAAAATTGAAATTTATATAAATATCTAAATTTAAGTTATATATATATATATATTGAATTTTTAATTTAATAAAAAATGAATCAAATTCTAGATCGAATAAATCAAACAAAAATAAATCATTTTTATATTTTGGTAAGGTCAAAGTATTTCAAATTATGTATTTCAAATTATTAAACAATTGACTTAAGTAAATGTGTGTGTATTAAATAAAATATATTTCAATTATTTATATGTATAACTTTATGTACATACCAAAACCAAATAATAATAATAATAATTTTAATATAAATATTTTTAATTTTAAATAACATTAAATATATATATGACCTTGCTGGGTCATCATTGTTAATTGATGCTGCCTCGAGCGGTGTAGCCGGCCCGCCTCGAGCGGTGTAGCCGGCCCACTTTCATAGTAGGAATCCCCATTTGGGGATAAAGTGAAACATCTTTATCTTCTTCAATACTCTCCTCCAAGTCACACTGGTCCAATGTGTATATCATGCATTCAATAATATCCTCCGCTGGTATGGACATTTGTGTTTCTGCCAAAAGACCAATGACGCCTCCAACGCCTACAGACGGGTCCTTCGGCGCTGAAGGGAAAGTAGCGGTAGTGTCTTCTGTTCTCGACATCAGTGGGAGTGAACCTGTTCATTCTATGTAGCGATGATCTCTGTGGTCTTTCTTGGATTGGCCCAGGAAAGATTATTTCAATCGGTTAGGCAGTCTTGATTTGGGGGTGACGATTAACATGCGTGGTTCATTAACAACAATTAAGGTGACCCCAACGCGAACGGAAGCAATGAGCTGCTTGCACGTTTTCTCAGGTGTGCCACCGCTGAGATTTGCCATTTCCTGCTGTAACATAAGTATTCCCTTCTTCGCTTATTGTAGGGAGATGCTGTAACACATCCTATTCCTCTGGGAACTTCATTGTTAGACGTTAGTAGGCTACTATCGCATCCACGTCTACCAAGGCTGGCCTTCCTATTAGAATATTGTATGTGGACGAACAGTCTACCACAATAAACTGAACTTGGATCTTTTCCACTAGCGGATCCTCGTTGAAATTGACTACATGAGAATTAACTCCAAGGGTACTATGCCAACGCCCCTTAACCCGTAAATGGGTAGTACATAGGGAGCAAGGCTGGAGGTAGGAGGCTTCATTCTATCAAAAACATCTTTGAACATTACATTAACGGAGCTTCCACCATCGATGAAGACCTGGAGGACTTTTGCACTGGCCATGCTGACTGAAATAACCATGGAGCCATGATGGGGAAACCAACCTTTCTCTTGTCCATTGTAGTGAATGCAATATCGGTGGAGTCCACTTTGACCCGTGGAACCTTTAGGGATTGGAGGTCTATTGAAGTGACCCACTTCTCTTATCATTTATTTGCAGTGATTTTCAGATGAGTTTTTTTTTCACAATATAAAACAATGGATCACTTCTCTTAATTAATTTCCCCAAGATCCAGAATTTACCAATATAAAAATATCAGTATTTAAATCAAATCATGTCATTTATATATATGAAGATATATAAATGTTTCTTAGCCTATCAAAGTAATTAAATTAGCAAAGAAATTCAATTACACAATATTTTTCATAATTGAAAGGTTTTGTGTCCATAGCTATTTCTATATTTTTTTCAGATTGTTTTATAAACCTGACTAATTAATTTTAGGTGGATTTATAATCCCATGTATTTGATCTTTGGGATTCAGAAATTTATACATGTTATTCTTAAAATGATAAAACATATCAAACCTTGGCCTGACCTATGGTTCACTAGTTAGTCTAGCCTAGGTTCTGAATTCAAACACAAACATGCACAAACCAATCATGACAAACAAAATGCACAGATCCAGATTAATAGAGCAAATAATGATCATATGAGTGATAATGTTGTGATCCAATCTATAAGTCATCCAACTTCTGATATTTGGAACTGGAAAAAGTGTTGAATCTGATTTTTGAAAGATCTTTGCATTCTTCTGGACTAAAACATGTAAAAATGATGTTCTGAACCTTCAAACACTTAACATCATTACTCTTCATACTTGTTTGAATACATATTGTCTGCCCTTAACCTTGTCTTGCCACTTAGTATCAGTTTTGAAGTCATGGTATCAGATTTTTTCCAATTCCAATCTTTCAAGTCTTACACACTTATAATTTTCAGGTTTTCATGGTATCTTAATTCTACTTTTGTTCTAGATATATCACAAGATTTTTGTTGCAATTTAACTTAGCTTACACTATGGTTTTTCTTTTCAAAAATCTGATGACTAAAACTTTAAGCCTTTACATGTACTTATATCAACTTATAGGACATGCATAAGCCTTGCTGGTTAGCCAAGATTATGTTCAACCCAGATACTTATTATTTTAGCACATATTCATTCAAAACAGTTCTAACTTCATAACCGAAGTGCATCAAGCTTGCCAAAGAGAATATGTCCACATATCAGATTATATGGCATCTTCTCCTTCACCATAAGCTATTAAAATCATTTCAGAATTTGTTACTTAAATCCACAGCTCATAAACACATATAACACTTAAGTTTCTTTTTCTTCTTACATGTTCTTTTCTAGATAACAAAGCAAAAGACAATTCTGGAATTGCTTAAAACATAATAAAGTTTGTCTAACTTATTTATTACAATAACACTACTACTTTTCTTAAACACTTTAAATTCATCAAGATCTCCAGATATCCATGCAAGCAAGCTACTCATGCATCTTTCCCTACAGCAATACTTTGAGCTGCCTCAATAAAAATGAGACACCCCAAATATTGCAAAGGCAACAAATAGGGTCAGAAATTAATTCTGGTGTGAGTGAAATCAGGGATTAAAATAACTTGTAAATTCCTATGATTGTGCAGAGAGCTGATATGTGTGATGCTATTCAAATTCATATTAAAATCTGAGTATCTGTATATATGTAAGCTTATCTAACAACATACACCCAAGCATTCATCCATTCACTTCATTCAGTTGTACATGTACAAGCTCCTACGGATTAACTCCCTAAGTTCCATAGCATAATTTCTCAATCTCATCTTTTATTTTATTTGGTCTGAACTCTTGCCATTGAGCACCATGTGTGCATTACAAAGGGGCTCAGTTTTGTTAACCCTTTACATAGAGGCCTACAGGACTTAAGCAAGTCATGCACATACCCATCATCCACCTAATGATGAATAGATCAAGGCACTACTCCTAAATTATTTTATAATTTAGAGACCATGCTTATTTATTTTTTGGGGAATTTTTCTTTTTAATTCCAGAGATGCTTATGTTCTTTCCTTCATTACATAAGTCAAAAATTATTAAACTCACTCAAAGATTATATCCAGACATACAAAACATTCATGCAAAATTGCACATCTCATTTCAAAGTCATTTTTGCTTAATCATATTTTCTAAAACCTGCTTGTATATTTATTTCTAGAAATTTTCCCATTGCTTACATAAATTCGAGGAAGTCATATGAAATACTATATTTATTTTTACTGTGAACATAGGATATGGTTTTTGAGAAAAACCCATAAAAACATATTGGCTTATGATCTGAACAAATCAGCACATATTTGTAGTATTGCATTGTTCATATCATTTTTAATATAAACTAGGCATAAGCATGAACCTCATTATTCACACCGCCTACTTCTTTTTTTCATTGATACCCTATTTCTCAGTAAAACATTTAGTTCATTTTCATATATAAACTAGAATATAAAATCTATTTCTGTGATTAGAGTATTTGTTTAATTATCTATATTTCAAAACAAAAACTGAAACCATCACAACAGATCAAAACAGATTAAAATCTCAACCAAAAATTCAACTAGAATACCATCCATGATCAACATATTTTCATTCAGAGAATAAAATCAAACAGAAAAACATAATATAACTTTTATATAAAATATCTTGGCTATCTTAACTTGGGTCTTAATGCCTTAAATCTCATGGGTGATTAATCACTCACCTTCCTCCTCTCTTCCCCGAGAATGCTTAAGCCTGAAGGCAGTGTGAGTTCTTCCCTTCTATATTTTTATATGAAAATATGTTTCTGTTTTTCCCTCCGAGAAAACTACTGCTTCCCCCTTGATTTAAATCATTTAGCTAGGGTTCTGATGGAGGAAAAGCCCATTTTATCCTTACAAAAATAGGAGAATTTTGTATGCATGTTTATGGCTAATTATGCCATTTTCTTTTGATTCCCATTTCAGGTAAAAGCAGTTGCTTCACTGCTTTTTCTGTGTACATGTTATTTGCATGTCTCACCCTATTTTCATGTGGCTTCTCTTCCATATATATTTTCTAAACCTATAGTGTTCACACATATATTGATTCCTTGCTAATATTTCGGCCCATTTATTTTATCTTGATTTATAAAAATGTATTTATGCCCAATCAATACTAAACTGGTTTCTTATATTTTAATTATCATAGAATTTATTTTGTCACTTTAAACCCCTGACTACTTATATACAATATATATAAGATATGTGAATTTTAAAATTCATTCATACTTAGTTATCTCCTTTTCATGTTTATTTATTGGAAAACAATTATCCACTTACTTATTTATTTTCACTCATCCTTGATATTTATTTTCAAATTGTTTATCCTTTAAATATTTTTCTATTAACCGATTTCCATTTTTTTTTCAAAATTATTTTTTTCTCAATAATTTGGGTCTTCACATACTCTCCTCCTAAAAGGAATTGTGTCCCACAATTATTATATATTTTTTTTCATACATTTCCATTTAGTTGCATACAGAGCATAATTTCGTTTTAGAAATTTCAAAAACTCAGGCACTCAAAACCAATCAAACACACTTAAGTAAGGTTTTAGTTTATCATAATTTTAGGCATACCTTTAAGCAGAAAATAGATTAAGATATTTATCCTTCATCCTATCTTCAGCCTCCCATGTACAATCATTCTCATCTAAGCTCCACTGGATTTTAACCAATTTAATTACTTTATTTCTCAATTTCTTTTCTTCTCTAGCCACAATGCCCACTGGTTCCTTCTTATAAACCAGATTTTCTTGAATTTCAACATGTGTAGGAGATTCAAGAATGGTCTCCTTATCATGCACCTATTTTCTCAATTGAGATACATGAAATACATCATGTATATTACTCAATTCCTCTGGCAATTTTAGCTTATAAGCCAAAGTTCCTATTCTTTGAATAATTTCATATGGACCTATATATCTTGGTGTTAATTTTCCTGCCTTGCCAAACCTTAGTATTTTTCTCATTGGTGAAACTTTGAGGAATACATAATTTCCTACCTAAAATTCCACTGTCCTTCTCCCTTTATCTGCATATGCTTTTTGTCTTTCTTGTGCTGCTTTCATTCTCTGCCTCACTAATTCAATTCTTGCAGAAGTTTCTTTCACATGTTCTGGTCCAAGCAACACTCTTTCACGTGCCTCCATCCAACATGCAGGAGATAGACAAGGCTTCCCATACAAGGCCTCAAATGGAGCCATACCTATAGTGGACTGGTAACTATTGTTATAAGCAAATTCAGCTAAGTAGAGATGATCTTCCCAGCTGCCTCCAAAGTCAAGTATACATGCTCTAAGTAAATCCTCTAAAATCTTGTTAACAATCTCAGTTTGCCCATCTGTTTGTGGGTGGTAGGCTGTGCTCAAGCTTAATTATGTCCCTATGGCCTCTTGGAAACTACCCCAGAACCTTGAGGTAAACAAGGTATCTCTATTACTGATGATGGTCTTGGGAATGCCATGTAATCTCACTATCTCCTTCACAAATAATTGGGCTAACTTGTGGGCATTTCTATTTGAGTTCACTGGGATAAGGTGTGCTGTTTTTGTGAGCCTATCAACCACAACCCATATACTATCATTACCTCTTCTTGTTCTTGGCAAACCATCCACAAAATCCATTGAAATACTTTCCCATTTCTAGGTAGGTACTTCTAGTGGTTGCAGTAGGCCTGAGGGTCTTTGATAATCTGCATTGACTTGTTGACATGTTAAGCACTTTGCCACATATCTTGCCACTGCCCCTTTCATACCTGGCCACCAATAATTTCTTTTAAGATCATGGTACATTTTTGTACCACCTGGATGTATAGTGTATTTTGTTTTATGATGCTCATCCATAACTTCTTGCTTCTATTTTTCCACATTGGGTATGTAGAGCCTCCTTTTCTTCCTTAAGTTTCTTTTATCATCAACTTCATAATTTTCCACTGATATACCTTGTGATATCATGTCCTTCTTTTCTTTCAAATTAGCATCTTGACTCTGCATTCTTCCTATTTTATCAACCAGAGTTGATCTCAAGGAGATAAGACTTAACCTTCCACATTCAATCATGTCACTGTGTGCATTGTCTGATGCACCAATCTCTTCTCTTATGTCTACTTCACTGAGGATTGTTAAATCCTTGAATTCGGTCATCATTAGGCTTGCCAATCTTGCTTGATGCCTACTCAATGCATCTGCTACTTTGTTAGCTTTTCTAGGAGTATATAATATATCAAGATCATAGGCAGCTAGAAATTCTACCCACCTATGTTGCCTCATGTTCAAGTCTTTTTGGGAAAACAAATACTTGAGTGATTTTTGGTCTGTAAACAATTCAAATTTAGTACCTAACAAGTAGTGTCTCCATAGCTTCAATGCATAAACAACAGCAGCAAGCTCTAAGTCATGTGTAGCATATCTAGTTTCATTTGGCTTGAGTTGCCTTGATGCATATGCTATGACTCTACCATGTTGCATGAGTACTGCCCCTAACCCAGACCCACTAGCATCTGTGTAAACCACTAATCCTTCATTTCCCTCTGGGACTTGCAAGACTGGAGCTTCCATCAATGCTTTCTTTAATGATTCAAAAGCTTGTTCACACTTTTCTTTCCACACATATGGTTGCTCTTTTCTGGTTAACTTGGTTAGTGGAATGGCTATCCTTGCAAAGTCTTTTATAAACCTTCTATAGTAGCCTGCCATTCCTAAAAATGATCTCACCTCAGTCACTGATTTGGGTCTGTTCCATGATTGCACTGCAATGACCTTATTTGGGTCTACACTAACCCCTTGTTGAGATATAATGTGTCCCAAAAACTTAACTTCATTTTGCCAAAATGTACACTTAGTAAATTTTGCCTTTAAATTATGTGCTCTTAGTCTTGAAAAAACCAGATGCAAGTGCTTTGCATGTTCCTCTTCTGATTTTGAATATACCAGTATATCATCAATAAAGACAACTACAAATTTATCTAGAAAATCTCTAAATGTCATATTCATTAAATCTACAAAATAGGATGGTGCATTTGTCAATCCAAAAGGCATTACTAAAAATTCATATAGCCCATACCTTGTATTGAATGTAGTGTATTTAATACTCTCCTCCTCAACCTTCATCTGATGGAATCCAGAGGCTAAGTCTAGCCTTGAAAAGATTTTTGCTCCATTTAATTAGTCAAATAAATCATCAATTCTGGGGAGTGGGTATTTTTTCTTGATGGTGACTTTATTTAATTCCCTGTAATCAATACACATTCTCATTGTACCATCATGCTTCTTCACAAATACCACTGGAGAACCCCAGTTCGAACTGCTAGGCCTTATGAAGCCTTTCTGCTCCAATTCCTCCAATTGCTGTTTTAATTCCACTAATTCTTTTGGACCCATTCTGGTAGGCTTCTTGATGATAGGACTTGATCCTGGGATTAACCTTATTTGAAATTCAACTTGCCTATTTTCCGGAACTCCTATAACTTCTCCAAAAACATTTGGGTATTCCTTTATCACTTCTATATCTTCTAGAATCAATTCTTTTTCAATCATGCTCCATATTTGATTAAGGCAATTTATCTTGGCTGTTTCACTCATGACTATAATATTTTTACCATTTTCTATTTTCAAAGAAATAGTAAAATTTTCTAAATTCAAAATTGCTTTGAATTTACTCAACCAATCTACCCCTAGAATAATTCCTATTCTAGGATATTTCAACACAAATAAGTCAGATTTAAACATATTTCCACCTATGTTTAATTCTACTCCCAAACATCTTAATCCTAGCAGGCAAGAGCTACCTAGGGGACTCTGAATAAACAAAGGTTTTTCAACTAAATTGCATGTGAAAGCCAATTTATCCACTATGTCTTGTGATATTAAAGAATGTGTAGCCCCAGTGTCATATATAACTGAGATTGGATAATTTTTAATTAGAAGTATACCTTCCAATTGTCCAGAATTTCCCACTGCACTTGCTTTTGCCTTGGCTTCCAATGCTCCTACCTTTGCTCCTTTCTTGAACTCTGGGCAATTCCTTTTGATATGGCCTTCTTTCCCACAATTATAGCAACTGAATGGGGTCTTCTTAACTGCTTGACACCTATTGCTCATGTGTCCTTCTTTGCCACAGTTGTAGCAAGTAACTTTCTTCTTAATTTCTCCAGTGGCTGCTCCTTCATCTTTCTTATCTACATTCTTCTTGTCATAAGGATGTGCTCTATTTTTCCCTTTCTTTTGATTATTAGCCCTCATGTTCCTATATTTCTCTCTTGCATTATCATGTTGTTCAAAAGAAAAAGTGAGATCTATGACTTGATCAAATGTTTTGTCTTTGTATGGTAGCATTGCTCTACTTAAACCAGCATTAAGTCCTTGAATAAATCTTGAATTCTTTGATTCCTCATTCCCTATGAGCATGGTTCCATACTTAGACAAGCTCTCAAATTTTTTAGTGTATTCAGTCACACTCATTGGTCCTTGTCTCAGCTTTATGAATTCCTCAAGCAGTGTTGCCTTAGCTGTTGCTGGGACAAATCTTGCCTCAAGCATCTCCTTGAATTGGTCCCATGTTATCTCATTTTCTGGTCTTCCTGTGGTGATCACCTCCCACCAGTCTAGTGCTGCTCCCTTGAGCCTTCTAGAGGCTATCTGCCTCTTCCTTTGGTCATTAATTTGCATATCTGCAAATATTCTTTCTAAGGTCCTCAGCCATGTTTGTACACCCATGACTCCTTAAGTGCCTTCAAAATCCTTGCCTCCTAAATTTGAAAATGTTTTCAATAGCTTAGCTAACTCCTCATGAGGGTTTTCTTCCCTCTGCACTGCTCCATCCCTAAATGCCCTCACTAAATCTTGCAAATTGACCAATGGTGTTGCATTAGAGGATCCTACTCCAGTGCTTGGTGGTCTTCCTACCATGATTAACTATTCAATTGCATAGCTAGTTAGTCTTGTTTCTAATTTAATTATTTCAGCAATTTATTCCTACTGAGAATATTATATTTATTATTTTAATTTTTTTTTAAATTCTATCCACATAAGAAGATTAGATTTATATATACATATGCTATGTTTTTGGCAACATAGCTCTAATACCAACTGAAGTGACCCACTTCTCTTATCATTTATTTGCAGTGATTTTCAGATGAGTTTTTTTTTCATAATATAAAACAATGGATCACTTCTCTTAATTAATTTCCCCAAGATCCAGAATTTACCAATATAAAAATATCAGTATTTAAATCAAATCATGTCATTTATATATATGAAGATATATAAATGTTTCTTTGCCTATCAGAGTAATTAAATTAGCAAAGAAATTCAATTACACGATATTTTTCATAATTGAAAGGTTTTGTGTCCATAGCTATTTCTATTTTTTTTTCAGATTGTTTTATAAACCTGACTAATTAATTTTAGGCGGATTTATAATCCCATGTATTTGATCTTTGGGATTCAGAAATTTATACATGTTATTCTTAAAATGATAAAACATATCAAACCTTGGCCTGACCTATGGTTCACTAGTTAGTCTAGGCTAGGTTTTGAATTCAAACACAAACATGCATAAACCAATCATGAAAAACAAAATGCACAGATCCAGATTAATAGAGCAAATAATGATCATATGAGTGATAGTGTTGTGATCTAATCTATAAGTCATCCAACTTCTGATATTTGGAACCGGAAAAAGTGTTGAATCTGATTTTTGAAAGATCTTTGCATTCTTCTGGGCTAAAACATGTAAAAATGATGTTCTGAACCTTTAAACACTTAACACCATTACTCTGCATACTTGTTTGAATACATATTGCCTACCCTTAACCTTGTCTTGCCACTTAGTATCAGTTTTGAAGTCATGGAATCAGATTTATTCCAATTCCAATCTTTCAAGTCTTACACACTTATAATTTTCAGGTTTTCATGGTATCTTAATTCTACTTTTGTTCTAGCTATATCATAAGATTTTTGTTGCAATTTAACTTAGCTTACACTATGGTTTTTCTTTTCAAAAATCTGATGACTAAAACTTTAAGCCTTCACATGTACTTATACCAACTTATAGGACATGCATAAGCCTTGCTGGTTAGCCAAGATTATGTTCAACCCAGATACTTATTATTTTAGCACATATTCATTCAAAACATTTCTAACTTCATAACTGAAGTGCATCAAGCTTGCCAAAGAGAATATGTCCACATATCAGATTATATGGCATCTTCTCCTTCACCATAAGCTATTAAAATCATTTCAGAATCTGTTACTTAAATCCACAGCTCACAAACACATATAACACTTAAGTTTCTTTTTCTTCTTACATGTTCTTTTCAAGATAACAAAGCAAAAGACAATTCTGGAATTGCTTAAAACATAATAGAGTTTGTCTAACTTATTTATTATAATAACACTGCTACTTTTCTTAAACACTTTAAATTCATCAATATCTCCAATTATCCATGCAAGCAAGCTACTTATGCATCTTTCCCTGCAGCAATACTTTGAGCTGCCTCAATAAAAATGAGACACCCCAAATATTGCAAAGGCAACAAATAAGGTCAGAAATTAATTCTGGTGTGAGTGAAATCAGGGATTAAAATAACTTGTAAATTCCTATGACTGTGCAGAGAGCTGATATGTGTGATGCTATTCAAATTCATATTAAAATCTGAGTATCTGTATATATGTAAGCTTATCTAACAAACATACACCCAAGCATTCATCCATTCACTTCATTCAGTTGTACATGTACAAGCTCCTATGGATTAACTCCCTAAGTTCCATAGCATAATTTCTCAATCTCATCTTTTATTTTATTTGGTCTGGACTCTTGCCATTGAACACCATGTGTGCATTGAAAAGGGGCTCAGTTCTGTTAACCCTTTACACAGAGGCCTACAGGACTTAAGCAAGTCATGCACATACCCATCATCCACCTAATGATGAATAGACCAAGGCACTAATCCTAAATTATTTTATAATTTAGAGACCATGCTTATTTATTTTCTAGGGAAATTTTCTTTTTAATTCCAGAGATGCTTATGTTCTTTCCTTCATTACATAAGTCAAAAATTATTAAACTCACTTAAAGATTATATCCAGACATACAAAACATTCATGCAAAATTGCACATCTCATTTCAAAGTCATTTTTGCTTAATCATATTTTCTAAAACCTGCTTGTATATTTATTTCTAGAAATTTTCCCATTGCTTACATAAATCCGAGGAAGTCATATGAAATACTATATTTATTTTTACTGTGAACATAGGATATGGTTTTTGAGAAAAACCCATAAAAACATATTGGCTTATGATCTGAACAAATCAGCACATATTTGTAGTATTACATTGTTCATATCATTTTTAATATAAACTAGCCATAAGCATGAACCTCATTATTCACACTGCCTACTTCTTTTTTACCCTATTTCTCAGTAAAACATTTAGTTCATTTTCATATATAAACTAGAATATAAAATCTATTTCTGTGATTAGAGTATTTGTTTAATTATCTATATTTCAAAACAAAAATTGAAACCATCACAACAGATCAAAACAGATTAAAATCTCAACCAAAAATTCAACCAGAATACCATCCACGATCAACATATTTTCATTTAGAGAATAAAATCAAACAGAAAAACATAATATAATTTTTATATAAAATAACTTGGCTGCCCTTAACTTGGGTCTTAATGCCTTAAATCTCATGGGTGATTAATCACTCACCTTCCTCTTCTCTTCCCCGAGAATGCTTAAGCCTGAAGACAGTGTGAGTTCTTCCCTTTTATATTTTTATATGAAAATATGTTTCTGTTTTTCCCCCGAGAAAACTACTGCTTCCCCCTTGATTTAAATCATTTAGCTAGGGTTCTAATGGAGGAAAAGCCCATTTTATCCTTACAAAAATAAGAGAATTTTGTATGCATGTTTATGGCTAATTATACCATTTTCTTTTGATTCCCATTTTAGGTAAAAGCAGTTGCTTCACTGCTTTTTCTGTGTACATGCTATTTGCATGTCTCACACTATTTTCATGTGGCTTCTCTTCCATATATATTTTCTTAAACCTATAGTGTTCTCACATATATTGATTCCTTGCTAATATTTCGACCCATTTATTTTCTCTTGATTTATAAAAATGTATTTATGCCCAATCAATACTAAACTGGTTTCTTATATTTTAATTATCATAGAATTTATTTTGTCACTTTAAACCCCTGACTACTTATATACAGTATATATAAGATATGTGAATTTTAAAATTCATTCATACTTAGTTATCTCCTTTTCATGTTTATTTATTGGAAAACAATTATCCACTTACTTATTTATTTTCACTCATCCTTGATATTTATTTTCAAACTGTTTATCCTTTAAATATTTTTCTATTAACTGATTTCCATTTTTTTTTTCAAAATTATTTTTATCTCAATAATTTGGGTCTTCACATCTATTGAATAAATGTGATCCTACAGTTCCCTCCTCTAGTGCGCCTAAGCCCCTCAACTACTACATCCCACATGCGGACCACCACATATTAACATGATCTTAGTATTGATCACTGTTGTCGTCTGGCCGATGAGGCGAAGCAGGTGGGTTTTGTTGGGCGTTACGTTGTTCTACATATCACCTAACATGCTGAACCAACACTCCCTTGCGGATTAACCGCTCTATCCCGTCCTTGATGTGTCGACACTCATTGATCGAATGACTATTGAACTGGTGAAATCACAACAAGAAGAGTTGAAAATAGCTGCAGAATATAGCAACGGATTTTTCCGTTACAAAATTGTGATGGATTTTCATATGATTTACAAGGGATAGTTTTAAGTTTTTATTATTTCAAATTCTTTTATATTATCACCATCCACTTAATATATCCGTTACTAAACTGTTGCAAATTACGTCAAAGCACGAACAGAAATTTTTTTAACGTTACTTTTGCAACAAATTTACAAGGGTATTGTAAGTGAATTTTTTTTGGGTATTTTCAAAACATATACTCTCTTTTATTTTGCCCGTAAATGTTGGAAAAAGTAAATAATCCGTTGCAGATTGCGGCAGACTACCGGTGACTTTTTCTCGAAGCTATATTACGGTGGATTTTTATGGGATTTGCTAGGGATAGTTATGTTTTTTAAAGTACAGTTCTTGATGGGCTTATTTACCATATTTCTAGCCGGGCTCCCTCTCAGTATATTTCATTTACCACCTTTCTAGTTTGTTTGCCGTCCTCAAATTTTCTTTAATCGATTAGTCATCTAAACCCTAAAGCTGAAACCTCATGTCTCTACCTCAATCGCCGTTCCTGCACTTTCTCTGGCACTATCGGGTACTTGTCTGCCACACACACCCTTATTCGTGACTTCCTGGATGATCAGGATTCCACCGGTTGTGTGTCGCCTCCTCCTTGCCGCAGTTCTAATCTTGGTCACAACACACACACTCGTGCTCGATTTTCCAAAAGACCATAAACCTTTTTAATGCGATGATGCTTCACCCTTCAGCCACTACTATGAATTATTCTCCCCGTTTGACTTGTCTCATTGCAGCGAGTGGCTTAATTCATGCAGGTGGTGATGGTGGATCTTTAGGCTCTGGTATCGAATGAAATCCTAGTTGGACCTTTGGTAAGTAAATGAGTATGGTAGTGTACCATTGTAAAACTATACGCGGTCGACGCAAAGAGATTGACTATTAGCATAGCAGCTAGTAGTCACGTTGCAGTCAAAGAGGAGTAAGAATAATTGTCAATTGTATTAAAGCAACTGAAAGTACTGATGCTTAAGGCACAGTAGTGCATTCAATCTAAACCGTGGTGCATATTATAAATCTGAGACCTAACGTTTAGCTATGCAATCATTGTTAAGGATAAAATTTGTTCAAATTTAGAAGTAGAAAGTAAGATGTGATTATAGGAATTATGTGATAAAGGAATGTAATAGTTAGTGTTGTGCCTTATTGTCTGTATATTAATTGCTGTGTAGGGAGAGTAAGTATTGACTTTCAGTAAAAAAAATTTAAAAAAAATGAAGAGGAAAAAGTACATAAGACAAACACATACATGTTCAATCTATTTCAGCAATTAATAAATCATCGCAGTTGAAGCAACAAAGAAAAGTATTTCCTGCTAGTTATAATGATTTTGAACTACCTGAAGAACAATATAGGTTGCAGTGATACCATAATATTATGTACTCTAACCTTAATTGTTGTCCACAAATCAATTATTGAAAAAGAAGTAGATTAATATGAATGTAAAGGTTACCTTATTTTTCAATGCTTATTATTGTTTTGTTGCAATGCTGTCAAACAAATAAGCAGTAACCAATGGTTACTATATATGTTACAACTATATGAAAATACATAACTACATCGACCTAATATAGCCCATAAATGCTTGCTGTAGACTAAGTAACACTATACAGAGATTAGTGACTCGAGTGGTTTGAAGCAAGAGAAGCGACAAGAGAATTGAAGATCTGAAAACTTTACCAGCGCTTAAGAACAATATTGTATGTTCCCTTAACTCCATCTTTCTATCTATTGTCTTTATGTCTATGTTAGTGTACTACTTACGTGTACATTGAACTACTACCGCTTATTTGTAATTCAAAGGTTACTAATGATTTTACCTAATTTTTGTCCATTCCATTGTTGTTTAATTTATGAATGAAAATTTTCTCATTTTTCAGTACACTATTGTTTATACAGGTGATAAGTGTGTGTTTGTGTCCCAATGTTTTTCCACAGTTCAATGTTTTGCCAAATTATTTTACATCAGAACAACCTTCACTTAGTTGGCTTAAGTTAACAGTTATTATTATACTATTTTAGTTTGAGATAAATATTAAATTAGCATTAATATAAATTAGTTGATTTTATAACAAGCTACTTAGTCCTAGGATGTAAATTTTCAATGCCATGCTACTACCGATTTCAACTTCAAAGATAGCTTTCACAAAGAATTGTTTTACTTCAGGTGAGATGTACGAAAGCATAAAATAATTTTTTTGTGGTCCATATGGTTGGTTCCACTTTATATGTGTGTGTATTTAATACTTGCTTGGCAACACTTCATCTTTTATACTTCGGCCGTAGAATTTACTAAATTTTATTACAGTTTATTTTCTGATACAATTAGATTGAAGGTTTACTTTTAATATTTCTACGATTTAACAGTATTAGAGCTTGTGCAGAGCACCTTGCCACCCATTGAGAGACCACCGACGATGAAACAGTGGAGTCACCTCCTATTTGTTGTTCTCTTTTTACTTATTTGCTTCATGGACATTTTTAACAAAATAGTATAGCCTTACATTTGATTAAAATAAGAATTCATATAACTATAAGCAATATCATTAACAAGTACATCCTAGTAACAATTCTATATTTCCTAATTCCAAACATTAGGTCTATTTAATTTTGTCGGTCGCCTTGTTTGAAGAAAATACATCTTTGTAGCAATATCATCTACATGCCTATACACTCACACACTAACACACATTTACAGGCCAAAATAATAATTCAAATTTGTGTTTGTTGAAAATAGTGTCTCGTGAGCATTTTTATCGGTTCGTACATAAATATGTAGAGGTCGCTGATTTACTATTCACAGTTGTCAACTAATTTCTTGATAATAATTGATTCTAAAATTGAATGAAGCATAGAGCACCAAGTAGGTGTCTTCCCTCAAGCAGGTAATAATGAAGCTATCTTGAAAATGGGTTTGTTTTGGCTTAATTGTGTTGAACTTGCCAAGTTAGGAGAAGTATCTTTTTCAAAGTCCATGAATAGCTCATGTTGTCTAAATTGCATTCATTTCTGTGATATTCCAAATCCAGTTAATTGGGTTTATGATTATATTTGTTTTCTTCAAACTTGGCGATAAAATAGATAACTGCTGTTGTTAAAGAAAATACATCTTTGTAGCAATTTGATGTTAGGAAAATGGGGTGTTTGAAATTTTGTTCTCTGGAATGGTTGCGCATATTTATCCAACGGACCAGCTATAATAGTATGTTGTTTTTTTTGGACTAAAAAACTGTAGACTAGTTTCACATTGGGTGCCCCTCTGGAAAATAAAAATATTAAGTTTAGCTTTTATTACTTCACTTGAAATTGGGGACCTGGGGTTTTATTTGTCGACGTTTGTAATACACAATATTTGGTGGTTTGAGCAAATACATAAACAAAAAATTTTGCAACTAAAAATCAATAACATGGTGTCGGGGCATAAAATTTTGTGATGAGAAGTTGTCTTGAATATTTGGAAACACCTTAGGATTGGTCCTACTTTGCTTGAATAAGCTTAGTACATGTATTATATTTATAAATTTCAACAATAGTCAACTGAATTATTTCACATAAAAGAAAGATAGAGAGAACTTTTAGGCACAAATGACAAAGATGACGACAATGCTTCATAGGCGTGATGGATCCGAATATGAAGATACTTCGTCGTCGTCGTCTTCATAAGCACTTTGGATATGGTAGCTAGACACATGTTGCATTTTATGTGGTTTTTTATATGAGATATTAGTCAGCTGTGTAGGGTATTGTTTTTTGTATGGGATATTAGAAATAGTTGAAAAGTTTTGTTGTTTAGAATTTGAGTTAGTGTGTATTTATGGATTAATGAGATAATTGCATTTCCATTTTTGTTTATGCTTTTCATTTTATATAAAGTATGCAAATATGTGTATGTATTTTTGGTAGCTATTGCATAGGGAAATCTATAAAAAAAAATTCAAATTTTAGCATAGCAAATTATAATTATCAACAAAATAGAGAGAGAATACCCGTAGAAATTACAAGCAAAACCACCATTAATACGTCACAAATGATGGCGAGTGATAACACAAAAATCACAAAGTCTATCGCTAACCCCACGCTAAATAGCTAGGGTTTACCGATGACTATTTATTAAAAATATTTTTACATAAAATATTTTTTTTATACAAATGTTAAAACGTCGGTGATTTCACGCTAAATTCCGTCACTAAATTGACATTAGTTTATCGATTATGCATTTACCGACTTGGGTCTACCATTATAAATCTGTTGCTAAATGTTATTTAGAGACGGTTAAGCGATGGATATAGCCGCTTCAAAATCAAGGTTATCTTGTAATGAATTCATAGTATTTACCATTACCCTTGGACTCCTCCCTTCGCCCTGACCGAGAGGGAGAGGACCGTTGAAATGTGAAACGGTCGCATGTGGTGAGATAGATAGTTTTCATATCATAGTTTAGGGTTGCATAATCAGTGTATCTTAACTTGAACAACGCATCATCGTTTGAGGGTTTTTGTTATTTTCCAACCGACCATTATTTCGACAATTATCCTCTCTCTGGCCTGTCTTGTTCCTCCGACTGCCTTCATCATTGCTGTCGGAGATGTCTGCCTCCACTACTCTCATAATGTTGTTTTCCCTTTAGAGAAAGTCTGTTAGGGATGAAGCAGGATGCCTTTACAATTCCTTCCACATACGGGACCGATATTTCATTCTAGAGCAGAGGGCTACTACCAAGCTGTTCTTCTCCGCTCCCCTCGCCCTTGTCGATTCTTTATTAAAATGGTTGATGTATGAGCGAAATGATTCGATTGGACCCTACTTTATATTGCCCAGCTCACTGGCCATCATTATTCTTGTCTTTGATGCCAAAAAGCGGAGCTTAAAGTCAGAACATAACTAGGTCCACGAGTGGACACTTCTATTTTTTAGATGAAGGAACTAGCAGGAAGCCTGTCTAGTCAGAGTGGAGGGAAAAAGGAGGCATTTTGCATTGTAGAATATGCTAGTATATGATTTTTGTTTGATGATAACAAACATATATATATATATATATATATATTCATTTAAATGCATTTGTTATTGTACTATTTTATTTTTCATATAATTGAATAAATATTTGATAAATAAAATAAATAACACATAATTCATATTCAAACAAATATTTTATTACAAACTTAAATAGTACAAACTTCAGCTCTCACTACGTTTACACAATTTCAATTACAATTCAATTTCAATTACATTACAATTTCGATTACATTACAAATTTCAATTTACAATTTTGACCTCACCACATATCACTCAAACACTCGTATTTATCTTCAACTCTATTCCAGTTTTGTATCCAACATCTGAATTATCTGTAAAATAAACACTGACGCTGTAAAATTGAAAAAATATATTTTGCAATGCAAATTAAAGTGTGTGTTTTTGAAAATGTTATTTGCCTCAGTTATTTGGGTGGTTCGTCATTTATTTCTTTGGAATTCATCTACATGAACAACTTGTGACATGCACAGTGTATCACTGTACATGCCACAAGGCCGTGCACACCGATATACACTTGTTTGTTAAAATACAGGGACATGTGAGCACAAGGTCAAACTCAAGCCATGGCTGGATTCAACTCAGGTGCAATACACAAAGACTCCAAACCATCATAGCCCAAGCCCATGAAAACAAGTCTGGCCACAACAAGTAACATATGTATACATATGCATATGGTCAGATACAAGGCAATGTCGAAGTCTGAAAACAATGCAAACACATACATATACAAAGTTTTCATCACAACATACATATATACATGCATGTTCATACATGTATACATGCATATATACAGTGACAAACATATGAAACAGAAGACACAGCAGTTTAGTTCAGAAAGCAACATGTAGCTTCATGGATTCAGCAACTCATAAACAAGATCATCAAATAAACAAAATGTACATGCAAACATGGAACCAGTACAAGGCAAATGCAAGAGACTCTAAGTTCAGGTATACAACAGAGAGACATGCAACTGGACAATTTAACTCGAAGCTATTCAAGTGGAACCACACAAGAACAGAACAAGACTTCATAACTGAACCACTAGACATGCATGCATACATGTGACAACTAGTACTCAACACATGCAAGTGAAACAAGACTCTAGAGAATGATGAACCAGACCAGTGGAAATGTGCAACAGCAAAGTCAACATGCATTCAGACATCAAAATCAAAGTACAATGCAGCCTAGACTTCAAACATACAAACCAAAACTCCATGATCCAACAACAATGCAAACCAGCAACCACATACCACAAGACTCAAATGCAACATAGATCAAGCTTCAGATCAAACAGTGATGAACCAGATTACAATTACTTATGCAATAGAGCTCGAGTCTCACCAAAACAACATGTCCAGATCAATGCAACTGGAACAAAACACAATACAATATCAAATGGCACAAGTACATGGAAATACCAATAAGTTAGTGAATTGAACAAGCCAATGGTCAAGACAATATGAACTGGATAAAGTGAGTGAACAAACTCGAGTGAACATGCTCAATGAAATAGACAGAAGTTCAATGACACTCGAACTCAACCAAACAACTGACAATATTGGACTCAATGCAACAAGGCAACTCATCATAGAGTGTACCAAGACCAAACTGCACATGTAACCAGACTCAAGTGAACACATTAGTAATCCAGATTCAACATCAACCAAGTGCAACATCAACATAAAACAACACAGCAACAAGCTCACATGAAACCAAGTGGATAGGCATAAAAATCATACACACATATACATACATATATGTATGTATATACATGCTTATATGGTTACAGTAATCACAATTGCTAGTCACAATAACGTTGTAGTGAATTTCAAAATGAACAAGTCAGAGCAGAAAGGAATTGAACAAGTCGAAGTTAGGTTTATCTCATAAATTCACGATGCCAAAGTCATAGCAGAAAACTACGGAACCAAGTCAATTATCTAAAGAGTTCAAATGCCAAAAAAGAACGAAACCAAATCCAACCGAATATAAAATGAACGAGTCAAGAATCATACAAGCGTTCGATTACAAATCAATGGCAGAGGATAACAAGGTAAAGAATTCAAATAGAAATATACGAATGAAAATTTAGGTTTTTAGTTCCCTATAAATCAAACCCAAAATCATCATCGGCAGTCATTGGAGTTCGAAACAGAAAATCCAGAAAGCATACTTTGAACAAAAACCAATAACTCCAATCAAGTTCGAAAGCAAGTTCGAATTCAAGCAAAATAACAGAGCAAATAAAGTACAAAATCATGTACCAATCTGATACTTATTTCGAACTTATCCTTGAAGCAGCCGTGAACAATTCAACTGATCAAGGAAGCCTCGAAGTGAATTAAAAGCATACCAGCAAATGTTTCGAGCATCATTTTTCAAGCGGCGGCTCAAATGATCAAAGCACTAATTGTTGAAAAAGAACAAATAAAAGAATCGACCAAAGCCATTTCATAGAGAAAAAGAAAAGAGGGGAAACGTTTTCTTTTAATTAGTGAGCCGGCTCTATATTGTTTTTATTTTGGGCTTAAGTTTTATATAATAAGGTTTAGTTTTAATTTTCAGTTGTAAATTTCCTTTTTAAACTGTGTAACATTCTAGTCGTGTGACTAGCTTACGAACTATGGTGGTGTAGTTCGAGAATTCGCAACTCAGTGGCTGAGTTGTGGAAGGGTTTTGAGCGGAGAGTTAGGTTAGTCGTTAGCGGGTGTCGCAAGTTTACGTGTGTAAGCATCTGACTACTTAATTTCTAGTAGAAACCTTAGGGGCAGCACGTAGGCAAGGTTTTGCCGAATCTGGGTAAATCTGTGCTGTTCTATTTCTGCTTTTATTATTCTGCTATTATCCGTGCTGCAAGTATTATATATATTTCCACATTAATTTTTATTATTTTTTGTATCACCCTATTCATCCCCCCCTCTAGGGTGAAATCGATCCTACATGCATGGTTGGAGAGTCGACCAACTCGAATTAACGAGTTGAAGGCGATGATATGATCAGACGGGTTAGGACCGATAGAGATAAGAGTATGCCCTAGGGGTAATTATATAGTTTGTTCCATATATCTAACTCGATAACCAATCTCATTCGAAATAAAAGGTGTTTTCTTTCTATTATATACTTGATATAATGTGCTATATTAATTACTTAATTTAATTAAAAATATATTTAATTAAAAATATATTTAATAAAAAATCCATAAATGGTAAGTTTTATGATAGTAGTTACAAAATGTTGTAATTGTGAGTAATTTATCACAATGAAAATAAATATACGATTATAAATATTCCTAGTCAAGATGTATCAAGATTGGATATCGATATATCCGTTGAGACTGGAGTACGTAACGCTCTCCAAATGTTGGACGGTTTATTACTCATGGCTACTGGGGGCACCAAGGGGTTCCATATTGATAGTTATTGGATAACTATGGAATGACTCATTTGATAGTTTTCTATTGGTTAATTTAACTAAGGCCAAGTAGAAAATATCAATGCGACTTATTTACACAGTTCTCTCGACTTGAGAATATTGTCGATCTTCAATATAAAAGCATCGCTTTGCTTATATTCAAATCATGGTATGACATCCATCAAGTGACTATAGTTGGTTCGAGTGGAAGTATTGTAAGTGAAGCACTATTCAAGAGACTATCCATCTCCTCAATTATATGGGGTTAGTATCATGGTCAACTCAAGTCAAATCAAAGTCAAAGTCCCTAGGTAGAGCGTTTCGGTTAATCATAATTTTTATTATTAAACCAAGGACTTTGTATTTGGACTATAGAGTTGAATATAGACAATACTGGAAATTTGACCATTACCAAATTTCATAAGTCCAAAGTGATATAGTTTCGACAAAGAGAATTGGTGTAAATAAAAGTCACAACCGGGTAACGCTTAACAAAGTAAAATGAGATTTATCGAAATCAAGTAAGCGATAAATTAGGATAAAATGTCACACCGTCTGCTACGTGATGTGTGAACATTAATATTCGAATAGTTAGATATTAATCGCTGACCAAATTTACACCCGACGAATCACACAACCGAAATGATAAATTCTTCTTTGACCAAAATTATTTAATTAATTAATAATTGCTATAATTTAATAAAATTAAATAACATTTATGAAATATTATTAATAAATTTGATTTTGCAAATGGATATTAAATATATTTATAAAAGTTACATATACATTAATAGATACATGATATCGATAAACGTTTTAAATCAGATTTAAAATGCAAAATATTCATTCGGGCCTTAAATGGCTTTAAGGTCCATCATGAGGGCTAGTAATTTCGACAACAACATAGGCTAAGGGCGGCTTATTTAGGGTTGGATAGGCTTGATTTTGGATGACTTAGATTGAAGGAGAAAGAGTATGAGATTAGATCTAATTTTCACCCTTTTCTATCCAATATTTCAACATCCATAACCATAATTAGATTGGATTTTTTTGTTGCCTCCTCTTCCCTTATTGCCGGTTGAAATTATATCATAGTCTATGTAGGAACTGGGCCAACCCGCAGCGAAAGTTATGGGTGAATTTTAAATTTTTTTACCCTATTGGAATTTTTTAGGCCTTTGAAGTCTAATTTATTTAGAAAATTTCTAAATTTTATTTAAATAAAATCTCTTATTACATTTAAATTTACAAGTTACATAGAATTTTATTTAATTTATATTCAATTAAATATAATAGTACACATATGTATCATATACATATATATATGTGTGTGTGCATGTATAACATAATAATCCACGCAAGGTATATTGAGATTTACATCGCAGCGGACATGTTAGCTCATATAGGATCCTATATGTATTAAATGTTGTTCAAATATAGGTATGTATGTAAACTTGTTATTTTACATAAACATTAAAAACTAAGTATACACACACACACATGTACGTACGTACGTATGTATAACTTATATGTAAAAATATTAATGATTTATATCTATATACTATTGCATTATATATATTATATAATATACATAATTTTTTTTAAATCATTTTACACATATGCATATACATACATACATATATATGTACAATAACAAAATTATTATTATTATATTTAAATAAATAAATAAGTATATTTATATATCTAAATATGTATATGTATATGTATATATACATATAGTATATTAATTATGTATTTAAAATATATACATATTTTTAAACCTTTCCAGATCGAATGCACAACACAAAAAAGTTTATTTATATTTTATTGCATTAATATATAAAGGGAATTAGGCACAAGAAGAAACTTTAAAAAAAGGTTAGGCTGAAGAACACCAAATTTCATTTTTGAACTGAAGGATAAACCTTGAAAGGAAATTAGACTGGAGGACTATGCTAGTTGTAACTAGCATTATATTCAGTTTTTACACTGTACAAAATACTAGTTATAACTAGCATTATATTTAGTTTTACACCGTATAAAATGCTAGTTACATTTAGCATTGTCCTTCAGCCAATTTTTTTTCAAAGTTTGTCACTGAGCCTAAAAATGAAACATGTTGTCCTTCAACCTATTTTTTTTCTTCAAAGTTTGTCCTTGTGCCTATTTTCCACTAATATATATATATATACATATATATATATTAATTATTTGAAATACAACAAAATAATAATAAAAAATATTCATGTTATATTATTCGAATTTTAAATTTGTAGAAAATCAAGCATGATATTTTAAAGCTACGTAAATTTTTCTAGAATTTTCTTGGTCAAAGTAATATTTTTAATTAATTAAATAATTTCGATCTTTTATTAAATTGATTTTCTAAAAATATAAAATATGAATTTTAAATTATGATTTTTTGGCTGAGATTTTATATGATGATAATTTTTTTTATAAAATTTAAATTTTGATTTAGAAACATATTTAATTTCATAAGATTTACTAAATTAGTATATTAATTTATATAATATCAAATAATAATCAATAAATATTAAAAATTAATTTGCAGCCATCAAAAAATGAAATCTATGTAAGTATGTATTTATAAAATATGAGTTCAACTATTAGCATGATATAATTTAATACAAGTCATATAATTAAAATTAGAGAGTATATTAATACATACACACATACACACACATATGTGTATATATATGTGTGTGTGTGCATAAATTAATAAAATGATAATAATTAAAATAAAATTTAGTTGGTTGTGCACATCAGATCTATATATAAAAATATGTTTTTTATTAAATTAAAACGTACATATAACTAATCTAATATGCGACAACATTGATGATACATATAAGAATCTCACCTAACTAGCAATATAATAATGATATATATATATATATATATGAACATTATAAAATTATCTAGAAATTATAAATCATATATTATAGTAAATACATACCTAATACTAATGCCTTAGAGCACACCTTGTAACGATGAATTCTCCTTCCTTGGAAATATTCTCGATTCGGCAGATTGCTAATCTTTGAATCGTAGATCTTTAGCTATCTAATAGCAGCCGCCTTTTGAATTGATTTGAGATGAATTTCTTAGAGCTCCTTGTTGATGAAGTGTGCCAGCAATGATGGGGAAATGGTAGCTAAAAAGTACTTTTTGCATTAGGGTTAGGTGTCCTTTTATAATGGAAGAAATAGAGAGAAATATGAATCACATCTCATACAATTTCTCATCAAATCTCAATCATCCATCTCCAAACCCTTCTTTCCTTTTAGCCACCTCCTATAAGCCCTATTGCTGTCAAAATAAGATCTTAACATCATGGGCTAATGGCCCATTTAAGCCAAAAGTAAATATTATTAATTAAATCTAATTTAATTGCTTGTGGATATCGCATATCGATCGATATATTTATAATTATTATAAATATATACAATAATATTTATTTCTCAAATCATATTCAAAATTTTATAATTAATATTTTATATATATTAATCAACTTATAACAATTATAAACTAATTAAATTGTTTGGTCTAAAGAGAATTCATCATTCCCATTTTATAACTCGTCAGGTGTAAATTTGGTCAGCGATTAACATCGAACTATTTGAATGTTAATGTTCAACGTCACTTAGCAGGTGGTGTGACATTTTGGCCAAATTTATCACTAACTTAGTTTCGGTAAATTCTAATATTATATTAGTAAACGTTACCTGGTTGTAACATTTACTTTACACCAATTCTCTTCGTCAAAACTATATCACTTTGGACTTATGGAATTTGGTAATGGTAAAAATTCCAATACCGTGCATATTTCACTCAATAACCCAAACACAAAGTTCTTGATTTAATAATAACAATTATTATTTACCGAAATGCTTTGGACAGCGACTTTCACTTTGAGTTGACTTGAGTTGACCATAAGACTAATTCCATATAACCGAGAAAACGAATCCTCTCTTGAATAGTGTGACGACCCGGATTTTCACGCTCGAAAATCTGTATCTACCGGAGCTTATAACACATTAAGTACAACACAGCGGAAGAAAGATGAATATATCATATAAATCAAATGATACAATATCTGGATATGATACAACATTGATACTGCCCAACACATATATATCAGAGATCTATACAACACAACACCACAACGGAATATCTACAACACCAATATGGGAACACCACAATACATCATCAGCAAACTACAACAACATCTTCAAAATCTCAAATCCAAGAAGCTCGAACCACCATCACGGTTGTAATGAAGCAAGGTCAGTCATGCCAAACCGAAGATTCTAGATCCAAAGACTCCAAAGAATTCCAAACAGAAAGCTGAAGGCTACCAAATCGATATCCACTATCTGCCTATCTGAAAATCTAACTCTAGACTGCCCATGTGGAAAATTATGGGCACTCAGAGTTTAGAAAGGGAACAATAAACTCCAGATCAGTTGTGGGACTGGTATGAGCAAACAAAAACAGTTTATTTGAACAAAAGAAACTAAAAAGAAATTCGCTATGCTTTTTTGGAAAATGAAACTACCATAAGACCTCCCGCCACACACACAATGCAATCGCACAATTGGAGGAGATTTCTTCTTATAATAGTCAAACATGCTTGATACGAAAAAATTCTTTTGATATTATTATTAGTGCATAATGTAGAAAACATTTAGAAAGTATAATATTAATCTTAGCCAGCATACACCATTATGGTATACCTACTATAGCTACCTTGTTCAATAGCAGGTTACCGCCACATTCCATGGCAGGTTATACAACTAAAACAGTACAGGGCGCATATTGTTTTTTTGGATTTCCAACAAATGGTCAGGCTAAGGAACTTCCTGGGCCACATGGGTACGCCTCTAGAGGGACCCCCCGAGAACCTAACCAGATCTCTGCCAACACAAGGCCAGGTTACCTCTGAAAAAATAGGTAACTACTAACACGAGTATGCCATCCCCCGGTCGTAACCAACCTTTATCCGAGCGCTCGCAACCAACAACCACAAAGCATTGTATTTGCAGTAACCACATAAGTTAAGTATCTGGGCTCCATACCATGATACCACCTCTATCCAGAAGGAAATGAACATACCCCAAGGGGCGCTACCCCCTATAACCTTGCTGCATTTTTCCTGTTTCGACCATTCCGGGGTGTGAGGCTCGACGAGGTCTCATCCACAAAGCTACGCTTTTCAAAAAAGCCATGCTTCGATCAACCAATGATCAGCAACACTTAGTATGCCACATTACCAAATTGGGAATGCATCACTAGTAACCATCAACTACATAACCTCTGACCTCGTACATCTCGGAGAAGGGTGTTAAGCTAAGAGAATAAATTCTCCGCCACCAAACAGAAATGCATTTGATAGAAACCAGCTTTACATCTCAAAGTGTAACGTCAGACATACATCCATACAAGTCTGTTCCAGGTTCGAACAGAACCGAAGGCACTTCAAAAGAAGCCCTTGCAATCCGGATAATCCCTAATCACGTCCGAACTCCCCATCACAAAAGGTGATCAAATCTCTATACCGGGGATCAGCCGGTGCAGAGACATTCGACGGGTAATCCTTTCATTTTCGAAAATATCCAGTCTTCACCACCGGCCTTCGAATGCAATCCAGTACGTCGTATCATTATTCGGAATGGGTTTTATGACAGAAAGGTCCTCTCCTGGCTAAACCGAATAACGAGCGCATATTTAAAAACCATATGGATATTAGGATCTCAGTTAAGTCACAACTTATTACCCAAAACCTTTCCCTTTTAAATGGATTAACAAATTCCATTTTAATCTTTTAAATCAAAGTTCATTTCAACTTGAAAACAATGTTCACCAATCTTTCACAAAAACTAATTCATAGCTTTCCAAACTATTTCATTTCCAAATCTTTTATACAAAAGATACACCTTTAAAATCTTCTTCAATTTGAAAACAAAGTTCATTCAATCTTTAACAAAGATTCATTTATAGTTTTTACAAATTCATTTATAACTTGTAAACCCTTTTCAACAAAACTGGAAATTCTTCTTTATATGAAAGCTATTAACATTTTTAAAACAAATACTTTTCGTTTCGGAAAAATATGCACAAGTTATAGCCTTTAAAGTAAAACTTGGTTTAAATTTAAATTTCCAAAATAGTACTTTTAAAATACTTTAAAAATGATTTAAATCCATTATATAACTTTTATACCCCATTTTAAACCATAGTTTCCAAAATCTCCAATTTTCAAAATTTAATATTATTATTTTCAAAATTCATCTTTAAGTTCCAAAATTCTAGAAATCAAGTTTAACTATATATGTAAGAATATTGGAAGAAAATTCATCTTTAAAACTTATTAATAAATAGAATTCAATTTCAAAGATTTGAATTACAAATTCAAATCAAATCATTTTAATTTCAAAACTTTTAACAAGTCATTTTCAAAATGATTCCAATTCAAAATTTCCTTTTCAAAAACTTTTCATATTCAACCCAATTCATTTCCAAAATCATTTGGATTCAAAATTCAACTTTTAAAACCATTTCAAAATATCTGTGACTTAATCGATTTCCCGTGAAATCCATATTTATGTGTGTATAGTGTAGTCCAGGGGTTTTACACAATAGTGCAACATCATTAATCATCACAGATTCAAACACAGCAATATAGATGAGCGGTATATTCCTATAATGCTTATCTTCATTCACAGATTCATAGATAATAATATATATTCATCACAGATAGATAAATTATATCACAGAGCATCACATATTAGGGATATCAAACAATTCAAACATTCAATACAATCCAAACATCCATAAATAAGATCAATTAGTCATCTAATTTATTTAAACCAGATTAATTACTTATGAATAAATTACTAATCCTGGTTAATTAACATAAATTAATCACAAACCATTTTAATTAATTATCCTTTAATTAAATAATTAACCTTTAATTATTAAATAATTAACCTTTAATTATTAAACTATCTTTAATTAATTATCCTTAATTAATTACAATAAATGATTATCCCTAATCAATTTCATTAATTAATTAACCTTTAATTAATTAATTATCCTCAAATTAATTAATCACATAAATTAATTTTCCTTTAATTAATTATTCTTTAATCATTTGATTTATCAATCTTTAATCATTAATAAATTATCCTTAATTACTTTCATTAAGTAATTATCTTTAGGTAATTAATTTTCCTTAATTACTTACATTAGTTAGTCATCCTTTAATTTAATCACACTAAGTAATTATCCTTTAATTGCTTGATTAATTATCCTTTAATCAATACTCAATTATCCTTTAACTTATTACATTAATTAATCAACCATTAATTAATTAAGTAATTATCATCATCTTTTAAATTTCATTAAGAAATTACTCAAGACCTTAATTATTTTAAAAGATAAACTATTTATCTTTATTCATCAATTAATTTCATTCAAGTTTATTTGATAACCTTTGAAATAAATCTTCATAACACACAAATCAACTTAAAACCCTTTAAGTTACTTAAAACTATTACATGACATCGTTTAAACTTATTTAAATAAAATTTTAAAAATAAGTTTAAAATAATAGGTATATAATAAAATACCTTAAATTTAATAAATTTAAAATAATTTATTTTAAACCTTTAACCAATTCAAAAAAAAACCAAAATAAAACATTTCTTATTTTTAAAAGAATTAAACAAGAAAATGTTTAAACTTAATTTAATGAAAACTTGTTTAAATTTAAATTCAAAACTGATATACATCTGAACCCAGACCACTTCGGGTTTTCACCCGAGCCAGATTTCAAAATCTCCGAGCAAACCTTCGAGTCACCCCTCTCATCATTTATTTTTAACTTTGTTTTATTTTCAAAATTGAAAATCCTGTTAACACACTCACGCGAACACCCCGTATGCCCTCCCGAGCCATCAACTAATTCTCTCAAGACCTCCTTTGAGTTCCCACCTTCTTCTCCAACACAAAAATATCCAGACACCATTGATACCCCGTGCACATGCACAGTAGCTCCGATCGACTTCGATCACCGTCGCGACCTTTGACACATCACCGACGATCTCTCTGACTCACCCAAACACCCAGATCATCGATACACATAGGAAATCAAAATCGAGCTACTCAGCGCCACTAGGAACAAAACCTCCTCAACGAAAATGCCACGCTTCGACGATATCGACCACCAGAGGCTACGCAACTCCAGCAAGAGCTTCGTCGATCATCCACGCGTCGATCCCCACCGGTGCGATCAACTCCGGTCCACTTACGATGATACAACATTACCAAATCCGACCTCGTCCAAACATAGGTTTAAAACCCTAAATCAATCTCGTCCTTCCTCCACGATGATCAGGAATTTTTCTGACCATTTTTCCCAAGCTCGTCCATCACCCGGCTACCCTCAGCCACGATCCCGAGACCACCACGTTCATCGATCACCAGAATTTGCCCCAAAACTCAAAACCGTTCATCCTCTCATTTCTCAATGAATACTTACTTAAAAGTTTTGATTTCGCTTTTAAAAATCTTCGTTTTCGAAAACATTTCAGATAATATATTTGAAGCTATAAATCATGATGCTTGAAATTTCAACATATAGTGAGTTTCCCTGTATTTTCCAATTTCCAGAAAAAGCTTTAATTAATTTTGCTTAAAATTATTTTTAAAACTTAAAACATGATTAAACAAACATGTTTTGCTTGAACCTTACAGCCTAAAGAAGATTAGAGAGAGAGAGAGCAGTTGAATTTTTTTTAATAGGTTTTTTAAAACCTGGAACCAAACAGAGGCAATATGCCTGTAACTGACATGAACACCCATCTCTGCACATATATATGCATGCAAACATTTTACCAATTTCTTCAAGCATGATTACAAACAACAAGTGATATTCCCGATTTTTAAAGGGTTTACTCATAGTTCTATAAAAGCAGAAAAGCCTGGAACTTGTTTTTGTTTCCAGACATGCATACATCATTCTTAAGTATATATATTCATGCAGCATATTTTTCATCCATACAAACATTTCACTATCACACAATTAAGCATTTATCACAGGCAAACTAAGATATATATATACAAATTCAAGAGTTTACTCACCTTTTTATATTGAGACAGAGGATAGCCTGGAAATGAAATCTGGAACCAGATTTTGATTTGTGGATCTGCTTTTGATTTTGTACATGATGTTTGATCAGGCTGAAGCTTGATGATGTTTGAAGAAATTGAGTTTTGATTTCCAGGTTTGATTCAGGTTGAACAGATGAAGATTGTTGAGTTGATTTCATGTTGAATTTTTTTAGTTTGAATCCTTTTCAGGTTTGTATATTTTGATTTTATTTGCTTTGAATTTCATTTGTACTGGTTTTGGTTTTGAATTTTAACAAAGAAGTGAGGAGAGGAGGAGTTAGTGATATTTATATCTTTAATTTCCTTTTATTTATTAAATTCAAAATTTAAAAGAAAATTTATAAAGATGACACTTATTTGATTTCATACTTCATGTTTTACACTTGTATGAATGAATATTTTAAATAGTTACACATGTCTTCTTAATGTTTTAAATATATTTCAATTTAGTTTTATACACATTTCTTTATATTCATATATCTTTTATATATATACAACCCAAATTTATATTTGTATAAATTTAAAAGAGAAGTATATAAACCTTTTTATCAAATGTTTTTAAAACTTTTTGTTAAATCTCATTTTATATATTTACAAACCAACTTTATATGTTTTTTATATTTTATTCATACATCCTTAATTATTTATATTTATACAAATACATATCTTACTTGTTCTGAAAAAATCAAATTAATTTACCAATTAATTCACCAATTAAATTCTAAAAATTGTATTAATTACAAAATTAAATTTGGCTTAAAAACGGGATCGTTACAAATTCCCTCTCTTAAGAAAATTTCGTCCTCGAAATTTGCAGGATAGGGAGACAACAAAGAATAGATGGAGAATGTTTTTACCAGATCAAACTGAATATTTATTCTGCATTTGACTTACCAAATTAGAATATCAATAAATATGAGAACAAACTCATTTAACACTTCATGAAATATCCGGTTCATCTGATCTACGAAATATGCAGGGGCATTGGTTAGTCCGAAGTGATAGCTTAACCATTCGTAGAATATATCTAGACCCCAACGAATAGACAAATGGATTCAATCCAATTTAGTTTCATATTTCGTTAACCAATTCATTTCAATTAAATTTTCAAATTCATTAAAGTTAAAATGAAAAGCTGATATGGGTTACGTTGTAGAAAGATTCGCAGGGCCAACACCACAACAAAGCTTCCTCTTGTAGCTGCTACGAAGCAATCAAAGAAATTGAAATTGAATGAGGATCAAAGGAGATTGATAGAAAAAGTTGTTTCCTTGTTGTTACAGGGTATTGACCATTTGTAGTCGTACTCCCCTATCCTCTATCTCATCCTTTTCTTGCACTCATACTTACTATCAATGAATAGTAAGAGAATTTACTGAGGCATACAGATGGATATCTTAGGGATACTCATTCTAGGGTATACTTCACCCTATTTCTAATGAGTCACCTAATGTGTTATACTCCAAAGCTAAAGTTCTTACTCAACCTTCAGCTCTGATACCAAATGTGACGACCCAGATTTTCATGCTCGAAAATCCGTATCGACCGGAGCTTATAACACATTAAGTACAACACAGCGGAAGAAAGATGAATATATCATATAACTCAAATGATACAATATCTGAATATGATACAACATTGATACTACCCAACACATATATATATCAGAGATCTATACAATGCAACACCACAGCAGAATATATACAACACCAATATGGGAACACCACAATACATCATCAGCAAACTGCAACAACATCTTCAAAATATCAAATCCAAGAAGCTCGAACCGCCATCACGGTTGTAATGAAGCAAGGTCAGTCATGCCAAACCGAAGATTCTAGATCCAAAGACTCTAAAGAATTCCAAACAGAAAGCTGAAGGCTACCAAATCGATATCCACTATCTACCTATCTGAAAATCTAACTCTAGACTGCTCGTATGGAAAATTGTGGGCACCCAGAGTTTAGAAAGGGAACAATAAACTCCGGGTCAGTCGTGGGACTGGTATGAGCAAACAAAAACAGTTTATTTGAACAAAAGAAACTAAAAAGAAATTCGCTATGCTTTTTTGGAAAATGAAACTACCATAAGACCTCCCACCACACACACAATGCAATCGCACAATTAGAGGAGATTTCTTCTTATGATAGTCAAACATGCTTGATACGAAAAAATTCTTTTGATATTATTGTTAGTGCATAGTGTAGAAAACATTTCAAAAGTATAATATTAATCTTAGCCAGCATACCACCATTATGGTATACCTATTATAGCTACCATGTTCAATAGCATGTTACCGCCGCATTCCATGGCAGGTTATACAACTAAAATAGTACAGTGTGCGTATTGTTTTTTTGGATTTCCAACAATTGGTCAGGCTAAGGAACTTCCTGGGCCACATGGGTACGCCTCTGGAGGGACGCCTCGAGAACCTAACCAGATCTCTGCCAACACAAGACCGGGTTACCTCTGAAAAAATAGGTAACTACTGACACGAGTATGCCATCCCCCGGTCGTAACCAACCTTTATCCAAGCGCTCGCAACCAACAACCACAAAGCAATGTATTTGCAGTAACCACATAGGTTAAGTATCTGGGCTCGATACCATGATACCACCTCTATCTAGAAGGAAAAGAACATACCCTAAGGGGCGCTACCCCTTATAACCTTGCTGCATCTTTCCTGTTTCGACCATTCCGGGGTGTGAGGCTTGACGAGGTCTCGTCCACAAAGCTACGCTTTTCACAAAAGCCATGTTTCGATCAACCAATGATCAACAACACTTAGTATGCCACATTACCAAATTGGGAATGCATCACTAGTAACCATCAACTACATAACCTCTGACCTCGTACGTCTCAGAGAAGGGTGTTAAGCTAAGAGAATAAATTCTTCGCCACCAAACAGAAATGCATTTGATAGAAACCAGCTTTACATCTCAAAGTGTAACGTTAGACATACATCCATACAAGTCTGTTCCAGGTTCGAACAGAACCGAAGGCACTTCAAAAGAAGCCCTTGCAATCCGGATAATCCCTAATCACGTCCGAACTCCCCATCACAAAGGGTGATCAAATCTCTATACCGGGGATCAGCCGGTGCAGAGACATTCGACGGGTAATCCTTTCGTTTTTGAAAATATTCGATCTTCACCACCGGTCTTCGAATGCAATCCAATACGTCGTATCATTATTAGAAATGGGTTTTATGACACAAAGGTCCTCTCCCGGCTAAACCGAATAACGAGCGCATATTCAAAAACCATATGGATAATAGAATCTCAGTTAAGTCACAACTTATTACCCAAAACCTTTCCCTTTTAAATGGATTAACAAATTCCATTTTAATCTTTTAAATCAAAGATTCATTTCAACTTGAAAACAAAGTTCACCAATCTTTCACAAAAATTAATTCATAGCTTTCCAAACTATTTCATTTCCAAATCTTTTATACAAAAGATACACCTTTAAAATTCTCTTCAATTTGAAAACAAAGTTCATTCAATCTTTAACAAAAATTCATTTATAGTTTTTACAAATTCATTTATAACTTGCAAACCCTTTTCAACAAAACTAGAAATTCTTCTTTATATGAAAGCTATTAACATTTTTAAAACAAATACTTTTCGTTTCGGAAAAATATGCACAAGTTATAGCCTTTAAAGTAAAACTTGGTTTAAATTTAAATTTCCAAAATAATACTTTTAAAATACTTTAAAAATGTTTTAAATCCATTATATAACTTTTATACCCCATTTTAAACCATAGTTTCCAAAATCTCCAATTTTCAAAATTTAATATTATTATTTTCAAAATTCATCTTTAAGTTCCAAAATTCCAGAAATCAAGTTTAACTAGATAGTAAGAATATTGGAAGAAAATTCATCTTTAAAACTTATTAATAAATAGAATTCAATTTCAAAGATTTGAATTACAAATTCAAATCAAATCATTTTAATTTCAAAAGTTTTAACAAGCTATTTTCAAAATGATTCCAATTCAAAATTTCCTTTTCAAAAACTTTTCATATTCAACCCAATTCATTTCCAAAATCATTTGGGTTCAAAATTCAACTTTTAAAACCATTTCAAAATATCTGTGACTTAACCGATTTCCCGTGAAATCCATATTTATGTGTGTATAGTGTAGTCCAGGGGTTTTACACAACAGTGCTACATCATTAATCATCACAGATTCAAACACAGCAATATAGATGAGCGGTATATTCCTATAACGCTTATCTTCATTCATAGATTCATAGATAATAATATAAATTCATCACAGATAGAATAATTATATCACAGAGAATCACATATCAGGGATATCAAACAATTCAAACATTCAATACAATCCAAACATCCATAAATAAGATCAATTAGTCATCTGATTTATTTAAACCAGATTAATTACTTATGAATAAATTACTAATCCTGGTTAATTAACATAAATTAATTACAAACCATTTTAATTAATTATCCTTTAATTAAATAATTAACCTTTAATCATTAAATAATTAACCTTTAATTATTAAACTAACTTTAATTAATTATCCTTAATTAATTACAATAAATGATTATCCCTAATCAATTTCATTAATTAATTAACCTTTAATTAATTAATTATCCTCAAATTAATTAATCACATAAATTAATTTTCCTTTAATTAATTATTCTTTAATCATTTGATTTATCAGTCTTTAATCATTAATAAATTATCCTTAATTACTTTCATTAAGTAATTATCTTTAGGTAATTAATTTTCCTTAATTACTTACATTAGTTAGTCATCCTTTAATTTAATCACACTAAGTAATTATCCTTTAATTGCTTGATTAATTATCCTTTAATCAATACTCAATTATCCTTTAACTTATTACATTAATTAATCAACCATTAATTAATTAAGTAATTATCATCATTTTTTAAATTTCATTAAGAAATTACTCAAGACCTTAATTATTTTAAAAGATAAACTATTTATCTTTATTCATCAATTAATTTCATTCAAGTTTATTTGATAACCTTTGAAATAAATCTTCATAACACACAAATCAACTTAAAACCCTTTAAGTTACTTAAAACTATTACATGACATCGTTTAAACTTATTTAAATAAACTTTTAAAAATAAGTTTAAAATAATAGGTATATAATAAAATACCTTAAATTTAATAAATTTAAAATAATTTATTTTAAACCTTTAAACAATTCAAAAAAAACCAAAATAAAACATTTCTTATTTTTAAAAGAATTAAACAAGAAAATGTTTAAACTTAATTTAATGAAAACTTATTTAAATTTAAATTCAAAACTGATATACATCTGAACCCGAGACCACTTCGGGTTTTCACCCGAGCCAGATTTCAAAATCTGCGAGCAAACCTTCGAGTCACCCCTCTCATCATTTATTTTTAACTTCATTTTATTTTCAAAATTGAAAATCCTATTAACACACTCACGCGAACACCCCGTATGCCCATCCGAGCCATCAACTAATTCTCCCGAGACCTCCTTCGAGTTCCCACCTTCTTCTCCAACCCAAAAATATCCAAACACCATTGATACCCCTTGCACATGCACATGAGCTCTGATTGACTTCGATCACTGTCGCGACCTTAGACACATCACCGATGATCTCTTTGACTCACCCAAACACCCAGATCATCGATACACATAGGAAATCGAAATCGAGCTACTCAGCACCACCAGGAACCCAAAACCTCCTCAACGGAAATGCCTCGCTCCGACGATCTCGACCACCAGAGGCTACGAAACTCCAGCCAGAGCTTCGTTGATCATCCACACGTCGATCCCCACCAGTGCGATCAACTCCGGTCCACTTACGATGATACAACATTACCAAATCCGACCTCGTCCAAACATAGGTTTAAAACCCTAAATCAATCTCGTCCTTCCTCTACGATGATCAGGAATTTTTCTGACCATTTTTCCTGAGCTCGTCCATCACCCGGCTACCCTCAGCCACGATCCCAAGACCACCACATTCATCGATCACCAGAATTTGCCCCAAAACTCAAAACCGTTCATCCTCTCATTTCTCAGTGAATACTTACTTAAAAGTTTTGATTTCGCTTTCAAAAATCTTCGTTTTTGAAAACATTTCAGATAATATATTTGAAGCCATAAATCATGATGCTTGAAATTTCAACATATAGTGAGTTTCCTTGTATTTTCCAATTTCCAGAAAAAGCTTTAATTAATTTTGCTTAAAATTATTTTTAAAACTTAAAACATGATTAAACAAACATGTTTTGCTTGAACCTTACAGCCTAAAGAAGAATAGAGAGAGAGTAGTTGCATTTTTTTTAACAAGTTTTTTTAAAACCTGGAACCAAACAGAGGCAATATGCCTGTAACTGACATGCACACCCATCTCTGCACATATATATGCATATATTTATATGCATGCGAACACTTTACCAATTTTATTCAAGCATGATTACAAACAACAAGTGATATTCCAGATTTTTATAGGGTTTACTCACAGTTATATAAATGCAGAGAAAGCCTGGAACTTGTTTTTATTTCCAGACATGCATACATCATTCTTAAGTATATATATTCATGCAGCATATTTTTCATCTATACAAACATTTCACTATCACACAATCAAGCATTTATCACAGGCAAACCAAGATATATATATACAGATTCAAGAGTTTACTCACCTTTTTATATTGAGACAGAGGATAGCCAGGAAATGAAATCTGGAACCAGATTTTGATCTGTATTTTTGATTTGTGGATCTGCTTTTGATTTTGTACATGATTTTTGATCAGGCTGAAGCTTGATAATGTTTGAAGAACTTGAGTTTTGATTTCCAGGTTTGATTCATGTTGAATAGATGAAGATTGTTGAGTTGATTTCATGTTGAAATTTTTTAGTTTGAATCCTTTTCAGGTTTGTATATTTTAATTTTATTTGCTTTGAATTTCATTTGTACTGGTTTTGTTTTTGAATTTTAACAAAGAAGTGAGGAGAGGAGTTAATGATATTTATATCTTTAATTTCCTTTTATTTATTAAATTCAAAATTTAAAAGAAAATTTATAAAGATGACACTTGTTTGATTTCATACTTCATGTTTTACACTTGTATGAATGCATATTTTAAATAGTTACACATGTCTTCTTAATGTTTTAAATATATTTCAATTTAGTTTTATACACATTTCTTTATATTTATATATCTTTTATATATATACAACCCAAATTTATATTTGTATAAATTTAAAAGAAAAGTATATAAACCTTTTTATCAAATGTTTTTAAACCTTTTTATTAAATCTCATTTTATATATTTACAAACCAACTTTATATGTTTTTTATATTTTATTCATACATCCTCAATTATTTATATTTATACAAATACATATCTTACTTGTTCTGAAAAAATCAAATTAATTTACCAATTAATTCACCAATTAAATTCTAAAAATTGTATTAATTACAAAATTAAATTTGGCTTACAAACGGGATCGTTACAAATAGTGCTTCACTTCCAGTTAATTAATATAACACGTTATATCAAGTGTATCATAGAAAGAAAACATCTTTTATTTTAAACAAGATTGGTTATCGAGCTAGATGTATGTAACAAATTACATAATTATCCCTAGGGCATACACCTAACTCTATCAATCTACCACTTGCACTCGTGGTCAATTATGGAATCTTATTTCAACTTCTCTAATCGGTTTTCTCAAAATCAATCGGGTCAGTCCCATGATGAATGGGTATGCTATTATGCTTTAATCATCTGCTCTATCATTTAGCTCTCTCCGACGTTGATAAACTTCTTTTATCATGTAGAACAATCAGAGTATGTTTCTCGACTTCAAATGACCTCTAAATTTTGTTAGAACTATATCATGACATTGTTATCATATAACAATATTATGGGATTCTCAACATTTGGAATCTCCCTCAGCTTAGCTATAAGTTTTTGCATTTATATTTATATATATTGGTTTTTATTGCAATGCTATCCAAGGCAATGTACTTAGCCTTTTAATTGAACCAACCACAGTATTTCATTTAGAACATTCTAATTTAAAGATTTTTAACTTGAATTTATTATTGACATATTATACTCAATATCACTTATGAAAATTGAGTTCGAACACTCATAAATGCACGAGAATACTGCAAATAACCATTTAGTGATATTAATCCGAATTTGATAATTGATTTATGTATCAAATACATGAACAAATCATGATATCTAGACAATATATCATGTATGATAATTCCTATTGCCAATGCTTAAGGAATCCATCTTACGTGTTCCATATTAAACATTTTAATAAAGTGTCCTTGGATATCGATTCAGAGCATTCCCAATTTCTTTTATATGAAAGACATCACTTACAAATCCAATATCGAGTATTAAAACAATAAGGCTGATTTTAACACAAGTAGGTCATTAGTTAGCAATGTGTTGTTTACTTACAGTTTAAAAATATCAATGTACCTTTTAGTGTTCTCTCTTATGAACACACGCTTCCTCTGCATTTTGATTGATAATTAAACTAATTGATATTTCTATCAAAATATTTATTCATTATAAAATGATATTCTCTATCATTTCTTGGATCATATCCATAAACTCATAAACTCAAAATCTATAACGCCCCACCTCTATGCTCATAATAACAAAGAGTATTAAAAGAAATACTGTCTATTATTACGAAGAATAAGGCTGGATAGGAGCGACCATCCGTAATTGGCCTTACACTAATATTGGTTATCTCGATAGGAGTGGTGTATACTTTTTATTTTTCATCTATTATTTATTTACTCCCATCGACATATCCAATTATCAGTATAAAACAAACTACGATAGTTCATAATAGTTTAGGACATTAGATATAACAATAACACAGATAATATAATTGCGGAACCCAGATAAAAACAAAAGTCTCATATATATATATAACTGATGTCAGTTAATACATAGTTGACACAATACATATGATACAACTACAACTGTCGACTCTAGAAGTTATATATACAAGTACATTATCGACTAATATACATGAATACATATCGTTCTATACAATGACACGACTACTACAAAATGACATTGACAACTTCAGAAGATGTGAAAAGTCTTCATATCCTGAACAGCAACTCAAAGAAGAAAATCTACAACCTGAAATAACTCGGGTCTGACCCGAGTATTACATTCAAAAGAAAATAATACCCAGGTCAGTCTAATTCAAACCAGTTTATTAGTGCATATAGGCAGTAATAATTTAAATAGACGACAGTCACAATAATTCCCGTCTATCCGATTCTTTAAACAAAGAAACCGGATAACGGTCAATATAACACTTAACAGTGTTTAACAAAATCAGCAGATTTAAATTATGAACAGAGATAAATAAACAATTTATCAAATCGACTAAATCAATTTAAAACTGTCAAATCTGATAGGGCTGCAGTGCACGCACGCGTGTATTGCCTCGCCACTATCGTAGGAGATACACAAAAGCACAGTGAAAGTCATAAGTGATCATAAGGTCAAACCCCCGAAATCGGGTTCAACTCAAGGAATAACAAGAGAGGTGAGTACTGCACTGATAAATGAAGTGCAGCCACAAATCAAGTGATACTAAATGCAACAAAATCTCAAGCATCGCCAGCAAAAGGATACAGCTACATGAACATCGCATTATGAAGGTGAGGCACCAAAATGTGGCACCACAACACAATCAATAAGAGATACCAAGAGATGGTAACACACAAATTCACAATTCAACATGATGGCAGCCGAAACATCAAGACAGAATGCAATAAAGAATTGCACAAGTGAAAAGGGAATAAGCCCAGACTCAAGTAGAACCAACAAATCCAACAGCAATATGATCAAGTTCATCAATGCAGATCAGAGTTCAAGTGACAAATGCACAAAAATGAACGCAAGTCACAGGTGATACCAGAATGAACCTGTGATACTGTGACACACAAATTCATCTAATCAACGTGAATGCAAGACCAAACTCAAATGTGCAGGTACATGAAGATGTAGTGAAGTCAAAGCAAGCATATGAAATGTAGCTGCATGAATAATGAAGACTGCATATACATCAAGGTGAATAAATGGTCAAGGTAGACAGCCATGTTCAACAGAGATGTACAACTTATGAATGAACCAGTATCATAGTGAACATATGCAACAATGACCAAAGGAACATATTCAAGTGAAACAGTGGAAACATGATGATCAAAAGGGAGCAGTGCAATAGTCATGTACAGGTCAGGGGTGAACCCCATAGCACTATGATCAAGTACAACTCGAGCCAGTCCAGCTACCATGTGAAAGCAAGTAGTCAAAGTAATAACAATGCAGACAAGTACTAAATCCACTGAAAATGGATGATCTAGCCTGGCAACATGGAGTCGACCAAGGCAGTAAAGCTTCATCGAAGCCACAGACAACTACGTTATCAAACTCGAAGTCAGGTAACAACAAAAATGGCCAGAAACAAATACTAACAGACGTAAACTGACCAGCAGGTGGTTTGAGCAAACTCGTACACTATATGTATGAAGTCCACAAATGTGCTCAAGTAACAGACTTCACAATGACAAGTACTGGAAATTTCAAAAGTAACAATGCAACCTGGCAATGACAACAGCAAGCTAGTGATCACACTAATATATATAAAGTAGGATGACCAACAATGCATACAACCACTATATATATATACATACATGAATGTTTGTATATACATATATATCCATACAATACAAGTTCCCGTGCAAGCCCAGAATTTCAAAAGTAACAATGCAGACTCAAATCAGTACCAGTCTTCAATTTAAACGAAACATATGCAATATGTAATGCAACCAGACTCACATGTACACGAATCAGTGCACCAGTTCAAAACAATTTCAACATAACAGTAACAACAATGCAGAACAGACCAACACGGCATAAGGATGAACAACACCAAGGTTAACAAATTCAAATCCAAGCAATACAAATATATATATGTACACACATATATATCTGTATCAAATGAACAGCACTAAAATGAGCAAGTGTCAAAGGTAGTTCGAACAAAGCCAAGAAATGCCAAAGTCAGGTGAGAAACGAATTGAAACACAACCAAATTCAAAACCGAAGTTTATCACTAGTTCAAAGCCGAGGTGATCAGGGCTAGAATCGAACAAAGATATAAGTAGTATTTTCAAGAACCAACAAAGAAATTAAAGCAACTGTTAATGATCAAATACATAAAACGGCAGATCAATCGAACAGGGACGAAAGTCGAACAAAACAATATCCCCAAACTAACACTTATATATGGAATCGACCTGAATTAGATGTGAGTAATTAACCATTACTCACCTTAGCCTTACGCAGTTGCGAGCGAAGCTACAAGAAGCCCAGCTACGAGTCGAAGTCATGAAGATCGAAGAAATCGAAGCATCTGCCATTGATTCGACACAGTGGCGCCTTCTCTAGAAACCCTAGCTTTTGAACGAACGAATCAAAGCAATTTAGTGGCCGCCATTTCTATTCGTTAATACTCTTTAGGGTTGGCAATGAAAAGGAAATGAAGGGGACGGGTTCGAATTGAATAAGAAGGGAACGGCCACCATTTTTTATTTCTCGTTTTGATTTTTGGATTTAGGGTTACCCATGAAAAAAATGGGAGAAAGGGGTCGGGTTTCCTCTGATACTATCACGGTGTCAACAGTTATGGGCCACGCTATTTCAATTTGTAAAGCCCAATTAGCAATTAACAATTTATGAAAGAGTTTTAACTCTAAAAATTCCAATTGCAATTTTAAATAACCATTTTATCAAAGGATTCCAATCGATCAAAAACTCAATCGAGCAATTAACTAGCATTCTAATCGTTTAATGACGATATTAAATTCTCACAAAAGCTCGGGTTGTTACAAAATCGCTCACGCTGACTCCGAGACACTTTGGTTATCATGTGTAAACAATCATTTCTAAATCATTATTTAAAATTTTCCTTTTCAGCACATACATACCAAACAAAAAGTCATACTAAGCAATAATTTTGTGAGTAAATCCGAACCAACTTGAGCACATCAAATTGTGAATTAATTATGTTAATTTCAAAAGTTGAAATTTATTGTATTATTCTCTTCAATGTGGCTCACTATATTCCAACCGCATTTGCATTTTTGTTAATGACTTATTTGCGGCCAGTGGATCATATCCCTTTGAATACAACTATCAAAATCATATTTTGATAATGTACTTGGAATCTATTTGGATTTGCGCAACATACCATATTATATAGTCGACACTTTTAATGGCTTGATCGACAACCGAGGATTACCTATTCTTGACATTGATAAGAAACTCATAGTTTCTCTTCGATGTGTGAGAATATTTATTAGACACTCTAATATGATGTGTTCATTTAAGTTAGGTTAATTTCATTTAATCTAATGTAATTAGCTTCATCTGTGGATCATATCCAAATCCATTCTATTTCCAATAATTTCTCAAAGAAATTCCTTTGCTATGAAGTTGGTATTTCTTGAAACAAGAGTTGTTTCTTAGTGCAATGGAACATGTATTCAAAAACACCTTTTGAATTGCCTTATATATAAAACTGATTTGATTTTAGTTTACAATACTTATGTTCACAACATAAATTAGTCATTCAATGGATATTATACCTAAACTTCTTTTGGGTGATTCATACAAGTCCAATTACATATAATTATTACCTATGCAGTTAAAGCGCTCGGCAGATTCAAAGCGGCGGAGGTGCAAAAAGTTATAGCGGGGATACAGCGAGGATATAGCAGGATATAGCGGATGGCTTTAAAATAGCATATAAAACTCATACTTAATGTTTTTAAGAATATATAAAAGGTAATTAAATGAAAAATTATCATTCAATTGAATTATAACTAATACATAAATAATTTTTAAATAAAAACATGTGCGAATATACTTTAAATAAACGTAAAACTGTTATATAACATAATTGAATTTAGTAGAATATTAGAGTATTTTCACTTCTGAAAATATATTAAAAATTAAATCAAATAAATTAGTTTCATAATTTTTATAATGTATAAATTGAATTTTTTAATTCATTTTATTAAAGAAGATATAGCGGGAATAGCGGAATATAGCGGAAATAACGGGATATAGCGGAAATAGCAGGGATTAAAGCGGAAAGGCTATATTGTGGGGCTATATGGAAATATCGTAGCGGCAGAAACCCGCTATGAGATATAGCGGGGTTATAGCGGGGTAATAGCGGGGCATTAACTGCACAGATTATTGCATGTAGCCTTTCGACTCATACAACCCGCCAAATCTTTAGCCTAGGACATGATGGGGTTTCTTATAAGTCTATATCCTGTATGATTTTGTAAACTATTCTTTGGATGATATTAATTTTAACCTTGTGTACTACTCTAAGTACACACCTTATATAAAGAGTTTAATTCAACTTCACTAATCATTAATCCTGCTTTATCCAACAAAGTTTAATTACTCCTTATCAACACAACATTGTGTATTATAGGGAGAAGTTACTATTGAGAGTGAATGCAATGACCCAGAATTTGACCACTTTAAAATATACTATTTAAAGTGATTTTAAATATAAAATAGGTAAGGTTATATGATTCAAACAAAATTAGATAGGATTTGGAAAGAAAAGTATACACAAAAATAGTAACATTTGCCTATATAGACAGAAGTGACAAAATGCTGATTTCAAAGAAAAGTAAGTTTCAATGGTTAAATAAATTATTTTAATTAATTTATAAGTGTTTATTTTTTAAATAGCAATATACAAATTTATTTTTAAATTTGGTTTACATAAATAAATAGTTTAACTAAAACGTCAAAATGTGACCGTAAAACATTTTGTCGAAAATCAACGTTTTGTCGATTAAAAGTTGTCGCAACGTTGTTGCACCTTTATTTTCTTATATAGGAACATATATTCAAATAGTATAAGTATTAATTAATTCACTAATCAAGTTTACTTTTACTAAACATACTTAGAAAATTCTAGAATATAATTAAGAAAAAGTAAGCAACAAAAGACAAACATGTCATTTCAAAGCAAAAGTTAAACATCAAATCAAACCAAACATAATTATTACATTCTTTACTTAATTCTTAAGTGAAAATGACATAAATTATGATTTGAAATGATGACGATAAGTGTTGAAAAAAATGAGATTACTTTATAAGTAAATAAGGGTATTTTGGTCTTTTTACAAAATATTATTTTAATCCAAAACTTTTTCTATAAATAAGCATCCACTTTCTTACTTTTTTACACTTCTTTTTCTTCTTCCTTTTTCAAGCTTTTCTCCACTTCTCTAATTGTAACGACCCCAGATTTTTAATTAATTTAAATTGATAATAAAATGAATTTTTGAATAAAAATATTGTAAAATTGATTTTTAATGGATTAATTGATTGCGAGTTTCCCCGGATTAAAATAAATTCTATGTTAAATCAATTAAAATCTATAATATGTATATATGTGAATAAATGTATATGGGCATATATGAATAAATTTGAATTTTTATTTATATATATGTATATATATTCTGGATTTGAAATTAAATCTTAAATAGATGATTTAAAAATAAAAATAGAATATAGGCTTTGAACACAAATATAAAATAAATAAAAGACAAGTTATAAAAATATAAGTAATAATACAAAGTAAACATTTGATAAAATCTAACAACAAGATTAAAATAGAAACTTATTTTATAAAAGACAAGTCCAAAGGAAAAGAAACGAACATATATACCTATGGAAAGTATAAAATAAAAAGGTAAAATATCTATGAACACCTACAAAAATGAAGGAACAAAACATGCACATTATCCTTTGCATTGTACAGCCGAAGAAGAAATAAAGCAAATATATATATATTTGTTTGTACATCGCAATTAATGCTTGGATCCTTAGCCACCAAATTTTTGAAACCATCAGCCGAAATCAAAGAAGGAAAAAAATGAATTGGTACAAACAAATAAAAGCATCTATGTACTAATAAGATTAGGATAATACCTAAAGTACATAAACATTTAATGTCTTCATTTTAGCAGCAAGACAAAGTCAATTCGAATTGTTTTCAAAAGCAATTCAGCCATCAAGAGCAACAAAGATCTGATAAAAGAAAAGAAAAATATCTCTGGCATTGTACAAATAAAATTATATCAACCTTTACAATGTAATACTATCTGTACAACTCATTTCTATATCTCCAACTCCTTCTTCATTTCAAATTCGTTCACCCTTTTTTAGAAAAAAAAAACTGAGTAAAAGAAAAACTAAGTAATGTCATCATCAAACAAAACCAGAGAAATCAAAGAAGATCTTCAGACTGGAAAAGAAATCTAAAGTAATATCATGCAAATCAAAACAAATAAGGTCGAACCAAAGAATCAAGAAGAAGAAGAAAAAAAAAAGAGATTTCAACTTGTAGTTTTCCAAGCCTGAGAACAAAAGTTTCAATCAGTTCAACAAGCTTCCCTGTATCCTCTGTTCTTCTCTGATTCAATCTCTGGTGAGCAAACTTCATTTTTGAAACCATTCTCGTGATTCTAATCTCTGTGATGATGAATGCCTAGACAAATGATAAACTGTGTATATCAGCAAGTATAACTGTATCTATATGGGAGAATATGTCTGTGCATATCTGTATAAACAGATATATATATGTCTCTGTTAGTCCACTGGCTTTAATTTGATTTAGATATTCAAATTTCTTTCTCTAATTCTCTATAGACTTTGATGTCTAAACCAAACTTGATTGTTTTACCTTAAGCTTTAATTTAAAATTTTATTTAAGTTAAAACAACTAGTTAATGTTCTGGAAAACCAAGATACTGAGTAAAACATAAATTTGCCAAAAATTCAAAGTTCTTAATCTACAAGTTCAGGTTTGTAACTTGAATTCGCATCCTATAATATGATTTTTAAAACAAAGTTCAAGATTTTTAATTCACTAAATCATGGGAAATTTTGGGATGAACGAGATCGACATTTTCGTCAATCTCGGGTGATTGGCGTAACTAGAGGGGTCGAGCTCTCAGCCGAAGCAAGCTTAGTGATGGTTGGTGTTGGGAAAAATGTTCAATGATTTTTCCATTGAAGGAGATGATGGGACGAATCGATTTTAGGGTTTAATGCTCGAGTTTTGATGTGGTCTGAAACAAGGAGATTTCGTCTCCTCCGATTGATCGAGTGCTGCCGCACCGGGGGGGAAACGTTGCTGGGTCATCAGGGAAGTTCTCGTCGAAGGGGCGTGGTCGATGGTGGCCTAGATTGTCGGCACGAGGAAGAATTTCCGATCGAATGGGGTTCTAGCATTTCGCTGTTCAACTCGTTTCCGAATCATGGCGAACTTGAAGGTGTTGGCTGGTAGGTGTTGTCGAGGGGGTCGCCAGTGACGTATCGATGGTCTTCGCGATGATCGGAGTTACTCCGATCGAGTGTACACGTGCACCATGTATCTTCGGTGTCAGGTAGATAAAATTGTGGAAGAAGATGTTGCCTTAGGTTCTAGCTCGTGAAAATGATGGGTCGACTCGAAGCAGGTTGTAAATTGTCTCGAGTAAATTTTCCTCTGGCACGGGTGTATTTGTTAGATAACAGGTTTTCAAAACTAAAGATAAAATCTGTACCAGGTTTTAATTGTACATCAAATATTGTACCAAGGTTTAAAAACTAAAGATATGAACAAGTTTCAAGGGAAAAATGTTAAGTTAAATGTTCCTAAATTGTTTTGAAGATTTATTGATTTTGAATTAATTTATATGATGATAAGGAATAAATTTCTAAGTATTTTTAAATGGAATTTGATAATGCTTGAATCAAGCAAGTGTTTGAAATAAGTATATTAGAAATTTTGATTAAGGGATATTGAAGGTCTTTGTAATTGAAATATAATCTCTTAATTTATTCAAGTATAATTACTTAATAATTTGTGATTAATTAATTAAGTAATTAAAGATTTATTAATTAATGAAAATGATTAAAGAAGAATTGATTTATGAGATTAAATAAAAAGGATAATTACTTAAGATTTAATAAATGGAAGTAATTAAAGAATAATTACTTATTGAAATTAATTAGGGGTTAATTAATGTAATTGATTAAAGATAATAAATCAAAGAATAATTAAATAATTGAAAGTAAATTATTTAATGATTAAAGTTTGATTTAATTATAATTAAAGGTTAATGAATTATAATTAAAAGTTAATAAATTTATCGTTAGAGGTAAATTAATAAGTGATCAAAGGATAATTAATCAAAATGGTTTGTAATTTAATAAGATTAATTAACCAGGATGAGAAATTTATTCTTAAGAAATCTATCTGATTTGAATTAATCAGATATTAACCGACCTTACTTATGAATATTTGGATTCTATTGATTTGATTGTTTGATATCCCTGATTGTGATACTTTGTGATACATCCTGATTATGTTATGATCTGTAATTTACTTATATGTGATGTACATATCGTTATATGAATATGCAACCCATGGCCCGTAACACGGCATTTGAATTTCGATGCGACAGGGAGTCGGATTCCAGTTGGTTATCCGAAACCCACATCGAATTATAATTGTGAATCTTTGTGACCGATAAGTTTATTATACCTGTGATTTGTGAATAAAGATAAGCGTTATCGATTATACCGCTTATCGATAAATCTGTGATGATTGATGTTGCACTATTGTGTGTGAAACCCCTGGACTACACTTATACACACACAAATATGGATTTCACGTGGAAATCGATTAAGTCACAGATGATTTAAATTTAATGTTTTTGAAATTGAAATTTTAATTTCAATTGATTTTGAAATTGGAAATTTGGGTTTAAAATGAAGAGCTTTTCAAATGGAATTTCAAAGATAAAAGTTATTTTGAATAACTTAACCGAGTTTTTGAAAATTTAAATAATTAAATTTTAATTTGGATTCAAGTTTGAAACTAAATCTATGATTTGGAAACTAGGGATAAAAGATGATACAAATGTGTTTGTATGAATTAAACCATTTTTAAAGTATTAATTTGGGAATTTGAATTTAAACCAAGGATTTCAACTCGTATGAATGAATCAGATTTCCAAATTGAAAACTGTTGTTTTCAAATAATAAAAGCTTTTAGATAAGAAAAGAAATTCCAGTTTAAATTAAAGGAATTTCAAGTGAATTGAAAAATGGATTTTCCAAGTTATGAATGAATTCTTTTTGAAAGCTATGAATTAAATCTGTCTATTCTTAATAGATTTAAAGTGATGATTTGTTTAAACCATTCGAAATGAAATTGTTTTGAAAGCTATGAGTTAAATCTTTGATTTAAAGATTTAACGAGTTAATCAAATTGAAATGGAAATTGATTTGGAAAATCTGTAAATGAATCTTTGTGAAACTGGGTGAACTTTATGAATTCAATCTTTTATTTAAAAGATTAAAATGTGGAAATCGTTTTAAACCATTGAGGGTTGTTGAAATGAATCTTTTTGTTTAAAAGATTTGAAATGGTAATTTGTTAAACCATTTGAAAAGAAAGTTTGGGTTTAAGTTGTGACTTAATTGAAATCCCAATATCCGTATATTTTTAAATATTGCGCTCACTATTCGGTTTAGCCGGGAGAGGACCTTTGTGTCACATAACCCATTCCGAATAAGTGATTCGACGATATGAATTGCATTTGAAGACCGGTGTTGAAGACCGGATATTTTTCGAAAATGAAAGGACAACCTGTCGAATGTCTCTGCACTGAGTCGCGCCGGTATAGAGATTTATATCACTCTTTTGTGACGGGAAGTCCGGACGTGATTGGAAATTATCCGGAATTGCAAGGGCTTCGTGAGAAGTGCCTTCGGTTCTGTTCGAACCCGGAACAGACTTGTATGGATACATGTCTGACATTACACTTTGAGATATAAAGCCGATTTCTTTCAAATACATTTCTGTTGGTGGCGGAGAATTTATTCTCTTAGCTTAACACCCTTCTCTGAGACGTACGAGCTCAGAGGTTATGTAGTTGAAATTTATCAGCGATATATCCCAATTTGGTAATGTGACATGCTGAGTGTTGCTGTGTGATGATCAGTGTTTGATCATTTGTGATATGATCATTTGTTTGATCTTATATCTTTGTGATCATAGGTTGATCATTCGTTTGACCCGAAGCATGGCTTTGTGACAAAGCGTAGCTTTGTGGACAAGACTTCGTCGAGCCTCACACCCCGGAAATGGTCGAAACAGGAATGTTGCGGCAAGGTTATGAGGGTCGCGCCCTTTAGGGTATGTCATTTCCTTCTGGAAAGGGGTGGTATCATGGTATGGAGCCCAGATACTTACTCATGTGGATACACTTTCTTTATGATGTGTGATGTTGGATACCGAGCTCGGATAAAGGTCCCAAAGGACCGGGTGATGACATATTCGTGAGTTACCTGTTACAGGGGTAACCCGGCCTTGTTTGGCAGAGAGCAGTTTGTCTCTCGGGGCGTCCCGCCAGAGGCGATCCCATGCGGCGGAAGGAAGTTCCTTAGCCTGACCATTTGTTGGAAATCCAAAGAAACAATACGTGACTTGTACGGTTTTAGTTGTATTACCTGCTATGGAATGTGGCGGTAACCTGCTATTGAACATAGTAGTTATAGTAGGCATACGATACTGGTCGTATGTTGGCTAAGATTTATATTATACTTTCGAAATGTTTTCTGCACTATGCACTAGTAATAATATCCAATTGATTTTGCGTAGTAAGCATCTTTGACTATCATAAGAAGAAATCTCCTCCAATTCTGCGTTTGCATTGTGTGTGTGGCGGGAGGTCTTATGGTAGTTTCATTTTCCAAAAGCATTGCGGATTCCAATGTTTAAAATCTTTTGTTGATTGTTTAAAGATAAACTGTTTTTGTTGCTCACACCAGTCCCATGACTGATCCGGAGTTTATTGTTCCCTTCCTAAACTCTGGGTGCCCACTATTTTCCACACGGGCAGTCTAGAGTTGGGTTTTTTAGATATTCAGGTTTAGTAGATTATCTGGAGCTAGTTCAGTTCTTGGAGTTCATGGACTGACGTTGCTTATCTTGGAGCATTCTATTGGAGATATTCTATCCACTGCTGGTGTTATCTATTTTCTTTTCCGCTGCTATTTGTTGTATCATATCTCTGATGTATATAGATATTCATTGTATCATCATTGTATCTGGATATTGTATCAGATGTTGTATATCTATATTCTTTTCATTCCGCTGTGTTATTTACTTAATGTTGTTATAAGCTCCGGAGAACCAGATTTGGCATTTGAATCTACGGCATTTTGAGTACAAGTGGAGTACGGGTGCTGATTTTCGAAGGCCAACTTTTGGGTCTTTACAAGTGGTATCAGAGCTAAGGTTGAACTTTAGCTCAGGAGTATAACACATTAAGTAGCTCATTAGAGATAGAGTGAAGTAAACTCTAGAATGAGTATTCCTCAGATATCCGTTCGAATGCCTTAGTAAATTCTCTTGCTATCCACTGATAGTGAGTATGAGTGCAAGAAGAGGATGAGATAGAGGACAGGGAAATACGATTATAAATGGTCAATACTCGGTAACAACAAGGAAGCAATCTTTTCTCTATCAATCTCTTTTGTTCAACATCTTTTCTCAATTCCTCGATAGTTTCTGGTAAATCCAGGAAGGAGATTCGATATATTTGAATGGGACGTAAACTCCAAATAGACCAAAATTGTTTGTATGGATGAATTGGTTGCATTGTTTTTTATGGTTGATAGGTATACTTTAGTTCTAAACTGAAAGTTTCGAAATTGTATCCATATATCTATCTATTCTTTGGGTCCCCATATATTCTACGAATGGTTAGTTATCCTTTCGAACTAACCGATGCCACTGCATATTTCGTAGATCTGGATAACCCGAATATTTTGTGAAAAATTCAACAGATTCGTTCTTGTATCTGATTTTGATATTCTGTTTTGGTAAGCCAAATGCAGAATAAATGTTCAGTTTGATTTGATGAAACATTCTTCATCTATTTTTTTGTCTCCTTGGTAATTTCGAGGACGAAATTCTTTTAAGGGGGAAGTTTGTAACGACCCCAGATTTTTAATTAATTTAAATTGATAATAAAATGAATTTTTGAATAAAAATATTGTAAAATTGATTTTTAATGGATTAATTGATTACGAGTTTCCCCGGATTAAAATAAATTCTATGTTAAATCAATTAAAATCTATAATATGTATATATGTGAATAAATGTATATGGGCATATATGAATAAATTTGAATTTTTATTTATATATATGTATATATATTCTGGATTTGAAATTAAATCTTAAATAGATGATTTAAAAATAAAAATAGAATATAGGCTTTGAACACAAATATAAAATAAATAAAAGACAAGTTATAAAAATATAAGTAATAATACAAAGTAAACATTTGATAAAATCTAACAACAAGATTAAAATAGAAACTTATATTATAAAAGACAAGTCCAAAGGAAAAGAAACGAACATATATACCTATGGAAAGTATAAAATAAAAAGGTAAAATATCTATGAACACCTACAAAAATGAAGGAACAAAACATGCACATTATCCTTTGCATTGTACAGCCGAAGAAGAAATAAAGCAAATATATATATTTGTTTGTACATCGCAATTAATGCTTGGATCCTTAGCCACCAAATTTTTGAAACCATCAGCCGAAATCAAAGAAGGAAAAAAATGAATTGGTACAAACAAATAAAAGCATCTATGTACTAATAAGATTAGGATAATACCTAAAGTACATAAACATTTAATGTCTTCATTTTAGCAGCAAGACAAAGTCAATTCGAATTGTTTTCAAAAGCAATTCAGCCATCAAGAGCAACAGAGATCTGATAAAAGAAAAGAAAAATATCTCTGGCATTGTACAAATAAAATTATATCAACCTTTACAATGTAATACTATCTGTACAACTCATTTCTATATCTCCAACTCCTTCTTCATTTCAAATTCATTCACCCTTTTTTAGAAAAAAAAAACTGAGTAAAAGAAAAACTAAGTAATGTCATCATCAAACAAAACCAGAGAAATCAAAGAAGATCTTCAGACTGGAAAAGAAATCTAAAGTAATATCATGCAAATCAAAACAAATAAGGTCGAACCAAAGAATCAAGAAGAAGAAGAAAAAAAAAGAGATTTCAACTTGTAGTTTTCCAAGCCTGAGAACAAAAGTTTCAATCAGTTCAACAAGCTTCCCTGTATCCTCTGTTCTTCTCTGATTCAATCTCTGGTGAGCAAACTTCATTTTTGAAACCATTCTCGTGATTCTAATCTCTGTGATGATGAATGCCTAGACAAATGATAAACTGTGTATATCAGCAAGTATAACTGTATCTATATGGGAGAATATGTCTGTGCATATCTGTATAAACAGATATATATATGTCTCTGTTAGTCCACTGGCTTTAATTTGATTTAGATATTCAAATTTCTTTCTCTAATTCTCTATAGACTTTGATGTCTAAACCAAACTTGATTGTTTTACCTTAAGCTTTAATTTAAAATTTTATTTAAGTTAAAACAACTAGTTAATGTTCTGGAAAACCAAGATACTGAGTAAAACATAAATTTGCCAAAAATTCAAAGTTCTTAATCTACAAGTTCAGGTTTGTAACTTGAATTCGCATCCTATAATATGATTTTTAAAACAAAGTTCAAGATTTTTAATTCACTAAATCATGGGAAATTTTGGGATGAACGAGATCGACATTTTCGTCAATCTCGGGTGATTGGCGTAACTAGAGGGGTCGAGCTCTCAGCCGAAGCAAGCTTAGTGATGGTTGGTGTTGGGAAAAATGTTCAATGATTTTTCCATTGAAGGAGATGATGGGACGAATCGATTTTAGGGTTTAATGCTCGAGTTTTGATGTGGTCTGAAACAAGGAGATTTCGTCTCCTCCGATTGATCGAGTGCTGCCGCACCGGGGGGGGAAACGTTGCTGGGTCATCAGGGAAGTTCTCGTCGAAGGGGCATGGTCGATGGTGGCCTAGATTGTCGGCACGAGGAAGAATTTCCGATCGAATGGGGTTCTAGCATTTCGCTGTTCAACTCGTTTCCGAATCATGGCGAACTTGAAGGTGTTGGCTGGTAGGTGTTGTCAAGGGGGTCGCCAGTGACGTATCGATGGTCTTCGCGATGATCGAAGTTACTCCGATCGAGTGTACACGTGCACCATGTATCTTCGGTGTCAGGTAGATAAAATTGTGGAAGAAGATGTTGCCTTAGGTTCTAGCTCGTGAAAATGATGGGTCGACTCGAAGCAGGTTGTAAATTGTCTCGAGTAAATTTTCCTCTGGCTCGGGTGTATTTGTTAGATAACAGGTTTTCAAAACTAAAGATAAAATCTGTACCAGGTTTTAATTGTACATCAAATATTGTACCAAGGTTTAAAAACTAAAGATATGAACAAGTTTCAAGGGAAAAATGTTAAGTTAAATGTTCCTAAATTGTTTTGAAGATTTATTGATTTTGAATTAATTTATATGATGATAAGGAATAAATTTCTAAGTATTTTTAAATGGAATTTGATAATGCTTGAATCAAGCAAGTGTTTGAAATAAGTATATTAGAAATTTTGATTAAGGGATATTGAAGGTCTTTGTAATTGAAATATAATCTCTTAATTTATTCAAGTATAATTACTTAATAATTTGTGATTAATTAATTAAGTAATTAAAGATTTATTAATTAATGAAAATGATTAAAGAAGAATTGATTTATGAGATTAAATAAAAAGGATAATTACTTAAGATTTAATAAATGGAAGTAATTAAAGAATAATTACTTATTGAAATTAATTAGGGGTTAATTAATGTAATTGATTAAAGATAATAAATCAAAGAATAATTAAATAATTGAAAGTAAATTATTTAATGATTAAAGTTTGATTTAATTATAATTAAAGGTTAATGAATTATAATTAAAAGTTAATAAATTTATCGTTAGAGGTAAATTAATAAGTGATCAAAGGATAATTAATCAAAATGGTTTGTAATTTAATAAGATTAATTAACCAGGATGAGAAATTTATTCTTAAGAAATCTATCTGATTTGAATTAATCAGATATTAACCGACCTTACTTATGAATATTTGGATTCTATTGATTTGATTGTTTGATATCCCTGATTGTGATACTTTGTGATACATCCTGATTATGTTATGATCTGTAATTTACTTATATGTGATGTACATATCGTTATATGAATATGCAACCCATGGCCCGTAACACGGCATTTGAATTTCGATGCGACAGGGAGTCGGATTCCAGTTGGTTATCCGAAACCCACATCGAATTATAATTGTGAATCTTTGTGACCGATAAGTTTATTATACCTGTGATTTGTGAATAAAGATAAGCGTTATCGATTATACCGCTTATCGATAAATCTGTGATGATTGATGTTGCACTATTGTGTGTGAAACCCCTGGACTACACTTATACACACACAAATATGGATTTCACGTGGAAATCGGTTAAGTCACAGATGATTTAAATTTAATGTTTTTGAAATTGAAATTTTAATTTCAATTGATTTTGAAATTGGAAATTTGGGTTTAAAATGAAGAGCTTTTCAAATGGAATTTCAAAGATAAAAGTTATTTTGAATAACTTAACCGAGTTTTTGAAAATTTAAATAATTAAATTTTAATTTGGATTCAAGTTTGAAACTAAATCTATGATTTGGAAACTAGGGATAAAAGATGATACAAATGTGTTTGTATGAATTAAACCATTTTTAAAGTATTAATTTGGGAATTTGAATTTAAACCAAGGATTTCAACTCGTATGAATGAATCAGATTTCCAAATTGAAAACTGTTGTTTTCAAATGATAAAAGCTTTTAGATAAGAAAAGAAATTCCAGTTTAAATTAAAGGAATTTCAAGTGAATTGAAAAATGGATTTTCCAAGTTATGAATGAATTCTTTTTGAAAGCTATGAATTAAATCTGTCTATTCTTAACAGATTTAAAGTGATGATTTGTTTAAACCATTCGAAATGAAATTGTTTTGAAAGCTATGAGTTAAATCTTTGATTTAAAGATTTAACGAGTTAATCAAATTGAAATGGAAATTGATTTGGAAAATCTGTAAATGAATCTTTGTGAAACTGGGTGAACTTTATGAATTCAATCTTTTATTTAAAAGATTAAAATGTGGAAATCGTTTTAAACCATTGAGGGTTGTTGAAATGAATCTTTTTGTTTAAAAGATTTGAAATGGTAATTTGTTAAACCATTTGAAAAGAAAGTTTGGGTTTAAGTTGTGACTTAATTGAAATCCCAATATCCGTATATTTTTAAATATTGCGCTCACTATTCGGTTTAGCCGGGAGAGGACCTTTGTGTCACATAACCCATTCCGAATAAGTGATTCGACGATATGAATTGCATTTGAAGACCGGTGTTGAAGACCGGATATTTTTCGAAAATGAAAGGACAACCTGTCGTATGTCTCTGCACTGAGTCGCGCCGGTATAGAGATTTATATCACTCTTTTGTGACGGGAAGTCCGGACGTGATTGGAAATTATCCGGAATTGCAAGGGCTTCGTGAGAAGTGCCTTCGGTTCTGTTCGAACCCGGAACAAACTTGTATGGATACATGTCTGACATTACACTTTGAGATATAAAGCCGATTTCTTTCAAATACATTTCTGTTGGTGGCGGAGAATTTATTCTCTTAGCTTAACACCCTTCTCTGAGACGTACGAGCTCAGAGGTTATGTAGTTGAAATTTATCAGCGATATATCCCAATTTGGTAATGTGACATGCTGAGTGTTGCTGTGTGATGATCAGTGTTTGATCATTTGTGATATGATCATTTGTTTGATCTTATATCTTTGTGATCATAGGTTGATCATTCGTTTGACCCGAAGCATGGCTTTGTGACAAAGCGTAGCTTTGTGGACGAGACTTCGTCGAGCCTCACACCCCAGAAATGGTCGAAACAGGAATGTTGCGGCAAGGTTATGAGGGTCGCGCCCTTTAGGGTATGTCATTTCCTTCTGGAAAGGGGTGGTATCATGGTATGGAGCCCAGATACTTACTCATGTGGATACACTTTCTTTATGATGTGTGATGTTGGATACCGAGCTCGGATAAAGGTCCCAAAGGACCGGGTGATGACATATTCGTGAGTTACCTGTTACAGGGGTAACCCGGCCTTGTTTGGCAGAGAGCAGTTTGTCTCTCGGGGCGTCCCGCCAGAGGCGATCCCATGCGGCGGAAGGAAGTTCCTTAGCCTGACCATTTGTTGGAAATCCAAAGAAACAATACGTGACTTGTACGGTTTTAGTTGTATTACCTGCTATGGAATGTGGCGGTAACCTGCTATTGAACATAGTAGTTATAGTAGGCATACGATACTGGTCGTATGTTGGCTAAGATTTATATTATACTTTCGAAATGTTTTCTGCACTATGCACTAGTAATAATATCCAATTGATTTTGCGTAGTAAGCATCTTTGACTATCATAAGAAGAAATCTCCTCCAATTCTGCGTTTGCATTGTGTGTGTGGCGGGAGGTCTTATGGTAGTTTCATTTTCCAAAAGCATTGCGGATTCCAATGTTTAAAATCTTTTGTTGATTGTTTAAAGATAAACTGTTTTTGTTGCTCACACCAGTCCCATGACTGATCCGGAGTTTATTGTTCCCTTCCTAAACTCTGGGTGCCCACTATTTTCCACACGGGCAGTCTAGAGTTGGGTTTTTCAGATATTCAGGTTTAGTAGATTATCTGGAGCTAGTTCAGTTCTTGGAGTTCATGGACTGACGTTGCTTATCTTGGAGCATTCTATTGGAGATATTCTATCCACTGCTGGTGTTATCTATTTTCTTTTCCGCTGCTATTTGTTGTATCATATCTCTGATGTATATAGATATTCATTGTATCATCATTGTATCTGGATATTGTATCAGATGTTGTATATCTATATTCTTTTCATTCCGCTGTGTTATTTACTTAATGTTGTTATAAGCTCCGGAGAACCAGATTTGGTATTTGAATCTACGGCATTTTGAGTACAAGTGGAGTACGGGTGCTGATTTTCGAAGGCCAACTTTTGGGTCTTTACACTAATGGCTTCTTCTCTTCTCTTTTCCTTACTAACTTTTTGTAACGACCCGTAAATTTCAGTGGTTTTATTTATTTAATTAATCAAATTTTTGTGAAATTTTAAACGATAAAATTTTGAAATATAAATTTGATATTTGGAATGCGTCTAATTAAAGATAGCAACTGGTAAATTTTCGTCCGAAAATATGAAAATTTATTTCGCGCGTAAATTTACTTCAATTTAATCAGTTAAAATTGATGATAATAAAATGTTTTCCAAACCTAAATATTTTTACATAGAAAATTTGTAAATCATCTTCTGAGTGTGACGTCATCTTTCGTTTCGTCAAATTTGGACATCTATTACTCCGTTTATCTTAATTCTGGCTAAATAGCAGCATTTTCGGTACCGATTATCGACTTTTGATCAGATGATCGTACCACCAATATTTGTATACCGTTTTGATCGTCTCGTCGTGCTGATCTCAGCGGTATATTTATTTCTTTATTTTGAGGTTCGGTACGCGACGGAAATAATAAAACGGTTCGTTGTAACGGTACCAAAATTTTTTGACTTTACTCCTTCCTTCAGTTCAAATTTCTAGTGTACTCCTACATTAAAGCCTCTGAACAATTCAACCTATTTCTATTCCTACCCTACCGTTTCTCCTCAAATAAATTAAATATATTACTAAAAGTACAAGTTCAAATATATATGAGCTGGCTTTACATTTTCTCAGATCTAAAGATTCATCTTCCTCCAATTCCATCTTTCTCTTCTCGTTCAAACCTGGCAACCCACTCACGAGACCAACCGGATCACGCATCCCTTCACACTCTTTCCTCTGTTCATCTTATTATTTTGTTTAGAAAAAAATATAAATATGTTCGTCCCTTACCTTTTTCGATTTCTTCCTCAAGCCAGCTTATATTATATATACATGAACTATTCACCTTCTTTATTTATTTCTGAGAAAGGCTTTCATCGATTCGTGTCCTCCCACCGAAGCCTTCGCCTACTGCAGTACCACAAGCAACCTCCCTGCGCCTCTGACTTGCCTTCCCCTCTCAACGAGCTGCCTAACCCCATCAGCCTAAACGCCTACCCTTCCATACCGAGCCTATCTAACAGATCTGCCACCTCACCACACGTGGCCTTGAACCCAAAACCCACTGACCCACAACTCCTCCTCCCACCGCCACCTGTAACAATCGCGACCATCCTCCTCTCCCCTGAACTGATCGAACAGCCATGCATGATCTCAGCCCCACTCTGCCTCCACCCTCTTTTGGCCAAACTCCACCGCTTCCATCTCTCTTCCTTACCCTCAACAGCCGGCTTCCCTTGCTCTCAGCCACGCCAAAGCTCCTCCGCGCGGCCACTACCCTCAAACCATCACCCCACTTGAGCAGTGCCCAAAATCCGACCACCGAAAGCAAACCCGAGTCTTCCTCTCCGAGCCCATCACCACCCAACACCTCCTCCCCTCAAGCAGTTTCCTCCTATAAAACGCAACCCTTGCTCCACCTCAGATCCTACACCAGACCCGCATGCTAGCCATCCTTCAACCGAAGTAGCCATCTGAAGCCGACCATCTTCACATCTCGGTCACAGCGTGACCACCCTGTCTTCTCTTTTGTTATTTTGCATATAAAAAGGTCGGTTTATATATACATTCGATTCTCACATTATACATATCATATTATATATGTGCAATGTTTGAAGAATTTTTTTATAATATGTTTAGGGTAATTATATTATGGGTTTAAATTATTTTACTGTGAACGTTTAATGACTTACATATTAGTTCAATTCCAATTTACGTTTAAAGTATTTATAGAATATGTTAAATAATAATTTAAGTTATATATATATATATAAGTTATCTTGTATGTATATAATATGTTTAAACAAGTTTATATATGTTTGTTTATATAAGTCATAGTATATGGTACAGTATACGTTAGTTTTATAAAGTAAAGTTATAAAGTACAACTTGTATATTGTTATAAAAGTAAGGTATGTATTGCTTTATAAAAGAAATTATATCTATATTTGAAGTATAATGTTTGTATATGTCTATTTGTTTATATATGCGTATGACCGTTTACAATATTGTAACATGTTAGTATTGGTATTTTAATAGCAGATATTTTTAAATATATAATATAAGTCGACATGATTTGGGTAAATACTTTGTATAAGAAAGTGAAATGTATATGTACGGTATATATTAGCCTAGCTATTTTTGTTCATACTTATATAGGACTGTATACTAGATCTGGGAGGAAGTATCATGTGTCGAGTATTATTTTAGTTACCTTTCAGCTTATGTATGTTGTATATGTAATACATAATGTTAGTATATTTAAGTTTTATAATCGGCTACTTTATGAATACAAGTTGCACATTTTGGTTAATAACATATTTTATGTTGGTTTATAAATTATATATATATAATTATAGATTTAATATGTTAGTTTATATGTTATCAGTGTATATATATAGTAGTTATTTTGTTTGTTGATTTACGTTATTCGATGTGAATCTATATAGTTCTCTATAAGTTATGAACTATGTATGCCAGTTTATTTATTAGTTGAGTAAGTGGTATAGTATGTAAATTATATAAGTTTAAATTTCTGTCTAAGTTATATATATTATAATAAATTGTTTATATTGGTTTTATAACAAATATTGGTATTTGGACTTTTCTTTAGTAATATATATATATATATGTATATATTATTTTAAAATATGAGTTTAAAACTTATATTAACTATTAGAGATATATGGATATAATATTTATTTTTGTTTTGGTTTATGTTAAATCAAATTTTGATTTCTTTCCATCGATTCCTGTTATCAGATCTATTCATCGAATTCGTGCCAATGTAGCTTTGCTTTGGAAGTCGTGCTTGCATTTCATAACTCAATTCCTTTGTCTATCCTCTGGCCTCGAAAGGTGAGCAATCACTCTGATTAACGTTCTTGTATTTATTAAAATTTGATTTCAATTGAAACGTCAATTGAAATATGCTGCTGATAGTTATTCACATTGTTATATATATGTCATTATCTGTATCTGTTCACCTGTGACATCTGGCACCATTATCTGTTATTTATACTGATATTATATGCCTGTTACTGTTGTTATATTATTATCATATCTGTTATCACTCTGCAAGTTCCCTGTTAGTATAGAATCACTATGGGTTGAAATGATACATACCCGAACGATCTGTAGAATATGAGAAAATCGTTATGGGTTGAAATGATAAACCCAAGCGATTTTCATTGAATTGAATTTGGGATTTGCGGGTTGAAAAGATATATACCCGTATATATATTTTAAATTGCGGATTGAAATGATAAATATCCGTATCACTTGACCATAGGATAGGAAATTATATACAGGCACCGTTGGTCTATATATATAAATGTTTTGAAATGATTTCTATGGGTTTGGAAAGAAATATATGGTTTTGATAAATATTGATTTTAAAGATTCATTAAAGTTGATTTAATAAAGTTGATAAATAATATGTTTAAGTATTTATTTAATATCTATATTTTTTGAAATATAGAATTTATAATGATTTGAAATTTATTGAAATTTTATATTTATTTAAGAATTATATTTAAATAAGTTTGATTTGAAATGTATTGAATTTGAAATTTAAAGAAATGATTTACAACTTGAAAGTTTAAAGGTAACTTAAATGGATATTTCAAACGTATAAATATTTAAATGAGATATTTGGTTTATTTAAATTGTAAATTTAAATTGTGTTCAAATGTTATGAAAATGTTAAGTTAATATTTCAAACTAAATAATTGTAAAGTGAATTTGATATGTATATAAATTTACCGAATTTAGTTTTGAAATGTTGAATATTTAAAGCTTTGAAATATATTAAAATTGAAATGGCCTATTTTATGGTTCAGATATGTATTTGAAATCAATAATTTGAAATAGTTTATTTAGAAGCTGAATCGAGTTGAAACTGATGATTTGAGATTTGATTAAATTAAATTTTTGGAATTCGAGTTAATTTGAATCGATTTGTGAAATTTGAGGAAACTAATTTATTTTATAACAAAATTTTATTATCTAAACTGTTTAAAAGGAAAGTGTTATGATTGCCAAAATACTGTGATTTCCAGACTATGATTTCGAAAGCATTATAACTTTGGAAAGTAATATGATTTTGAAATGGATATATTTGAGGTGAAATGATATCGTATTAAATTGGGTTTTGAGATGATCATTATATTTTGGTTTTGAAGTATAAACTATTCTGAAATGACCACGGTGTTATAATAATGATTGGTTGGCAAAGAGACCGGGATCGGATATGGACATACTCTCTGTCGATACCGAAAACCACTTTGACAACCGTGTACGCGGTGGAGATTCCAGAATGAAGTAGGATGGTGGCGACGTTCTTAAGGTATGTTGCGTGGACCCAACTCCCGTGAGTTGGCATAAGGTGGCTAAAATAGGAGCGATCTCGGACCAGTGAGGTAGCACCTCTTCTTGGACACATTTCTTCGATATTATACTCTTATTTGTGATTTGACTAGATGGCCATCCTACGATTTGGGAATGTTGTTCGAGGTGGACGATAGTGGCTGCTATGCGCTCCATCAGTCCGTGTGCGTAATTGGTATATCTACCCTGGCATTGCCTAGTTGTGCCATGTCACCTACCATATCGAGCTTTACTACGATTATGATTTTAAGATCCGACCGCGTTAAGGTTCTCCATCCCCTTAACGCTATTTTCCGATATGATTATACTTTACTTATTTAGACACTATTATAATAGCGAATATCACTACATAGTAAATAGTTTAACGGACCCTTAGAGGATGGTTATCCCAAACATCCTTTAAGTTACTTGTATTTCAGTTGATATTTCACTTGAGTTGGATTTATTTATATAAGAATGTTAATCCTGACTCGAGTGTTTTGGTTTTTCTTTACGCTCGGGTCAGACTGAGTGATACAGCATTTGAGACTCACCTTTGGAGTTGGAGCTTCGCTTAGAGATCCAGCTATCTATCGATCCTGCTTTTAGTTATTCAGTTGATTCCAGTGACGTATTCCGATCCTGTATTTGATTATTGTATTGAGACATCTATTGTATTCGAGACTTCTGTTGTATTTTGTTTGACTCTGTTATATATATATAGTAGCTTCATGAACTACTATCCTTTTGTTTCCGCTGCATTATTGTTATATTACTCTGTGTTTGTGATCTGTAATTATTTCATTTACTGTATACGCTGAGTTTTGCCAAATTTTATTTACAACGCGGTATTTTGAGCAATTCAACTCCGGCATGAGTGTCTACCTATACACTTATAATGGATGCGAATGGTCCAAAATACTGGGTCGTTACACTTTTCTTAAAACCATATCAAACAAAGTCAAAATGCACCAAACTTTGCCAAAGACCTTAGAATACCATTAAAACATGGTTTAATATCTAAGAAGTGAAGAAATGATGGAGGAAGGGGTGTAATAGGGGGAGGCCGAACCTATGGAAGGAAGGAAGCAAGTTGGAAAGCTTCGGAGCGAGAAAAAGAGAAGGAAGTGCTTCCAGAATCAAAAGGAAAGTCTACGAAATAGATTTGGTGAAGTTAAGATGATTTAGTGAAGTGGTGGATTAAATGAATGTTGGTAGGAAGTTAAACGATTTGGTTAAAGGTGAGTACTCATATTTAAAGTTACTAATTTCTAAAAATATTTCAAGTTAATAACATGAAAAGTTTGATATATGTTGGATGATTAAATGTTTGATAACTTGGATGTGAAATTGGATGATTATACGATTATTTATGTGGATGATAACTTGTTTGATAAATGATAAGAGAAATGGTTAGTAAGCATAATTAATTAAATGAGAATTAAATCCATATAAATGTGTGTATGGAAGTTATTTAGCCTCTTAACGATTTTAAATAATCTAAAAAGATTGAAAATGATATTATAATAATATGATATTATAACATGAAATAAATTGGAAAATGAATTTGAAATATAAAAATATTGTTTAAAATGAGTTTAAAATGATTTAGAAATGTTTTATAGACATTTAAAAGTGTTTCCAAGAAGTTTGAAAAGTAATTGAAAAACAAGTCAAAACTAGGCGCATCGCGTAACGGTAGTTCGCGATTTCGCGCCATAAAAGTTAAATGAGTGTACAAAGTGGAATATAGCTCGGAATTCTTCGAGATAAGAATTTTCCAGTCTATTATATCCATAGTTTTCCAAGGAAGAAAGAAAATCAAGATTTCACCAAGTAGAGTTTGAAATATATTCAAAACAATTTTCTTAAAACATCGCGGTTTTGCAGTTCGGAATCCAAAAAGGGATTTCTTTATAAATGATATTTTTAAATGATTAAAAATATGAAATAAATGTGATAAATCTATTAAAATGGTTTAAAAGAGATTTGGAATGGAAAATATGAATTTTCAAATATTAAAAGGTTGTTTAAATCAAATAAGCTTATATAGCACTTTCCGTAGCACTTTTATGCTGCGAATTCTATAACCTTTTGAATATGAGTTTAAACTTAACAATTCTTTTCTAAAACTTTTGTGAATGATTTTAAAGGAATAATTAAGTAATGTAAAGATGATTTGAAAGTTTTAATAAGAGTTTGAATAAATGGTTAAGAGGAATTGTTTATACCACGTAAACAAAAAAGTGAAGAATATTGAATGTAATAACAAACTGAGTATGCAGAAATGACTAGTACATTTTTCCCGTTTATGAGATATAAACGGTAAAACAAGGTGTGTAACTAAGGTTAGGAATGGAGGAACCAATGCCCTGAACTTACCTGGCCTTCATTTTATCTTTTAGACGAAGGGTGGAACAGATCGAAAGGAAAGCCCGGATGCTCTAAAAGATCATATTTAAGTTTTTCCAAGATAAAAGAAAAGAAACAAATTCTTTGAATTTATTATAAATGGTCTATATATATAATATTTATAAAATTGATATTTTATAAATAAAAGTATTGGAATTATAAAAGTGTTTTATAAATATTAGAAATGGGATTGAAATCAAATTTATATATGGATTTGCAATTGAAATTTAGAAAAGAATTTATAACGGATTTTATAAATAATAAGATTTGAAAGGAATGAAATTGTAAATAAGAGATTTATAAGTAATTAACTTATAATTGGATTTTTACTTATAAATGAGATATAAATGGAATTTGTTAGTAAAGAAATTTTGTATACGGAAGTTTATAAAATATAAATGGAAATTATAAACACTGTTTTGTAAATCCAAAATTAATTAAAATTGATAAGTTAAATATGAAAGTTTATTAAAGGAATTATATTCGCTATTTTGGACAGTGAATAATCCTTTAAATTAAATATTTAGAAGTAATGAATTTGGCAAAGGAATTATATTCGCGATTTTGGACAGTGAATAATCCTTTAAATTAAATGGATGTTTTGGAAAGTGATATTATAAAAAGGGAATATTTTCCCTAAGTTAAAAGTTAAGAGAGAAATCTTCGATTAAGATTTAATGAATGATTTGATCTTTCTAAGTAAAAGAGAAAATGATTGGAATTATTCCAAGATCTAAAGAAGTTTAAATAAACCAAATGATTTGATAATGAGGCTTAATGATTCCATATACTCTTGAAAAGAAAATGGAATAAATTGAAAAGAATATATCTAAGAAAGATATTTGATTTAGATAAAAGATGAAGTAATTGATTGATGATTGATATCCACATATGAACTTAACATCTTTTAAATTGATAATTGGCTTCAAAGGAACCGGGGTCGGATTTGGGTGATCCCTATCCGAAAACCACTTCGAACCAATGTATACGTTCGAAAGTGAAGACATGTTGAATATGATGATTATTGAAGACCGTAGATCTTCATAGCATGAGGGTTCTTGTTGACATGCTCTGGGTTGTTTCCATTATAGAGTTATTTGCAGCAGTGGTCTCCTCATTGTGGAGATTTTTTGGATTACAAGGGCTTCTCGCGTAGTAATGGCCGAGGAAAGTGCATTCGGTTTCGTTCAGTCCCAGAACGTACTTGTATGGAAGAATGTCTGACATTGCATTTCTGAGACACAACGTTTGACTTTTACAAATGTACATCTGCTTGGTGGCGGAGAAGGCAACTTCTCTTAGCTTAACACCCTTCTCTGAGACATACGAGCTCAGAGGTTGTATGCTTATGGGACTCAAATAGTGATCAAAGGAATGGAAGTGTGGCATTCAAAGTGGAACCTGTTATGATCAAAGCGTGTTTTGTATGAAAAGCGTGGCTTTGAAGAAATTGTGCATAGCCTCACTAGCCTCACATCCCGGAAGATGATATGGGATGTGGTCTGATAGACATAAATTCGGAATAAGTGAGTATTTATGGTGGTGTCCAATACGTTGGGCCCTTTGGGAGATACGTCCCTCTAGGCATTTATTGCCCTATTTTGATAAAGTGGTTAGCTTGAGAAAAGCAGGGAACTACCGGTTATCAGTGGTAGTATATCAAGTATAATTCCAAGTAACTAGTTTGAGAAAAGCGATTAAGGCACCATGGGAACTATGTCTGTTATGCGTGGATCGGAGAAAAGGTCACTAGTTCCCTATCATGTTGGAAATCCAATCCCAATACAAGATTTATGGTTTTGATTATATTCCCAAAATAGCCGTAATGACTTGCAAACATTTCAGCTACCCCTTTTGGTATCATATATTCCGTTCGGTTTATTCCGTTGACCTAGTCTAGATATTGATACCTTATGTGAATAAGTTTATTTGAAAAGTGTTTTCAAAGGAATGTCATTAAAGATAATATCAAATTATTTTGGTAATAAAAGTGTTTTGGTTATCATAAGGTAAAAACCCATCCGTGTTTATGTGTAGGCGTGGTCTTATGAGATACCCTTCTTTTCAAAGGTTTTGATAACATAGTCATTTTAAACTTCGAGTATCTCACGCTGGTTTATCAAGCCTGATCCGAGTATTTTTAATACTCGGGTCATATTCGAGTAGTTTCAAGTTGAGTTGAAGACAGTTGGAGTTTCCAGATGAGAGCTGGAGACCTTCATCATCGTATGGACGTAATATATTATCCACTGTGCTTTGTTTGTTTTAGTATGATGTTTTTAGCATTTGTAAGGACAAAAGTTTATAACTGTCCAGGCTGAATCTAGGTTAGACTCTGATATCGTGTTTTAAAAGTTTCCGCTATAAAGATTATAATTGAAGTAATATATGTTATTCCATTCGTGTGAGATTCTGTTCTGTCTTATTTTCTTTCTACCCTTAATGATCCATCTTTTTTTGAAATTTAAGGTTGACATGTGTGGTTTATTGTCGATTCAAAGGGTACGGAAAAACGGGCCATTACATTTGCTATCAGAGCTGGAGGTTAAGCGAGAACTTTGGCTTTGGTGGGGTAAAGACTCATCAGAGATAGGGTTAGTAATACCCTAGGATGAGTGACTCATTAGAAATAGGGTTAGTAACACCCTAGAATGAGTTTGAGTGTATTATATATGAGTGCGTATTTGTTAGTGACTAATAAATTTTTTTGTGTTGATTTATCTGTTGAGTGATTTATGGATTCTGTTCGATGCGCCTGATCACCGTTATCGATGAGGATTCCTAAACATTTAAACAAGGCGAACCGACACACTGATTTTGAAAAAATTGGTAAATGAAATAATTTTACCTAGGATTGTATTTTGAAAAATTGTATAGTTAGAAATCAGGATTAGTGAAATTTAAATATGAACATCTTGTGATTAGAATTTCATAGTTTGACTGTAAGATGTTTCATAAAGGTAATCGATAAGTAAGAAATCTGATAAGGTAATTAAGATCTTTAATACTTATTTCAAAATAATAAATTAAGAAATTATAATGTTAAGTTACTATCATAAATTGATCAATTGTTTGATTTAAAAGTTTAAGTACGGATACCTTGTGAATTAAGTTTCACGATTTGACTATAAGGTGTTTGATAATAAGATTTGTTTAAGGAATGTATATATAAGATACAAATGTATATAAATGATTGTGTAAAGTGATAAATATAAAAGGAATGAGAATTTAAATTCAAGTAAAAGAATTGTGGTAATTTAAATGAAGTTAATTAATATAAGATAAAATGAATTTATAAAATAGGTTTTATAAAGTAATCTCTAAAGGATTTTGAAAATGGTATTATTTCAAATAAAAAGAGGTATTTTATGATAACTAATTCGATTGGCTCGAAAATAAACTAAAAATGGGCATGAGATGTGTTCGGATGGTAAGCACTTCTCTTAAGTATTACTCTTCTTGTTAAGGGATATATGATACTATTGGTAGTACCAAATTCCTTGGCATTGTTTTGCAGTTAATCGATCTATGTAATTTTCTTAAGTTATAAAGATAATGTGAATCATTAACTGATAAATTGATTGGTAATCTTTATAAAAGTGTTTAAACCAAAGAAAATTTGGAATCGCTAATTGATAAGATAAAGCGGAATTTTCGACGATTTTGGACAGTTGAAAATTTCTGAATCATACCTAACTCAGAGGTAAGAAATTTATGAAAACTTTTGGTAAAAGATTGTGAAATACTTTGAGTAAATGAAATAAGATAAGGGTGATTTATAAATCTGATTTATAAAGAAAAGGAGATTTAAGAGTTAAAGAGTTTGAGGATTTAAATACGGGTGGTTTTAAAATTTGTTCTTCAAAGCTAGAAAATTAATAATAGTATTAAATAAGAAATAATTTTTATAACTGATGAATTTGAGATAATAGTAAATTACAAAAAAGTTTGAATTTGTTAGGCAGACGGATTTAAGTAAAACCAATTTGAAATTTGGGATTTGTATATACTCTTAGGATGTAAAGGTATATCATACGAATATAGATTTAAGCCATGAACTATCTATACACTTAAGTAGAATAATGACTCCTTAAAAGGGTAATTATAACCTGGAAAATGTTTTATTAATGAATTCCAGCATTAATTAAGAATTTGGACTTAAGTCTTTAAAAGTGATTGATTTGCATAAGTTATAGGATGAAGTAAACTTAAGTGATAGTTTTACGAAATGATTCATAAATAATATCAGTGTTAATGAAAATATACTGAGTTAAAAGATTGTGGGAAAACTTTTTTATAAAGATAAATTATCTTTTGAATAAAAAAAATGGTTCCTTTAGAATATTTTCCTTTAATAGAAATATTTGAAAATAAATAATTAAAGGGATTATACAAAGAAGCACATTTATAAAGTGTTTAAGCTTAAGATAAAAGTTTATGGAAAGTTTTTGAAAGTTAATAAATACATATATTATATGTAGATCATTTCATCGCACAAATTTTGATCTAAGATTTGAGTTCAGAACTTTGAGGTGTTTTCACTGGTCCGAAAAGAATTTATCACTCGATTCTTGACGACGAACATTGATAAGGATTTATGGTAAGATACTTTAGTTATCTATCATAGTTGAGAACTATGCAAGAAAAGCAAAGGTTCTGATCTAGAAGCCTGATCAGAGTTCGCACTAGAGGATCGGAGGATCGATACTAGTTCGGAAGTAAAGTTGTGTATTCGAATAGGAGGTCGAATAAGATATTTTATGTGGATGATCTGTGTATATTATATGGAATTAAGTTTAAAGATAAATGTTTTGGGCAAACTTTTATTTTGGGTAATTTCGAGGATGAAATTCTTTTAAGTATGGGAGAATGTAACGATCCAGAATTTGACCACTTTAAAATATACTATTTAAAGTGATTTTAAATATAAAATAGGTAAGGTTATATAATTCAAAAAAAATAGATAGGATTTGGAAAGAGAAGTATACACAAAAATAGTAACATTTGTTTATATCGACAAAAGTGACAAAATGCTGATTTCAAAAAAATAAGTTTCAATGGTTAAATAAATTATTTTAATTAATTTATAAGTCTTTATATTTTTAAATAGCAATATACAAATTTATTTTTAAATTTTGTTTACATAAATAAATAGTTTAACTAAAACGTCAAAATGTGAACGTAAAACATTTTGTCGAAATCAATGTTTTGTCGATTAAAAGTTGTCGCAACATTGTTGGACCTTTATTTTCTTATATAGGAACATATATTCAAATAGTATAAGTATTAATTAATTCATTAATCAAGTTTACTTTTACTAAACATACTTAGAAAATTCTAGAATATAATTAAGAAAAAGTAAGCACAAAAAGACAAATATGTCATTTCAAAGCAAAAGTTAAACATCAAATCAAACCAAACATAATTATTACATTCTTTACTTAATTCTTAAGTGAAAATGACATAAATTATGATTTGAAATGGTGACGATAAGTGTTGAAAAAAATGAGATTACTTTATAAGTAAATAAGGGTATTTTGGTCTTTTTACAAAATATTATTTTAATCCAAAACTTTTTCTATAAATAAGCATCCACTTTCTCACTTTTTTACACTTCTTCTTCTTCCTTTTTCAAGCTTTTCTCCACTTCTCTAATGGCTTCTTCTCTTCTCTTTTCCTTACTAACTTTTCTTAAAACCATATCAAACAAAGTCAAAATCCACCAAACTTTGCCAAAGACCTTAGAATACCATTAAAACATGGTTTAATATCTAAGAAGTGAAGAAATGATGGAGGCAGGGGTGTAATAGAGGGAGGCCGAACCTATGGAAGGAAGGAAGCAAGTTGGAAAGCTTCGGAGCAAGAAAAAGAGAAGGAAGTGCTTCTAGAATCAAAAGGAAAGTCTACGAAATAGATTTGGTGAAGTTAAGATGATTTAGTAAAGTGTTGGATTAAATGAATGTTGGTAGGAAGTTAAACGATTTGGTTAAAGGTGAGTACTCATATTTAAAGTTACTAATTTCTAAAAATATTTCTAGTTAATAACATGAAAAGTTTGATATATGTTGGATGATTAAATGTTTGATAACTTGGATGTGAAATTGGATGATTATACGATTATTTATGTGGAAGATAACTTGTTTGATAAATGATAAGAGAAATGGTTAGTAAGCATAATTAATTAAATGAGAATTAAATCAATATAAATATGTGTATGGAATTATTTAGCCTCTTAACAATTTTAAATAATCTAAAAAGATTGAAAATGATATTATAATAATATGAAATGAAATGGAAAATGAATTTGAAATATAAAAATATTTTTTTAAATGAGTTTAAAATGATTTAGAAATGTTTTATTAACATTTAAAAGTGTTTTCAAGAAGTTTGAAAAGAAATTGAAAAACAAGTCAAAACTAGGCGTATCGCGTAACGGTAGTTTGCGATTTCGCGTCATAAAATTTAAATGAGTGTACAAAGTGGAATATAGCTCGGAATTCTTCGAGATAAGAATTTTCCGGTCTATTATATCATAGTTTCCCAAGGAAGAAAGAAAATCAAGATTTCACCCAGTAGAGTTTGAAATATGTTCAAACAATTTTCTAAAAACATCGCGGTTTTGCAGTTCGGAATCCAAAAAGAGATTTCTTTATAAATGATATTTTTAAATGATTAAAAATATGAAATAAATGTGTTAAATCTATTAAAATGGTTTAAAAGAGATTTGGAATGGAAAGTATGAATTTTCAAATATTAAAAGTTTGTTTAAATCAAATAAGCTTATATAGCACTTTTATACTTCGAATTCTATAACCTTTTGAATATGAGTTTAAACTTAACAATTCTTTCCTAAATCTTTTGTGAATGATTTTAAAGGAATAATTAAGTAATGTAAAGATGATTTGGAAGTTTTAATAAGAGTTTGAATAAATGGTTAAGATGAATTATTTATATTACTTAAACAAAAAAGTGAAGAATATTGAATGTAATAACAAACTGAGTATGCGGAAATGACTAGTACATTTGTCCCGCTTGTGAGATCTAAACGGTAAAACAAGGTGTGTAATTAAGGTTAGGAATGGAGCAACCAATGCCCTGAACTTACCTAGCCTTTATTTTATCTTTTAGACGAGGGGTGGAACAGATCGAAAGGAAAGCCCGGATGCTCTAAAAGATCGTATTTAAGTTTTTCCGAGATAAAAGAAAAGAAACAAATTCTTTGAATTTATTATAAATGGTATATATATATAAGATTTATAAAATTGATATTTTATAAATAAAAGTAATGGAATTATAAAAGTGTTTTATAAATATTAGAAATGGGATTGAAATTAAATTTATATACGGATTTGCAATTGAAATTTAGAAAAGAATTTATAATGGATAAATAATAAGATTTGAAAGGAATGAATTTGTAAATAAGAGATTTATAAGTAATTAACTTATAATTGGATTTTGACTTATAAATGAGATATAAATGGAATTTGTTAGTAAAGAAATTTTGTATACGGAAGTTCATAAAATATAAATGAAATTTATAAACACTGTTTTGTAAATCTGAAGTCAATTTAAATTGATAATTTAAATATGAAAGTTTATTAAAGGAATTATATTCGTGATTTTGGACAGTGAATAATCCTTTAAATTAAATATTTAGAAGTTATGAATTTGGCAAAGGAACTATATTCGCGATTTTGGACAGTGAATAATCCTTTAAATTAAATGGATGTTTTGGAAAGTGATATTATAAAAAGGGAATATTTTCCCTAAGTTAAAATTTAAGAGAGAAATCTTCGATTAAGATTTAATGAATGATTTGGAAAAGATTTCCTAAGTAAAAGAGAAAATGATTGGAATTATTCCAAGATCTTAAGAAGTTTAAATAAACCAAATGATTTGATAAATGAGGCTTAATGATTCCATACTCTTAAAAAGAAAATGGAATAAATTAAAAAGAATATATCTAAGAAAGATATTTGATTTAGATAAAAGATGAAGTAATTAATTGATGACTGATATCCACATATAAACTTAACATCTTTTAAATCGATAATTGGCTTCGAAGGAACCGGGGTCGGATTTGGGTGATCCCTATCCGAAAACCACTTCGAACTAATGTATACGTTCCACAGTGAAGACATGTTGAAGTTGATGATTATTGAAGACCGTGGATCTTCATAGCGTGAGGACTGCTTGTTGACATGCTCTGGGTCGCTCCCATTATAGAGTTATTTATAGCAGTGGTCTCCTCGTTGTGGAGATTTTTTGGATTACAAGGGCTTCTCGCCTAGTAATGGCCGAGGAAAGTGCCTTCGGTTTCGTTCAGTCCCAGAACGAACTTGTATGCAAGAATGTCTGACATTGCATTTTTGAGACACAACGTTTGACTTTTACAAATGTACATCTGCTTGGTGGCGGAGAAGGCAACTTCTCTTAGCTTAACACCCTTCTCTGAGACATACAAGCTCAGAGGTTGTATGCTTATGGGAGTCAAATAGTGATCAAAGGAATGGCAGTGTGGCATTCAAAGTGGAACATGTTATGATCAAAGCGTGGTTTTGTATGAAAAGCGTGGCTTTGTATGAATTGAGCGTAGCCTCACATCCCGGAAGATGATATGGGATACTATGTGGTCTGATAGACATAAATTCAGAATAAGTGAGTATTTATGTTGGTGTCCAATACGTTCGGCCCTTTAGGAGATACATCCCTCAAGGCATTTATTGCCCCATTTTGATAAAGTGGTTAGCTTGAGAAAAGCAGGGAACTACCGGTTATCAGTGGTAGTATAGCAAGTATAGTTCCAAGTGACTAGTTTGAGAAAAGAGATTAAGGCACCGTGGGAACTATGTTTGTTATGCGTAGATCGGAGAAAAGGTCACTAGTTCCCTATCATGTTGGAAATCCAATCCCAATACGAGATTTACGGTTTTGATTGTATTTCCAAAATAGCTGTAATGGCTTGGAAACATTTCAACTATATCATATATTCCGTTCGGTATATTCCGTTGACCTAGTCCGGATATATTACCTTAGACTTAGTCCAGACATTGATACCTTATTTGAATAAGTTTATTTGAAAAGTGTTTTCAAAAGAATGTCATTAAAGATAATATCAAATTATTTTGGTAATAAAAGTATTTTGGTTATCATAAGGTAAAAACCCGTCCGTGTTTATCTGTAGGCGTGGTCTTATAAGATACCCTTCTTTTCAAAGGTTTTGATAACATAGTCATTTTAAACTTCGAGTATCTCACGCTGGTTTATCAAGCTTGATCCGGGTATTTTTAATACCCGGGTCAGATCTGAGTAGTTTCAGATTGAGTTGAAGATAGTTGGAGTTTGCAGAGGAGAGCTGGAGATCTTCATCATCGTATGGACGTATTCTATTATCCGCTGTGCTTTGTTTGTTTTATTATGATGTTTTCAGCATTTGTAAGGACAGAAGTTTATAACTGTCCTGGCTGAATCTAGGTTAGACTCTGATATTGTATTTTAAAATTTTCCATTTTAAAGATTATTATTGAAATAATATATGTTATTCCATTCGTGTGAGATTTTGTTCTGTCTTATTTTCTTTCTACCCTTAATGATCCATCTTTTCGTGTAATTTAAGTTGGACATGTGTGGTTTATTATCGATTCAAAGGGTACGGAAAAATGGGTCATTATAGTGAATCTTTATTCACTCTTTCCAATATACTTACTCACATAATCAAATAGAATCAATTCTTCTGCATATTATATTTTTTACTTCCGTTTTATATTCTATGAGTTTATTATAAACATACATATGTATCAAAGACATGTTCATATTTGTAATAACTCAGCGGTGAATATGATGAAGTATATGGAACAATTTCGGTATTAATAGACTTACAATTGCATACACCTATATGTATTAATCCTAAGAGTTCATTAACTCTTATGATGCTCCCACTAAATGGGTACACAGCCCTTGATTGTTTGAGAATAATTAACCAGTACCATATGATTCATAATCATATAATAAAAATAATTTGTCAAAACTATGGCTTAGTTTATAATTCCAAAATAATTGTAAATAATTTTACATACTTATGTCACCTTTCTTGTGAAAACAAATACCATATTACAGTTTTATTTCATAATGAATATTCATATATTCACATTGAAATATAACTATGTTATTTTTCAGTCGATACTGAAAAATAGTCATTATTTTATAAACAATGTTCGGTATGTTTTATGAAAACAATTTTCGTAATTTGATGCAATCAATAAGTGTTACATGGCATGCTCCCACTATTTCCTCCATTACTATAATAACGTACTAAATTCGTAGGTCCATCATTCACTTAATAAAGATTATTTATTACATATACTGCAACTAGTTTACAGCGAAGAGTTCTTTGATCGATATCTTGAACTCAAAGGAATAAGTCTCATAGAAATTTGTTTTCCATATGAGAATACATTTTGGAATAGAAATCATATTTCTTATTCCAATATTAAGTATCAATTATTATTTACAATTCTCATTTTCGATGTTTCTTTATAAAGAAAAAGTGACCAATCACTCTCTTCATCCCAACTATACCTTTAATCACATCTAATCTTATACATTCGTTTTATTTCTAAATGGTCAAACCATTCAAAAGGAAAACCCTTGTTGCGATATCATAACAAACTCTTTACAAAGATGCATTTGATCATCCTTAACATTTAAGGACATCAAATATGATGCACCTTACATAAATTGATCAAATTGACATTTCAGTGATCAAATTCTCAAATCATTCTTGTAGTTTTGGTCTAGTGTTGTGGTTAACTCAATACGATCCTTTTGTAATCAATCAAATTGAACACTCGATCTCACAATATTGTTTATTGGCTTATTTCAAATGAACTAACTTCATCGAAGTATCGTACATTACAAACTGTGACCATTTCCCCATATAACCCTTATATGTGGTAATATGTGGATCAAATATCCAGAGTATTTTTCTTTAGAGTTCAAAACTCATATGAAGAAATACATGATTTTAATGAAATAAACGTGCAAGCGACCAAATTACGAATGTATTTAGTAGTTGTAAAATCAGCTGCTTGCATGGGTATTGAAACATTAACATGCAAGAAGCATTTATTAGTAAGCATATGTTACATTTCTATTTGTGAATCTTTAATTCAGTTCAATTGTATATCTTAGTTGATAAATATTTTATCAATCATATTAAATGTAAAAATTTATCAACATAGACTTATGACAATTATAGCATATATTCTTACAATATCAGAAAGGTTAAATATTATAATTTCATTTTTCTAATAAGGCTCCCACTAGTCTTTTGTGTTTCACCAAACTCTAGCGAAACATATAAGTCTTTCGACTTCACTAGTGGATGTTAGGACTTGTCCGTCTTGAAATTCTAAACTTGAGTCCGCTCAACAAGTCACCGCACCGCGAACGATGGATAACTCTTTATCGATTGTGTCATATACAACTCCTAACCCTTTGGTACATCGCTCTAATTCCTCTTCGACCTTAAGTCTACTCAATGAATCGAAACAATATTATTCACTCGTACCTAACATATCGCGAAGGCCCAAGTACAATATATGTACCTTGAGTCTGCTCAACAATACATATAGTTATCTTACCTCATCTATTCAATATATTATAATACTATACATAACATCCCTAGCTTGAGTCTACTCAAGAGTAAGGAGTATGCAAGTAATTTATTAATATGTATGGTAGATGACAACATTATATTAAAGATTCATAATCTTTAATATTTAATATTGAGTGATATCAACTTATGGAATAATATAATTATTATGAATTACTTTCGTGATTCAAGTGTCGAACACATCTGAAATTACGGTATACATACATTTACGTGTGTATTTATTCCTTAAGTTTATTTTGGGTTTCTTGTTATTCCACCTTTTATTATACATTTATATTATATAAGTTTTTATTATTATATAACTTTTGTATTTCATATTACTTATATAGTATTCTTATGTATAATAATATACTAATTAAATCTTATTAGATTAGTTATTAATTAACATTTTATATTATTTTACTATAACATTTATATTGAATATTTACTATATAATATAACCTTTATCGTTTCATATGTATTTTTATTTAATTAATTAACCTTTAATTTATTTAAGAAAGGGGAAGGATTTGCTTGCTTGAAAATTAATTAAGAATTAAAAGGGGAACTTTTAAAAAAAGAATGAGAAAGGTTTCTATTCTTCCCTTAAAACAAATTCCTCTCATTTATTTTCCTCATTCAATTTTCTTTTCCTCCTTCCCTCAACCATGTTTGAAATTTTCTCCCCCGTTTTCTAAGGAATATCAACTCCAAAACAAATCAAAACATCAAATAAAATAAAGGTTACATAGTTCGTCATTCTCTTGCAAAGTTGGATGTCGATTGAAGAATCCAATGAGGGATTTCCAAATGAAAGTGTCACTAATTGGCCAAATCCAAGGTATAAACTAAATTTAATTAATTAAACTTTAATTAATTTATTTAATTAAACAATTTTAATTAAATTATATTAATTTCGAAAATCGTATTATATACATCCATGTATACTTAAACATTTTAAAATACCATAACATATAACAAACATGTACAATACATGTATATAATTTTTCGTTAATTAACTTATTTAATTAATTAATTAATTTTATCAATCTTACTAATATTTAAAATTTCAAAATTAATATCTAATATTTTCAAACCTTTTGAAAATTTTACTATTATTGTAATATATGTATATCTTGCTTTAATTTAACTTTTAAACTTAAAATCCTATATTATAATTTTTAAACAATTATGGAAATTAGCCTAAGGCCGAATTCAAATTTGGGCCATTTCTATTAGGGACAACCTTTGGGCTGTGAGCTTAATGGTCAACCCTAACATGACTAATTTATACCGCATGTGCTGTTGGGCTCCGATACCACTGTTGGAACTAGGCCAACCTACCCTATTGAAACTTTATTAGGCCTATGAAATCTAATTTATCTAGAACATTTCTAAATTTTGCTTAAATTAAATCTCTTATTTTATTTAAATTTACAAACTATAGTTTGAATTTTATTTAATTTACATTCAATTAAATATCATAGTACACATATGCATCATATACATATATGTATGTGTGTGCATATGTAACATGATAATTTGTGTAAGGCATAACATGCCCTATATAAATGTTGGGATATATATCACAACAGACATGCTAGATCATCCTATATGTATTAAATGTCATCCAAATATATTTATGTATGTAAACTTACTATTTATATAAATATTAAAAACTATGTAAATACACACACACATATGTATCCATGTATATATAACTTATATATAAAAATATGAATGATTTATATCTATATATTATACATACATACATACATATTATAAAAAAAATTAAATCATTTTACACATATACATATATATATATGTATGAATTACATTAAAAAAATCATTATTATTATATTTAAATTTAATATATATAAATAAGTATATTTATAATATCTAAATATATATAGGTATATATATAGCACATTGATTATGTATTTAATATATATATAAACAAATATAGATAAAATGCACATCACAAAAAATTATTTATATTTTATTGCACTAATAAAAATAAATATGTGTGTATATATATATTAATTAATTATTAGAAATACAATAAAATAATAATAAAAAATATTTTTGTGCTATATTATTCAAGTTTAAATGAAATCAAGCATGATATTTTAAAGTTGCAAATTTTTTTCCAGGATTTTCTCGACCAAAATAATATTTTTAATTAATTGATTGATTTCGGCCATTTATTAAATTGACTTTAAAAAAATATAAATATGGTTTTTAAATTCTAATTTTTGGTCGAGAGTTTATATAATGATAAAATATATATATATATATATAATTTAAAATTTAATTTTGTAAGAATATTAAATTTATATGATTTATTTTGTTAGTAAATTAATTTAAATAATAGTAAATAAATATTAAAAATTAATTTGCAACCACCAAAAAATTTAGTCTATGTATTTATGCATTTATAAAATATAAGTTCAAGTATTAACATGATATGATGATATAAGTAAATACAAGTCATATATTTAAAATTAGACAGCATATTAATACATATATATTACTAATAAAAAAAATTCAAATAAAAATTAATTAATAAAATTATAATAATTAAAATAAAATTTATTTGGCTATGCATATCAGATCTATACATAAAAATGTATTTTTTTAAATAAATTTAAATATACATATAACCAATCTAATATGCGACAACATTGATGATACAAGTAAACTCTAACTAACAATATATATATATATATACACACACACACGAATAACATAATATTATCCAAGAATCATATAGTATAGTAAATACATACATAATAATAATACCTTAGATCACACCTTGTAATGATGAATTCTCCCTCCTCGTAAATCTTCTCGATTCGGCAGATTGTTAATCCTTGAACCGTAGACCTTTAGCTATCCAGTAGTTGTCACCTTTTGAATTAATTTGAGATGAATTTGTTGAAGCTTCTTTTTGATGAGGTCAGCTGGCAATGATGGAGAAATGGCAACTAAAAATTTCTTTTTGCATTAGGGTTAGGGGTCCTTTTATAGTGGAAGAAATAGAGAGAAGTATAAATCACATCTCATACCATTTCTCATCAAATCTCAACCATCCATCTCTAAACACCTCTTGCCTTTTAAGCCGCCTCCTGCAAGCCCTATTGATGCTGAAATGACATCTTAATATCATGGGCTAGCATCCCATTTAAGCCAAAATAAATATTATTAATTAAATCTAATTTAATTGCTTATCGATATCGCATATCAATCGATATATTTATAACTATTATAAATATATATAATTATATTTATTACTCAAATCATATAAAAAAAATTATAGTTAATATTTCATAAATATTAATTAATTTATAACAATTATAAACTAATTAAATCATTTGGTTTAAAGAGAATTCATTATTCAGGTTGTGTGACTCGTCAAGTGTAAATTCGATCAGCGATTAACATCCAACTATTTGAATGTTAATGTTCACATGTCACTTAGTAGATGGTGTAACATTTTAGCCAAATTTATCGCTTACTTAGTTTTGGTAAAAAAATCCAATGTTATATTATTAAGCGTTACCTGGTTGTGTTATTTATTTTAAACCAATTTTTTTGTCAAAACTATATCACTTTAGACTTATAAAATTTGGTAATGGTCAAAATTCCAATATCATCCATATTCAACTCTATAGGTCAAACACAAAGTCTTTAGTTCAATAATAATAATTATTATTAACCGAAATGCTCTGGCTAGAGACTTTGACTTTGAGTTGATTTGAGTTGACCATGATACTAACCCTATATAACTGAATAGACAAATCCTCTCTTGAATAGTGCTTCACTTCCAATACCTCCACTCGACCCAACTATAGTCACTCAATGGACGCCATGCCATGATTTGACTATAATGAAAGTGAAGCTTTCATATTGAATATCTACAGTATTCTCAAGTCGAGAGAACTGTGTAAATTAGTCACATCGATATTTTCTGTGTAACTTAGTTATGTTAACCAACATAAAACTATCGAGTGAGTCGTTCAATAGTTATCCAATAACTATCCGTACGTAACCTCTAAGTGCCCCCAGCAGTCATGAGTAATACGCCGTCCAACATTTGGAGAGTGTTATGTACTCTAGCCTCAACTGATACATCGATATCTAGTCTCGATGCATCTTTACTAGGAACATTTAAAATGGTATATTTGTTTTCATTATGATAAATTACTCACGTTTACAACACTTTGTAACCACTATAAAAAAATACACGATTTATGGATTTTATATTAAATATACATTAAATTAATTAATTAATATAATACATTATATCAAGTATATAATAGAAAGAAAACATCTTTATTTCGAATAAGATTGGTCAACGAGTTAGATATCTATAACAAGCTAGATAATTATCCCTAGGGCATACACCCAACTCTCTCAGTCTCTCCATCAATACAAAATCAAGTCAAGTCAGATCTGATCATTATTCGATAGATGAAGGTCAACGATTCAAGGACTAGCACCCTACTGATCGGAAAGTGTTTCTAAGGGGAGAAATAATCTTTTCAGGGTGTACTTCAGGGCTTTGGGAGTAAGGTATGATTTTTATAGTTAATAATTATTAGTATAATGTTTTATAATATATGAATATGTATATTATATTATTAGTTAGGTGACAATTTAACATGCAAGCAATGTTAGCGCAAATTAGTTTGGTTATATGCATGTATATATTTATGCTTAAATAACAAAAAAAGTTTTTCATCATATATGTCAAGTCACTATAGCCATATAAAAATAATATAATTTTTATATTTTATTAAATTAATATATATATATTATTTAATTACATATATATAGCTTATTATTAGTTCCATCACTATATCATTGTTAAAATTAGTCATATAATTTTATTTATAATGTATTACAGTGATATAATTTTTGTCAGCAAAAATAATATTTTTAAATATTTTATTATTATTTAATATTATTTAAATTAATTTACTTATTTAATAGATTATACTAATTCGAAATTTTCATGAAAAGTTATTTTTAAATTTTATAAAATTATATTAGCACTAGATAAGATTTCAAGCAATAAACAAAAAACAAAATACAAAAAATTATTTTCCTATTTTTAAAATTTAATTATTTAAAATGACCGTAAATAAATAAATTATTAAAAATAAATTTAAGCCAAAAAAATTGGGGAAAAATTATTCGATCCATAAAATATTGGTTATGATTTTTTGGAAATTTAATATTTCAAAATTAATTTTATTAATATTTATTAATTTTGAATGAATATTTAATTAGGAATGCATTTTAAAATTAAAAATAAAAACAATTTTTTTGTGTTGTACACATGACCTGGAAATAAAAAATATTTTTCTATCTTAAATAATTTTACTAAGTAATATATATATATATATATATATATATATATTTGTATTTTATAAATATATTTGTGTGTGCGTATATATTTAAAAAATTATTTTATTAATATATATATATATACACACACATATATGCATACACATATTGTTAACGGACCGAAAATATAAATATATATTTATATTTAAAATAACTTATATATTTAAATCAATATATTATAACAATATGTGTATATATATAATATTAATATTTTATTTTTGAGATGATGTATACAAACATTTATTTATATATTTTAAATATATTACATTATACATACATATATATAATTATTTAAACTAACTTAACATATATATAATATTTATATAAAATAACAGTTTATATGCATACAAATATTTAGACAACATATACTTGCATATTGGATGAGTTAACGTGTCTGCTGCGATGTAAATCTCAACATCCATATACGGGCATGTTACATCTTGTACAAGTTGATATGATACACGTGCACATACATACACATATATGTGTATATGATACACACGTGCGCGTGCGCACACATATATGTATGTATGTATACACATATCAATATATAAATTAAATAAAACTATATAATTTATTAATTTAAATAAAATAAAAGATTTTATTTAAATAATAATTAGAAATTTTCTAAATGAATTAGACTTCATAGGCCCAATACAGATCCAACAAGGGAATTTTTTTTGAAATTCATGCGTAACTTCTGCTGCGGGCTAGTCCAGTTCCAACAAGCACTCCCGTTACTTGTCCAAGTAAGGTAAGACATACCTGTAGGGGATGTAAGCGCTAAAGATTTCTTCGAAGAATAAGTCTCCATACTTGTCACCGACAACCCCATCGTCATGAGGCATTCTTGTCCGAATCACGTGCATCTACTAACATAGGATGGCCATTTCTTCATAAAGGCAAGATTCCACCTGTTGCAGATGACGATGACTCCTTACGGAGGAGAGGCTTCATAGCCCCATACTTGGCATTGTGGAGCTATGGCGATAATATATAAAAGGAGAATGGAAACGCCTAACTGAAGTAGGAGATCTGCTCCTAACAACCAATAGGGATCTAGGTGGATATGGTCACCTTTCCCAAGATCTAGGCTGGGGTACCTCCCATTGAGGTTAGAAGTGGACTGACGGTTATCTAGGCCCTTAGGCCCGGCCTTGGCCTCCACCTTTGAGGCATTCAAAATGGAGATCGTGGTTTTCATCTATCGTCCATATGTGATGGAAGGCGGACTGTCTCTCGGCCGAAGGGGATTGGCGGCATAGTGATGGCTCTAGCTCTACGACCTCATAGGTGTGCTCTTGCATCAGTGTAATGTGGGCATTCCTATGGTGGACATGAACTTCACGGAGTGGAGTTTTCAGAACTATCCTTTCGAGGGCTTCGGCGGTGCTCATGAGGTTGTATGCAACTCGGGGGGTCGGTTGAGGAGTCTATTAAATCATTAGGAGGACTGGTAGGGCAATGCTGATCATTTTTTAAACGTCCAGCCTTGTCCTTAGACTATCCATTTCGCAGGTTAAATTTCTCATGTTTGTCAATTTTTGTATCATGGTGCGTTGCATGTCCACGCTAAGCCTAAGAATAGAGCAAGTAGCACTTTCTACTATGTTGCAGTTAGTTTCACGCTCGTTGGAGTTGTTACCCTGAGCCCAGGAGCTGGCTCCATGGTAACAAACTGGAATGGATTTTTGAGGAGAAAAAAATGAAGAAAAACAAAATCTTTCAGGGAAAGGACCTCTTTTTAGCGCCAAAATGTTAACTATATTTTTAGCCAACCTTGAAAGTATGTTTAAAAGCATATGCTATCAAAGATTGGTAACTAATATCTCGGTTAAAATGGAAAATAAAGAGGTATTGGTATGCTGAAAAGTATAACGACAAGAGTTTAGAGTGGTTTGACCAAAGACGATCTGCGTCCACTATGAAAAGTTTCTTATTACTTCACATCGATTACAACTGCCTAGATTACAAAGTAAAACAACAGAAAATACAATGATACTTGAAGGCTTGATCTTTTTCCACCCTTGTGAAGTGGCAATCATGATATAATTATAATAGTTGAACTTGTTGTTTGTATGGCTAAGAATGGTCTAAATAAGCCAAAGAAACTCTATGGACTATTGATGGGATTATACGGTGATGGTCATGTCAACTGGTACGCCATATGGTTTGCCAGGTGCAGATGTAGACAGCTGATGAGCTATATTATGGAAATACCCCAAAACGTGGCAGACGACATGGGAGTAGGGGATGGTAATAGTAGAGGTACTATAGTGCCAACAAAGTACATGAAGGGTTTGTTGTACAACGACGTGCTTATCAGATGAGTTGAGCTAGAGGATGCCATCCTTTCAAAGGGGTGGCATAGGCGGGGTTTCTCTTAAGCCGAGAAAGTTCAACGCTTGCAACATGGTTAAATGCAACTAGGAGATTCTTGCGGGCGATGGTAGACCGGAACAATGATAACGACAAATGATGGGGTTGTTTGGCGGCTCGCTGATTGACTAAGCTAGCCGTTGAGGGGACCTAACTTCCTGGAGTAACTAGCCTTGACCTTACCGTCAGTTGCCCATGGGGAAGACCGACCGTCATTATCGTCGGAGTGGATGAGGTATTTCATGAGTGGGCTTATTGGGCCTGGACGGTAGGTGAAAGGCAAAGAGTTTGGCCATGCTCTGGATGGGAGCGACACATGGGCTTTTCATTGCTATTCGAGTCAGGTCAAGTGAAGAGCCTGGTTATTGCAATACGTAGGCTAAAGAAAATATGGGTTTCCAAATGGGCAGGCCTACTTCTGTATTTGCTTGAAATACGAGCAACATGAGCAATTACTTTTTAAGGTGATCAAGTGTTTGGTTTTTTAAACTAAGTGGAATTGCTAGGTTCAAAAATGAGTGTATTTTTTGTTGTTTTCATTGAGTGTTGTAGTAGAATATTTGGAATAGTAGTTTGTTCTATTGCTACTTGGTTTACGTAAAAGATGACCATTTTTTTTCAGGTCAATACAAATCCAACAAAAGAAATCACATGTCGTCGTGTATGGGAAAAAACTTATAGGAAAAAGGATAACACCATATCAAAATGACTTCTTCGTACTTTATAAGTTAAACAAATAATAACTCAAATATTATATAAAGTTTCATACATACCATCTCAAGAATTATCATATTTTAGGACAAAATTGCCAAAGCAATGGAAACAATTAATGATATTGATGAACAAGATTTGTGATTTGATGAAAACATCTTATCACAAGTGTTTAGTAATGATAAAAGGGTCAGACTCAAATTATTGGGATCAAGGTATCAAGGACCCAAGTTAAGGCCTCTATTATTGCATGTAAATAACTCAAAAATGCTTAAGGAAACTCAGAAGAATTGAAAGTTAGAATGAAAAATGTGAAGGGTACATTGAAAACGTTGGTTGACTTGTTCAAGGGGTACATGAGTCAAGGAAATTGCATACCAGATAGTGATTCCAATGTAGGAGGAAGTGATGCACATCAAGAAAGTGTTGGGAGAACGCTAAACAATGACGTCGCTTACCAACTGAATTCGTCCGTTTTGATCAATCAAAAATGTGAAATCCTGAATTATGATTTAGAGGCAATTGCAGCAGGTTCTGTATACAGAGATTCAACAACATCCATTATGCATAGAAAACCTATACCTTCAATGCATTAGAAGTTGATAGTGGACAATATGCTGCTACGTACCAGAGGAGAAAACAACCAAACAAAATTATCCTCTCGCAATGATCTTTGCTGAAGTTGGAATCGGTGGTTATGTGTGCAACCTAAAGAATGCTATTCGATATCTTTATACGTAGAAGCATGTATATATTATGATTATTATACTTCGGCAATTTTAGTGTAGTGATAATTTTTTTTTTGCGCATTATTACACCTCTAACTCATTCTTCATTATTTCCGATTAAGTACCTGTTTGTTAAGAGAGTAAGGAAATAAGTATCCGTTTGGTAAGAGAGGGTCTAAAATCATCAATATCTTGAAATACTATACAAACCACAATCATAGCTCCACCGCCACTCTTTCTCCTTTTCCCACTTTTTAATAGTGTCTATGTTAGCAAAGTAGTCTATGTCTTGATTCGATGCAGCTCTGTTGGCTAATGCATGTTGCATTTTCCTTAATAACTTGATTGTTACCCATGCTATGCACACGGGTACGTGGTGTATAGCAGCTTGTGTGTTGAGCTTTTGTAATATTGGGCTTTGAGAGGTTGACCTGGACTTGCATGCTTTTACAAACTGGGAAGACGATGTTTGGGTTAAGACCACAGTAGCATCTCGTCTGGTACATAATCATCTAATACTTCACAACAAAATTGAGGAATCGGTTGTGATCAGGCTATTTGAGAAAATTTGTATGTTCAATGCACCGATTTTTGTATCAAACCATTTTTCTTTGAAAAATAAAGTAGTAAATAACGTAACATAAGAAAGTTATTAAGGTATAGGTTAGTTGTGTAACTATATTAAAGCATAAGTCACCATCACACTTACCATTATAATACTTAAATATGAAAATCAACAAAGCAATCTATTATTAAATGAAGATGCACAATGTTGGTAGAGTAAATTTAGCTTGAGAGCATAAATAAAATTATCTCTTTTTAGAAAGAGGTAGCATGACTTGTAATCTGTTGTTGTCTCTATCACATTGTTACTGCATGTTGATTACCCACTCCTTAGTGTATCAAATTTGAAGTAGGAATACAGTAATTATATTTTTCATAGAAAACTAACAGTGTATGTAAAGAAACGGTACAAAGTAAACAAACAATAAATGCATTAAATGAGTATATGAGAGATCCAGTTCAAATACAAAGTATACGAATACTTAATGAAAGATGAAGTTTTCGGCGCAATTTTGATGTACATAACAATAACAGATGAAATGAGAACATGGAGCTAATTGGATGGTTTTGAAAAAGTTGATATTCATTTTTTTTCGATCTCCTTGCAACCTTTGCTCGATTTTTTGTAACGGTGGCTTTGTAGTTGTTTGCTTCTTCATCAACATCGTGGTAGTTGTAAGATAATGAAGGTGTAATTCAAATGAACAATTTTATGATGATAGTTAACATAAAAATGAGTATAGGAGGTAGATAAGTAGTAAAAGGTTAACATATAATAATCGTATATGTCCGTTTTAGTTGCCAATATGTATAGGTCAGTTAAAGGATAACCAATTCACAATGTTCATAAAATTTCCTACATCATTTTTTGCTAAATTTCTATTAGTGGACTATTTGGACCGGATGAGGAGCGTACAATATCAGTTGTCAATAGTTAGAAACTATATTTACAATAACTTCGAGGTAGGAGATGCATACATTAATGACGATGCCTCAATAGGTACCCTTTCTGGTTGTTGTTGGTACATTGGGCTCTGAAATTTTGTCAAAGTTTATAGGTTGTATCTCGTCAACCTTTTGGCTACACAATCACCAATTTGTTTATATTTATTCATGTATAAATGCGAAAGTTAAAAATAAGCGTACAATCAGGGCCGGCTCCAGGGCTAGGCTGGTCAGGCAGCCGTCTAGGGCAGCCCCCCTCGGCAGGGGCAACCGCCAAGAAAAAATGTGCCAATAATGAATAATAATTTATTAATAAATGATTTTGATGTATAATTTGCAAAAAGATTATGTAGCATAGTTGGTTGTATGCATGCTTGCCTTGCATGAGATTGGTGGTTCAAATCCCAACGGCTACAAAAGATTTTTGTTCTACGATATTTTTGAACTTTACCTATAGGTTGCCTAGGGCAACCAAAACCGTTGAACTTTAGCTATAACTTGCCTAGGGCAACCAAAACTGTGGAGCCGGCCCTGCGTACAATAATGGATGATCGCCTTTTTTCTTTTCCAACCTGCAATAGATGAATCCGTTTTAGTGCTCACATTCTAACCATTTTCAGAAGTGTTAATTTTGATCAGTTGGAAGCATATTGATTATTATAAAATATAAGTAACCAATGTGAAACCCATGTGTATTAATCATAAATTAAAATGGCATGCAACGCTCGGATATAAGGTTGAGGGTTTAACCATCGCTAGCTATATGTCTCGATAAAAATTAATGTGCAAACTCAAAAAAAATTATAAACTAAAATTGTTAATCTTGTATATGTAAATAATTTATGCTACGTGACATACATTTTTATATGTATAAGTGAATAAATAACTTTACATTTTTGTTAATATAATTTTTGTCTACATATTGAATGTTATTTTTTCAATGGATTTATAAATGGATTAATGAACATTAAATAATTAATTTTATTTGAATAAATTGAATTAACGATCAATGTAAGTAATTAAAGATAAGTAGTTAAATGCAAAAAAGTTGGAGAAAATTGAGAAGGATTTTTTTTACATATTTGTAATTGAGAAGAGCATATCATGGTTAGCTTATCCATGTGAACTTTTATCCATTATTTAGTTTTCATTTTAATTTTGTCCTTGTAGTTAACCATAGATTTCATGTTGTTGTACTTGTACGAGGGTCATGCTTACAACTTTGATAATTGCAAAATACTGTTATGTAGCATTTAGTTGAGTTGTGAATTAGGTATGATTTAATAATATGTTGAAAGTGAGAAGGGCTTATATAATCCAATTTTCATCGGTGTAATATGTGCGTTAACATTGTAATGTTGTAAATTATAAATTTATCTTTTAAAGGTTGTTAAAATTGAAATTATGTTATGTAATGTACGATAATTTTTCATCTTCAGATAAATGAATTAGAAATTAAAAGAGTTATTATTATTTATGTATACATTTTATGTTATATGATTTAAATATTTTTATATTTGAATAAAGAAATAATTTTATTAATTTTCTCATATATATATATGAATGTTGTATATATATTGAAATTCTCGTACTTTTAAGATATGTTAGATGGATTAATAAATATATATTAGTTAATCAAACTTATTTAAATAGTTTAAATTTAATATTACATAATTAGTTAAATATATGGACTTGAATGTAAAATATAAGGAGATAACTGAAACGAGTTTCTAAGTAATTGTAAAAAATATATAATTTAGGTATTTGAAGTTAATCGAATTTTACAGTCGAATGTATTATAAATTTATTCAGTAAATAAGTTATAAAATAATTTTTTTATTATCATTAATGCATATAATTTATGCTATGTTATTTATATGTATTTGCTACAAATGAATATATTTTACTAATTTGTTGATGCATTTGCAGTATACATATTGAAACATGCATCTTTTAGGATTTATTAATAAATATCTCTTGACTAAGTTTATCAATTAGTTTAAAGTTTGGATTACGTAAATAATTTAAATCTGTGGCTTTAATGTAAAATTTTGGAAGAGAATTATCAAAGATTTGTAAATAATTGTAGATCTTTTAGAAAGTATGTATTTGAGTGTAAAATAGTGTAAAAAGTTTAGTAGAATAATTATAAAAGTGGTAAATTATTGGATTTTAAAGTAAAATATCTAGACTTGGAGAGAATTAATTAAGGAGGATAGAGATAACTCTTAGAATTAATGAGAGAGCTTCAAATTCTTATGCTTTACTATTATTTAATAGATTGCCATGCACGAATTTAGTACTAAAAAATGTAGTTAGAAGTTTGAATTTGTAAATATAATACGAATTTACTATTCCTACCCGAGAAAGGGCAATAGTTGTATATTTGCCATCAATATTCAAGAAACATTTCAAAACTCAAACAGTATCAACGCCAACAATTCTGCCAAAAAATGATTATCACCTTCAATTAACAATTTTCCTAGACAATAATTCATTATCAAATCAAAATTTGTCACATTACTATAATAATGTTTAAGTTACTTCAGTTATAGTCTTTTTTTATGAGTTAGTGGAGGTTAATATATGTGATCATACATATCGTATATGTAGTAGACTGCTTTGTTATTGTCCTTTATCGAGTAGTAATATGCCTTAAGAGCACAATAAGCACTTATTTTTGGCATATAGTACCAACTATATGATTAATTTAAAAAATTAAATCTATTCATTATACTAAATTTAACAAAAAATGATTAATTCAAGCAAATCCAGCAAAATTACCAACTTAGACTTTAATTTGCAACTTAACAACTATTTTCAAGACCTAAGTTAAGAGAAAAGATGGATGTTTTAAACCACTGTTCGTATGCTTTTAAAAATTCATTACTACTTTTATGGTTTTACTGTTACTTAACAATATGTAACATCTTCCTACTTGGAGACCCAAAACTAACGGCTACGGATGCTGCAGCCATCCATAGTTATTAATTCTCGACGACCAAGTACGGGGGTGTTAGATTTATTGATACATAAAAACATATGAATATGGAAAAATTTCAAAACATCAAACAAAATTCACATTTCATTTCAAAACATTTCCTATTCATTACATAATCCCATAATCATCAACCACGTTCAGAGAAAATATATTTATTACAATATACGCCAAGAGCGACATAGGAAGATGCCCCATTGCATGATCAGAGTATATACATGCAATATAACACTTTTCCATTACAAACAACACAGCGGAATCAAAAGAAAAGAGAACTCTAAATAGCTACCATGCCTCCTGAACGTCTCCGGAAGCTTATTCGTCAAAAGAGGTACCTGAAAACCTCAACTCTCAAACTACTCAAAACCAATTGAGTACCCGATAATTTAAGGGAAAAACATAAAATTTGAGGCAGACATAAAGCTTGGTATGAATAATAATCTACCATCTCCAATCATTAAATATATAGTGAGACCATGCCGCTTAGCGGAACGGGGTTTCCTCTTACTATTATCCTAAAACCTTTATAAAACCATATACTGTGCTCTTGCATCCACAATGTTTACAACAATTCAAAACAATATGATATGATGATATGCAAACCAAATAAATCAATTCTGGATTACCCATCCCCATCTGTCTCAATTATAGTTTCTAAGATTACTATTAACCTATTAGATTTCATGGGCTGACTAATAACCGGTGATATATTTAAGGACTCCCTTTCCAATAACATAGTTTTCATGGGATTACTATGAATCTATTGGTAACTCCAATATCTTTACTCTTATCCTATTTTTCATGGGTTAAATAGGAACCTATTGGTGACTCCAATATCCTCTCTTCTTATACTAGTTTTCATGGACTGACTAGGAACCTATTGACATCTGTCAATATCTTAATCCGGATATAGTTTTCATGGGCTAACTACAAACCTACTGAACCCTACCGGTATCAAATCATAGTTTTCATGGGCTTACTATGAACCTATCTTTCTGACATCTTTCTTTATACATAGTTTTCATGGGCTAACTATGAACCTATTGGCCCCTGCCAATATCTTTTCCTATACACAGTTTTCATGGGCTTACTGAGAACCTATTGGCCCCTGCCAATATCTTTCTTTAATATTTTAGCATTCTATACTCTGGTCTTCCTGACCTCTTGGATACAATTCTACTCATTCAGGAGTTAACTTAATTTATATTCACTACTGGGTCAACCTAGCTAGTTATTCTGCCCATCCCCAAAGTTCAGTTATGGGCCCAAAACATTGTGAATATATACATATATGAAGAAGCATACATAATAACTTGGTTAAATTCTTTAACTGTTTTAATCAAAGAAAACTTCTTCAAAAATTCCTTTTCATAACAATTTATTTAATTATGCCATTGTTCACTTTCAAAAATGAGATCGGGTTATTTGCTTTGAAAACTAAGGTTGTCGAAACCTTCAAAACCTTACTTTCGACTTTATTGGATAACCTCCTTTGAAAGCATTTAAATCTCTTTTCAAAACATTAGGCACCTGCCTTTCTAAACACTTTAAAACATCTCTTCCGAAACCTTTCGAATGTAATAAAGTATTACTTAATAACCCTTAGAAGCATAGCTTCGAAACCCTTGAAAGTACCACTTCCAAAACCATTGGAAGTAACCCTTCCAAAATCATTGAAAGTCCCCCTTTTGAAACCATTGGAAGTAACCCTTCCGAAATCATTGAAAGTCCCCTTTTCGAAACCATTAGGTTTATACTTAAAGTATTATTTAGGTCAAAGTGAATATAGACCGAAGTATCCCTTTCGAAACCATCCTTTATCATATAAAAATATTGGGGAAAACATAATGGCGTTGGCACCATCTCTTTCGAAAGCTTCAAACAATTAAAACACAACAATGAAGGATAGCGTCGAAACCCCTTTCGAAGCCATTGCCTTTGAAACCCTTGGACCCTTTCGAAAGCATTAGGAAGAGGCTTAAAACATCTTTAAAAACAAACACTACCTTTTGAAAGCATTGATGACTTCAATACCATCGAAAGGCTAAAGAACGGCAGTAGGGCTTCGACTAGGTCGGAACTCCTTCTTTCAAAAGCATTATTTCATAAGTAAAGGAACCCATTCGAAAGCAAACATAAGTTGATGGAAACCCCTTCAAAAGCTTTTAAATACCTCTTTCGAAAAAATATGCTTCGACTCCTTCGAAGGCTTAAATAAAACAATGGCAGACGCTTCTCTTTTTAAAACAAACCAAGGTATCAACCTCTTCGGAAGCTATGCTTTCGACATCTAGCCTTCAGCCTTTCTCCAATCCACTGCGTACCATCTTTGTGATATCTTGTGTATTGGTTTCGGCTTAGTAGGTTTCGACTAGGTTGAAGGTGGAAGCTCTAAGTCAAAAGATACTTCTAAAGAAGGCGAAACCAACTTTCTGGGAAAACCTAATATAATACTAATTAAAGCAAAACTTCTCTAACTAACCTGCCATGTGTAAACACTAGATTGGTTACCTTAACTTTTCAAATTCTTTACTAAAATAACTGTCGCTAATTTTGGATCTAAACCATGGTTAAGTTAATCAAATATTACTTTCCATTAAGCAAAACCAATATTGCAAAGAAGTCCCTCTTCAAAAATAATTTAATTTGCAAAGCAAATTACCTTGGAAAAATTCCCAAAAATTCCAGAAATTTATTTTAATCATGTTATCTAACATATCAAAATTTCAGACCCAACTTCTTAATATAGTTTCCGAAATAAATTTATAAACCCAAATAACTATATTTTCCATTGAAAATTCATAACAATTTTTCCATAGTTTAGAAAATTATCAAAATTAAAACCCAACTCCAAAATCATGTTTTACATAACATAAATTTTTTCCATGGAATTTAAATATCAACAAAAATCGGTTTTGCCCTAAAATCGTGTATATTCTCATTTAAACAATCTTTTTTAAATAAATCAGTCAAGCATATCATCATCCAAGTCATCATAAAAACGAATTTACCATTAAATCCAAAAACATATGATTCAAAACAAAATAGAGATGAAATTATTATTCACCTTGATTTTGATAAGGAGATTGGATTGAGATTGATTTCCCCTAAGCTTGAATCTCTAACTTTTAATTGAATTCCTTTTCCCTTTGATTATGGCCGACTCCACTTAATATTTTTGTTTCGCGTTTTCAAAATGACATGAATGGGAATGAAATGGTAGGAAAAAGAATATATAAGGGTAAGGGTTATTTGCAGCAAATTCCTAATATACCCTTATGTAGATTAATTAGTTTGTAACCCATTCTTATACCCATTTAATTATTTCATTAAGCATGGCCTTAATTAGATTTATTCAAATCTCAACCCCCTTATCACTTAACATTTATGTTATTCTATTTAATTTGTCTAATTAAATCTCTTGAATAATGTTATCAAAAATTAGGGGTGTTACAGGCTCCCATCCTTAAAATATTTTGTCCTCGAAATCCAGTAAGGACTAAATACTAAATATAGCAATCATCTGTAATGACGCCTAACAAACATACTAGTCTACCTGACTAGAAATTATATATATATATATATATATATATATATATATCTAATATAGGCATACCCTCAAAGCAGATCAGGATGTATTTCAAATCCTGTCCTCTGTCTCCCAAGTACAGTCCTTCTCGTTGTCGTTCCACTGAACTTTCACCAACTTGGCTGTCTTGTTCCTCAATTTTTTCTCATCTCTCGCTACAACCCGAACTGGGTGTCTAACAAAAGTCAAATTAGGCTCTATTACTATGTCTTCCAACCTTGTCAGAGGAATAGTAGCCTCCAAATCATGCACATACTTGCGAAGATGAGACATATGAAATACATTATGGACACGTGTCATACTGCTCGGCAATTCTACTATGTATGCGAGCTTTCCAATCCTCTCTATAATCTGGGATGGACCAATATATCTCGGTGTCAGTTTCCTTGATTTCCCAAGCCGTACCACACCCTTCATCGGTGATACCTTAATGAAAACCCTGTCTCCAACTCTAGGTCTTTACGCCTCTTATCTGCGTAACTCTTCTGTCTGGATTAAGCTTCCTTCATCCTTTCTCGGACCAACTCAATCTTTTATAATGGCTCCTTAACCAAATCTGGACCTAAGACCAATCTGTCTCCAGTCTCTTACCAACATACAGGTGATTTGCATGGCCTTCCATACAAAGCTTCAAAAGGCGCCATTCCTATACTAGTTTGATAACTATTATTATAGGAAAACTCAACCAAATGTAGGTGATCTTCCCAAGATCCACCAAAGTCCAACACACAAGCTCTCAACAAATCCTCGAGTACCTTATAAACTCTCTCTGTCTGCCCATTCGTCTGAGGGTGATATGCAGTACTCATCTTGATCTTAGAGCTTAACATATCCTATAGACTCTTCCAAAACTCGCTAGTGAATAAAGCATCTTTGTCACTGACTATGCTACTAGGAACCCCATGTAGTCTAACTATGTTCTTCATGAACAATTTAGCCAAAACGGGTGCCGTCCTGGTTGACTTTACTGGAATGAAATGGGCACTCTTGGTCAACCTGTCCACTACGACCCATATACTTTCATTTTCTCTGTTTGACCTTGGCAACCCGTCTATAAAATCCATGGATATCGAATCTCATTTTCAAACTGAAATCTCTAGAGGCTGAAGTAACCTACTCGGCTTCTGATGTTCGGCTTTCACTTGTTAACAGTTTACACACTGCCTAACCCACAAGCCAACATCCATATTCATGCCTTCCCAATAGAAGCTCCTCTTCATATCGTGATACATCTTGGTCCCTCCAAGATGAATCGTAAACTTGGATCGACGATATTCTCCAAGAACTTCTTTTCTCAAGTTCTCAACATCTGGAACACATAATCGCCCCTTCTTTCTCAACCATCCTCTCTGGTCAAGGCAAAATTCTTTCAAATCATCAATCTCTGTTCCATCCTCAAGCCTTTTGATCCTTTCGACTAATAGTGGATCCTCCTTCTGCTTAGAAGTAATTCTCTCAATTAACACCGATCAAACATCTAAATAGGACAACATGGCAGCATTCTGACTAGAACTAGCAATCGATCTTAACTACACACCACAGCTGGCCAAAGCTTCTAGATCCTTCCATTCTGCCAACATAGCCAACACCACATTCTGGTGACTTCTGCTAAGAGCATCTGCTACTTTATTACATTTCCCTAGTGTATACTCTATACCAAAATCATATGCAGCCAAAAACTCCAGTCACCTCTGCTATCTCATATTCAACTCTTTTGTGAGAATAAGTACCTTAAAGACTTATGATCTGTGTATTGCTCAAATCTCTCACTATGAGATAATGCCTCCAAATCTTCAATGCGAAGATCACTGCAGTCAACTCTAAATCATGAGTAGGATATCTTACTTTGTGCGGTCTAAGTTGCCTAGATGCGTAGGCAAATAACTTTACCCTTCTGCATCAATACTGCTCCCAATCCAGTTCCACATGCATTAGTATACACCACTCACCCTTGGTTTTCGTCTACAACTACCAACATAGGTGCATTGGTCAACAAATGCTTTAACTTAAGGAATGCTTCCTCACATTTGTCGGACCAAACAAACTTCACCTCCTTCCTGGTAAGCTTAGTCAAAGGCACTGCTATCCGTGAGAAATCCTTAATAAATCTCCGGTAATATCCAGCAAGTCCAAGAAAACTTCTAATCTCGATCACCGTCTCTTGTCTCTTCCAATTGTTCACAGCTTCTATCTTACCTGGATCGACTGACAATCCTTTCTCTGAAACCACATGACCAAGAAACTTAACCTCTTTCTTCCAAAAATGACACTTGGAAAACTTTGCCTTTAGCTGATTCTACCTCAGTGTCTCAAGCACAACTCTAAGATGAACTTCATGCTCTCTTTCATCCTTAGAATATACCAAAATGTCATCTATAAACACCAACAGAATCTATCCAAATACTCTCAGAAGACCCGGTTCATCAAATCCACAAAGAAAGCAGGTGCATTCGTCAACCCGAATGGCATTACTAACCACTCGCACGAACCATGTCTAGTTTGAAATGCTATCAAAAGAATGTTGTCCTCTGCCACTCTTAACTGATGGAAGCCTGTCACCAAATCCAATTGAAAAAACACTCTGACTCCACTCAACTAATCAAATAGATCATCAATTCTCGGCAAAGGATACTTATTCTTTATCGTCCTTTCATTCAACTTACGATAGTTGGTACACATCCTCAACGACCCATCTGGTTTCTTCACCAACACCGCGGCCGCTCCCCAAGGCGAACTGCATGGTCTAATAAAATTCCTTCCTTCTAGATCCACTAGCTGCACCATCAATTCCTTCATTCCAGTCGGTGTCATCCTGCTAGGTGGTCTACTCACATGTTCAGCTTCTAGCTCAAGATCCATCTGAAACTCAATAGCTCGTTTCGGTGGTAGTCCTGTGACTGGCTCAAAGACATCTGCAAATTCTCTTGCTATACAAACCTGACTTAGATCTTCTTCCACTTCCATTGCACTTAACAAAACACAACTACTCCGGTCAGAATTCTACACTGAGAATATAATTCGGTTATCACTATTAGGGTGTCTTATTGATATCTCCCCATCCTGGCAAAATATTTTAGCCTCATACCTCCTCAACCAATCCATACCCAAAATGATTCCGAAATCTAGGAAATCTAAAACATACAGACTGCATGCAAACTTATGACCTAACAAATCAAGTTCTAATTGGTCACATCTCATCCCTAGAGTTGCATACCCTGCTATTGGATTCACAACCCTTAAGGAAGTAACAAGGTATGTGGGTTCTAAGCATAACCTATCAACCAAATACTGTGATATAAATGAATTTGATGCACCGTATCAAATAATATCCTAACTGGTATACTCTGAATCAAAAACGTACCACAGTCTTTCCTTTATCGGCTACAGTAGGCTTAGCTGATGATCCAATAGCAAAGACCTTTCCTTTGTCCACCCTGACTGGCTCTAGACACTGGTTCTTATAATTGCCAACTTGATCATAGTTGAATTACTTCACATTCTTCTTGTCTGCAGCCTTCTTTCCCTTTCCTGACCGACACTCATTTGCATAATGACCCTTCTTGTCACATTTGTAGCAAACTAAACCAGCCTTTGCCATTTTGGTACCATCTCCCTTCTGGGATCCCTTCTTCTTAAAGAACTTCCTTTTCTTTCCCTGAGAACCCTGGGTTTCAATTGGCTTCTCTCTAGCACAACCAGCCAGCATCTCTTCATGGCGAATGGCCATCTCCACTACCACATTACAAGGATTATAGATATGGGTCATGATCATTCTAGCAAGCTCAGGTCTCTGACCTCGAATGAACCTCTCATTCCTTCTAATGTCAGTGTCTATAGTGGGAATCTCGAGCAACAAGGGAGACGAGGCCGATCTGGGAAAGTTGCTCACGGTGCAAGGGGAGGTCGGGTTTTAGTTCGGCAATGCACAGCCTGAGGTTTGGGATTGGTGCAGGCGAAGGGGAAAGGTGCTGCGATGTAGGCCTTAGCACGGAAGAGGGACAGGGAAGGTGGAGTGTGTGGCGTTCGGGCCTGTGACGTGGCTGCGTGGAGGAGCGCTTGGCAATGGTGGTGGCAAGTGCAGTTTGGTGGTCAGTAGGATGGACGGCCGTGGGTTGCTACTGTCGACAAAAGAAAAGAGGGGCGGTGCTGTGCACGGTTCGCAGGTCTGGTGGAGATAGGTAGGTGGATGAAGCAAGTTTGGTGGCTGTTTGTATGGATGGTGGTGAGGGTGGATGAAGTCAAAGGCGGTTTGGGTTGAGGCTTGAGCACGAAGAAGACGATCAGATTCCACGAAGCGAGTTCATAAATATAAGATAATTTCTCAAAGCAAAAGAAAGGAACGTAACTTTTATAATAATTTTTTTTCCAGAGTTGAGAAAAATAGAAACGAAGAAATGGAAAGACAACTGAGAATAAAAGCAATCTATGGGAATAGAAAAAGTCACGACTTTAACTTTCTGTAATTAATGGTAGTGGCCATTCATCTTGACGGTGGATTATGAAAGGGCACAGAACACCAAAAGACTCCAAACGGACTCTGATACGGCTAACCATTTAAGAGGTTTTGCCGTATACCGGACACCAAAATGCACAAATGAATATACTGCAGAGATCAGAATGACGAGATGAATAGAATGGTACACAGATATGAGCGATACAATCATCCTATCAAAAGTCGATATTCGCTGCCAAACTGCTGCTATTTCGCCGAAAATAAGATAAACGGACTATAGCAGTCCCAATTCAGCGAAATGAAATACGACGCCTCACTCATAAAATGATTCACGTTTTTATTATATAAAAATATTCATCAATTAACTGATTTAAATTGAAATAGAAAATTACACAATAGAACTAATTTTCATATTTCCCAATGAAAATCTGCCATTTGCTATGTTTGAATAGACACATACCAAATATCGAATTTTCATTGCTAAATTTTCTTGTTATATTTCAAGAAAAATTCAGTTAATTATGTTATAAAAATCGTTAAAATTTACGGGTCGTTAAACTCTCCCCCACTCAAAACTTTTCATCCTCGAAAAGGAATGAGATAGGAGAATAGGACAACTAGAAAGAAAAGATAGATTGAAATACAAAATACAACTATTAATTCAAAACCATATAAATTTCATTAGTTTTTAAATTGATTAATATTCAACAAATTTGGTTACAGACCATTTTATTAATTAATAAATATTCATTATATTCACATTTGGTTGATTTCAATTCAATGTATTTTCATTCAATTGAATTGCTTTCAATTTATTAACATTTGTCACAAAATTTTCTTTCAAATTGAGATTTATTTTATTTAACTTGTTTATTTAATCCATTTGACTTTCCTTAAATCAATTCCATTTTATAATTCAATTTCAACTATTCTTAAGTTCATATTTATTTACATAAATAGCCTTCTCTATTTATTATTCAATTTATTTCACTTAACATATCTTATAACCAAAATTAAACGTATAAACATTTAGTATAACCACACGATTTTATTTAAAAAAATTCCTTAACAAAATTTCATTTTGGATATCTATTGCTTACATTTATTTTGTATATTATTCAATTACATATTCTCATTAACATTTTTAACTTTTGAATAATCAAGTAAGTTACATATGTGTTTTAGAATGCAATTGTTATACAAAAAAAATTTCCTAGTTCAATTGTTTCAAGCTGTTTCAATTTCATTTCTTATTTTAGACACTTCAATTATTCAAAATTTTGCTATATTTCAATAATTGAAAACCATCGCTTAACAAACTTAAGAATTAAATTTTCGGTTTCTCTTCAAACCATTTTGAAATAAATATATATATTTTATACATCAAATCATACTCAAGAAATTCAAATCAAATCCATTTTCCAAAAAAAAAGTATAGCAAAGCTACTAAGTGGTCTCTCCACTTCGAGACTCGAAAATGAATGTCGATGATAAGCAGCAGAATATTTAAATAGTAGTTCATGAAGCTACTACATAAACATCAAAGTTCGAAACAAAATACAACGAAAATCCAAATACAAAGGAATCTCTAATACATAACCAAAAGTCAAGTATGAACATAAACAACTGGAAATACTGAAAGCTGAATAGATATAAGACAGATCTTCAAGCAAAACTCCAAGCTCCAAAGGCGAGTCTCAAATGTTGTGACACTCAGTCTGACTCGAGCATAAAGAAAATCATAAAACACTCTAGTCAGGATTAACATTCTTATGCCAGTAAATCAACTCAAGTGAAATGTCAACTAAAATACAAAATAACTTAAAGGATGTTTGGGATTTCCATCCTCTAAGGATCCGTTTAACTATCTACATACATAGTAAAATATGCTACATAGATAATGTTTATATTAAAGTAAACTATTAAAATAGCGTTAAGGCGTTACCCATATCCCCCTTAATACATTTTTATATATTCCCGTAGCCTATACAGTATCGTAATTCCTCCATAAACTGGAGGGCTATCAGAGGGCACTCCATAGGTACGGTACAAATCAAATTCATAGAAGGCGCGATAATGCATGTGACAAGGCACGCGAGGCAATGCCCAAGGTAGGATACTACCGTTTTGCGGATCCGAACTGGTGGTAACGCATAGCAGCTACTACTGCCCACCTCGAGAAACCCTCCCAAATCAAAGGTGCACCCAATCAAATCACAAAGTAATAGAATGGCATCGAAGAAATGTGCCCGATCGGAGGAGCGACCTCACTTGGCCCGGCATGGCTCCTGTTTTAGTCACATCAAGCGGACTCGCGGAAGTCGGGGCTGCGTTAATACCTCATATATAATCATTCGCCAAACCATCCTACTTCGTTCTGGATTCTCCACCACGTGCACAGTTGTTAAAGTGATTTTCAGTATTGGCGGAGAGTATGACAATATCTGATCCCGATCTCTTTAACAACCAAATGCTTATTTCACACCGTGGTCATTTTATATTTCAAACAGTTCATACTTCATATCAAAATAACATATTCATTTCAAAATCATATCACTTTCAAAATCATATTCACTTCCAATATTATGACCACAAAATAGTTTAAACCCTCATATGAAAATATTCACATTTAAATCCATTAAATCTAGATTATAATAATTCCAACTTAAACGGCTTAAATATTGAAAATAGTATATATATTGAAATAGTTATAAATTAAAAATAGTTTATATTTAAAATAGGTTATAGATTAAAATAGTTTATATATTAAAAGAGTTTATATAAAAAATAGTTTCAAATTAGAACTGTTTCTTCCAATTTCACAATCAATTCAGATTCTCATTAAACCATTTAATTTATATTGATTTAGAATCCAGGTTTGAATTACAAATCTATACACCTCCAATTCAAAAGGTTTCAAACCTTAAATATTCAAATAATTTACAATAACCCAGTTTGACAAATTTCATTTATATTTCATAATTCAACTTTAATTTTATTTAAACTTGAAAATATTCACTTGATCATTTTTTTAACATTTAAATAAAATCTCAAATTACAAATTTAAATTAATATTAAATATTCAATTTAAATTATATTAAAATTTCTAAATATTCATTTAATCACCTTTAATCAAAAATCCAATTATCAAGTTATAACATCATATCTTTAAAATCCCAAAAATTAATAAGTTTTCAAATCAAATTTTATTAAATACAATTCTTAAACAAATAAAATCTCAAATCAATTTCAATTTAACTTTCCCACTTTATTTATTAAAGTTAATACAAAATCTATTTAAATATTAAAATAAATTTAAATAAATCTTTTAAAACATATTATATAAATTAAATTATTATTAACTTTTATTATATTAAGTATTATTAAATTTAATCTTATTATTATTAAATCTATTTTTAAATCTTATTATATATATATATTTTAAAATAATAAAGTTGTAAGTAAAAAATTTATAATTTATACTTTAAAACTTAACTTATAATTTTAAGATTTCCAAAACATATAAATTAAAGATCTAAATTTTTATACATATTAAAACTAAAATAAAATCTCCATATTATATTGTAAACCAAAACACATATATTGTCTTCCAAATCTTTGGAAATCATTTTCAAAAATTGACCAACGATGTCCGTATAAAATTTTCTACCCTATGATCAAGTGATACAGATATCTATCATTTCAATCCGTAATTTAAATTTAATATTTACGGGTATATATCATTTCAACCCGCAATCCCAAAATTTCAAATTCAATAAAAACCGCTTGGGTTTATCATTTCAGCACATAACGATTTCCCCCTAATCTATAAGACCGTTCGGGTATGTATCATTTCAACCAATAGGGATTCCTAACTAACACGGAACATGCGGAATGAGAACGAATAAATAACAGCATAAAATAACATAGCATGTCAATGGCAGATTTGATCAAAATTGTCAATTAAATATGATATACACATACTAACAGGTTATTGGTGTCTATAATGTCAATTATAATAAGTGAACAAGTTCAATTAATATCATTTCATATTTAAACGATTAAAATAACTAACAATTTAAGTTTAACAACATATTTCAATCGTCATCTAATGTGAAACCAATTGGCTAAATATAAGAATGTTAATGATGAGTGATCACTTACCTTTGAGGCTAGAGATATTTGACAATGAAACAAGCTACGAATTTAAGAACAAATTCCAAAGCACAGCAAGATGAACACGAATTCGACGAACAAAGCAAAGCTGATAGCTTAGAATCGGTGGAAACAAATCAAAACTAGCTTGATATAAAAGGAGACAAAATACATATTTTGTATGTATGTATATATATATATATATATTCTAAGGATCAATATTCAATTTTAAAAACAAATTTAAAATAAAAATCTTTATATATAATTTAAATCATTATTTATTAAAACACCTATATTAAGATCAAAATATCTATATAATATTTTTTTTAAATCTATATATATTTTAAAATCAAAAAATATATATATATATATGTTAAAAACACATATTTTCAACAATTTTTCATAGAATCGGTAACATAAACATATATATTTTTCATAGAATCAGTACACAAAATAGATCTTTAAAATATATATAAAATGCCTTATATATATGCACATTTCTTTATAATAAAATACATATTATGCATTGCGTACATGAGAAAAACTGCCAGGTAGGCTCGAGACTGAAGAGCGGGCTGTTGTTCATGCGCCTCGGCACAAGGATGTGCTGGTAGGTGGATGCGGTGCTAGGCAGCGGGAGTTGGACATGAGAAAGGGGGTGAGCAGGGGTCGGAGGTGAGGGTGCTTCGGGTCGGAGGGGAGATGGCGAGGCGAAGAAGATGGAGAAGGCGAGCAACCGCTCGGGTTAGGCAGTGGGAATCTCGAGCAACAAGGGAGACGAGGCCGATCCGGGAAAGTTTCTCATGGTGCAAGGGGAGGCCGGGTTTTACTTCGGCAATGGACAGCCTGAGGTCTGGGTCTGGTGCAGGCGAAGGGGAGAGGTGCTGCGATGTAGTCCTTAGCACTCCAGAGGGGCAGGGAAGGTGGGGTGTGTGGCATTTGGGCCTGTGACGTGGCTGCGTGGAGGAGCGCTTGGCAATGGTGGTGGCGAGTGCAGTTTGGTGGTCAGTGGGATGGACGGTCATGGGTTGCTACTGTTTGGCAAAAGAAAAGAGGGGCGGTGCTATGCACGGTTCTCGGGTCTGATGGGTTATAGGGTTGGAAGTTGGTGGAGATAGGCGGGTGGATGAAGTAAGTTTGGTGGCTGTTCGTATGGATGGTGGTGAGGGGCGGATGAAGTCAAAGGCGGTTTGGGTTGAGGCTTGAGTACGAAGAAGACGATCATATTCCACGAAGCGAGTTCATAAATATAAGATAATTTCTCAAAGCAAAAGAAAGGAACGTAACTTTTATAATAATATTTTTTTCCAGAGCTAAGAAGAACAAAAACGAATAAATGGAAACACAACCGAGAATAAAAGCAATCTATGGGAATAGAAAAAGTCACGACTTATATATCTGTAATTATTAAGGGTAGTGGTCATTCATCTTGACGGTGGATTATGAAAGGGCACAGAACACCAAAAGACTCCAAACGGATACTGATATGGCAAACTGTTTCAAAGGTTCGCCGTGTACCGAACACCGAAATGCACAAATGAATATACTGTGGAGATCAGCACGATGAGACGAACATAATGATATACAGATATGAATCGTATCAAAAGTCGATATTCGCTGCCAAACTGCTGTTATTTCGCCGAAAATAAAATAAACGGGCTATAGCAGTCCAAATTTAGCAAAACGAAATATGATGCCTCAATCAGAAAATGATTTAGATTTTTATCATATAAAAATATTCAGATTTTGAAAAAATTTTATTTCCCTCAATTAACTGATTTAAATTGAAATAGAAATTTACACAACATTTTATTTCATATTTCGCAACTAAAATCTGCTATTTGCTATGTTTGAATAGACGCATACCAAATATCAAATTTTCATTGCTAAATTTTATTGTTATATTTCAAGAAAAGTTCAGTTAATTACATTACGAAAATCGTTAAAATTTATGGGTCGTTATAATTTGTGACATATAAAACAACATGTGCAGGTGCATATTTTAACACAAATTCAAGGAACATAACAACATATATAACATATCCTATCTAAAGCAAACACTTCTCATAACATTTCAATCGATGTTTATTTACCTAACAAAAAAAGGTTAATCGTGAGTGATTGCTCACCTTTCGAGGTTAGAGAGTTTTTGACAACACAAATAGATAGATCCAAGTTGAAATCCAAACACGACAAGCTAATCAATCCTATCCAAAGCAACAATCCAAAAGCAAAGCAAAACTTGACAACGCAAATCGATCAAATTGTGTTTTTTTATAAAATAGAGGAGGAGAGAGGAGATGGTTGGAATTGGTGGTAGAGGGCGGCGACAAGGGGTGAGAAGATGGAAGGGTTTTGAAGAGAGGAGGGATGGAGTTTGAGGATTTGTGATTTTGGAGTTTTGGAGTTTTGTAGTTCTGTAGATTTGAGGAAGAAGAAGAAAAGTACGCAGAAAGTTTCTCAATGAGAAAAAAATATGTACATACTTGTTTAATCAGATAGAAAACAAAAGGTCAATGGGTGAGAAAAGGAAGAGTCCAAAGTCTCTTAGGGTTCCTAGGGTCTCTTGGTTTACTAAGGAGCCCATTAGACCAAACAAACCCAATAAGACTTAGCCAAAAACACAAATATACGCTGCAAATTCTGTCAATTTTTCACAGTAATTTATATTTTTAGAGCAACAGAAATTCGATTTTGACAAAACGAAAAATGGAGAGGAGATTAGAATTCAGTCTAGTATAATATAAAAAGAATAAAATTTTAAAATTCAAATTTAATTTTTCCAACCAAAAGTCAAACTTTGACTAAGTTTGACCAAAATTTAAAATTTCACAAAGAAATTTTATTCTATTAAATTTGGTCAAATAAAACACTCAACATCACAAATTCAAATTTTTTTTCAAATTTTTTTATTTAAATTCAAAATTATTGCAATATTAATTTGTTAAAAGTTATGCATTTTATCTTAATTAAAAGTTGTAATATCAATTATTGCAATATTAATTTGTTTCCCCTTATCATATTTAAAAGGTTTAATGCCAATCAATTCAATATACATATTTCAAATTAAATGGTGGTTATAAATTTCCAATTTATTGTTACGAACATATTTGTAACTTCTATTGTCATTATTAAACAGTTGTAACGTTCATTGCATTAACAAAAGACATCCATCACTTACCAGTTAATTGTTTTACCTCATTCTGTTATTTGAAATCAACTTGGTATGTTACCATTTAAACCACGCATTTTATTTTACTTAAATAAATATGCATTTTATCGTTGCTTACGATAATTTCCTTTATTATCCGATTCATGCCATTAACTACGCATCCAATTCTCATCCAATTACATTCAAACCTATGTTATCATCCTTATTATTCAATCAACAATACCCTATGAATTATATTAACATAAGTTTACATTTTATTACATTCATTATTTTACCTTTAACATCTTTTACCATATTAACTACAATAATTAATTACATAAATTTTCGTTGATTTCCAAATTAATTCCAAACATATTAAATAATGAGATGATAAATGAACAATTGTTACTTTTAAGTAATTTTATCACATTTATAAATTTATTGTTTACAAACAAAGATTATGACTACTTACCACATCGCTGATTTCATATTCTATATTAACCAATTTCAATCAATTGCATACAATCTCACCATTACATACATCATTTAATTTATTTCATTATTTACAATTATAACCAAATTAACCTAAAATTTATTTCAATTGATTGAAATTACATTAAATAGTTATCAATAGCATTCAAATAACATTATTAAATTATATTCTAATTATTTCCTCAATAATAAATCATAAATTTTAATTTTTCACAATATTAAATTTCAAAATCTTATTTAACTTAATAGTTTTAATTATCAAAATTTATGGATCGTTGCACTCTCTCCCACTCAAAACTTTTCGTCCTCGAAAAAGAACAAGAAGGGATAAAGAACTAATATATTTTTTTCTGCAGAATACTCAATTTATAAACACTTTAAACTTACATAATTAAGTATTTTAGATAAAAATATCAACTTATAAACAATTAAATCTTTCATATTCAAGTTTAATAAAAGTTTGAAAATATTTTCACTTTCCCAAAAAATTTCTAAGTCCTAAAGTTACAAAAAATTTCGGCAGAGTCTCCTCTGTACGGATAGGTCCGGAAAAATAATAATATCAATAATTTCAATATATATACATCATATTTCAAAAATAAAACACCCAAACCATGGGAAAAACAATTAAAATATCATTTCAAAACTGTAATCCGAAAACGTACCTATTTGTTAGGCAAAATACTTAATTTATGAAACCAAAAGCAGTAACTATTGCTTCCATAAACCTGTATTTCACTTTTATAATCCAAAAGAGTTAAAATTATATATTAGTTGTTTCAATTAATGGTGCAAGCAACATACAATATATATAATAATCATATGCAAACAAAAGAAGTTCTCCCATTATATGAAACAAAGGAAACTATCAAACATCCATAGCAACCAAACACATGGTTTGTTCAGGTTCATACACTTTTCATCGTCCAAGAGTGCTAAATAAACTACCAAGTGTACCTTACGCTCAACAGCCTTTGGTAATTACTTAATAGATTATGCATACAATCTTAAACAATTTAATGTAGCATTCCCCAAACATCTCATAAGCCAAACACATAGGATTTTAAATATTATTTAAGTTTATTCGATTGGTTTTTTTCTTCATCATTTACTTTTCATTCATTTATTTATATAAAGTTCAATCACTTGCATAATTTGTTTTCCGTTAAAGATTTAAGTCATTAATGAATCATTTCATAAAATATTACTTAAGCTTCTACTGCTTACTTAAGTTTATAACTTAACTCGATTATAGAATAAAAATTTAAGTTTTTGGTATTCACCCTTGAAGAGACAAGAAATATTTCAATATATCTAAAAAAATTCAGTTAAAACATTTAACCACATTCACTTAGTAAAAATATAAGATATATTTAAAACATCCTCATAGCATTACGCAAGGATTTTCCAAAAGTTTAAAACAATGCTAGAAATTTATATCAAAGGATTATAATAAGCTTTAAAAATAAAGTTCCTTAAATCCAATAATTTAATAGACTCATTATTTCAAAATAATTATAAACTCAAGATTATTAAACTGAAACTAATAGTATACTCAAATCTTACAATAAATTTCCAAATCAAAGTATAAAATTTCATATCTTCATAATTAATTTTAAACACTTGTTTTAAAATGAATATTCAAATCATGGAAAAACATTTATTCTGGTTTAATACAAGATTCAAATGGTAAATAACCCTTTAAATTTACTATCAGTACTTCGAAATCAAGGAAATATTTCAAACCATACTTTCAAAAATAGCGGTTCCAATTTATTTTTCAAGCATATTACTATAAATAAATTTTCCAAATCATTTATTTTTTTATAGAATTGTAAAACACATTTTTTTTATATATAGTCCATTTATATAATATCTTTAAATTATACATTCAAAGAAACTTATATAAATTTTACTTGAAATATTCATTTGAAAACTTCATTTGCAAATCAATCATCTTTAATACTTTAATACTCTACAAAAAAAAATTCATCTGTAAAATTTCTTGCTTCGTTTATAAATACCATTTTTTTTTAAAATAACATCTTTATAAATATATGTAAACTATTTGAAAATAATTATTTACATCATTACTTAAATTTAAAAAGGAGTTATTGAAAACCTTAAATCCATTATTTATAAATTTTATTAGTTTTAAATCTCAAAATATTTTTCAAACATCATTGATAAATCAATAATCATTAACTTTAAATATGTTTTATTTAATTAATAACTTCTCATGATATTTACAACACTAATAATTTACTATTAAACCGTGTTGTACATAAATAAACAATATTTTAAACATTTAAAGTATTTAGAAAAGAAAGGGAAAATAATCAAAATATCCTTTATATAATACTTTTATCAAAATACCTTTATATCTCGATGTTTTAACAAGTTTATCCTCGTTCTTACAGACTCTGGTCGTACATTGATCAAGCGCAAGATTAGAAATCTCCAAGTACTTAGTAGACCTGTTACAACACCCAGTGGAAATAGTTAAAACAGATATGAAAAGTACCGCTCAAAATCTGATGTCAAATGATGTTACGATAGCAGTGGTCCGCTGCTGATCCATTGTTTACACAAGGGACACAAAACTTTCTAGAAGATCCTTCCACCTTTCGGATTCCAAAAAAATATCGTAGCCATTTCATAAACAAGGGACCATCGACCCTTGCTGCAGTGGTACACTACTGATTCAATGATTTACGCAATGGATGCACTTCCTTCTCGGAGGATCCAAAACAACAGATCCCAGGATTAAAAGCGCCTCCATTGGGTAAACCAAAGAACTATCTACCCTGAAAAAAAATCGAGGAACTCATGAGTTTAAGTTCGGAAAACCATATCGGCTCGAATCCATTTCTGAATTCATCCAAGTATATTAGGGTTTTTCGGTAGAATCCATTCCTGGATTCCCACAGTCCATCTGGGTCGAAGCATATCATACTATACTTCTTCGCGGAGGGTACTTCTCCATACCTTTTACTTCAAAACATATCATACCATATATAGTACCCCTTTCAAAATCATAACTTCAAATATCACACTTATATAAATTCCATTATATACAAGATTTCATTTCAGATCGAATACTTTCCAAATCAATAGTCTTGAATATATAAATTCCGATGTATATAAGATTGAACTCATTAGATCGAATACCTTCCAAAATCAATGGTCTTCAAAATCACCTTATACTTATATAAAGTCCATCTTATACGAGAATCAAAAATTTTCCAAAATCAATTACGCTACATAAAAGCCATATGGGATTGAACATCTTTGCTTTATCAAAGATTTTGAATTTATAATAGTTTTGAATCTAAAATAGTTTTGTATATAAAATAGTTTGTAAAATAGTTTTTGTATAAAAGATAAAATAGTTTTGTATATAAAATAGTTTGTAAAATAGTTTTTGTATATAAGATAAAATAAACAAATTTGTACATAAAATAAAATAAAATAAAAATAGTTTTGTAAAATGGTTTTGAATTTATAGTAGATTTGCATAAAAAAATTCCAATTTAAATTACGAAGGATATCCAACCCAACAACTTTCATTTTCAGTGTCAAAGCATACCAATTATATTAGAACATAAGATGTACATATGCCGTCATCTCGCAATATCACATTCGATCGCTCGCTCGATCACACAATTTCACTTTCGAACTAGTATTGTTCATTCAAATTCCCTAGTGCGGACTTTGATAAGGTTTCTTGACTAGAAACCATCATTATCCTTGCATAGCCATATACTATGATAAAGAATTTTAGAATCATACCAAAAATCCATATCAAATATTCGCCATCAAGAATCAAATGAAAAACCCTAACACGAAATGGTGTAATTCACCTCGAACTTGCGTACTCAAACCCAAATCAAATTAATTATGCAAATAAAACAATATACGTACAACTTACGTATTTATTCCAAATTATTTCATCACGATTACATTTTCAATTCACATTATAAATCTCATTAATTTATCTACATTTTATCTCTTATCAATTAAAAGAATTCTCCATTTAATGACAAAATCATTAACAAATAACATTACCACATCTCGCTTCATTTTAAATCACATTCATTTTCACATATAGTATTTCACATTTAATACTACATTTATTTGCGAATCATTTCATAAGAAATTTCATTAAGTTAACAACCAATTTATAAAGGCTTAACTTCTTTTATAAGACATTATTCGAGTTTAAAGTTATCACAACTTTAATTATAACCATTTCTTGCAAAATCCATTTATTCCATAAACAATTTACAGGTCATGACTTTATATATAATCATTTCATTTTAGTTCATATTTGTTTATCCAATTAGTTTTCACTTTTACTTTTCAAATTATTTATGACACATTTCATAAATTTTAAGTAACTTTATAAACATTTTTACAACCATTTAACACTATTTATAACACATTTTTCTCCACAATTTCAACTCAAACACTCCAATACTTAAATTCACACTTATAGTACCATATTTCATCCTAAAAGTATATACAAACTTTCAGAATCATTTTCTTAACATAAATTTTAACAATTTAAATCTTGTTTTACTCATTTTGCCTTTTCCAATTAAGGTTATAAAATTCAACTTTTATAATTTTACAAAATTATTAAGTTTTAACACTAAAATTAATTTCAAAATTTTGGACTGTCCAGAATTTCATAACATTCCATTTTATTTCAATAGTTGAAACTGTTAATCAACAAAACAACAAGATTCACAATAAAACATTTCAATTTCATAAACAAATATCCTAATTATTCACTTTTGAATAATATTACTATTATTTACAAAATGTTAGGAAACTAATTTCCAAAACTTCGGAATTTTTAGTTCTCAGTTTTTCAGTTTAAATTCTCTTTATTAATACTAAACTTAGAAATCATGTTCATATAATCGTTCACTTTATTTTCTTTAATATACCATTATTAAACTAGTGTTTATTTCATAAATTCAAAATCAACAATAATAGCCAACGCTTGTAAACTGACTAAATACAACTGATCAACGATAAATGATTAAATATTATCATTTCCTGAAACAAACACATTACAAATAACTATATTAGTTATAAAAAATTCATTCCCTTATATATAACATATAATGTTAGGAAATTTTTTTATTTCATTTCAAAACTATAGAAAACATTTTATAGCACTAACAAATACGTGCTTTTATATACACACACACTCAAACTCATTCTAGGGTATTACTAACCCTATCTCTAATGAGTAAACCCCAATAGGCTAAGGTATCTCTAAACCAAAGCTCTGATACCAACTGTAACAACCCACCTTTTTGGACAGTTTAAGTCAACAATAAACCACACATGTCTAACTCAAACTATTCAAAAGATAGATTATTAATGGGATTGTTCAAATGAAATAAGATTCAAAAGAACAAAATATAGAATCTCGCATCGGAAGGATAAAGTATAATACACAAAATAAATACATAAATAGTTCATGAAGCTATTTTTCAACAAAATCAGAATTTACATTTTTTTCAAGCAGAGTAGACAATTGCTATAATAGTACTAAATACGGTCCTTAACTCCATCTTTGTCTTCAGAAATAAGTGTCTTCACCAAACTAAAATACTCGGTCTGACATGAGCGTAATGTAAAACAAAAACACTCGAGTCAAGACTAACATTCTTATGTGAGTAAGTCAACTCAAGTGAAATGTACAAATAACTCAATAAGTGAAATGCTTAGGTTTAAATAAACATCATCTTTCACATTATAAATCGGTTCAATTCAAATACTGACTTTCATGTTCGTTTCCAATCGATTCATTATTAAATTCAACTTTAGATTTCAATTTTTCACTTAAAGCTATTAAGTTAAAATCAAACAACAAGTTTAAATCTAAAAATCCAATTAAAACTTTCATTAAATCAATTAAATTTTAATTTCATAATTTCAAGTTCAAACATAAATTTAAGCTTACAATATTCCAATTTTATTTCTAAATCAATTTATTTAAACCCAAAGTGGTTTTTATCGAGTATATATCATTTCAACCCAAAGTGATTTTGCTAACTATCGGGGAGCTTGGAGTGTGAGAACAATAATAACATAAATAACATAACATGTCAATGACCAACATGCGTGCATAATTAACAATTTAATATATATACATGCATAACTAACATATCACATGAGTCACATATCATAAACAACATAAGTGAATATTTCATATTCTAACATGCCATACACCAACATAACATATAATGTAACGACCCGCTATTTCGTGCCATTTGCATCCGCACATGTTAGACTTGAATTGCTCAAAATATCAGATTGTTAATTTATAATTTGGCAAAACTCAGCATATACAGTAAATAAATCAATTACAGAATCACAGACACGGAGTATTACAACGGTAAGCAGCGGAATAGATAAATAACAGATTTGAAATAAAATACCACAGATTACCCCAAATACAATGAAGTCTCAAATATAAACAGATGACAAGTCTGAACAAGCCCACTGGATAGCTGAAAGTTGAATAGATATAGATGGATCTCCAAGCGAAGCTCCAAACTCCAAAGGTGAGTCTCAAATGCTGTGACACTCAGTCTGATCCGAGCGTAAATAAAAATACAAAACACTCGAGTTAGGATTAACATTCTTATATCAATAAATCCAACTCAAGTGAAATATCAACTAAAATACAAGTAACCCAAAGGATGTTTGGAATAACCATCCTCTAAGGATCCGTGGAACTATCTACTATGTAATAATATATGCTATTATAATATGCCTATAGTAAAGTAAAAGTATTAAAATAGCATTAAGGCATTACCCATATCCCCCTTAACACATTTTATATATGCCCATAGTCTATACAGTACCGTAACCCCCCCGTAAACTTGAGGGCTATCAGAGAGCACTCCATAGGTATGGTTCAAAACAAACTCGTAGAAGGCGCGCTAGGGCATGTGAACACGGCACATGAGTAGATGCCAGGGTAGATATACCAATTGCACTCCCGGACTGGTGGTAACGCATAGCAGCTACTACCGCCCACCTCGGACACAATCTCATATCAAAAATCGAGGGGTGGCCACCAAAACAATCACAAAAGCAATAGAATGATATCGAAGAAATGTGCCCGGTCGGAGGAATGACCTCACTTGGCCCGGTATAGCTCCTGATTTTGGTCACATCTAAGTTGACTCCAGGGAGCCAGGGTCACGTCATACCATATAGAATCGTCGTCAAACCATCCTACTTCATTTCTGGAATCTCCACCACGTACACAGTTGTTAAAGTAGTTTTCGGTATTGGCAGAGAGTATGACAATATCTAATCTCGGTCTCTTTAACAACCAAACGTTATTATAACACCGTGGCCATTTCAAAATATCATATTCATTTCAAAAGCATATAAAATTTGATATCATTACTTTAAATAATACTCATTTCCAGAATCGTAACACTTTCAAAAATTATAACCATTTTGAAATCATAACACTTTGAAATCATAACACTTTCCACTCAACAGTTTAGATATAGGAAATTATATATGTAATAAAATAGATTACAAAACAAAATAGTTTATATAATAAAATAGTTATAAATTAAAAATAGTTTATATAAAAATTTAGTATATTAAAATAGTTTATAATAAAATATATTCATAAGGTAAAATATTTTTATATATTAAAATACTTTATATAAAATAAGAATAGTTTCCTCAAATTTCACAAATCGATTCAGATCAACTTGAATTCCAAAAATTCAATTTAATTTAATCTCTATTCACCAATTTCAATTCAGTTCAAAACCATTTAAAATTTATATCGATTTCAAATACATATATAAACCACAATTTAAACAATTTCAATTCGAATAGATTTCAAAGCTTAATTTCATTTATATTTCTAATTCAACTTTACCATTATTTAATTTTGAAGAATTCACTTAGTCAATCCAATATCATTTAAATAAAACCTTGAATTACAATTTATGTAAACTCAAACAGACTTACTTTATTACAGTATATAAATAATCCAACAATTCATAGGAAAGCTTATATACATACACTAACATATGCTAGATATATGTGCATATGCTACACAAATTCATTCCCAGACTATATATATATTAAACAATGTAAATTATAGTTATAACCACTATATGAAATACAACTGTAAACAATTCTATATGCAAACCAGTGCATATGTATAAGTCAGATTGTAACCAACTATATGCAGAACAAATATTTAAAACAATATAGTATATATGAGTTATGCATACTATATATATATATATATATATATAGATCTGGATACCCAAAACTTAGATCTGTACAAAACTTAAATATACTTGTATAAACCAATATTTGTATAAACTGAGCTAATCTATAACTTATGAAAACAGAGTATATATATATTTTTATAAAATAAATATATATACATATAACTAAAACCAAATTCTATTATACTTACTTTGTTAAATATATATACGACACACAACCTACATATATATATATATAGCTTAGTTATTTTGTCAACAGAATAGATAACCGAATTACATATACCTAACTGCACTATACATATAAAATAACACACATAAGTATAACTTATATAAATTCAAATATATATATATATAACTACATATGAAAACAATATATATATATACAAACATAATATACAAAATAAAAAAATAAAAAATAAAAACCTTTGCAAAAGAAAGAGAAGGAGACTCGGCTGGACTTGAGGAAGAGGCCATGGTACCTGGTCGGGGAAAGTTTTGCCGAAGGCGGAGGAAGGAATGGCAAAGACGGTGGTGGCAGTGGTGTTGATGAGGCCGATGGGAGGAGCTATGCCAATGGAAGCGGCGGCCAGTGAGGAGGGAGATGAGGCGTCTATGTGCTTGCGGGCGAAGCTAGGTGATGGAGTTCGGTCGGTTTGGGTTGCGGAGGCGGAGGAAAGTCGTTGGTGTTTGTCTGGGTGGTGTGGGTCTATGGCAGGCGGTAGGGAGGAGGAGGAAGGAAATGGGGACGGCTATGGTGGAAGTTTGGAAGAGAAAGAGGGACGGCTGAGCAAAAGAAAAGGGAAGAGATGGAGAATGGGTTTTGACATGTTCTCGGGCAATTGGAAGAAATTGCAACCTGTCATATTATATATTCATTTTCTCACAAGCAAATATCAAGGCACGGAAGGCTGAGCAAAAAGAAAAGGAAAGAGCTAGAATGGAGAAACCGTGAAATAGGAATGAACCACGAATAAAGTAAAACAGTAAATATATTGAACAGGTGGGATAGCAAAAGTCAAGCATAAATTCAGGGAATAATAATGATAGCAAAACGACTATTTGTTTTTTTTGTTCAACCGTTTGAAATTTTGAATGGACACTGTAATAAAAAGGTTAAAACGGGTACTGATACATTGGACCGTTATGCAACTTTCATTGCGTACCGGACATCGAAATGCATGAATAAATATACCACGGAGATCAGCACGACGAGTCGAACAGAACGGTACATAGATATGGGTGATACGATCGAACTATCGAAAGTCGATATCCGGTACCGAAAAATGTTGCTAAAATGCTAGAAATAAGATAAACGGGGCTAGAGGGGTCCAAATTTGAATAAACAAAATATGATGTCTCACTCAGAAGATGATTTACAATTTTATTATATAAAAATATTCAGGTTTGGAAAACAATTTATTACCATCAATATTAGCTGATTTAAATTTAAATAAAATCACACAATAAAATAAACTTCCATATTATCAGATGAAAATTTACCATTTACTATATTTGAGTAGACGTATTCCAAATATCAAATTTTTATTTAAAAATTCTATCATTTTAAAATTTCACAAAATTTCAGTTCAAATTACATTAATAAAACCATTAAAATTTACTGGTCGTTACACTCTCCCCCACTCAAAACTTTTCGTCCCCGTAAAGGGAGGTAGGAGAATAGAAACAACCATAAAGAAAATAGATTGAAATACAACAATACACAATTAATTTAAACCATATAAACTCCATTTATTTAAAATTGGTTTATATTCAATTTATTTTATTTAATCAATCAAATTTATAGTGTTCACATTGTATTGATTTCATTTTCATATATTTTCATTCAATTGATTTGTTTCAAATTTATTTAACATTTATTACAAAACTTTCACAACAAAATTTGTTTTATTAAGTCTATTTGGTCAACCATAGTTAATTCCACCTTAACATTCAACTTCAACTATTCAAACCATATAGATTTCAATTTTTAAATAAATCAATATTCAACGATTTGGTTTAATCCATTTTATTCAACAAATAAATAGTCATTCAATTTTAAATTTGATTTTATTTCATTTTATCAACATTTCTTTCAAGCAAATTTATTTTTAAATTAACTCATTTATATTATCCATTTATCTTCAGCTAAGTTGATTCCCCTAAAATTCAAGTTCACTATTCTTAGGTCCATATTATTTTGCTTAACTATCATTCTCCTTTATTTATTGAATGTATATCACTTAATATATATTTTGCAACATATATTACGTGTATAAACATTCCTTATAACCTTATATTATTCAACAAATAAATTTCCTTTTTATTATCCAATTTATTATCAAATATTATTATTTGTAAATTCCCTTAACAAAATATCATTTTTGATATCCCATTTCTTATATCATAGTGTATATTATCAAATTACATTCTAATTACATTTAAACTTTCTAGGTAAGTTGTATTAATGTTTCTGAGTTTAATTAAACAGTATATAAATTTTCTTTTATTTACAACATTTATATTAAGCCAGATTTTTAGTTTGAACAATTTATTACTTAAATTTTCTTCTTGTACAATCCTTTATTATATCCTAACATTTTAACTTTTTGAATATCTTAGGCAAGTTATATATATTAGAATGTAATTTAGTGTTATACAAATAAGTTTGTTCAAATTCATTATTTTAGGTTGGTTTAATTCCATTTATCATTTTAGATATTCCAATTATTCAAAATTTCACTTATTTCAATAATTAAAACCATTTCTTAACATAAAACATAAGATTCAAATTTCCGGTCTCACTTTAAACAATTTTGAAATAATTATATACATATATATATATATATTATATGAATCAAATCATATTCAAGAATTTCAAATCAAATCTATTTTCCAAAACAAAAGTGTAGCAAAGCTACTAACTCATTTTTCCACTTTGAAACTCAAAAATGAATGTCGATGATGCTGCAGTAATCACCGAAGTTATTTTCCAGCGACAATGGAGGATAGTACAGTTTTTAAACTTTAAAATTATTCTTTTGAAATAATTTCTATTCAAAAATACCTTTAAATAATAATACTTTTCAGACTTTAAAACCAAACTTTGAAATGTACCGGGAATTTAATCCCCAAATCCTTATTTTAAATTGATTTCATTTTCAAATCTACTTTATAAACCATGTTTATAAATTCATTTATTTATATCATGTTGCAATAGTCAAATGGTTTACAAAACAATAAATGAAAATCAAATATTATCATTTCCATGAATCAATTCATTTTACTTCTAATTTCAGAAAATTATATTTTATATATAATATAATCATACAAAATTAATTTCATTTACCAAAATTAAAAACAATATTGTGTCAGTTTGCTATGTTCAAGTGTTTTGGTATTCCTATCGATAGCGTTGATTAGGCGAATCGATCAAAACCCAAAATTCAAACTTAACAACTCAAATAACACACTATAAAACATTTTTAATATTAATTATAAATACACTCCCTCACTCGATGATTCCAAAATGGATTCCAAAACAAGGGTAGATATTCAAATTCAAGGGAACCCTAATCAAATAAAATTCTAACTAAGAAGATAGACTTGAAACGAGGATACGATGATTAAATAACAAAAGAGAAAAGATGGATAAACTTATATAAATCACGAGCAACCTTAATCGGGTCAACCGTGACTTCAAGAATAAGATCGATGCAGAATTCTGAGGTAAATCGACATTCGATCACAAGAGGTAGAATTCGAGCATACCAAGAGATAGCAGCATCGTAAACCGAGGATACAGAAATCTCCAGTAAATCAATGCCTGTTGTAAAGGGGTTTCACCCCTTTATAAATCATTCTAAGATTGGTGGGACCGCCGATTCATTATAGAGATCAACCGAAGTGGAGTTATGGGATACTCCAAAATCAAGAAAACACGAATAGGGAGAGACAAGAATGGATTTCAGAACGAAATGGAAAGTTCCAAAATTCAAAGGAAATTCGAATCAAATAGGAAGGGACTCAAGCTCGAACAAAGGTGATTCTTGTAACTAAATCCACTCTATATGCAAAGTTTTGCCTAAAACCAGAGCTCTGGTACCAACTATAACGACCCGCTATTTCATGCCATTCGCATCTGCACATGTCGGACTTGAATTGCTCAAAATATCAGATTGTTAATTTATAATTTGGCAAAACTCAGCATATACAGTAAATAAATCAATCATAGAATAACAGACACAGAGTATTACAACAGTAAGCAGCGGAATAAATAAATAACAGAGTTGAAATAAAATACCACAGAATATCTCAAATACAATGAAGTCTCAAATATAAACAGATGACAAGTCTGAACAAGCCACTGGATAGCTGAAAGCTGAATAGATGTAGATGGATCTCCAAGCGAAGCTCCAAACTCCAAAGGTGAGTCTCAAATGCTGTGACACTCAGTCTGACCCGAGCGTATAACAAAACACAAAACACTCGAGTCAGGATTAACATTCTTATATCAATAAATCCAACTCAAGTGAAATATCAACTGAAATACAAGTAACTCAAAGGATGTTTGGGATAACCATCCTCTAAGGATCCTTGGAACTATCTACTATGTAATAATATACGCTATTATAATATGCCTATAGTAAAGTAAAAGTATTAAAATAGCATTAAGGCGTTACCCATATCCCCTTTAACACATTTAATATATTCCCATAGTCTATACAGTACCGTAACTCCCCCCGTAAACTGGAGGGCTATCAGAGGGCACTCCATAGGTATGGTACAAAAAGAACTCGTAGAAGGCGCGCTAAGGCATATGAACACGGCACACGAGGAGATGCCAGGGTAGATATACCAATTGCACTCCCGTACTGGTGGTAACGCATAGGAGCTACTACCGCCCACCTCGGACACACTCCCATATCAAAAATCGAGGGGTGGCCACTAAAACAATCACAAAAGCAATAGAATGGTATCGAAGAAATGTGCCCGATCGGAGGAATGACCTCACTTGGTCCGGTATAGATCCTGATTTTAGTCATATCTAAGCTGACTCACGGGAGTCTGGGTCACATCATACCATATAGAATCGTCGTCAAACCATCCTACTTCATTTCGGGAATCTCCACCACGTACACAGTTGTTAAAGTGGTTTTCGGTATTGGCAGAGAGTATGACAATATCTGATCCCGGTCTCTTTAACAACCAAACGTTATTATAACACCGTGGTCATTTCAAAATATCATATTCATTTCAAAACCATATCAAATTCAATATCATTACTTTAAATAATATTCATTTCCAGAATCGTAACACTTTCAAAAATTATAACCATTTCGAAATCATAACACTTTGATATCTTAACACTTTCCACTCAATAGTTTAAATATAGGAAATAGTATATGTAATAAAATAGATTATAAAATAAAATAGTTTATATAATAAAATAGTTATAAATTAAAAGTAGTTTATATAAAAATTTAGTATATTAAAATAGTTTTATATTAAAATAGTTTATAATAAAATATATTCATAAGGTAAAATATTTTTATATATTAAAATACTTTATATAAAATAAGAATAGTTTCCTCAAATTTCACAAATCGATTCAAATCAACTTGAATTCCCAAAATTCAATTTAATTTAATCACTATTCACCAATTTCAATTCAGTTCAAAACCATTTAAAATTTATATCGATTTCAAATACATATGTAAACCACAATTTAAACAATTTCAATTCCAATAGATTTCAAAGCTTAATATCATTTATATTTCAAATTCAACTTTACCATTATTTAATATTGAAGAATTCACTTAGTCAATCCAATATCATTTAAATAAAACCTTGAACTACAATTTATGTAAACTAAATATTCCCTTCAATTTATTTACTTAAAATATTCATTTAATCATTTTAAATCAAATCAAGTTATAAATCATATCTTTAAAATCTCAAATTTTATAAGTTCCAAATCGGTTTTTGTTATCCCGCCTTTTGGCAAGGCCAGGACACCAAGGAATCGACTAGAGAACAAGTGTGGCTTGTCATGGATATCGCTGAATTTTGTCCGAGTCCGGATCAAGCTACAATTGATAGGACATGACTAGGAAAGCAAGGTGAACCAACGTTCCAAATTTCAAGTCAATCCGAGTTCATATGCTCAAGTTGTGATGGATACATGGTTGGAAGGAGAAGCATGTTTTCGTATCCATCGATGACATTCATCTTGTATCCATCAGGGAACGTCATTTCTTATCGATACGAGTAGCCGTGTTTCGAGTCCATCGAATTTGTATCAATTAGGTTTCGTGTCCATCGACTGTTAGTGCAACTCGCATCAGTTGGCCAAGTGTCTGTTTCGTATCCATCCCGCCCGTGTCCATCATCTGCTTCGCATCGGCATGATTCTACGATTTCGTATCGGTCGAGTTGGCAATGTTTCGTACCCATCGAGTTCGTATCGATCAGATTTGTGTTCCTCAACAGATGTCTACTTCGTATCCATCAGTCAATGTCTACTTCATATCCATCAGTCAATGTCTACTTCGTATCCATCAGTCAATGTGTACTTCGTATCCATCAGAGAGCCTTGCTTCGAACCCGTGACCAATGACTTGTTCATATCCAACGGGTCAACCAACTAGGGTGACGTGTCGTCCATCGAAGTAAACAGGGCGAGATATATGGAGTCGAAGCGGTCAATACGGAATGAAGGCCGGATCGAAGCGAAGCGCGCGCGCCACATCATCTTGAGAACACGTGCAGTCATCGACACGAGGTGATGGAGTCGAAGTCATGGAGACGAACCAGACAGCCTTCGAGAAATCTCAGTTCGTATCGACCATATCTCGTGATCTACTAATCCAAATCCAGTGAAATTTTAGGGGAAGCTTGAATACACACTAAAGAAGGTCTCCACCAAATTTTAGCTTAATTGGACGTTATCTTGATCGATACGAAATGGATTCGTATCGATCGCAGATCGAGGCCAAACTTTCTGGGAACGGTCAAGTGGGTCCCCTCACGTGCCAGACCAAGTCTCCCGGAGTTTGAGCGAGATCTGAGCTTCCTACGCCTATAAATAGAGCCCTAAAACCAACAGAAAAGGGATCTTTTTTTCTGAAGCATCCAGACTCTGCCGGATTAAGATTTACATCCAACCTTTGCTGTCAATTTCGAATTCTAATCTGTAATCCGCTGTTGTTTGCTGTAATCGCTTGTAATCATTGAAAGAGAATCAATAAAATCATCAAAACTTCATAGTGGACGTAGGCAATACGCCGAACCACTCTAAATTGCTTGTATGTGTATTTTACATTTCTGTTTGTTGGAGTTTTTGTTAGATAACCTCTGTTTTACATTTACAATCTTCATTTTTATCTCTTCAAATAACTCCCGAAGAGTGTTGTGCCCATTTTTGGTACAAACACTTTGGTGCTTTCATTGAGAGACCAGTCTTTTCTCCTGCTCTTTGGATCTGCCGTCGATACCGGATTGCATAAATCCAAGAGGAAGATCCAGATATCCAGTCCGGAATCCTTCCATTCTATTCAGATTTGCTCAAAGTGTAGGAAAGGACTCCACCACCGAGAATGGTTAGCACAAGAACTGGCGCTACCGTTGCAGAGCAAGAGGGCCGGGATAGACAGAACCCTACTCAGCAGCCTTCTTTCAATCAGGACAACACTGCTCACTCGGATCCATCCGGACCGGTCACCAGACAAGAGTTCCAAGTGTTGCTCCAAGAGCTGACCCAAAGTCGTCAACAGTTGGCTGAAAAGTTGCGCGCCAATATCGAGCTGACCAACCAGTTAAACCGCCGGGGCCACAGAAGGTCCAGGAGAGATGATGCCTCCAGGGCATCTACCGAAAGCTCAGCTTCATCTGACTATCACCACAGGTCTACCCGTCCCCGGTTAGAGGGGAGTCGTGCTCAAACTGCTGGATATCAACCCGCCTTGACTGTTGGGCAATTGAGGGTAGGACCGTCGACCAGCTTCCAAACGGGACCCTCGACACACGGAGGCACTGCCCCACAGTACACCACGGATAACCGCGCTACAACCGCCGCGGCAGAAACAAGGGTTGATACCCGAAATCAGTCAGAGCCGATTAATCAACAGCGTGGACATACTCCTGAACCGTATGTCCCAGAAGACGTCGAGCCAAGGAGGCGAGATACGGACCATCGACAGCGCCCGATCCATACTCGCACTGTGGAGCCCGACCACACCTTAGCTCAGCATGCCCAGAATTTGCCGGTGTCAGACATATCAACCATGATACGTCAGATGATTCGCGAGAGTCAGGGGCTCACTAATGATGATTGGGGAATCTCTCGTAGTCATACCCCTTTCACAGACGAAGTGTTACACGCTGAACCCCCTAGGCGATTTAGAATGCCAACTCTCCCAATGTATGAAGGAAATAGTGACCCCAACCAACATATTCTGAAGTATGAATGGTCGATGAGTGCCGCAAGGGCTGACGATGCAGTGAAGTGTCGAAGTTTCCCCATCTCTCTGGGGGAATCACGACAATGTGGTTTACACGCCTACCACCTAGATCCATTTCTTCATTCGACCAATTGGCCAAGAGGTTTGTAGAACAGTTTCGCATGCATGTTGCTAGACCAAAAGACGTTAATACCCTGTCCAGTGTCACTCAAGCTCATGGAGAAACGCTTAGACGTTACCTGGAGAGGTTCCACGCAGCGTGTGTTGAGATCACCAATCCTAACGGTAACTCAATCTTGATGGCTTTGACCAAGGGATTGATCCTGATTTTGAATTTGGGAACTGGCTAGCCGGAAAACCGCCCGCATCGTTGGACCGGTTTTACTCTAAAGCTGCTCAATTCTTGCGGCAAGAGGACGCAAAACAGTCTAGGAAGCAGGACGATGCGAGGCCCAGTATTGAGGGAATACAGAATAATGTAGCAGTTAAACAATCCGGTGAGAGTTCCGGGAAAGTTCAACTGAACATACAGAACAAACAAGCCCAGCCAAGAGGAAACAATAGCCAGGATAAGAAAAGAGATCAGAACCGAGGTCCACGACGTAGGGCTCAAATGTTTGACAATTATACACCGTTAAACACGTCATTGGAAAACGTATACTTACAGACTTGCAGCACTGTACAGTATAAGAAACCTGCTCCGAAGCCCTCATCGGAGAGACAGGTTCAGACAGGGAAGTTCTGTAGATTCCATGAAAGCTACGGCCACAATACCAATGAGTGTCGGCATTTGCAGGACCTCATCGAAAAGTTGATCAGAGAAAGGAAGTTGAATCAGTTTGTGCGGGCACCGCAATTTGGCGGAGCGGGCCCTTCAAATCAGAATCGTTCAAAAAACCGGGAAAGACGAAGGAACCCGCCCGCGCGGGCGGGAGATTGGTTATTAATACAATAAGCGGTGGTCCCCACCCGGTAGACAGAAGCTGGGGGGAAATGGAGTCGTATGCTAGTTCTATCAGGCATGCGGACTTCGAGTGTTGTAGTAATTGCGAAGACGGAACCCCGGTTAAACAACAAAAGATAATATCTAATGATATCGTGTTCAGGAGCCGAGACGCTGATAAGGTCGAAGCCCCTACTATCGACCCACTAGTCATATCTGCCCAGGTAGGTCCTGCTTGGATGAAGAGGATCCTGGTTGATAGTGGAAGCTCTGTGAATATCTTGCTTAAACGGGCTTACGACTTAATGAAAATGAAGGCAAAGGATTTGAAACCTTGCCTGTCCCGAATCCACGGTTTTAACGGGAGTGCCACGATACCCATTGGAGTGACTGAACTACCGGTTGAGTTGGGGGTTGGAGAACGCCGGAGAGTCCGGATTTTATAGTTTGTCGTCTTAGAGATTGATTCACCTTATAACGCATTTTTGGGCCGACCGACCCTAGCCGAATTCAGGGCAGCCATCGCCCCATGGTGTTTAACTCTGAAGTTCCCCACTGATCGTGGGATTGGAGTTGTTCAAGGAGATCAGGCCACGGGAAGGGCTTGTTATGTTGCTGAGCTGCGCGGGGCGCAACGTAAAGAGAAGGGAAAGGGCGTAGAGGAATCTCTCTACGTCCGTTCTATTGATAATTGACAATTGATGCCTGGGCCTCGGTCCGGGCACCACGACCAATTCCTGAAAGACCTGGACCCTAGGGACAATGAGGATAAAGACGAATCTACGGAGAGTCAAGCTTCTCAGGCCGAACTGACTGTGGACGTCCCAATCAGTGAGGATGATAATTCAAAGATGCTGAAAGTTGGGTCTCAACTGAACGAGCAGACACAGCAGGAATTGGTCGAGCTTCTTCGGGCGAATCTCGATGTCTTCGCCTGGACACACTCTGACATGTGCGGAATCTCGCCGAGCATTGCAAATCACTCCCTGAATATAGATCCGCGACATGTCCCAGTAAAGCAGAAAAGGCGCGGTATGGATCCAGAGAGATCTGCCGCCCTTAAGGAGGAAGTTGATAAACTACAATCAAACGGGTTTATTCGAGATGCCTTGTATCCAGAATGGGTATCCAACCCTGTACTGGTTCGAAAGCCAAACGGAAAATGGAGAACCTGCGTTGATTACTCTGACCTAAACAAGGCCTGTCCAAAAGATAGCTTCCCACTTCCATGAATTGATCAGCTCGTAGATTCAACGGCCGGACATAAGCTACTATCTTTTATGGATGCTTATTCCGGCTACAATCAAATACCCATGCATTTACCTGATCAGGAACATACCAGCTTCGTAACCGATCTGGGACCCTACTGTTACAAAGTCATGCCGTTTGGTCTAAAGAACGCTGGAGCAACATACCAACGCCTAGTCAACCGAATGTTCGCCGATCAGATCGGGAAGACCATGGAGGTTTACGTGGATGACATGCTGGTGAAGTCTCGATTCTCCACAGATCACGTCAGATATTTGATTTCAATGTTCAGCATCCTCCGGGAATATGGAATGAAGCTCAACCCGCTCAAGTGTCACTTCGGCGTCGCATCGGGAAAGTTCCTTGGGTTCATTGTCAATGCTCGAGGGATAGAAGCCAACCCTGAGAAGATCTGGGCTATAAGAAATCTGCAAACCCCTAGAACCATAAAGCAAGTCCAGAGTCTCAACGGAAAGGTCGCAGCATTGAGCAGGTTCATTTCAAAGTCCACCGATAAATGCATTCCTTTCTTCGATCTGATTCGGAAGGGAAAACGAAATTTTGAATGGACCACGGAATGTGAAGGCGCATTCCGATCACTAGTTCAACATCTTTCAACACCTCCGATCTTGTCAAAACCAGTTGACCACGAGCGATTATACCTCTACCTGGCAGTATCAGAACATGCGATTAGTGCTGCTCTAGTTCGGGAGGAAGACAAAGTGCAAAACCCGGTCTACTATGTTAGTAAGCGGCTAACAAGAGCTGAAAGAAATTATCCGAGACTGGAGAAACTGGCCTATTGCTTGGTCATTGCCTCAAGAAAACTCCGCCCTTACTTCCAAGCTCATCCGCTTACTGTGTACACCAACCAGTCGTTACGACAGGTCCTCACGCGGCCTGAGACGTTCGGTAGGTTACTCAAGTGGAACATTGAGCTAAGCCAATTTGATATCGCATACGCTCCACGGAGAGCCATTCAAGGACAAGTCCTGGCAGATTTCATAGCTGAATTTACCGTTCCAGAAGACTTGCCCGAGACCAGTGAATCCCCCGAATACATCTGGAAGCTGTATACTGACGGTGCGTCAAACGACCGGTGTTCGGGCGCTGGGGTTGTACTTGAAACTCCCGAGAGCCGATCCATATGTTATGCTTTGAAGTTCGACTTTCGTGCGACCAATAATGAAGCTGAATACGAAGCCCTCTTGACCGGCCTAAAACTTGCCAGGGATTTGAGAATCATCGCAATGGAAATCTACTGCGATTCGCAGTTAGTTGTGTGTCAGGTACGGGGAGAGTATCAAGCAAGGGATCAAAGGCTGGATACCTACTTGGCCCGAGTTCAGGAAGTACTGAACCAGTTTAATTATTATGCGATCTACTACGTGCCTCGGGAACACAATCAGAAAGCCGATTCATTGGCAAAGTTAGCCAGCACAGGTGAAGCGCAGCAAATGGGGCTTGTCCCCGTTGAAACTTTGGCTTCCCCGAGCATCGATCGGATAGAAATGAACTTTGTGTTTGAAACCTCTCCCAGCAGAGAGTCTTGGATGACTCCGTACCGAAATTACATTGAGAATGGGACGTTGCCTGAGCCTAGAAATGAGAAGAGACAAATTCTGCGGAAAGCTTCGCGATTCGTCATCCAGAACGGAGTCATGTACAGGAGAGGTTATTCCGTTCCCCTCCTCAGATGTATCGCCCACGAGGAAATCAAACGAGTGTTACACGATGTACACGAAGGAGAGTGTGGCGATCATACCGGAGGGTAAGCCCTCGCTAAGAAGATACTCCGATATGGGTATTACTGGCCGATAGTGAACCGAGATGCGGCGAACTATGCCAGGAAGTGCGATAAATGCCAAATACATGCCCGAATTCCAAGAGCCCCACCTACCGAGATAACCCAAATGGTCAGTCCCTGGCCATTCGCAATGTGGGGCATCGATATCATCGGCGCTCTACCTTTGGCGAAAGGCGGTGCGAAATACGCCATCGTTGCCGTTGACTACTTCACAAAGTGGGCTGAGGCCGAAGCCCTTGCAACCATTACAACAAAGAAAGTGATAAATTTCGTGGTTCGCAACATCATCTGTCGATTTGGGCTCCCGCATACCATCATCACTGATAACGGAGCCCAATTCGAGAGTGCGGAATTCAAGAATTTCTGTCAACGGTTTCATATCCATAAGAAGTTCTCGGCTGTCGCACACCCCCAGGCGAATGGACAGGTCGAAGCTGTCAATAAAGTTATAAAGTCCATCCTAAAGAAACGATTGGAAAAGGTCGGGGGCAAATGGGTAGATGAACTTCCTATGGCGTTATGGGCCTATCGAACGACTCACAAAACCGCAACTGGACACACTCCATTTTCCCTATCTTATGGCTCAGAGGCCGTTATCCCGGTCGAGACGGAAGTGTTTTCCCATCGCGTGACTTACTATGATCCGAAAACAAACGCTATACTGCTGGCCGAATCTTTGGATCTACTGGATGAGAAACGGGAAGAGGCTGATTTGAGAGCAGCCGCATATCGAAGTCGGGTCGCCCGATTGTACAATACCAAGGTTCGACCTCGAACCTTCGAACTCGACGACCTCGTTCTCAAGAGAATCTACCCAGTTCCTTCGCACATGAAACCAAATTGGGAAGGACCATATGTGATTACACGAAGACTCGGAGATGGCACATTTAAACTATCGACCGTTGACGGTCTTGGTTTGCCAAGGGCCTGGAACAGCGAGAGCCTCCGTCGCTATTACACATGACAGGATTTATTTATTTCATCCTATTTAGCAATTTGTTTTCGTATTTCGAAATTTGAATTTTATAATAAGGCAACTGACTTTGCTGCATTTTCTTATTTCAGCAATAAAATGTCACCTCTTCGAGCCAGAGCTGTGATTCATTAAGTACGATATACGACATCACGATGCACGAAGAGCTAAATCCCATCACGCAATGGGACTTATTCAAATGGAGAGTGGTTGTGATACGACCCGCCACTCGCTAAGTGAAACCCGAGCTCGGGGGCAAACCACTACACCAATATCGATGGGATTGACACACGACAATCCTACATTCAACTCCGTATTCCCAGAGTATGAAGCGGAGTATAAACATTCGACTCCGTATTCCCAGAGTGCGAAGCGGAGTATAAACATTCAACTCCGTATTCCCAGAGTGCGAAGCGGAGTGTAAACATTCAACTCAGTATTCCCAAAGTGCGAAGCGGAGTATAAACATTCGACTCCGTATTCCCAGAGTGCGAAGCGGAGTATAAACATTCAACTCCGTATTCCCAGAGTGCGAAGCGGAGTATAAACATTCGACTCCGTATTCCCAGAGTGTGAAGCGGAGTATAAACATTCAACTCCATATTCCCAAAGTGCGAAGCGGAGTATAAACATTCGACTCCATATTCCCAGAGTGCGAAGCGGAGTATAAACATTCAACTCCGCATCCCCAGAGTGCGGAGCAAGATATGTCGTGATGACTCCGAGCTCCCGGAGTGTGAGCCAGAGTATGAACACCAACTCCTAACTCCCAGGATACGGGTTGGAGTATCAGTAACAATCTCAAGTTCCCAGAGTGTGAACAACTGCTGGCAAGATGACTTACATCCTCGGAGTGTGGATGAAACGATTCGTAAGGAAACAGTTGTAGTTCGACCGCTCGGTCCTCACTCAGTGCGACCACAAGCTGATCATCCCAACTTAACCCCGAAACTGGGGGCAGGTGCAAGTGGTAATCACTACCCGAAACTGTACTGTGTTCAGCCTCGGTTCGTTCTCCGATGACAGCTCAAGTTCAAAACTTCCAACAAACTGTGCTTAAACGTTAGGACAATGCAAGTACACCGGACTGAAGTTCGAACACTACAACATTTAAGCATAGAGGGAATTCAAGTTGAAACAAGAAGACAAAATTTTATTTCAACTAATCAGAAAAATGGTTCATACGTGAGCCTTTCCAAAATATTCCTACTAGCAGGGGCCAAACCCGCATCTAAACACGGCCTATAAAAAAGAAGGAAAAAAAAGATAACAAAATTCCTGACTACGAAAAGGAAACACGTGCCTAAAAAAAAAGTCTATGTAATCCTTCTTTCTCCTCAGCTTCTTTTTCTTCTTCGAGGAACTGCTGGAACCACTAGTGATCTTTCGTTTAGAACCTTTCCCCTCAGACGGGCTCCCCTCGGATGAAGGCATGATGTCGACATCGTCCTCTGAGCTGGAATCTATGGGGATGCTTCCCGCAGGAGGAATTGGAGGAACAGAACCAACAGCCGGAGACGGGATTGCCGCACTAGTATCAATAAGCGTGCCCCCCGAGAGATACAATCATAAGAGGAGTAGGGCATTGCGCTACTACCCCGCCGTCCGCGCTGCCACCATGCGTAGCTGCCGCCATCTCAGCGTTAATCTCAGCCAACATCCTTGCTTCTCGCTGCGCTCTGGCCTCACTATGTGCCATAGTGGCCTGAGTTGGAATATCAGAAGTAGACGAGAATCCGCCCAGGCTGAATGGTAGATCTACAAAAAGATCACTCTGTCGACCAAGGAGCTCATTTATCATCTGTTCATCAAAAGAAAGTGAGCTCCCCTGCGTCACTTCCACCGGTATTGTTGTCACAACGGAGATCGCCTCAGAGATGATAGCCTCCGGCACTTGGCGCGACTCTTGGGCTACGGGAGGCGTAGCTGGCGCAACTTCGATCACTGGTTAGAGAAAAGAAACACTTGTTAGTATACGCTTCTGTACAAATCCTTCGGTCCAAATAAACAAGAGATTAGTTCAGAGTACCTTCCTGGGTTTGGCTCGGGGTTGTCTGGACGATTTCGGAGGGATGCTCCTTGATAGGAGAAAGACGTGGCTGGTCTGGATCATATGCCGGTACAGGCTGAGAATCGATCATCGGAGTTGGCTCAGATTGAGATGACACGATTATCTCAGAACTCGTAATATGGTGTTCAGCACCGGAGCTTTCTCCGACTTCCTTAGCCTGGGCACCAAGCCTCTCCTTCTCATGAGAAATCATGGAGTCATGGAGAACTTTCTTTTCATCATCATTAAGAATGCGGTTCTCCAACTCGAATTCATCGATGGCTTCATCAGGGTGCCCAGACTTCTCCTCCTCAACCAGTAAGTTCCAGGCATTATAGAGATGCGTTGGGTAATCATCAAGTCATGTCAAATCTTGGTGCCTTAGCACGTTGGCATTGTAGGTGACAAGTAGCTCTTCTACCTCGGCCTCAATCCTTGCCTCCGCCTATCGTACCTTCTCATCAACTCCAGCTTCAGCTTTGCGGAGTTTTTCTATAGCCGCTTCTTTCTCCTTCCGAAGCACCACCGCCTGATCACAGGCTTCCTGCGCAGAGACATTGGCCGCATCCTTCTCCTTCGCTATTTCGGAGAACTTTGATTTCAGCTCATTAAGCTCCTTAAGAGCGGCGTCCCTCTTGGCAGTAATAGTGGTGTTCCTGTGACCCATGTCTTCGATGGCGGTATAGTGCTCTTGTTTCATTCTGGACATGGCAGAGTTCACTCCGTCAACCTTTTTCAGGGCCTCCATTTCAGACTTACGGGAAGACTCAGCCTCCGCGTTGAGCGCCTTCATGATTCGGTCATTTTGACCCAACTCCTTCTTAAGCTTCTCAATTTCGACACCCCTATCGAATGCCACTTTAGATGCTTTCCTCGCGGCTCTTGCCCACTCTTTGTACTGAAAGAAGATATCCGCAACATAATCATGGATTGTGTTTTCAGCAGTTGGCAGAATTCTCCTCAAGTGTGGAGGGAAGACATAACCGTCAAAGCAGATGTCGGGGAATTCTTTCCTCATCTGTGCCAATTTAAGCGCTCCTTCACTGGTCGCATCAGTCGTGACCGGTATGGTAGCCGAAGAGGTGGCTATTTCGGTCCTGCGCGGAGGATCGGGCCTTGGGGCTTGAGAAGGCGGCCTAGGCCGTGAAATTTCAGGAGGACGAGCAACTGCTACCGTGGGAGGTACGGAAGTCCTGGGAGGAGAGCGAGATCGGGATCGGTGAGCGTATCCCCTGTCTTTGTCGGATTTCTCCTGACCAGAGTGTCCTGAATCATAGTCCCTCTCACCCTCTCTCCTGCGCGGCTCGTAATAATGGCGCTTGTTGCGCAAACTGCCGAGTACAGAACCTCGTCCAGACATCGTACCAGAAAATTAAAGAAACAGAAAGTCAGTGAATGCTTACAATATGACTGTTTACGATTAGAGAACTGTGTTGTGCCGTGAAGGGTGTATGGATGTGTAACCCCCCTAACCAACCAGAAATGTCGATCGCACTAGTGGGAAGAGACTCGCTAACATCGAATGTATGTTGTAGTTCGTCCAAATCAGTGTCATGTTGTTCGGACGTAATATCCGGAATTGGAAGGTCGGCGAGCCCTTCGAATTGGCTTTCGGCCTACAGGGAGGGTGCTTCCGAGATTCTAACTCCTGAAAGAGGACGGTGTAGAACCACGGACTTCCGCCTCCCGGATTTGGGTTACTTAAAGGCCGCTGCCTTGCCTTTTCTTTTTTCATCGGAATCCGGGGTTGCCCCAGCAGGCTCGACAGGCGGCTCCTCATCAGTATGGGTTCTTTCGGAGTCAGGTTCCTCGATTACTATGACTTTGGGTTTTTTCCGCTTGACCTTCTCTCTTGAGACAGTCTTTAATGCGCCATCAAGCCTTATGCTCTGCCTCCGCCCAATCAACCCAAGAACTCTGAGATTCCGGTCCGTCAGTAGCAATTCAATATTCCTTTCTTCACTAGGAATCTCTTGAAGGACCCAAACTATCTCTTTATAGTAGCCACCTTCAGGCCGCTGGATTATTCCTGGAAGAAAAGGAGTGAAAGATATGAGTTTAATTTCATTCGAAAATTGCCCTGTCAATTACTTAGAAAAAAGACAATACTCACGTCTAAACAGCCATCTTCTGGCAAACCCCGGAGGACATCGGACATAGAACCACTCCGACTTGAAGTAGCTCAACCTAGTCCACGACCCCGTGACAACTTGGCAGTTTCTTACAGACTCCAAGAATGTAAAAGATGGGCTGTCAGTTCGACTTTTGAAGTTGAATAGGTATCTTATCTCGGTCGGACGGGGAGGTCGATAGAGGTATTCCATGAATGCGATGAACAAGCCATTGAGTGAAGCATATCCATTCGAATGCAACTGAGACGGAGCAATATCCAGGTAAGCCAACACTTCTCTTATATAGTCGTTGAACGGAGGAAGTGTACCGGCTGCGCATGCATGTCGATTAAAAGTAGTATACCCCTTCGGGGGATTGTGTGGTCTGTCGTCCGGTCCATGCAACATTACATCGTCCAACGATAAGCCATGCCTTAAGCATATTCTCCCTAGCATATCTTCAGAGATATTGGACGGAACAGAATCAGGTGGACTATTGATGAAGGATGCGTCAGGAAACTCGTCCGGAGCCGGACCGATGGCTTCGGCCTCGATATCCGGAATCTCGAGTCTAGAAGGGGTTGGATTTTGAGTTTCTTGTTGCTGCGAACGTGACGGTTCCATAACTGGCTAACTCACGAGAAACCACCATTAGACGATAAAAAGCCCGTGCATTCCCCAATGTAAAGTGTGTGAATGAGTTGTGCAGTGCGTGTGTTATGCATAACTTGACCGGATAAAATTCAACGAGATAAGCTTAAGTGTGTGAGCAACAAAACTCCGAGAGTCAGGCTGGAGATGACCGTCATCGCTGACCGTCACCACCGCGCCATCCAGATGCTAACGATCGATTCAAGATTAAAGAGTTCATTATACTTTTCTGTTAAATGGCAGTTCCATCAACGAGCTTCGAAAGTCAGTCAAATATGCAGTTCTGTGACCAAGTTCAATTATGCAAGGCAGAAGCTCGTCGGAATCAAATGTTCAAATATTCAGAAATTCTCTAAGTTCGTCAAAATTTAGGTCGAGAATATCGATCGCTGCACTTTGTTTTCGTATCGAGTCAGGGGGATCACGCTATTCAGCCTGGCCACGTTCGAATCGATGCATTCGTATCGATCATCTTGGGATAGGAATGTTTCGTATCGATCAGGCTGGAGTGAGGATGCTTCGTAGCGATCGAGTTCGAATCGATAGATGTCGTACCGATCGAAGGCGAGCCAATTCGCATCGATCAGATTTCACTAATTTCGCATCGATCTGGAAACAATGGCTTCACGCCTATCGCCGCTTTCGTCTCCATAACGATACGAACGTATGCCGTCCATATCGATTCGAACACTCCCAATCCAGGCCGATACGAAATGAGGTAGGATTGACTTCCTTCATGCCCCCTTCTTCCCCAAAAAGATCTCAACTCCATGGCCACGCTCTATCCCCCAATCTCGTTTTTTCTCGTCCAGATCTCAGATTCATCACAACTGGTCGTGAAAGCAAGAAGAACGATTGAGATCTCGAGCTTCGTCATTATTTACATGATTCTATCCATTAGTTACCTGATTTTTGCGATTACGCACAGAGGATCGAAGGTTTGGTTCGATTCGAAAGCTCGTAGTTGTATCTCTCAGTCTATCGATAGGAAGGTAGAAAAGGAGAACAGAGAGCAACAGTAAAAGGTAAAAGTGAAAAATGGGCTAAGTCCCAGGTATTTATATGGAGTCTAGGGTAGAACCGAGTCGTTTCGACTCCCAGTCAGCCTAACCGGTCGCAACCAGTCAAACAGCGCGTCGAAGTAAAGGCCCGTTTCGAACCCACCAGACTTCCTCGATTCGAGATGCGCAGAGAAGCCACCTGAAGACAATGGATCTCATCAATTCGAAGCATCCATTTTGTGAGCCATCAATCCTCAACGGGGCAGGCTTATCGATACGATCACAGAATTCATATCAGTTAAAATCCATTAGTACGAATAATCACTTCGTATCCATCATGTCTACCCGCATCGATACGAAGAAAAGCTTTCCAGCTTTCAACGTCGATTCATAAGAGGACCGACACAAGAGGTTGGCTAAAGGTGGTCATCAGACATCGTTTCAACACAAATTTCGAATCGATTCGAAAGAAAATCAGTGCGAGATTCAACAACGACCTAGACTAACGACGAGTCGCAAACTTGCAGCTTTTCAAAGCACGTCATGTTTTCACAAGACGTGCTTTGGGGGGCAAATGTTATCCCGCCTTTTGGCAAGGCCAGGACACCAAGGAACCGACTAGAGAACAAGTGTGGCTTGTCATGGATATCGCTGAATTTTGTCCGAGTCCGGATCAAGCTACAATTGATAGGACATGACTAGGAAAGCAAGGTGAACCAACGTTCCAAATTTCAAGTCAATCCGAGTTGATATGCTCAAGTTGTGATGGATACAAGGTTGGAAGGAGAAGCATGTTTTCGTATCCATCGATGACATTCATCTCGTATCCATCAGGGAACGTCATTTCTTATCGATACGAGTAGCCGTGTTTCGAGTCCATCAAATTCGTATCAATCAGGTTTCGTGTCCATCGACAGTTAGTGCAACTCGCATCAGTTGGCCAAGTGTCTGTTTCGTATCCATCCCGCCCGTGTCCATCATCTGCTTCGCATCGGCATGATTCTACGATTTCGTATCGGTCGAGTTGGCAATGTTTCGTACCCATCGAGTTCGTATCGATCAGATTTGTGTTCCTCAACAGATGTCTACTTCGTATCCATCAGTCAATGTCTACTTCGTATCCATCAGTCAATGTCTACTTCGTATCCATCAGAGAGCCTTGCTTCGAACCCGTGACCAATGACTTGTTCATATCCAACGGGTCAACCAACTAGGGTGACGTGTCGTCCATCGAAGTAAACAGGGCGAGATATATGGAGTCGAAGCGGTCAATACGGAATGAAGGCCGGATCGAAGCGAAGCGCGCGCGCCACATCATCTTGAGAACACGTGCAGTCATCGACACGAGGTAATGGAGTCAAAGTCATGGAGACGAACCAGACAGCCTTCGAGAAATCTCAGTTCGTATCGACCATATCTTGTGATCTACTAATCCAAATCCAGTGAAATTTTAGGGGAAGCTTGAATACACACTAAAGAAGGTCTCCACCAAATTTTAGCTTAATTGGACGTCATCTTGATCGATACGAAATGGATTCGTATCGATCGCAGATCGAGGCCAAACTTTCTGGGAACGGTCAAGTGGGTCCCCTCACGTGCCAGACCAAGTCTCCCAGAGTTTGAGCGAGATCTGAGCTTCCTACGCCTATAAATAGAGCCCCAAAACCAACGGAAAAGGGATCTTTTTTTCTGAAGCGTCCAGACTCTACCGAATTAATATTTGCATCCAACCTTTGCTGTCAATTTCGAATTCTAATCTGTAATCCGCTGTTGTTTGCTGTAATCGCTTGTAATCATTGAAAGAGAATCAATAAAATCATCAAAACTTCATAGTGGACGTAGGCAATACGCCGAACCACTCTAAATTGCTTGTCTGTGTATTTTACATTTTTGTTTGTTGGAGTTTTTGTTAGATAACCTCTGTTTTACATTTACAATCTTCATTTTTATCTCTTCAAATAACTCCCGAAGAGTGTTGTGCCCATTTTTGGTACAAACAGTTTTATTTAAGTAAAAATTCAAATAAGTTTCAAATTGATTTTTATTTCTCTTTCCAACTTAATTTATTAAAATTATTATAAAATCTATATTAAAATATAATATCTTAAAATCAATATTTATTAAAACCATATATATTTCTTTTTAAAACCTTGGAAATCATTTTCAAAATATATATAAATATATAGACCAACGGTGACTGTATATATTTTTCTATTCTATGGTCAAGTGATACAGATATTTATCATTTCAATCCGCAATTTAAATATATATGGGTATATATCTTTTCAACCCGCAATCCCAATTTCAATTCAATGAAAATCGCTTGAGTTTATCATATCAACCCATAACGATTTTCTCTTATTCTACAAGGTCGTTCGGGTATGTATCATTTCAACCCATAGTGTAACAACCCGGGATTTTGTAAAGGTTAGTTATCGTCATTAGACGATTAAAATTACTAACAAATTGCTGTTTGGGATTTCTATTCGGGTTTAAATCCTTTTTCGTATTTGATTGAGAGTTGTGGGCTTTGAAAATTGTTTGGGTTGTCGATTCATTTTGCTTGCAGTTTGATTCATGTTGTTTTGTATTGATTTTGATTGATTGGCCGAGATGATTTGTGACTTGTTCTATTCGTACGTATTTTCGTTGTTCCATTTTTGGATACTCACGGCTTGGGTTGATGTCGTGATTGCCACGGCTTTGACTCTTGTTCGACGAGGTTGTTTTGCTTTGATTTCGACTTGGTCGATTTCCTTGTCATCGATTTTGTGGCCCCTGTGTACTTCGACTCTGGCCATTTTTGTGTTCATTCCTGAGCACCTTTCGACCTGCTATTTGCATACTGCTTCCACTGATATGATGTAGTCTTTTCTGTTTTTTTGTAAAAACTGCTACTTGGGTTACTTGTGATTTTTATCACTTGGCTTTGACATGGATTTGTTTGAACACCTACTTGTTTATGGTTGTTTTGTTGCATTCATACTTCAATTGTGCATAACTCCATGTATATGTGCAATCGGTTATATGTTGCTTGTAGTTGATTTTGGTTTCACTGCACTTTGAAGTATTTTTCTGGTTCACATATTTGCAGTCTTGTTTATTGATGGCATTTGGGTTGAATCTTCTGGTCTTTGTTATCTTCACTTGCATATTGTTCATCATGTAGTCTTGATGTGTGCATGTCGTATCTGGTTGTTCACTGGTCTTCGAGACATGATTGCATTTGTGGTTGCACTTCAGTTTCTTGTATATGTATACAAGTGTTCACTTGATTCATTGAGTTTGCATTTGAGTGTAGCTGACTGAGGCTTGAGTTGCATGCTTGAAGTTGAGTGACTGTTGTCCTTTGTATATTGCAGTATGTAATTTGTATATACATGGTGCACTGCATATCAATTCATTCATGTAATTGGACTTTGCTTCCATTTGCATGTGTTGTCAAGTATGTCATATATATGAAGCAGTGTTGTATTTCTTTGTAGTCTTCATTGCTCTGTCCCCCTTGTAGTCCGATACTCCTGCCTTGATTCGGGTTGCATTGTGGTCAGACATTGTGGTTTACATTGTTGAGTTTCCTGTGTACATCTCTTTCACTGTTTGACTTGATTATGATAATACTCGAGTCTTGTTCTAGCTTTCATGCATTGTCCACTGATCTTTTGTTCATGTTGCATATATGCCGGTTCGGTCTTGATATTGACTACTGCATTGCTTTTGATCATATGTGTTGACTTCTTCATGTTACATGATTGTTGATCTAGTCTTCATTTAGCTTGACTGGATATTGAACTTTATTGTTTGGTCTTCTGTTGGTTTAAGTTGAAGTTTGCAGTCTGATTATTTTACTTTTTGGTCTTACTTTCTTGATGGCATCTGATCCAGACAGTGTTGCATTATGATTTGTACATTGAGTTGAATCCAGTCTCAAAGACTCGGGTTTGACCTTATACTCAGTTGTTAATTTTCATTGTGCATTCATGTGCACTTCGTTCATTTGATGGTTACTGGGTGGATGCTGTTGCAGTTCCATCTGGTTCGTTTTGATTTAATTTGATGCCATTTGTTTCTGATTCATTGAGCTTTTGTGTTTCATCACTATAGTGGCGAGGCAGTGCACGCGAGCGTGTACTGCAGCCAAACAGTATGGATTATTTTGTTGTAAATTGTCGTTTAGACAATTCTGTTGTTTTCTAAATTATCTTCATTGATAATCCTTTTTATTTATCTTTGTTGATGATTTGGATTTGTTGATTTGTTGTTTAACACTGTTTAGTGTTATATCTGCCGTTATCCGATTCTTTTATCGAGGAGTTGGATATACGAGGTCTCTGTGACTGTCGTCTATTTGATATTTGATTATTATTGCTTCTGTGCATTTATAACTGAGTTTGAATTAGACTGACCCGTGTATTATTTTCTTTTGAATTTAATACTCGGGTCAAACCGAGTTATTACAGGTTGTAGATATTCTGCTTTGGGTTGCTGCTTGAGCTATGAAGTCTTTTCATATCTTTTGAAGTGGTCTACGTCATTTTGTAGTAGTCAGTGTACTGATTTAGGTCGATATGTATTCATGTATATTAGTCGATAATGTACTTGTATATATAACTTCCAGAGTCGACAGTTGTAGTTGTATCATATGTATAGTGTCAAATGTATTGTAACTGACATCAGTTATATATATATATATATGAGACTTTCGTTATCTGTGTTCCGCATTTTTAGTATCTGTGTTATTATTATATATATTGTCCTAAACTATTATGAACCATCATAGTTCGTTTTATACTGGAATTGGGTATGTCTATGGGAGTAAATAAATAAGTGATGAAAAATAAAAATATATACCACTCCTATCGAGGTAACCAATACTAGTGTAAAGCCCAACTACGGATGGCCGCTCCTATCCAGCCTTATTCTTCGTAATAACAGATAGTATTTCTTTTAATACTCTTTGTTATTGTGAGCATAGAGGTGGGGCGTCACACATAGGGAATTCTATACTAATAGGGAACTTGCAGAGTGAAAACAGATATGAAAATAATATAACATATCAACAACAGAGATATATCATCAGTGATAGATAAAACAAAAATATAAACAACGAGATATGGTGTCATATCCCACAGGTGAACAATTACAGATAATAGCATATCATATATAATAATTAAATAATTAATAGTTCAAATTAGCAGCATATTCCAATTGTCGTTTCAATTGAAATCAAATTTAATAAATATAAGAACGTTAATCGTGAGTGATTGCTCACCTTTCGAGGCTAGAGAAAAGATAGACAACACAACAAGCTATGATTTGAATTGCGAAATTAACCAATCCAATTGACGATTTCCAAAGTATGGCAAGATTGGCACGAATTCGACGAATATAGCTGATAACAAAAATCGATGAGAACAATATATAAATAGAATTTAAAGTCTAATATTTAAAATAAATTCCTTTATACAAAGCCCCCATACTAAATTTAAAACATATATATATATATGTTAACGTAAAAATCGAACGCTAACACCCCGGTGTGAGTATTAGTAAAGTGAAAGCACCACCCGTTGGTACGGGAACTAGAAATAAGCAGAGAATAGTAGAAAAGTAAAGAGACAGCAGTTTTATAGTGTTTCGGCTCAAAATTAAGCCTACGTCCACTTTATCTTCTTTATTACAAGTTCGATTACAAGCTTTACAAGAATTCCTTCGGTTACTCAACAATCGATACAAGTAATTAGCACTACAATGCAAAAGAGATTCTGGAATCCATCTTGAATGTAGTTGATCTTCTCTTTAGGTAGTTTAGAATGTTTTTAGTAGTAGAGGAGTTGTAGAGGTCGTGAACGCAGCAGAGTTTCGGCGCTTCAAAGTCTGGAAAAGTCCCCCCTGAATATGGAGTAGGCGGGGTATTTATAAGGAAAATCTGGAGGTTAGGTTGTAGGTTGTAGGTCGTAGGTCGCGAGCGACCTAAGGGTCATCCCAAGTTAGCTTAAGATGTTAGCGACTTAGTGGAGCCATTCTGGGTGAGATACTGGGTGTGAGCGACCTAATGTTGTAAATACAGAAGTTATCTCGGTCGGATTAGGTCGTGGGCAACCTAATAGAAGAGGTAGGTCGTGTGGCTTTACTCCGGAGCATGTTAAGTCGTTCCCTTCTCCTGAATTGCTAGGTCGCTAGGTTGCTAACTCGTTAGGTCACTAGGACGCTAACTCGTTAGGTCGCTAGGTCGCTAACTCGTTAGGTCGCTAGGTCGCTTTCTGGAGTTAGGTTGCTTTCTGGAGTTAGGTCGCAGCCCTCTTATCTCGTTAGGTCGTAAGTCGTTGGATCGCTAAGTCGTGGAAAAACAGGTATTAACAATATATATATATATATATTAAAATCAAAATGTTTATAGGTATATATAAAATCATTATTATATTTAAACCCATGTGTTTAGAATACATACTTAATATAAAATTTAAAATCAATATCTCAAAAAAGAAAAAAAAGAAAAAAATAATAAAAAAATCAAGATAACTTTATACATTAAAACCCAACATACCGAAACTAATAATATGATATATATACCATAATAAAATATACAGAAAATATATAAGCCTGTATATAAAACTCAAATAGACTTACTTTATTACAGTATATAAATAATCCAACAATTCATAGGAAAGCTTATATACATACACTAATATATGCTACATATATGTGCATATGCTACACGAATTCATTCCCAGACTATATATATATATATTAAACAATGTAAATTACAGTTATAACCACTATATGAAATACAACTGTAAACAATTCTATATGCAAACCAGTGCATATGTATAAGTCAGATTGTAACCAACTATATGCAGAACAAATATTTAAAACAATAGAGTATATATGAGTTATGCATACTATATATATAGATCTGGAAACCCAAAACTTAGATCTGTACAAAACTTAAATATACTTGTATAAACCAATATTTGTATAAACTGAGCTAATCTATAACTTATGAAAACAGAGTATATATATATATTGTTATAAAATAAATATATATACATATAACTAAAACCAAATTCTAGTATACTTACTTTGTTAAATATATATATATGACACATAACCCACATATATATATATAGCTTAGTTATTTTTGTCAACAGAATAGATAACCGAATAACATATACCTAACTGCACTATACATATAAACTAACACACATACGTATAGCTTATATAAATTCAAATATATATATAACTACATATGAAAACAATATAAATATACAAACATAATATATAAAATAAAAAAATAAAAATAAAAAAACCTTTGCAAAAGAAAGAGAAGGAGACTCGGCTGGACTTGAGGAAGAGGCCATGGTGCCTGGTCGAGGAAAGTTTTGCCGAAGGCCGAGGAAGGAATGGAAAAGACGGTGGTGGCAGCGGTGTTGATGAGGCCGATGGGAGGAGCTATGCCAATGGAAGGGGCGGCTAGTGAGGAGGGAGATGAGGCGTCTGTGTACTTGCGGGCGAAGCTAGGTGATGGAGTTCAGTTTGTTTGGGTTGCGGAGGCGGAGGAAGGTCGTCGGTGTTTGTCTGGGTGGTGTGGGTCTATGGCAGGCGGTAGGGAGGAGGAGCAAGGAAATGGGGACGGATATGATGGAAGTTTGGAAGAGAAAGAGGGAAGGCTGAGCAAAAGAAAAGGGAAGAGATGGAGAATGGGTTTTGACATGTTCTCGGGCAATGGGAAGAAATTGCAACCTGTCATATTATATATTCATTTTCTCACAAGCAAATATCAAGGCACGGAAGGCTGAGCAAAAAGAAAAGGAAAGAGCTAGAATGAAGAAACCGTGAAATAGGAATGAACCACGAATAAAGTAAAACAGTAAATATATTGAACATGTGGGATAGCAAAAGTCAAGCATAAATTCAAGGAATAATAAAGATAGCAAAACGACTATTTTTTCTTCTTCAACCGTTTGAAATTTTGAATGGACACAGTAATAAAAAGGTTAAAACGGATACTGATACATTAGACCGTTACGCAACTTTCATTGCGTACCGAACATCAAAATGCATGAATAAATATACCACGGAGATCAGCACGACGAGTCGAACAGAACGATACATAGATATGGGTGATACGATCGAACTATCGAAAGTCGATATCCGGTACCGAAAAATGTTGCTAAAATGCTAGAAATAAGATAAACGGGGCTAGAGGGGACCAAATTTGAATAAATGAAATATGATGTCTCACTCAGAAGATGATTTACAAATTTATTATATAAAAATATTCAGGTTTGGAAAACACTTTATTACCATCAATATTAACTGATTTAAATTTAAATAAAATCACACAATAAAATAAACTTCCATATTATCAGATGAAAATTTACCATTTCCTATATTTGAGTAGACGTATTCCAAATATCAATTTTTTTTAAAAATTCTATCATTTTAAAATTTCACAAAATTTCAGTTCAAATTACATTAATAAAACCGTTAAAATTTACTAGTCGTTACACTCTCCCCCACTCAAAACTTTTCGTCCCCGAAAAGGGAGGTAGGAGAATAGAAGCAACCATAAAGAAAATAGATTGAAATACAACAATACACAATTAATTTAAACCATATAAACTCCATTTATTTAAAATTGGTTTATATTCAATTTATTTTATTTAATCAATCAAATTTATGGTGTTCACATTGTATTGATTTCATTTTCATATATTTTCATTCAAATAAATTGTTTCAAATTTATTAACATTTATTACAAAACTTTCACAACAAAATTTGTTTTATTAAGTCTATTTGGTCAACCATAGTTAATTCCACCTTAACATTCAACTTCAACTATTCAAACCATATAGATTTCAATTTTTAAATAAATCAATATTCAACAATTTGGTTTAATCCATTTTATTCAACAAATAAATAGTCATTCAATTTTAAATTTGATTTTCTTTCATTTTATCAACATTTCTTTGAAGCAAATTTATTTTTAAATTAACTCATTTATATTATCCATTTATCTTCAGCTAAGTTGATTCCCCTAAAATTCAAGTTCACTATTCTTAGGTCAATATTATTTTGCTTAACTATCATTCTCCTTTATTTATTGAATGTATATCACTTAATATATATTTTGCAACATATATTACATGTATAAACATTACTTACAACCTTATATTATTCAACAAATAAATTTCCTTTTTATTATCCAATTTATTATCAAATTTTATTATTTGAAAATTCCCTTAACAAAATATCATTTTTGATATCCCATTTCTTATATCATAGTGTATATTATCAAATTACATTCTAATTACATTTAAACTTTCTAGGTAAGTTGTATTAATGTTTCTGAGTGTAATTAAACAGTATATAAATTTTCTTTTATTTACAACATTTATATTAAGCCAGATTTTTAGTTTGAACAATTTATTACTTAAATTTTCTTCTTGTACAATCCTTTATTATATCCTAACATTTTAACCTTTTGAATATCTTAGGCAAGTTGTATATATTAGAATGTAATTTAGTGTTATACAAATAAGTTTGTTCAAATTCATTATTTTAGGTTGGTTTAATTCCATTTATCATTTCAGATATTCCAATTATTCAAAATTTCACTTATTTCAATAATTGAAACCATTTCTTAATATAAAACATAAGATTCAAATTTCCAGTCTCACTTTAAACAATTTAGAAATAATTATATACATACATATATATATATATATATATATATTATATGAATCAAATCATATTCAAGAATTTCAAATCAAATCTATTTTCCAAAACAAAAGTGTAGCAAAGCTACTAACTCATTTTTTCACTTTGAAACTTGAAAATGAATGTCGATGATGCTGCAGTCATCACCGAAATTATTTTCCAGCGACAATGGAGGACAGTACAGCTTTTAAACTTTAAAATTATTCTTTTGAAATAATTTCGGTACACAGATATAGGTGATACGATCGAACTATCAAAAGTCGATATCTGGTACCGAAAAATGCTGCTAAAATGCTAGAAATAAGATAAACGGGGCTAGAGGGGTCCAAATTTGAAGAAACGAAATATGACGTCTCACTCAGAAGATGATTTACAAATTTATTATATAAAAATATTCAGGTTTGGAAAACACTTTATTATCATCAATATTAACTTATTTAAATTTAAATAAAATCACACAATAAAATAAACTTCCATATTATCAGATGAAAATTTACCATTTCCTATATTTGAGTAGACGTATTCCAAATATCAAATTTTTATTTAAAAAATTCTATCATTTTAAAATTTCACAAAATTTCAGTTCAAATTACATTAATAAAACCATTAAAATTTACTGGTCATTGCACTCTCCCCCACTCAAAACTTTTCGTCCCCGAAAAGGAAGGAGGTAGGAGAATAGAAGCAACCATAAAGAAAATAGATTGAAATACAACAATACATAATTAATTTAAACTATATAAACTCCATTTATTTAAAATTGGTTTATATTCAATTTATTTTATTTAATCAATCAAATTTATGGTGTTCACATTGGATTGATTTCATTTTCATATATTTTCATTCAATTGATTTGTTTCAAATTTATTAACATTTATTACAAAACTTTCACAACAAAATTTGTTTTATTAAGTTTATTTGGTCAACCATAGTTAATTCCACCTTAACATTCAACTTCAACTATTCAAACCATATAGATTTCAATTTTTAAATAAATCAATATTCAACAATTTGGTTTAATCCATTTTATTCAACAAAATAATAGTCATTCAATTTTAAATTTGATTTTCTTTCATTTTATCAGCATTTCTTTCAAGCAAATTTATTTTTAAATTAACTCATTTATATTATCCATTTATCTTCAGCTAAGTTGATTCCCCTAAAATTCAAGTTCACTATTCTTAGGTCCATATTATTTTGCTTAACTATCATTCTCCTTTATTTATTGAATGTATATCACTTAATATATATTTTGCAACATATATTACGTGTATAAACATTCCTTATAACCTTATATTATTCAACAAATAAATTTCCTTTTTATTATCCAATTTATTATCAAATTTTATTATCTGTAAATTCCCTTAACCAAATATCATTTTTGATATCCTATTCCTTATATCATAGTATATACTATCCAATTACATTCTAATTACATTTAAACTTTCTAGGTAAGTTGTATTAATGTTTCTGAGTGTAATTAAACAGTATATAAATTTTCTTTTATTTACAACATTTATATTAAGCCAGATTTTTAGTTTGAACAATTTTTTGCTTAAATTTTCTTCTTGTACAATCCTTTATTATATCCTAACATTTTAACTTTTTGAGTATCTTAGGCAAGTTATATATATTAGAATGTAATTTAGTGTTATACAAATAAGTCTGTTCAAATTCATTATTTTAGGTTGGTTTAATTCCATTTATCATTTTAGATATTCCAATTATTCAAAATTTCACTTATTTAAATAATTGAAACCATTTCTTAATATAAAACATAAGATTCAATTTACCGGTCTCACTTCAAACAATTTTGAAATAATTATATACATATATATATATATATATTATATGATCAAGAATTTCAAATCAAATCTATTTTCCAAAACAAAAGTGTAGCAAAGCTACTAACTCATTTTTCCACTTTGAAACTCGAAAATTAATGTCGATGATGCTACAGTCATCACAGAAATTATTTTCCAGCGACAATGGAGGAGAGTACGGGTTTTAAACTTTAAAATTATTCTTTTGAAATAATTTCTATTCAAAAATACCTTTAAATAATAATACTTTTCAGACTTTAAAACCAAACTTTGAAATGTAACGGGAATTTAATCCCCAAATCCTTATTTTAAATTGATTTCATTTTCAAATCTACTTTATAAACCATGTTTATAAATTCATTTATTTATATCATGTTGCAATAGTCAAATGGTTTACAAAACAATAATTAAAAATCAAATATTATCATTTCCATGAACCAATTCATTTTACTATCTAATTTCAGAAAATTATACTTTCATATATAATATAATCATACAAAATTTATTTCATTTACCAAAATTTAAAACAATATTGTGTCAGTTTGCTTTGTTCAAGTGTTTTGGTATTCCTATCGATAGCGTTGATCAGACGAATCGATCGAAACCCAAAATTCAAACTTAACAACTCAAACAACACACTATAAAACATTTTTAATATTAATTATAAATACACTCCCTGTAACAAGCCGCATATTTTACGATTGTATATTTAAATGTTTTATTTAAATATAGCATCATTAATCGGATTAATATCCAAAATGTTACTTTTTGTAAATAGTCGAATTGGGACTCGAGACCACTTCCATTGAGTCCAAAATGGCGTTTACAACTTTTTCAAGTATAAACATTGATATGTTTGGAGTTGAGTGAATTTTGCTATTTTTCTACTTGGGCTTTGGGTTTGGTTTCAGCCCACTAACCCATCTAATACCCTAACATTCCACTCAACTCCTCTTCATTCACTCATTCCTTTTCCTAACACTCTAGCTCAAGAGAAATGGGGGAATAAGATTGGAAATAGAAATTCCAAACCCTAGTTTGATTTGGAAACTCGAATTCTTGCTCCAAAATCAAAGAGAAGCTTAGGTAAGCATCCTCTTCATCTTCTCCATCTCTATCTCTCTTCAATTTCAGAAACTCCTAAACCCTAACTTAGGAAATATTTGCTTATTAGCTTCGATTGGAGCTTCTTGAGTTGAGATTGAAAAGGAATTGGTCTTTCTTTTGTTTTCAAGCTTCTCACTTGTGTTTTGAGTTTAAAAGGTGAGTTCTTTAACTCACATCTACGTCTATAACTCTCATTGTTGTTAGGTATGAATTCCTAACATTTATTTGAATTGGTTTTGTGAATTCTCCAATTTTTGGTTTTGAAGTCCAATTTTATGAAAATCCTACTATGGATGTTTGGACATGTTGTTTGGGGTGTATCGAAGAGCCTTTAAGGCTGGGTTGTCGCTTGGCGTAAATCCTTAGTCGTCGTTGCTCGTCCGATCGCACCCGATACGTTTTGGCCTAGGCAAATTGTTGCCCATACCAGGTGACCAAACGTTTGGTGACCAAGTCCAAACATCTGGTTTGGACCTGGAGCAAAAATATATGTACGCAGATTAATAAAAAAAGGGTAGAGACTAATTCCAGACACTTGAAATACAGGACCAGACGTCTGGATAGGTCTTAGACTTCTGACTTGAAGTTTCAAACGTCTGGGTGGTTTTCTGAACTATTTCCAGAAAACAAATCCAGATGTCTGGATTCCAAACCAGACGTCTGGAAACGTTCATTTTTCCCTATTTAGGCTATTTTGTGTGGATTTCCTATTTTAATCGATTTTTGTCAATCCGGTTAGTTGTTATCACTTAATCGACTTTGATGACTTCTTTCGTTGGATTTTTGGGAGCATCCATTTGATGGATTTGATATCGATTTCTATGGATTTGATTCACGTCTTCGAATGTGAATTTTTGGTGATTGATTGTTTCTACAATCATTTCTGTGATTTGTCACTTTAAAATACAAAGGTTTCTATACTACTAGTAAATACTCAAACCCTTTCATCAAAACGATTTCAACACTGCTTTTAAATACAAAGCTCGTTTTTAAAACCATTTTCCAATCTATTAGTATATACAAACCTTTACCTCATTCATACGAGAAACCCAATTAAACGACTTAGTAAAACAAGTGGTATGAAACGCTTGCGTTTACTTCGTCGGTTAATTCTTGGACTTGTTTGATTGAAATCTTGTGACAATTTTCGAGTGGAAATCTACAATCTGTTCGTAAATATTTAAGTTAAGCCAGTGGTTATGGGACATGAAGCTAAACTCATCTATTTACTAGCTTAGTGTAATCGACACTTCTTGATGATCGATGATGATCATTTTATGGTTTAGACTAGCGATTCGCGATGTCTCTTTGTCCACATGGGGGACTGTACCCCGATTTATGGAGCTTCATCTCATTTTTATAGGCTAGCGACCTATGGTTTTATGGAGTTCGGTTCATCGGGCGTAACACTGTACTACGTCGTTGTTCCGGTTTATTGGAGTTTGGTTCATCGGGCGTTCGCTGTACTACGTCGTTGTTTGGTATTATTTGAGTTTGGTTCATCGGGCGTTCGCTATACTACGTCGATGTCATGGATTATTTGAGTTTCAAGTTCCTCGAGCGTTCGCTGTACTACGTCATGGCACTGACTCTATGGTTAGTGACCATGGGTTAGCGACCCGTTTGTGATACACGTGTTGGTGAGTTTTCATTCTCCCGTTTGTGATAGGCCTTCCCCCTTTGTGATTTCTGGATTTCTAATTGATGATTTCTAGAATTTGTGTTTCACCAATTTACGTGGATTGGCATTGATGTGCTTTTTCAATATTTGTGTTTTGGTGAATATTTTAAAGAATATGTGATTCTTTTTGGTGCTTTGAGATTCTTGAGATATTGTATGGTTTTTGTTGTTATTTGATGTATACTTGTCACAGTATGGCATTATTGTTATCATATGTTTTTGGTCATATCTCTTATCTTATCTCATTTTATCTGATATTTATAGCTAGACTGATCCGTTTATTATTTTCTTCTTAAAATAATACTCGGGTCAGACCGAGGTATTTTAGGTGCTCTTGCTTGACTTCTTATCAGGGTTCATCATCTGATTTTTGGCTAACTACTTTAGATTAGTATTTTTTTGTTATTATACATTTGAGATATATACTCCTTGATGTATAATTATTCTTTTGTCTAGCACTTGTATCTATTATTTTGTGATGTAGTGGATCTAGTTTGACCACTACTTTGTTGTACACTTCTATGTGTTATATTCATATCTGTTTCCGCCTTTGTGATATGAATATCTATGACTAATTTGTGTTATTTTTATTTCTATATTTGTTTCTGAAGTCCATATAGCCACTGTGTGGTAGCTTTGAGTTTGTATTTGATATGTCGGATTTCCTCTTGAATTGAAATGTAAGTTATATTATCTGACATATCGGTACTCACACAAAGCAATTACACAGATGGTCGCTCCTCAACAGCCTTATTCTTCATGCTAGTCGAGGGCATTACTCCGTAGTATCCTTGGCTAGTGTGAGTATAGAGGTGGGGCATCACACTCCCTCACTCGATGATTCCAAAATGGATTCCAAAACAAGGATAGAGATTAAAATTCAAGGGATCCCTTATCAAATAAAATTCTAACTAAGAAGATAGACTTGAAACGAGGATAAGATGATTAAATAACAAAAGAGAAAAGATGGATAGACTTATATAAATCGCGGGCATCATTAACCAGGTCAATCGTGACTTCAAGAATAAGATCGATGCAGAATTCTGAGGTAAATCGACATTCGATCACAAGAGGTAAAATTCGAGCATAGCAAGAGATAGCAGCATCATAAATTGAGGATACAGAAATCTCTGGTAAATCAATGCCTGTTGCAAAGGAGTTTCACCCCTATACAAATCATTCTAAGATTGGCGGGACCGCCGATTCATTATAGAGATCAACAGAAGTGGAGTTATGGGATACTCCAGAATCAAGAAAACATGAATAGGGAGAGACAAGAATGGATTTCAGAACGAAAGGGAAAGTTCCAAAATTCAAAGGAAATTCGAATCAAATAGGAAGGGACTCAAGCTCGAACGAAGGTGATTCTGTAACTAAATCCACTCTATATGCAAAGTTTTGCCTAAAACCAGAGCTTTGATACCAACTGTAATGACCTGCTATTTCATGCCATTCGCATCCGCACATGTCGGACTTGAATTGCTCAAAATATCAGATTGTTAATTTATAATTTGGCAAAACTCAGCATATACAGTAAATAAATCAATCATAGAATCACAGACACAGAGTATTACAACAGTAAGCAGCGGAATAGATAAATAACATAGTTGAAATAAAATACCACAGAATATCTCAAATACAATGAAGTCTCAAATATAAACAGATGACAAGTCTGAACAAGCCCACTGGATAGCTGAAAGCTGAATAGATGTAGATGGATCTCCAAGCGAAGCTCCAAACTCCAAAGGTGAGTCTCAAATGCTGTGACACTCAGTGTGACCCGAGAGTAAAGCAAAACACAAAACACTCGAGTCAGGATTAACATTCTTATATCAATAAATCCAACTCAAGTGAAATATCAACTGAAATACAAGTAACTCAAAGGATGTTTGGGATAACCATCCTCTAAGGATCCATGGAACTATCTACTATGTAATAATATACGCTATTATAATATGCCTATAGTAAAGTAAAAGTATTAAAATAGCATTAAGGCATTACCCATATCCCCCTTAACACATTTTATATATTCCCATAGTCTATACAGTACCGTAACTCCCCCCGTAAACTGGAGGGCACTCCATAGGTATGGTACAAAATAAACTCGTAGAAGGCGCGCTAGGGCATGTGAACACGGCACACGAGGAGATGCCAGGGTAGATATACCAATTGCACTCCCAGACTGGTGGTAACGCATAATAGCTACTACCGCCCACCTCGGACACACTCCCATATCAAAAATCGAGGGGTGGCCACCAAAACAATCACAAAAGCAATAGAATGGTATCGAAGAAATGTGCCCAATCGGAAGAATGATCTCACTTGGTATGGTATAGCTCCTGATTTTAGTCACATCTAAGCTGACTCACGGGAGTCAGGGTCACGTCCTACCATATAGAATCATCGTCAAACCATCCTACTTTATTTCTGGAATCTCCACCACGTACATAGTTGTTAAAGTGGTTTTCGGTATTGGCAGAGAGTATGACAATAACTGATCCCAGTCTCTTTAACAACCAAACATTATTATAACACCGTGGTCATTTCAAAATATCATATTCACTTTAAATAATATTCATTTCCAGAATCGTAACACTTTCAAAAATTATAACCATTTTGAAATCATAACACTTTGAAATCATAACACTTTCCATTCAACAGTTTAGATATAGGAAATAGTATATGTAATAAAAGATAATTATAAAATAAAATAGTTTATATAATAAAATAGTTTATATAAAATTAAGTATATTAAAATACTTTATAACAAAATATATTCATAAGGTAAAATATTTTTATATTAAAATACTTTATATAAAATAATAATAGTTTCCTCAAATTTCACAAATCGATTCGGATCTACATGAATTCCAAAAATTCAATTTAATTTAATCTCAATTCACCAATTTCAATTCAGTTCAAAACCTTTTAAAATTTATATCGATTTCAAATACATATATAAACCACAATTTAAACAATATCAATTCCAATAGATTTCAAAGCTTAATTTCATTTATATTTCAAATTCAACTTTACCATTATTTAATATTAAAGAATTCACTTAGTCAATCCAATATCATTTAAATAAAACCTTGAATTACAATTTATGTAAACTAAATATTCCCTTCAATTTATTTACTTAAAATATTCATTTAATCATTTTAAATCAAATCAAGTTATAAATCATATCTTTAAAATCTCAAATTTTATAAGTTCCAAATCGGTTTTATTTAAGTACAAATTCAAATAAGTTTCAAATTGGTTTTTATTTCTCTTGCCAACTTAATTTATTAAATTTTTTATAAAATATATATTAAAATATAATATCTTAAAATCAATATTTATTTAAACCGTATATATTTCTTTTCAAAACCTTGGAAATCATTTTCAAAATATATATGTATATATAGACCAACGGTGCCTGTATATAATTTTCTATCCTATGGTCAAGTGATACAGATATTTATCATTTCAATCCGCAATTTAAATATATACGGGTATATATCTTTTCAACCCGCAATCCCAATTTCAATTTGATGAAAATCGCTTGGGTTTATCATTTCAACCCATAACGATTTTCTCCTATTCTACAAGGTCGTTCGGGTATGTATCATTTCAACCCATAGGGAATTCTATACTAACAGGGAACTTGCAGAGTGAAAACAGATATGAAAATAATATAACATATCAACAACAAATATATATCATCAGTGATAAATAGAACAAAAATATAAACAATGAGATATGGTGTCATATCCCACATGTGAACAATTACAAATAATAACATATCATAAATAACAATTAAATAATTAACAGTTCAAATTAGCAGCATATTCCAATTGTCGTTTCAATTGAAATCAAATTTAATAAATATAAGAACGTTAATCGTGAGTGATTGCTCACGTTTCTAGGCTAGAGAAAAGATAGACAACAGTACAAGCTACGATTTGAATTGCAAAATTGACCAATCCAAATGACGATTTCCAAAGTAAGGCAAGATTGGCATGAATTCGACGAATATAGCTGATAACAAAAATCGATGAGAACAATATATAAATAGAATTTAAAGTCTAATATTTAAAATAAATTCCTTTATACAAAGCCCTCATATTAAATTTAAAACATATATATATTAAAATCAAAATGTTTATAGGTATATACAAAATCATTATTATATTTAAACCCATATGTTTGAATACATACCTAATATAAAATTTAAAATCAATATCTCAAAAAATAAAAAAAAATAAAAAAAATAAAAATAAAAAATAAAAATAAAAAAAATCATGAAAGCTTTATACATTAAACCCAACATACCGAAACTAATAATATGATATACCATAATAAAATATACAGAAAATATATAAGCCTGTATATAAAACTCAAACAGACTTACTTTATTACAGTATATAAATATTCCAACAATTCATAGGAAAGCTTATATACATACACTAACATATGCTGTATATATGTGCATATGCTACACGAATTCATTCCTAGACTATATATATATATAAAAACAATGTAAATGATAGTTATAACCACTATATGAAATACAACTGTAAACAATTCTATATGAAAAAAAGTGCATATATATAAGTCAGATTGTAACCAACTATATGCAGAAGAAATATTTAAAATAATAGAGTATATATGAGTTATGCATGCTATATATATAGATCTGGATACCCAAAACTTAGATCTGTACAAAACTTAAATATACTTGTATAAGCCAATATTTGTATAAACTGAGCTAATCTATAACTTATGAAAATAGAGTATATATATATTCTTATAAAATAAATATATATACATATAACTAAAACCAAATTCTAGTATACTTACTTTGTTAAATATATACGACACATAGCCCACATATATATATATATATAGCTTAGTTATTTTTGTCAACAAAATAGATAACCGAATTACATATACCGAACTGCACTATACATATAAAATAACACACATAAGTATAACTTATATAAATTCAAATATATATATATATAACTACATATGAAAACAATATATATATATACACAAACATAATATACAAAATAAAAAAATAAAAAAAATCCTTTGCAAAAGAAAGAGAAGGAAACTCTGCTGGACTTGAGGAAGAGGCCATGGTGACTGGTCGAGAAAAGTTTTGCCGATGGCGGAGGAAGGAATGGCAAAGACGGTGGTGGCAGCGGTGTTCATGAGGCCGATGGGAGGAGCTATGCCAATGGAAGGGGCGACCAGTGAGGATGGAGATGAGGCGTCTGTGTGCTTGCGGACGAAGCTAGGTGATGGAGTTCGGTCGGTTTGGGTTGCGGAGGTGGAGGAAGGTCGTCGGTGTTTGTCTGGGTGGTGTGGGTCTGTGGCAGGCGGTAGGGAGGAGGAGTAAGGAAATGGGGACGGCTATGGTGGAAGTTTGGAAGAGAAAGAAGGAAGGCTGAGCAAAAGAAAAGGGAAGAGATGGAGAATGGGTTTTGACATGTTCTCAGGCAATTTGAAGAAATTGCAACCTGTCATATTATATATTTATTTCTCAGAAGCAAATATCAAGGCACGGAAGGCTGAGCAAAAAGAAAAGGAATGAGCTTGAATGGAGAAACCGAGAAATAGGAATGAACCACGAATAAAGTGAAACAGTAAATATATTGAACAGGTGGGATAGAAAAAGTCAAGCATAAATTCAGGGAATAATAATGATAGCAAAACGGCTATTTTTTTCTTCAACCGTTTGAAAATTTGAATGGACACAGTAATAAAAAGGTTAAAACGGATACTGATACATTGGACCGTTACGCAACTTTCATTGCGTACCGGATATCGAAATGTATGAATAAATATACCGCGGAGATCAGCACGACGAGACAAACAAAACGGTACACAGATATGGGTGATACAATCGAACTATCGAAAGTCTATATCCGGTACCAAAAAATGCTGCTAAAATGCTAGAAATAAGATAAACGGGGCTAGAGGGGTCCAAATTTGAAGAAACGAAATATGACGCCTCACTTAGAAGATGATTTACAAATTTATTATATAAAAATATTCAGGTTTGGAAAACACTTTATTATCATCAATATTAACTGATTTAAATTTAAATAAAAACACACAATAAAATAAACTTCCATATTATCATATGAAAATTTACCATTTGCTATTTTTGAGTAGACGTATTCCAAATATCAAATTATTATTTCAAAAATTCTATCATTTTAAAATTTCACAAAATTTCAGTTCAAATTACATTAATAAAACAGTTAAAATTTACTGGTCGTAACACTCTCCCCCACTCAAAATTTTTCGTACCCGAAAAGGAAGGAGGTAGGAGAATAGAAGCCACCATAAAGAAAATAGATTGAAATACAACAATACACAATTAATTTAAACCATATAAACTCCACTTATTTAAAATTGATTTATATTCAATTTATTTTATTTAATCAATCAAATTTATGGTGTTCACATTGAATTGATTTCATTTTCATATATTTTCATTCAATTGATTTGTTTCAAATTTATTAACATTTATTACAAAACTTTCACAACAAAATTTGTTTTATTAAGTCTATTTGGTCAACTATAGTAAATTCCACCTTAACATTCAACTTCAACTATTCAAACCATATAGATTTCAATTTTTAAATAAATCAATATTCAACAATTTGGTTTAATCCATTTTATTCGACAAATAAATAGTCATTCAATTTTAAATTTGATTTTCTTTCATTTTATCAACATTTCTTTCAAGAAAATTTATTTTTAAATTAACTCATTTATATTATCCATTTATCTTCAACTAAGTTGATTCCCTTAAAATTCAAGTTCATTATTCTTAGGTCCATATTATTTTGCTTAACTATCATTCTCCTTTACTTATTGAATGTATATCACTTAATATATATTTTGCAACATATATTACGTGTATAAACATTCCTTATAACCTTATATTATTCGACAAACAAATTTCCTTTTTATTATCCAATTTATTATCAAATTTTAATATCTGTAAATTCCCTTAACCAAATATCATTTGCGATATCCTATTTCTTATATCATTGTGTATATTATCCAATTACATTCTAATTACATTTAAACTTTCTAGGTAAGTTGTATTAATGTTTTTGAGTGTAATTAAACCGTATATAAATTTTCTTTTATTTACAACATTTATATTAAGCCAGATTTTTAGTTTGAACAATTTATTACTTAAATTTTCTTCTTGTACAATCCTTTATTAAATCCTAACATTTTAACTTTTTGAATATCTTAGGCAAGTTATATATATATATTAGAATGTAATTTAGTGTTATACAAACAAGTTTCTTCAAATTCATTATTTTAGGTTGGTTTAATTCCATTTACCATTTGAGATATTCCAATTATTCAAAATTTCACTTATTTCAATAATTGAAACCATTTCTTAATATAAAACATAAGATTCAAATTACCGGTCTCACTTCAAACAATTTTGAAATAATTATATATATATATATATATTATATGAATCATATCATATTTAAGAATTTCAAATCAAATCTATTTTCCAAAACAAAAGTGTAGCAAAGCTACTAACTCATTTTTCCACTTTGAAACTTGAAAATAAATGTCGATGATGATGCAGTCATCACCGAAATTATTTTCCAGTGACAATGGAGGAGAGTATGGGTTTTAAACTTTAAAATTATTCTTTTGAAATAATTTCTATTCGAAAATACCTTTAAATAATAATACTTTTCAAACTTTAAAACCAAACTTTGAAATGTACCGGTAATTTAATCCCCAAATCCTTATTTAAAATTGATTTCATTTTCAAATCTACTTTATAAACCATGTTTATAAATTTATTTATTTATATCATGTTGCAATAGCCAAATGGTTTACAAAACAATAAATGAAAATCAAATATTATCATTTCCATGAACCAATTCATTTTACTATCTAATTTCAGAAAATTATACTTTTATATATAATATAATCATACAAAATTTATTTCATTTACCAAAATTAAAAACAATATTGTGTCAGTTTGCTTTTTTCAAGTGTTTTGGTATTCCTATCGATAGCGTTGATCAGACGAATCGATCGAAACCCAAAATTCAAACATAACAACTCAAACAACACACTATAAAACATTATTAATATTAATTATAAATACACTCCCTCACTCGATGATTCCAAAATGGATTCCAAAACAAGGATAGAGATTCAAATTCAAGGGAACCCTAATCAAATAAAATTCTAACTAAGAAGATAGACTTGAAACGAGGATAAGATGATTAAATAACAAAAGAGAAAAGATGGATAGACTTATATAAATCACGAGCAACCTTAACTGGGTCAACCATGACTTCAAGAATAAGATCGATGTAGAATTCTAAGGTAAATCGACATTCGATCGCAAGAGGTAGAATTCGAGCATAACAAGAGATAGCTGCATCGTAAACCGAGGATACAGAAATCTCCGGTAAATCAATGCATGTTGTAAAGGAGTTTCACCCCTTTACAAATCAATCTAAGATTGGCGGGACCGCCGATTCATTATAGAGATCAACCGAAGTAGAGTTATGGGATACTCCAGAATCAAGAAAACACGAATAGGGAGAGACAAGAATGGATTTCAGAACGAAAGGGAAAGTTCCAAAATTCAAAGGAAATTCGAATCAAATAGGAAGGGACTCAAGCTCGAACGAAGGTGATTCTTGTAACTAAATCCACTCTATATGCAAAGTTTTGCGTAAAACCAGAGCTCTGATACCAACTGTAACGACCCGCTATTTCATGCCATTCGCATCCGCACATGTCGGACTTGAATTGCTCAAAATATCAGATTGTTAATTTATAATTTGGCAAAACTCAGCATATACAGTAAATAAATCAATCATAGAATCACAGACACAGAGTATTACAACAGTAAGCAGCGGAATAGATAAATAACATAGTTGAAATAAAATACCACAGAATATCTCAAATACAATGAAGTCTCAAATATAAACAGACGACAAGTCTGAACAAGCCCACTGGATAGCTGAAAGCTGAATAGATGTAGATGGATCTCCAAGCGAAGCTCCAAACTCCAAAGGTGAGTCTCAAATGATGTGACACTCAGTCTGACCCGAGCGTAAAGCAAAACACAAAACACTCGAGTCGGGATTAACATTCTTATATCAATAAATACAACTCAAGTGAAATATCAACTGAAATACAAGTAACTCAAAGGATGTTTGGGATAACCATTCTCTTAAGATCCGTGGAACTATCTACTATGTAATAATATACACTATTATAATAGCAGATAGTAAAGTAAAAGTATTAAAATAGCATTAAGGCGTTACCCATATCCCCTTAACACATTTTATATATTCCCATAGTCTATACAGTACCGTAACTCCCCCCGTAAACTGGAGGGCTATCAGAGGGCACTCCATAGGTATGGTACAAAACAAACTCGTAAAAGGCGCGCTAGGGCATGTGAACACGACACACGAGGAGATGCCAGGGTAGATATACCAATTGCACTCCCGGACTAGTGGTAATGCATAACAGCTACTACCGCCCACCTCGGACACACTCCCATATCAAAAATCGAGGCGTGGCCACCAAAACAATCACAAAAGTAATATAATGGTATCGAAGAAGTGTGCCCGATCGAAGGAATGACCTCACTTGGTCTGGTATAGCTCCTGATTTTAGTCACATCTAAGCTGACTCATGGGAGTCAAGGTCACATCATACCATATAGAATCGTCGTCAAACCATCCTACTTCATTTCTGGAATCTCCACCACGTACACAGTAGTTAAAGTGGTTTTCGGTATTGGCAGAGAGTATGACAATATCTGATCCCGGTCTCTTTAACAACCAAACGTTATTACAACACCGTGGTCATTTCAAAATATAATATTCATTTCAAAACCATATCAAATTCGATATCATTATTCACTTTAAATAATATTCATTTCCAGAATCGTAACACTTTCAAAAATTATAACCATTTCGAAATCATAACACTTTGAAATCATAACACTTTCAAAAATTATAACCATTTCGAAATCATAACACTTTGAAATCATAACACTTTCCACTCAACAGTTTAGATATAGGAAATAGTATATGTAATAAAACAGATTATAAAATAAAATAGTTTATATAATAAAATAGTTATAAATTAAAAATAGTTTATATAAAAATTTAGTATATTAAAATAGTTTTATATTAAAATAGTTTTATATTAAAATAGTTTATAATAAAATATATTCATAAGGTAAAATATTTTTATATATTAAAATACTTTATATAAAATAAGAATAGTTTCCTCAAATTTCACAAATCGATACATATCAACATGAATTCCAAAAATTGAGTTTAATTTAATCTCAATTGACCAATTTCAATTCTGTTCAAAACCATTTAAAATTTATACCGATTTCAAATACATATATAAACCACAATTTAAACAATTTCAATTCCAATAGATTTCTAAGCTTAATTTCCTTTATATTTCAAATTCCACTTTACCATTATTTAATATTGAATAATTAACTTAGTCAATCCAATATCATTTAAATAAAACCTTGAATTACAATTTATGTAAACTAAATATTCCCTTCAATTTATTTACTTAAAATATTCATTTAATCATTTTAAATCAAATCAAGTTATAAATCATATCTTTAAAATCTCAAATTTTATAAGTTCCAAATCGGTTTTATTTAAGTACAAATTCAAATAAGTTTCAAATTGATTTTTATTTCTCTTTCCAACTTAATTTATTAAAATTATTATAAAATCTATATTAAAATATAATATCTTAAAATCAATATTTATTAAAACCACATATATTTCTTTTCAAAACCTTGGAAATCAATTTCAAAATAAATATATAGACCAACGGTGCATGTATATAATTTTCTATCCTATGGTCAAGTGATACAGATATTTACCATTTCAATCCGCAATTTAAGTATATACGGGTATATATCTTTTCAACCCGTAATCCCAATTTCAATTCAATGAAAATCGCTTGGGTTTATCATTTCAACCCATAATGATTTTCTCCTATTCTACAAGGTCGTTCGGGTATGTATCATTTCAACCCATAGGGAATTCTATACTAACAGGGAACTTGCAGAGTGAAAACAGATATGAAAATGATAGAACATATCAACAACAATGATATATCATCAGTGATAAAAAAAACAAAAATATAAACAACGAGATATGGTGTCATATCCTACAGGTGAACAATTACAGATAATAGCATATCATATATAACAATTAAATAATTAACAGTTCAAATTAGCAGCATATTCCAATTGTCGTTTCAATTGAAATCAAATTTAATAAATATAAGAACGTTAATCGTGAGTGATTGCTCGCCTTTCGAGGCTAGAGAAAAGATAGACAACACTACAAGCTACGATTTGAATTGCGAAATTGACCAATCCAAATTACGATTTACAAAGTAAGGCTAGATTGGTACGAATTCGACGAATATAGCTGATAACAAAAATCGATGAGAACAATATATAAATAGAATTTAAAGTCTAATATTTAAAATAAATTTCTTTATACAAAACCCCCATATTAAATTTAAAACACACACATATATATATATATATTAAAATCAAAATGTTTATAGGTATATACAAAATCATTATTATATTTAAACCCATATGTTAAGAATACATACCTAATATAAAATTTTAAATCAATATCTCAAAAAAGAAAGAAAAAAAGAAAAATAATAATAATAAAAAATAAATAAATAATAAATCATGATAACTATATACATTAAAACCCAACATACCGAATTTAATAATATGATATACCATAATAAAATATACAGAAAATATATAAGCTTGTATATAGAACTCAAACAGACTTACTTTATTACAGTATATAAATAATCCAATAATTCATAGGAAAGCTTATATACATACACTAACATATGCTAGATATATGTGCATATGCTACACGAATTCATTCCCAGACTATATATATATATTAAACAATGTAAATTATAGTTATAACCACTATATGAAATACAACTGTAAACAATTCTATATGCAAACCAGTGCATATATATAAGTCAGATTGTAACCAACTATATGCAGAACAAATATTTAAAACAATATAGTATATATGAGTTATGCATACTATATATATATATAAATCCGGATACCCAAAACTTAGATCTGTACAAAACTTAAATATACTTATATAAACCAATATTTGTATAAACTAAGCTAATCTATAACTTATGAAAACAGAGTATATATATATTCTTATAAAATAAATATATATACATATAACTAAAACCAAATTCTAGTATACTTACTTTGTTAAATATATATACGACACATAGCCCACACACACACACACATATATATATATAGCTTAGTTATTTTTGTCAACAGAATAGATAACCGAATTACATATACCTAACTGCACTATACATATAAAATAACACACAAAAGTATAACTTATATAAATTCAAATATATATATATAACTACATATGAAAACAATATATATATACAAACATAATATACAAAATAAAAAATAAAAAATAAAAACCTTTGCAAAAGAAAGAGAAAGAGACTCGGCTGGACTTGAGGAAGAGGCCATGGTACCTGGTCGGGGAAAGTTTTGCCGAAGGCGGAGGAAGGAATGGCAAAGACGGTGGTGGCAGCGGTGTTGATGAGGCCGATGGGAGGAGTTATGCCAATGGAAGGGGCGGCCAGTGAGGAAGGAGATGTGGCGTCTGTGTGCTTGAGGGCGAAGCTAGGTGATGGAGTTCGGTCGGTTTGGGTTGCGGAGGCAGAGGAAGGTCGTCAGTGTTTGTCTAGGTGGTGTGGGTCTGTGGCAGGCGGTAGGGAGGAGGAGCAAGGAAATGGGGACGGCTATGGTGGAAGTTTGGAAGAGAAAGAAGGAAGGCTGAGCAAAAGAAAAGGGAAGAGATGGAGAATGGGTTTTGACATGTTCTCAGGCAATTGGAAGAAATTGCAACCTGTCATATTATATATTCATTTTCTCAGAAGCAAATATCAAGGCACGGAAGGCTGAGCAAAAAGAAAAGGAAAGAGCTAGAATAGAGAATCCGAGAAATAGGAATGAACCACAAATAAAGTGAAACAATAAATATATTGAACAGGTGGGATAGCAAAAGTCAAGCATAAATTCAGGGAATAATAATGATAGCAAAACGACTATTTGTTTTTTTTCTTCAACCGTTTGAAAATTTGAATGGACACGGTAATAAAAAGGTTAAAACGGATACTGATACATTGGACCGTTACGCAACTTTCATTGCATACCGGATATCGAAATGCATGAATAAATATACCACGGAGATTAGCACGGCGAGACGAACAGAGCGGTACACAAATATGGGTGATACAATCGAACTATCGAAAGTCGATATCCGGTACCGAAAAATGCTGCTAAAATGCTAGAAATAAGATAAACGGGGCTAGAGGGGTCCAAATTTGAAGAAACGAAATATGACGTCTCACTCAGAAGATGATTTACAAATTTATTATATAAAAATATTTAGGTTTGGAAAACACTTTATTATCATCAATATTAACTAATTTAAATTTAAATAAAATCACACAATAAAATAAACTTCCATATTATCAGATGAAAATTTACCATTTGCTATATTTGAGTAGACGTATTCCAAATATCAAATTTTTATTTAAAAAATTCTATCATTTTAAAATTTCACAAAATTTCAGTTCAAATTACATTAATAAAACCGTTAGAATTTACTGGTCGTTACATATAAATATATAATATGACATATATACAAGGAGCTTGCAAGGTGATTTACAATAAAATAACATGGCATATCATTTTTCCTAAACATAACACATTATTTCCACATAGCATAGGTGACATATTATTACCATAGCATGTGCAACATATGATTTTATTAACCTAACACCTATTTTTTTTCAACATAGCATATGTGACATATTTCAACATGGCATATATAAAAAAAATTCTAACATAACACATTTTCTAACGTATCATATGTGACATATTTAACATACATATGTGACAATTAATCAAATCAACATAACATACTATTTGTGACATATAAAACAACTTGTGCATGTGAATATTGTAACACAAATTCAAGGGAACATAACAACATATATCACATATTCCTATCTAAAGCAAACATTCCTTATAAAATTTCAATTGATGTTTATTTACCTAAAATAAAAATATTAATCGTGAGTGATTGTTCACCTTTCGAGGTTAGAGAGTTTTTTAAAAACACAAATAGATAGATCCAAGTTGAAATCCAAACATGACAAGCTAATCAACCCTATCCGAAAGCAAAGCAAAACACGACAACGCAAATCGAACAAATTGTATTTTTTTTTCTAAAATAGAGGAGGTGGTCGGAATTGGTGGCGGAGGGCAACAGCAAGGGGAGAGAGAATGGAAGGGTTTTGAAGAGAGGAGGGATGAAGTTTGAGGATGGAGTTTTGGAGTTCTGTAGAATTGAGGAAGAAGAAGAGTACGCAGAAAGTTTCTCAATGAGAAAAAAAATCCGTACGTACTTGTTTAATCAAATAGGAAACAAAAGGTCAATAGGTAGAAAAAGGAAGGGTCCAAAGTCTTTTAGGGTTCCTAGGGTCTCTTGGTTTACTAAGAGACCCATTAGACCAAACAAACCTAGTAAGACTTAGCCAAAAACACAAATATACACTGCAAATTTATGTCAATTTTTCATAGTAATTTATATTTTTAGAGCAATAGAAATTCGATTTTGACAAAAACGGAAAATGAAGAGGAGATTAGAATTCAGTCTAGTATCATATAAAAAGAATAAAATTTTAAAATTTAAATTTTCCAACCAAAAGTCAAATTTTGACTAAGTTTGACCAAAATTTAAAATTTCACAAAGAAATTTTTATTCTATTAAATTTAGTCAAATAAAACACTCAACATCACAAATTCAATTTTTTTATTTAAATTCAAAATACTATCATTTTAAAGTTGTTAAAAGTTACGGATAGTTACACTTTATCTTAATTAAAAGATGTAATATCAATTAATGCAATATTAATTTGTTTCCCCTTATCATATTTAAAAGGTTAAATGCCAATCGATTCAATATACATATTTCAAATTAAATGGTGGTTATAAATTTCCAATTTATTGTTACTAACATAATTGTAACTTCTATTGTCATTATTAAACAGTTGTAACGTTCATTGCATTAACAAAAGACATCCATCACTTACCAATTAATTGTTTTACCTCATTCCGTTATTTGAAATCAACTTGGTATGTTACCATTTAAATAATGCATTTTATTTTCCTTAAATAAATATGTATTTTATCGCTTACAATTTCCTTTATTATCCAATTCATGCCATTAACTACGCATCCAATTACATTCAAACCTATGTTATCATCCTTATTATTCAATCAACAATACCCTATGAATTATATCAACATAAATTTACATTTTATTACATTCATTATTTTACCGTTAACATCTTTTACCATATTAACTGCAATAAATAATTACATAAATTTTCGTTGATTTCCAAATTAATTCCAAACACATTAAATAATGAGATGATAAATGAACAATTGTTACTTTTAAGTAATTTTATCACATTTATAAATTTATTGTTTACAAACAAAGATTATGACTACTTATCACATCACTGATTTCATATTCTATATTAACCAATTTCAATCAATTACATACAACCTCATCATTATATACATCATTTAATTTGTTTCATTATTTACAATTATAACCAAATTAACCTAAAATTTATTTCAATTGATTGAAATTACATTAAATAGTTATCAATAGCATTCAAATAACATTATTAAATCATATTCTAATTATTTCCTCAATAATAAATCATAAATTTTAATTTCTCACAATATTAAATTTTAAAATCTTATTTAATTTAATAGTTTTAATTATCAAAATTTACGGGTCGTTACAGGGTTTTATCCAAGCAGAAATCAACAGAAGTTAGAGTATCGACACGAAGACGAAACGACTTGAAACTTGGAAGGTTGACCCATATTGACCAAGGAAACAAGTCATGGAGAATTGAACCAACATGGAGCCAAGCCCATAACTCGGCACCGAGTCATGGCTATAACTTGGTTTCGAGTTATGGTGCTTCATCAAGGCCCCTCTAACTTTTCACAATTTATCCACTAACTATTATATGCGGCCCAACAATTTTGTAAAGTTATGAACTACCGATCTTAAGAGTTGGAGAGTTAGCTCCAGTAAATTGCAGAACAAGCAAAGTTATCAAGGAACGATCATCAAAACTAGCCATTGGATTACAAAAACACAAGGGGAACCTTAAAATTAAGTATGAAGCATGATCTAAGAAAAATCGTTGAGCTCCCTCCTAAGGGGATAACTCGGTACCGAGTTATAAGGATAATTCGGTACCGAGTTGTAGTGATAAAATGATACCAAGTTATCATTTCAACTCGTAGCACTTTCAACTTTTTCATACAATCTTGGGCTGATGTCTAGACCTCTCTAGTGGTGGACTTTTGATCCAATATAACTGCTATCCCTATAAATACGAACCATAGAGTAACCAAGAAAGGATCTGGTTTCTGCCATCACTGCGCAGAAGCTCTGTCGTTCTTCATCTCCTTCCTCTACACAATAGTCACCAAGACAGCTACTTTAAGCAATTCTATGACTTAGAATCAGTCTAACCCCTATACTCGTGACTCATTATCTCTCAAACCCTTTGTAATCTCAAGCAAACTCCATCAAATCTACAAGCAACAAAGCTATAAAGTGGACGTAGGCCAAAGATTGTCGAACCACTAAAATCTTGTGTCTCTCTTTCTTATTGCTATTTATTTTCCTTTACTATTACTATTATCTGCTAGATCTAAGTCTCACAGGTTTCCTACAGCATATTCTTGGTGTTGATCTATTTTTGGCATTAACATTTTGGTGCTTTCGCTGAGAAAATCTAAATCCATGCTTAGATCTAGCTTGCTTTTTTGATTAGAAGGGATCCAACGGTTAGATCCAAGGAATTTTCTTGGAGAATTTGTAGGCTTGCTGTTGGAGATCAATGACACCTAGAAAACAATGAACTGATTCTGGAAGATCCACATGAGCAACAGTAGGTGGTGTTGAAGGAAACCCCCAACAAACTGAAATTAACAACACTAACAATCATCGTACGGAGGTTAATACTGGAAATCTAGCACCAAGATCTTCCACTCAACTAGAAGTTGTAACTAAAGGGGAGCTTAACCAAAAAATGGCTAATGGCTAAAAGGCTCTCATAGATAAGATTGATGTTTTGCTAGTGGTGCAGCCACTGGGAGCCCAAGAGCTAGACAAGAAACCGCAGCTACTATGGAACAAGAGAATTCCTCTGTTATGGGCATGAACATGAGGAATTGTAAAAAAAGAAGAAGGAGGTTGTTGTTGGAGCTGTAGGAATCGTCATAGAAGGCAACGGAAGTACTCATCCCACTAGAAAATAGCCTACTGCAAACCCAAATTTGGGAGTGAATACTCCCCAAGATAATATTGCAATGCTTGTCTCTGACTCAGAGGATGACATGAAACTTGATGGATGTGGATTGGAACTGAACGCTAATGTTAACATGCAAATGCTGGAAAAGAAGTCCAAATTGCCCCCAATAAGACCAACCGTGTGCCAAAAGGACTCTGCAAGAGCGGTTCTCCCAGAGAATGGAGAACCTAGGCTTCAGCCAACAAACTTGTTAGTACCTTAGGTATTGGTTTTGATGATAATAACTATAGGACATTATATAAAATATAGATACTAATGTTTTATCAAGGTGCGGGATATTAGACAGGTATTGATTAAAAAGACTGTACAATATCAAGATGTTGATATCAAGAGTATATTCAAGATGCAGATTTAGAGTTTCAAGAGTTCAAGAATGAAGTCTCATGAGTATTGAAGAGTTCAAGATTTCAAGATATTCCAAGTAAGTTATAGAGTTAAAGAATTTTTGTTAAGCCCTGATAGCACTTTCCTGATCTCTCCCTTTCTCTATTTCAAATAAGTTTTAAACATATTTCAAATATCCTGATTTTCTTAATAATCTATTCAAAATATTTCTCAAAATAATTTATTAACCTTTTATATTTACAAAGATATTATATTAAGTTCTAAAGTATTTTTTAATCTATTATACCATTTGGTATTCTAGTTTATATCTTCCTTATGTTTATTTTGGATACTTATATTTTGATTTTAAATATTTACTTATAATTTATAAATATATTGGTTTTATATATATTATTTACATTATATTGAATACTCTTATTAGTTCTTTCAAAATTATTTTATAAAGTTCTATTATGATTTAATATGATTAAAATATGTATAAACTATGTTTAAATGTTTGTACAAAGTTTCAAAATATTTTACAAAACTTAATATTTTCGAAACAATTTTTATTAGGTAAATTTTCAAAATACAGAGGGATATGTTGACATATCCTCTGCAAGTATATCGACATACTAACCATAAATTTCAAATTTCAAATTTTGAATGGAAGAGTCTTTTCGTCGTATCTCTTCACGAATGGACAAGACCGTTGTTTCCCTGTATATACCAAACTTCCAAAGAATTTTCATTAACTACTTTCTTATTTTTCTTTCCTTTTTCCGCTCTCTTGATTTCTAAATCAATTTTATCGAAACTCTATCGAAATTCAACCAAAATCAAATTCAATCATTACTAGTTTGATTCTTTTTCATATACTCTTTGATTTCTCTCATCTCTTTCAAGATCAAAGTGTTATGAAAGAGTTATAGGATCAATTGTAATCAATATCGAAGATAAGAGTCTATAAAATCAATCAAATCATACTCTTATACTCTATGTCTTGGTATCCCTGAAATCCAAATAGGTGTGATTATAGCTTGTTAAAATCAATTGGGTGTGCTTAGTAGCTCATAAATCTGGTGGATGTGCTTGTAGCTCGAAAATCAAGTGGCTCTACCCAGAGGCTGGGATTCTGGAGGGTATGTCTCATAGCCTTGAAATCGAGATTGTATTTGCATTTACTAGTTGAAAAGAAATCCGTACAAGGAATTGTGTGAGACTGGATGTGGGTTACTCCAAACTAGCATAAAATCCTGGTGTGTTCTTTCCTTTTTTATTTTTACCACATTTACTTTTATCTGTACTTTGATTCTGTGATTGTTTCTATGATTGTTAATTACATCATTCCAAGTAAAAGAATTTGAAATTTTTTCATATAATCCATTAAACACTATTCACCCCCTCCTCTCTAGTGTTAATTTAGCCTTAAGATCCCTATTCCGCAGACTCATATTTGGTATCAGAGCACTGGTTTTCAAAATATTCATAATCTGACTTTTGAAAAAGTTTCAATGGCAATTTTTGATAATATTTTTAACTCTATTTTCGAAAAGATAATTTGCAAAATCATCATAATGTTGTTTCATTAATTTGCATTTGTTCATTATAAAAAATCATGTGATCTTTTAAAAAGTATGAATTGTAGGAACAGATGTGTTACATGGTGTTTGCGCCAAAATTGGTCACAAACCCCGAATGTTGTGAAAGCACCAGTGTATGAATATAAATCAACAATATTCACACACAAATCTCAAATATAAGCAAACATAGTATCACAATTCAGAAATAATGAACAGAAACACGAGATTTATAATGGTTCGGCGATCTTGCCTACGTCCACTCTGAAGTTGATGATTTTATTGATGTTCACTTGATGATTACAATTTCTTCTGATGTAGTACAACTGATTTTAAGATTAGAATCTGAATCTAGGGAAGCAGTGGTGATTCTGAGTAAATCTGGCAAAGTCTGGGCGCTCTTTAGCTCCTAGAATTGTCCGACCTCTTTTCTGAATGACCAGGGGCTCTATTTATAGGTGTAGGAGGCTAATATTTCGCCTAAATTGAGGGGAGACCAGTTCTGGCACGTGAGGGGGCCCACATGCCCGCTTTCTGGAAATCCGGGCCCACTTTGGGATCGATTCGAAGCTATGTTCGAATCGATCAAGAAATTGTCCAATCGAGCTGAAATTTGGCGTGAACATTCTTCAACATGTGCTCAAGCTACTGTGAAAATTTCATAGCATTTGGACTTGTAGATCTCAAGTTATGATCGATTCAAGTTGACGTTCTTCGCCTTATGGATTCGTTCGAATCGATATGGTTCGAATCCAAAGGGTCAAATCCATGCTTCTGCACGTGAAGACGGTGACGTGGCGCGCAATCTTCGAGTTGATCCTCCTTTTTCTCCGAGTTTACTGGGTCGAGTCCTTGGTTTTAGCCGCGTTTATCTGGTGGACTCGAGACGTTGGATTCGAAGGTTCGCTTCCTTCGAATCGATGGAACTGGCACTGGTTCGAATCGATCAAGACGCGCTGCTGTGGATCGATTCAGAGTTGTCTTATCCTGGGGATTCAAAGGTTATGGAGTCGAGGCACCCTTAATTGCATGGATTCGAAGTAACAGTTCCAGATAGATACGAAGTGACCAGCCTTTGTGGATTCGAGAGAGTGTTCACCAAAGGGTACGAAGTAGATGGAGTCGAACTTGTTGGAGTCGAGCGTGATGGATTCGAAGCTGGTGATGCGAAGTCCATGGATTCGAAGTATTATGCTACTTCTTGATCGATTCGAACATGTTGTCCCAGAGCAAACGACTGATTCCATCTTCATCGATACGAACCATATCGATGCGAAGTGCGGTGAACTTCAATCGATTCGAACCTTCATCGATTCGAACCAACATCCATCGATGCGAAGTACATCGATTCGAACCGTGCTCTATGCATTTTAATTCATTCATATCTTGTGCGTACGAACTCCGATCGTCCTGAAAATTGAAACATAGCCTCTCCTAACCTTGATTGTCATTCCCAATCAATTCTGCCTTGATCGGAGCTCGGCCAAATTTTGACGACATCCATCGCAGCCTTGTTTCCAATCGACTTCCAATCCTGATACCCATCCTTTCTTGTCGATTTGTTTGATATTCCGGCTTTGACCAAAAAGCGGGATAACATTTGCCCCCCAAACATTGCCTTGTGATAAGAAGGCGTGTTTTGAATAGTTTTCGAATCCGATATCCAAAGTCCATAGCCACATCATCCAAGTGCATCATCCTTGACTGCTCGGAGTCGATGCCCAACTCCAAACCCAATAACCAAAGCCTTAGCCAAATCCATATCCTTTTGAACCCGACGACCGAATCCTAATCTATCCTTATCCAATAGCCAATAACCGAATCCAGGACCTCTCCGGGTCGATATCCAAATCCATAACCTCTCTGGGCTCTTGCCAAGCGTAATCCACACCTGACGACCGTGGCCCAGTGTCCCTGGGCGTAAGTAATGCCGTGGCTTAAGTCCTAAGCCGAATCCTGGTCACTCCGGACCCTTGCCGAGCATAGTCCATACTCGACGACCGTGGTCCAGTGTCCCTGGACGTAAGTAATGCCATGGCTTTAGTCCTAAGCCGAATCCTGGTCGCTCCGGACCCTTGTTGAGCATAGTCCATACTCGACGACCGTGGTCCAGTGTCCCTGGACGTAAGTAATGCCATGGCTTAAGTCCTAAGCCGAATCCTGGTCGCTCCGGACCCTTGTTGAGCATAGTCCATACTCGACGACCGTGGTCCAGTGTCCCTAGACGTGAGTAATGCCATGACTTAAGTCCTAAGCCGAATCCTGGTCGCTCCGGACCCTTGTTGAGCATAGTCCATACTCAACGACCTGAAACAATAATCAATAATTGGGGGCCAAAGTTTTAGGCTGAATCCTGGTCACTCCGGACCCTTGCCGAGCATAGTCCATACTCGACGACCTGAATGAGTCACTTTACCGCGTTCGGGCAGAACGACTCACCCCTTGCCAGGCATAATCCATACCTGACGACCGTTTATCAAAAACCAAAAAGAATCCAATCAAGATCCAATCCAAAATCCAAATCAAATCGGAAAACCAGAAATCCATATCAAAAATCGAAACCATCATCCAAAACGGAGAACAATCATCCGAATGAATGCCAAAACCAGAAAAACAAGCAAAATCAGGAGTTCAATCCAAACTCCAAAAACCAAACCAGAAAACTAAGTGTCCAATCCAAAAACAAAAGACAGATTTCGCAAACCATGGCTTTGCGATTTATCATCACTCAGAGCATGCCTAGGGGCTATCTCCGTCCCCATACATGTGTAAATGACTCGGTTGCTTGCCAATGGTTTGTTACTTATTTCATATTATCCTGATCAATTGATGACCAATCGACCATTATTCCTGTGCCTCATATCCTCATGGTTTGAGGTAGACGGTGGTTGCTCCTGCTCCACCGCTGCATTCCAAGCCCCAACATACTGCCTCAACTGTCCATTCCTCAAATGCTCCTCAATTATATCCTTTAGGTGCCTGTAGCTATTGGTATCATGCCCGTCCAAATCGTGGAAGAGACAATGCTTTCCTGATGCCCTCTCCTGCTCGGATGGTTCTCTCCTAGCCGGCCTCCGGTAAGGAAGGCGATTCCGAGTTTCCATGTATATCTGCTCTAGTGTCTCGTTTAATTCTGTGTATGTGGAAAACCTTGGATCCTTCCATCGCTTCCTAGCTTTTTCAGAGTTTTCATCCAGCTTCCTTTTTCCTTTATCTTTATTCGAGCTTCCGTCGGATGGTCCTCCACCCCCGGTCACATTCACCTCCTTTAGCTTTAAATCCATACATGCGTCTTCTTGCCGAAGAAATCTTTCAGCTTCGTGAAAGAATTCCCCGAGATCCAGTGGTGGGTCTCGTACTAAAGATACCTTAAAATCTGAATCCTCTCTGACTCCCGATACTGCCGCCATCAAAACCATCGATGGATCCGGCCGATCCACCGAAGCAACCGCCGCATTAAATCGAGTTAAAAATGCTCTAAGTGATTCATCCGTTCTTTGCTTTACCGATGTTAACGTCATCACGTTCTTAGGTCTTTTGATATGAACCCAAAACTGTCCCAAAAACCTATCCACCAGTTCCCTCCAAGTCCTGATAGATCCTTCTTCCAGCTGCCTAAACCACATTGCCGCTAGGTCTGTCAAGTATAAAGGGAAACACCTGGCCATCACTTCCTCCGATGCCCCCAGCACTTCCATGTGTCTAGTGTATCTCATCAAGTGATCAGTCGGGTCAGCCTTTCCATTATATACTTCCACGCTAGGTAACTTGAACTTAGGTGGATTCTGAGCTATCCTGATTTCCCGAGCGAACGGACTCCTGTTCACTCCTTCCAAGTCTCTATTGGTTGAACCTCCACGCATAGTCTTCCTAATGATTTCCATTAATCCAGCGTTGCCTGTTAGGGGCTGCCCCCCATGCTCCCGAGGGAACTCCGGCACATATTCTTCATGTGGCTCATTAGCCGCAACGTTGGCTCTAGCCTGCTGAACTCCTTCTAAAGGTCCTTCTGCGTTGGATCCTGCGGGCCTGCCCCCAAGCCCTTGTTGATTGCCTTCCGATTCTGTATTCTGTCCTACATTGGGTTCCGCAACCCTAGTTCCTTGTTCCACATTTGCAGTCGCTGTAGTTGGTCCAATGTTCTATGTTCCTGCAGCTCTCATCTGCTCGAAGAAAGTCTGCATCATATCCTGTTGACTCTTCAGCAACCTTTCATGTAATGAATTTGCCATAGCTTCCATTTCGTCTCTGGTAATGTAAATCGAAGCTCGTCCTTCTCCAGCTCCGGAGGATGCCTCTTGACTTCCTCCTTGTTGGCTTCTCTCAGCTCTTTGTCTTGTTTGTCGAGTCATTGTAGCGTCAATCCGAATCCTTCAAACTTTCAAGGCTAAACTTTGAATTGGTGTAGCGGGTGCTAGTTCTTCTCAGTGAAAGCACCAAAGTGTTTGCGCCAAAATTGGTCACAAACCCCGAATGTTGTGAAAGCACCAGTGTATGAATATAAATCAACAATATTCACACACAAATCTCAAATATAAGCAAACAAAGTATCACAATTCAGAAATAATGAACAGAAACACGAGATTTATAGTGGTTCGGCGATCTTGCCTACGTCGACTCTGAAGTGGATGATTTTATTGATGTTCACTTGATGATTACAATTTCTTCTGATGTAGTACAACTGATTTTAAGATTAGAATCTGAATCTAGGGAAGCAGTAGTGATTCTGAGTAAATCTGGCAAAGTCTGGGCGCTCTTTAGCTCCTAGAATTGTCCGACCTCTTTTCTGAATGACCAGGGGCTCTATTTATAGGTGTAGGAGGCTGATATTTCGCCTAAATTGAGGGGAGACCAGTTCTGGCACATGAGGGAGCCCACATGCCCGCTTTCTGGAAATCCGGGCCCACTTTGGGATCGATTCGAAGCTATGTTCGAATCGATCAAGAAATTGTCCAATCGAGCTGAAATTTGGCGTGAACATTCTTCAACATGTGCTCAAGCTACTGTGAAAATTTCATAGCATTTGGACTTGTAGATCTCAAGTTATGAACGATTCAAGTTGACGTTCTTCGCCTTATGGATTCGTTCGAATCGATATGGTTCGAATCCAAAGGGTCGAATCCATGCTTCTACACGTGAAGACGGTGACGTGGCGCGCAATCTTCGAGTTGATCCTCCTTTTTCTCCGAGTTTACTGGGTCGAGTCCTTGGTTTTAGCCGTGTTTACCTGGTGGACTCGAGACGTTGGATTCGAAGGTTCGCTTCCTTCGAATCGATGGAACTGGCACTGGTTCGAATCGATCAAGACGCGCTGCTGTGGATCGATTCGGAGTTGTCTTATCCTGGGGATTCAAAGGTTATGGAGTCGAGGCACCCTTAATTGCATGGATTCGAAGTAACAGTTCCAGATGGATACGAAGTGACCAGCCTTTGTGGATTCGAGAGAGTGTTCACCGAAGGGTACGAAGTAGATGGAGTCGAACTTGTTGGAGTCGAGCGTGATGGATTCGAAGCTGGTGATGCGAAGTCCATGGATTCGAAGTATTATGCTACTTCTTGATCGATTCGAACATGTTGTCCCAGAGCAAACGACTGATTCCATCTTCATCGATACAAACCATATCGATGCGAAGTGCGGTGAACTTCAATCGATTCGAACCTTCATCGATTCGAACCAACATCCATCGATGCGAAGTACATCGATTCGAACCGTGCTCTGTGCATTTTAATTCATTCATATCTTGTGCGTACGAACTCCGATCGTCCTGAAAATTGAAACATAGCCTCTCCTAACCTTGATTGTCATTCCCAATCAATTCTGCCTTGATCGGAGCTCGGCCAAATTTTGACGACATCCATCGCAGCCTTGTTTCCAATCGACTTCCAATCCTGATACCCATCCTTTCTTGTCGATTTGTTTGATATTCCGGCTTTGACCAAAAAGCGGGATAACACATGGCTTTTGATAAATTGGCACCTGATGATCAAACGCTATAGATCAAAATGGACAAATGGATATTGGATAGTGGATGCTCAAGACACATAACTAGAAATCTGGAGATTTTGAAAGATATAGTTTACAAAGATGGTGGATCAGTAAATTTTGGAAACAACTCTAAAGGACATGTGATTGGTATCTGCAATGTCGGTAATTCTAAAACTCCTTCTATTTCTAATGTTTTGTTAGTTAGGAATTTAAAGCATAATCTATTGAATCTTAGTCAATTGTGTGATAAGGTTTTCAAAATTAAATTCATAAAAGGTAAATGTCATATTGAAGATAAAGAGTCAAACATTATCTTTGAAGGCACTAGGAAACGAAACATCTATATATTAATCATGAGAATGTGACGACCGCCCATGACCCCCGCACTGAACATAGAAATAGTGCGCTGTAAAGTGTGCCAGGCAGCCATGGACGGTTGCCATGGTTAAGTTAAAGCAGCAGAATCTATCGTATTACTCACAGCGCATGGATAAAATACAATAGAGAATATATATAGTGAAGCATCTCAAAATAGAATCTCATCAATTAAGCTTCATAATAGTTGAATACAAACATTTGAATAGTCAATACATCAAGCCTCACTACATATCACTCAGAGAATTATACAAAGCAGCGGAACATCCAGTACATATAGTAAGAAAATAATATGCAAGCCTGCAGCTCGTCTTCGTCATCAGCATCGTCGGTCACTAAGAACAGCACCTGTCACCTGCTACCTAGTCTGCCCATCCCAAAGCGGATGAACAGCCCAAGGCAATAAGAGTTAAACATAAAGCCTTGAGTCAGACAACAGTCTTAGTGAGCGGTAAATTAACTAACAATATACCAAAAGAGCATAAAGGAAAAAGGAATATGAATCCAACCCTCCCACTCCACCTCTTTCTACAGTGATAGCCCCCAGACACACTAAGCAGAAGTAAACATAGCAAAGCAGACATTTAAAGTAAAGCAATTATCACTCGAGTCAAGGTCAACATTTTCCAAGTACAAACCCCCAAGGCCTAAACCAAGATCAAATAAGCACCCAGAAAACATTGCTCTTGAGACCGAATGACGATACAACCAAACATCCATGACTCTGGCTATCACTGTTATCTTTGCTTCGATACCACCGTTAATTGAATGACCGGCACATTCTTTCAGCCGTCCGTCAAGGGTTAATGGCAACCCCGGTTCTAGACAGAACTCCGCACGTCGTCGCAGCCCGTGCCTAGGACTATCGAATCTGCCCAGAGTACTTGACTACAATCATAGTCTTTAGGGACTATTGAATCTGCCCAGCGTACTCTTGCTTTGAGTCTGCTAGAACCTTCAATAACGATGAAACCTCGGCCTTCTAGTCATCCTCCTCGACGACTATTCTCATACTAGCTCAAGCGCCTCTCGAGCAAACCATTATCCTCAAACCCGAACCATTTCACCGAGTTATCAACATGCTTGGAATGATCCCGTCTGGATTAAACCAAGGCTACCTCATACCATGCCTCGCTTCATCTCATCATAGCAAAGCCTCATCTCAACATCAACATCATCAAATCTATCCATATGAGCTTCATCATCCGCCACATATGCCACGAGCAGCTTTTCCAATTCAAGAGCATTTCTCTTAGCTTTTGAATCATCTTCGACCATCTTGTCCAAATCAAATCATCAATCAACTAATTTATAACAATCAATCAAGTCAATCATTAATCCAAGTAATCAAGCTTTCAAACATGATCAAATAAACAATTATAACAATAATGGCAATCTTGTAAATAAAGAGTCCAAATCTAACATGCATGAATTATGAGCAATATCTCTACAACTTGATGAATGAACTTACATAGGTTAACATGTAGTAAAAATGGATGTCAAATCATCATGAACAATAGATCTATACTTAGGTTTAAGAAAATGCATGGAAATCACTATTTTAACACCAAATCAAGCCAACAATCCGATATACTCCTTTGGATCCGTGTGAGAGATAACCACCACTCACCGAATCACCTAAACACCTCAAAAGCAACACACTTCAGATCTGGACAGCGATGGATCTAACTCGATCTATCAAAATTCCGCTTCAAACGATGAAATCTCTCTTCGATGGTTGAAGATCTTCAATCTAAGCTCTTGGATCTTCGATTTGATCTTCGATTTGGATGGAAGGAATCACAAGATTCAAGTGGAGAAAAGAAGTGAAGAAGTGTAGAACTCGAGCTCTCAAAATAGCAGCACTTCGTTGCTTCAAAATCCGGATCCCAAAAATAAGGAAATGGACGTGTATTTATAGGCTGATCCTTAAGTCGTCCGCCCCCTTAAGTCGTCCACGACTTAAGAAATCCCACGACCTATGACTCATAAAACTTACGACCTAAAACCCCATGACTTAACTGATATGCGGCTTAGCGACTTAACAAAAGTCGCGACCTAACACACACACGGTCTAGCAAACCCTACGACTTATCCATCCCCTGCGACCTACGACTTATCAGGTCCTACGATTTAAGCCATAACACACGCGCGCGCGAACCAGGACTCAACAACTCAACAAATCCTACGACTTAACCTTGCGTGACTTAGCTGGGTTACGACTTAACACCTCACGACCTAACTACACCCAGCATACTATCATAGGTCGTCTACGACCTAACTAAACATACCATAGCGACTCAACAACTTATCTTAACTCGTCCACGCCCTATCTTCTTAAGTTGTTAGCTCGCCCAGTTTTTCCTAGGTTGCTATCCCTATGCCGCTAACTCTTAAGTCACCTATTCCTTAAGTCGCCAACTTTCTTATAGGTCGTCTAAACCCCTAAGTTGTCTACTCCTTAGGTCATTCCAATCTCTTAAGTCGTTTACTCGACCTAACCTACCCCATGACCTAAGCTACCACACGACTTAACTTCTGGACGACCTAACTTCTACACGACTTAAGCTCTAGTCGACCTAAACTCTGAACGACTTAACACACTAACAATCTAATGACAACCGGTTACAAACATTCGATCCGTAAAAATACGGGTCGTTACATTCTCTCCCCCTTAGGAATTTCGCCCCCGAAATTCCAAACAACAAGAGTAATCAAAACTATTCTGCATGCCTACCATCCGTAGCAATCAACAAACCATGCATCCAATTCTAGCCCAGCATGCAGAATTCTAAAACTAGAACAAGTTACAATATCGTGAGATGACACGACACCTTATGGCCATACCTTGAAGAGTTCAGGATGAGCTGCCTTCATCCTCTCTTCCACCTCCCATGTACAGTCGTTAACATCATCACTCCATTGTACCTTGAGCAACCTAACTACCTTCCTCCTAAGCTGTTTCGTGTCAGTTTCCACAACACGAAGCGGCTTACGAGGTCTCTTCTCGACTGGATAAATCTCAAAATCTTCACAGCTATCTGCAGAAACCACTGTATTCGAGTCGTGCACATACTTCCGTAGATACAATACATGAAAAAAATTGTGCACACTCGACATCTTTTCTGGTAACTCCAATTTGTAGGCGAGCTTTCCAATTCGCTCGATGATCGGGAATGATCCAACAAATCTCGGAGTCAATTTTCCTTTCTTCCCGAATCGAATAACATTCTTCAGTGAAGAAATCTTCACAAAAACCATATCACCTACATCAAATTCCAAATCCTTACGACGCTTATCGGCATAACTTTTCTGACGTCCTTGCGCTGCCTTCATTCGTTGCCGAATGATCTCTATGCAATCCGTAGTCTGTCGAATCATTTTTGGCCCAAGTATCAGCTTTTCTCTTGTTTCTAACCAACATGTCGGCGAGTTACACGGCCTTCCATACAATGTGTTTGTACCAAAAATGGGCACAACACTCTTCGGAAGTTTTTGAAGAGATAAAAATGAAGAATGAAAATTAAAACAGTGGATTATCTAACAAAAACTCCAAATAACAGAAAGTAAATTGCAAAGACAAGCGATTTAGAGTGGTTCGGCGTTTTGCCTACATCCACTATGAAGTTTGATGATTTTATTGCTCGATTACTTGAAGATTACAGTAGTTTATAAGGCAATACAACTGAATTTAATTGCTAAGTATCAATCTAAAGCAGCGGCGGTGTTTTGGAGTAGATCTGGCAGAATCTGGGCGCTCTTCAGTACTTAGAATTCTCCGACCCCTTTTCTGAATGAGCAGGGGCTCTATTTATAGGTGTAGGAGGCTGATATTTCGCCTAAAATGAGGGGAGACCAGTTCTGGTACGTCAGGGGGCCCACATGGCCGAAATCTGGAGATCCGGGCCCACTTTGGGATCGATTCGACCCTTGGTTCGAATCGATCAAGAAATCATCCAATCGAGCTGAAATTTGGTGTGAACATTCTTCATCATGTGTTTAAGCTTCTGTGAAAATTTCATGGCATTTGGACTTGTAGAACTCGAGATATGATCGATTCAAGTCGGTGTTTTTCGAACTCTGGAGTCATTCGAATCGATACGCTCGAATCGATTCGTTCGAATCGATCCTTCTGCAAATGAAGATGGTGACGTGGCGCGCCTCCTTCGTATCGATCTGCTTTGCACTCCGTATTGACTGGGTCGAATCCATGGTATCTGCCGCTTTGACTGGATGGATTCGTGGTAGCGGATTCGGAGGCATCCCTCTTCGAATCGAATGGGCGAAGGTATGTTCGAATCGATTTAAGCGTGTTAAAGTTGATCGATTCGATGCTAACTCAAACAGTGTGGATTCGAGGGAACTTTCTTTGAGGGAGTCGAAGGCGGAGATTGTTCTGATGGATTCGGAGCCTGAAGCATGTGTGTATGGATTCGAAGAACTCTCAGTTGAAGGGATTCGAAGATGGTGGAGTCAAGGCAAGGGAAATTCGATGGATTCGAACTGGTTCCTGGTCTATGGATTCGAGGATGGTTTAGCTGATGGAGTCGAGGCAAGAGGGATGGATCCGACCCTAGTATCGATTCGAGTCAGGACTATCTTTCCATTTTCCAACGATGATAACTTGAGCATACGAACTCGGGTTGCCTCGAAATTTGGAACGTTGGTTTCTACTACTCCGTTTGACGCGCCTTATCGAATGCAGCCCGATCTGGACTCGGACAAATTTCATCGATATCCGTGGCGATCCTTACGTGTAACCGATTTCCGAAACGATCTGTCACCGGTATCTAGTCAAGTCCTTGGTGTCACGGCCTTGCCAAAAGGCGGGATAACATTTGCCCCCCAAAGTACGTCTTGTGTAAACATGACATGCTTTGAAAAGCTGCAGTCTCTCATTGGATAGCTACAACATGCTTTATCGAAAGTTGCATTCTGTATTGCAGTAATCGACTGTCGTATAATTGTGACTGGCTGTCGGGCTTTTGAGTCATGACGAGATGAACATCTGATTCCTGTTGATGATAAAGACCAAAACATTAGTCAAAAATACGTGCATACGTGTATTATCTTGACCTTGGTTAACGTTGCGTGATCGCAAGTTGTTATCAGTTCGGTTTGCTATCGAAATCTGCATCGGTCCTCTCCTGAACCGATTTGAGATTTGAGTTAAAACATTGCTTTTATGATTGTCTATGATCATCCTCTCGTATCGATCCTCTCCTGAATCGGTATAAAGAGTAGACAAGCAATTTTTCACATTGAAACGGTTCGTCCATTTGACCGGTGGTATTTGATGGATTCGAAGCTATGTTTCTTGATCCGCTTCGAGTTGAGGGTTTCGAAGTGGGTACTTTGAGTCGATGGTTCTCCGAATCGATACTGCGTGGATTTGAAGTTCTCTGAGTCGGTGGAGTCGAAGTCACGAGTGCTCGAATCGATGTTGCTTCGTTTCGATGCTGCTGAAATGGATTCGATGTTGTAAAGGATTCGAAACCGGATGGATTCGAACTAAGGGATGGATGCGTAGCAGTTGAACGACTCCGTATTGTGAGTGATTCGAAGTAGCGGTTTACAATGGATTCGAATTCGCTGCAACGAATCGATTAGTTTCGATTTTCTCACCTGTAGAGGCCGGTCAAGCGTACCGGGAGGCGAATCGTCTTACTTCCCCTATATATACCGGGGTCCTTTTCATTTTTAACTTTTTACTTTTACTGTTTCCTTGCTTTCTTCCTCGAATCGATTTTCCCAGAGCCGAGAAAAAGAAGCGCATCTTCCCCGAATCGATTGAATCTTACAAACCTTCATTCGTAATCACACTAAACCAGGTAACTATTGGATTGATGCCAGTTGAGAAGGACAAAACTGGAAGTCTTCATCTTCAATTTTTCTTCTGAAAATCTTGAAGGGTTATGAGATCTGAATAAAAATGGTTCGAATCGATGATTCGAGGCATAACAAAACGTTGAGATTCCCTCGGAGAAGAAGAGATCTTGAGGGGTGCTATCTTCTATCGCTTCGTATCGATCTAGAATGGAGTTTATTCGAATCGACTCTGACTGCAGATCTTCGAATCGGTGCTTGCAAAGGAAAAAGGACTCTTGTCGATCGATTCGAAGTAACGACACCTCGATCGATTCGAAGGTATTTAGCGTCGATCGATACGAAGTCACCCAACGCCCATGGATTCGAAACGTTTCTCCGTCTCGAAGTATATCGAGTCGAACCATTTGGATTCGAAGTACATTGATTCGATTCGATGGATTCGAACATATTCAGTTTAGAGAATCCAACTTTTCTGACTCGTTCCAATATCTGAACTACGACTAATTTCAAGTTGAACTTTGACGAACATAATAGATTTTAGCATACTTGACTCCGACGAGCTTCGGCCTTGCATAATCGAACTTGACAGTAAAGCTTGACCTCCTTTTTGAAGCTCGTCGATGGAACTGTGACTTAACTAAAATCTCAACATACTTAAACTTGCATTGGTTGGTAGCACTTGGATGGTGTGGAAGTGACGGTCAGCGATGACGGTCGTTTTCATTCTCGAATTCCCAAGTTGTGTTGCACGAATATCTTGCTTCATTCTGTTAAATTTGCTTAAGTGATGCACAGTACTTGCACTGCATGACACGTTCATACACACTACACTGGGGCATGCACGGGCTTGTTCATGAACTTAACGTTGCTTTCTAATGAGTTAGCTAATTATGGAATCTTCGAGCTCCCAACAACAAGAGGTACAGAGCTCGACTCCTCCGGTGCTTGAGATTCCCGATATCCCTGCCGATATAATCGATCCAGCTCCAGATGAATTGCCAGAGGCTATATATATTGAGGACCCTGTTGATTCGGTTCAATCTAACATCTCCGAATCCTTATTGGGACGAATATGCTTAAAGCATAACATATCTCTAGGTGATGTATTATTGCCCAGTGCCACTGATAGACCGCACAATCCGCCTGAAGGATATACAGCATTCTACCGTCATGCTTGTGCGGCCGGAACTCTTCCTCCTTTCAATCAATATATCAGAGGGATGCTATCATATTTAGGAATCGCTCCTTCACAACTTCATCCCAACGGGCACGCGTTGCCGAACAGTGCCTTTGTAATATTTATGGACTGTCTCTTTCGCCCGCCGAGGCCCTCCGAGATCAGACATATATTTAACTTCAAGAGTAGGGGTGATAGCCCGTCCTTTACATTTTTGGAGGCAGTTAGGAATTGCCAAGTTGTAGTTGGAGCTTGGACTCGACTGAGCTATTTCAAGAACGAGTGGTTCTACATTCGGTGCCCTCCGGGTTTCGCTAGGCGATGGTTGTCTAGACGTAAGCGCCTTAACCTGTTTTCTTGACCAATAGGTCTTCGGTGTTAAAATTGACATTTCATTCCTTTTACAGCTATTATCTCTAGGCCCGATGGAGGGCGTTTCAAGGGTACCGTCCGGAGTCTTCAAGAAGTCCCAAGCGAGTTGAGGCATATTGACTCGGTGTTGAACGATTACAACTTAAGAGTTCTTGGTTTGATCGACATTAATCAAAGTATAGTCGTTGAAGGATTTGCAAAGTCCGCCTCTAAGAAGGAAGATAAGAAGAAAACCAAGAAGAAAAACAAGAAGAAAAAAGTGAAGAAGTCACTCGGAATCAGAATAATTGAGGTGGGTGACGAAGAAAGAACCCACACAGATTCAGAGCCGATGGCTGATCTCTCGGGAAACTTTGAAGAATCGGGAGAAAAACGGAAAGGCAAGGCCGCCGTTTCCAAAAAACTCAAGTCCAAGGGGGGAAAATCCGTAGATGTGTTTCCTCCCGCTTCCGGGGTCATGATTTCTGAGGCCGCCCCTTCTCATTCGAGAGATTCTTTCAAAGGGCTAGACGATATTCCTATCCTAGATTATATATCGATCTCTCATAATCCTGGGTTGGAGGAATTTCAAGATGTTCTAAACGTGAACGAGCCCTTTCCTTTAAGTGCGGTCAACACTTCCGGTCGGTTTGGGGGTTTACACATTTACACACACTTCCACGGCACTTCATGACTTTTGCATAGTAAACATTGCTTTATGAGACCCTAATTCGTAATTCTTTCTTATCGCAGGCGAGATGTCAGGACGTGGCTCTACTCTGGATAGGCTTCGGAATGTGCGCCAATCCTCTCCATTTTATGATTCCCGCAGGAGAGAAACAGACAGGGATCATGGGCGAAGCTATTCAAGTCAGGAACGTTATGACAGAGACAGAGATTACTCGCGTGGCCGTTCTGGCTATGATTATTCTGACAGAGACCGGGGATACCAGTACCGACCCCGATCTCGCTCTCCTCCGCCTCCCAGGGCTCCAGTAGACCTCCCAGGGCCATCTCATCAGCAACAGTTGCCTTCTCAATCTTCTCGGCCTGATGCTCAGCGGCCAAGAATGGAACCGATAGCAGCCGCTATAATTGAACAAGCTCCGGCTGAGTTGACAAGCGAGGGAGCTGCTAAACTTGCCCAAATGAAAAATGACTACCCGGAAATCTGCATGGATGGCTATATCTTCCCTCCTAACTTTAAAAGAATCCCTCCGGAAGCTGAGATCACTGCTCATAGTTATATCCACGACTTCTATGCTCAATATAAGGAGTGGTACAAGGCAGCCGTGAAGGCTTCTAGAGTAGCTTTCGATCGGGCGAAGACTATTGCTGAACGCGATGCTGAAATTGCTAAATAGAAACGCATCGTTGAAGTTCTTCAATCTGAAATGGAGACGTCCCGGAATTCTGAACTTCAAGCTCTCCAGAAGCACGAGGACGTCGTGGCCAAAATGGCTAGGATGCAACAAGAACATTGCGCCACGGTAGAGGAGATGGGCCACCGCAACACCACTATTGCAGCTGAGCGAGACTTAGCTGTTAAAGAGCTAAACGAGCTCAAGGCCAAATTCACTGAAATGGTGAAGGAGAAGGACGATGCAAACGCCACTGCTCAAGAGGCTTGCGACCAAGCAGTATCTCTCAGGGCCGAACTTGCTGCGGCGGCGGTCAAGGCTAAGTCTGCGGAAGCAGAAATTCGAGAAAAGATTTTGGAGGAGAGGTCCAGGCTAGATTCTGAGTTTGATGATCTCTTGGTCACGTACAACGCTAATGTGCTGAAACACAGGAATCTAGCGTGGCTGGGAGATGACTCCACGATCTTGTACAATGCCTGGACCCGGCTATTGGATGAAAAGAGAGCAGCGCATCCAGATGAAACACTTGACGACTTTGAGTTGGAGATGCGTTTGCTCACCGAAGATGAGAGGAAGGTCCTTCACGAGGCGGCGATTTCTATGGCGAAAGAAAAGCTTGGCGTTCAATCTCTAGAGACAGGCGAAGGTTCGGGGACCGCGCATCACGAGGCAAGTGTTGGAGCCGTAATCCCAACATTGCCCGAAACCACTGGTGCGGTAGATCCCCAATCTGTTCCTGCATATAATCCTGACCAACCGTTATTATCTTCCACCGATGATTCCACCCACGTTTCGGTCCAGACTAAGGAAGGTATTTGAACGCTTCTCGTAGTTTAGTTGTGGAGAACTTTAAGCAACACACTTGGCTAACAGTCTTCGTTTTGTCGCATTTCAGTGACTGAAGTCGTTGTTTCTGCGCCTCTTGCTCTATCAGTTCCACATCAAACACAAGGGGTTGTTTTTACTGAAGCCATCACGCCTTCTACCTTGATCGGCGAAGAGGGAGATGCAAATATGTTTTCTTTCAGCGCTCAAATGATTGAGGAGCTTCTCAATGAACCCATCGATCCCTCTGTCAACCCGTCCGATGCTGTGAGTGGGGCTGCTCCGGCCGTTAGTTCATCCATGCCAGCTATTGGCACATCCGATGCGGCCCAAGTATCCCGTGAGGACGACGTTATGGCTGAGATTGATGCCGAGATGGCAGCAGGGAATGCTGGTATGAATCCGCCCTGGCCTGCCCCGTTAATGGTGATTTCACCGGGCGGTACCGTAGTGATTGAAACTGCTCCTGTCCCTCCTCCTGCTACTACTCCCATGCCTCCAGCTCGACCTCCTAGAAGAACTTCCATCGCCTCTAGTTCTGAGGAAGACGTTGACATCATATCGCTGCCGGAGGGCAAGCCTGAAAAGAGTAAGCGGTTGAGGAGAAAATCGGGCAGCGGATCGGGTGGAGCTACCCCGAAGAAGAAGATAAGGAAGAAGAAAGATTGAACTCTTTCTTTAAATCTCTATTGCGTAGGGTAGCATTTTGTTGATTTTTCCATAGCCGTGTATAGATGTGGATTCGGCTCCCACTAGTAGCAATTTCTTGAACCATTTTGTAATCAGATTCTTTTTGTTGATAGTGGAAATGAGAATGTATTCCCTTTTGTCTCCAACTTGTTATGTGTTATGGTTCTGCCCCCAGTATTGGGGATTAGTGTGGAGTTGATGTATGTTTATACTCCGCCTTGCGTACTGGGAGTACGGAGTTAGTTAATGTTTATACTCCAGTTCGCGCTCTCGGAAGCTGGAGTTTGTTGATGTTTATACTCCGGTTCGTGCTCTCGGAATCCGGAGTTAGTTAATGTTTATACTCCAGTTCGCGTTCTCGGAAGCTGGAGTTTGTTGGTATTTATACCCAGCTCGCGCTCTCGGAGTACTCTGGGGTTTTAGGAAAATGTTTATACTCCGCCTCGCACTCTGGGAGTACGGAGTTAGTTAAAAAGTTTGTACCCAGCTCGCGCTCTCGGAGTACTCTGGGATTTAGGAAAATGTTTATACTCCGCCTCGCACTCTGGGAGTACGGAGTTAGTTAAAAAGTTTGTACCCAGCTCGCGCTCTCGGAGTACTCTGGGATTTAGGAAAATGTTTATACTCCGCCTCGCACTCTGGGAGTACGGAGTTAGTTAAAAAGTTTGTACCCAGCTCGCGCTCTCGGAGTACTCTGGGATTTAGGAAAATGTTTATACTCCGCCTCGCACTTTGGGAGTACGGAGTTGAGTGAATGGTTGTCGTGTATCAACCCATTTCTGGCCTGATGTGATGGCCTGCCCCCGAGCTCGGGTTTCATTTGGTGAGTGGTTGATTGCTTCATAGCCACTCCCTACTTGAATAAATCCCATTGTGTGATGGAATTTAGCTCTTCGTGCATCGTGATGTTGTACATTGTATTTAATGAATCACGGCTCCGGCTCAAAGAGATGGCATTTTATTGCTGAAATAAGAAAGCATGGCAAAGTCAGTTGCCTTATTACAAATTCTAATTTCGAAATGCAAAAACAAATTCTAAAACAGAATTTAAACTAAATAGATAAACATAGCCTGTTATGTGCGATAGCGACGAAGTCTTTCGCTATCCAAGGCCTTTGGTGAAGCTAGACCATCAGCGGTCGTCATCTCATATACATCATCCTCGAGCTCTTGCTTAATCTCATGTGATCCCTTCCATGTTGGTTTCATGTGTGGTAGTGCTGGGTATTCTTTTTTAATGACAATCTCATTGCGTTCAAAAGTTTTAAGTCGGTCCTTGGCATTGCATAATCGGGCGACTCGTTTTCGGCGTATGACTGTTCTCAAGTCAACCCGATCGCCCTGGACGACTCCAACTCCGTTGACGGTAGGGAACTTTAAGGTCAAGCACCACGGGGCAATTACGGCTCTGAATTCAGTAAGGGCAGGTCGTCCTAAGAAAGCGTTGTATGGCGAGACTATGTTCAACACAGTGAACTGTAATGTCCGAACTCTCCTATGTTCCTTAGATCCCAACCTAACTGGTAACTTCACCATCCCAATAGGTACGGTAGAGCTACCGTTGAATCCATGGAGGTGAGTTTGGCAAGGTTCCAAATCCCTGGCATTCATCCTCATTTGATTATAAGCATGTATAAAAAGGATATTCACAGAGCTCCCGCAGTCAATTAGTATCCTCCTCATCCAAGCTGGACCTACTTGTGCCGATATCACGAGTGGGTCAGTAGTCGGGCTTCCGACATGATCAATATCGTTGTCTCGGAAAGTGATGTCGTTAATTGTCGCTCTCTTTCGTTTGGTCGAAGGTTTATTGTCCAAGTTATCATCGTACTCAAAGTCTGTTCGTCTAGCCAAGTTGTTATATGATTTCATTTCTCCCTAGCTTCGCTTTGCTGTACGAGGACTATCACTTACAACATTAATTACCAGTCTTCCTCCGACACGACCTGGTTCTTCCTGTCTTTCTGGATTCTGTACATGATTTTGATTTGAGGGGCCCGCCCCTTCAGACTGCGGTGCCTGCACAAACTGGTCTAACTTCCTCTCCCTGATCAACTTCTCAATGAGGTCTTGCAAGTGTCGACATTCATTTGTGTTGGGGCCATAACTTTCGTGGAATCTACAGAACTTCCCTGTTTGGATCTGCCTCTCCGACGATTGCTTCGGAGCCGGCTTCTTGTATTGCATAGTATTGCAAGTCTGTAGGTACACATTTTCCAACGATGTATTCAATGGTGTGTAATTATCGAACATTGGAGCCTCACGTCGTGGACCCCGATTTGGATCTCTTTTCTTATTCTGACCATTGTTACCCCTTGGCTGCGTTTGCTTGTTCTGTATATTCAACTGAACTTTTCCGGAATTGTCACCGGACTGTTTTACTGCTACATTGCTCTGTATTCCTTCGCTCCTGGGTTCCTCATCGTCCTGCTTCCTAGACTGTTTCGCGTCCTCTTGCCGTAAGAATTGTGCGGCTTTGGAGTAGAAACGGTCCAACGATGCGGGTGGTTTTCCCGCTAACCAGTTTCCAAATTCAGAATCAGGGTCAATTCCCTTTGTCAATGCCATTAAGATTGAGTTATCGTTGGGATTACTAATCTCCACACATGCCGCATGGAATCTCTCTAAGTAACGCCTTAGCGTTTCCCCACGAGCTTGGGTAACACTGGATAAGGTGTTGACATCTTTGGGTCTAGCGACATGCATGCGAAATTGTTCAACAAATTTCTTAGCCAATTGATCAAATGAAGAGATAGACCTAGGTGGCAATCTCGTGAACCACATCGTTGCAATTCCACCTAGAGAGATGGGGAAACTTCGGCATTTTACTGCATCATCGGCCCTTGCGGCGCTCATCGACCATTCATATTTCAAGATGTGTTGATTGGGGTCAGAATTTCCTTCGTGCATAGGAAGGGTTGGCATTCTGAATCGCCGAGGAGGTTCAGCATTCAGTATCTCGTCTGTGAAGGGAGTATGACTACGGGAAAGTCCCCAGTCATCGTTGGTAAGGCCTTGGCTTTCGCGGATCATCTGACGTATCATAGTCGAGATGTCTGGCATTGCTACATTTTGAGCTTGCCGAGCTAAGGTGTGGTCGGGTTCCATAGCGCGAGTTCGGACTGGGCGCTGTCGACGGTCCAAATTTTGCCTCCTTGGCTCAGCGTCCTCTAGGACGTACGGTTCAGGAGTACGCCCACGTTGCCGATTATTTGGCTCTGAAAGATTTTGGGTATCAACCCTTGTTTCTATTGCGGCAGCTGCGGCATGATTGTCCGCGGTATGCTGTGTAGTAGGGCCTCCTTGTGTGGAGGGCCCGGCCTGAAAGCTGGTCGACGGTCCTATCCTTAACTGTCCAACCGTCAAAGCGGGTTGATATCCGGTCGTTCGTGCATGACTCCCGTCTAATCGAGGACGGGTAGATCTGTGATAGTAGTCTGATGAAGCCGAACTTTCAGTGGATGAGCGGGAAACATCATCCCTTCTGGACCTCCTACGGCCCTGGCGGTTCAGTTGGTTTGTCAATCCGATATAGGCACGCAACTGTTCGGCTAATTGCTGCCGACTCTGAGTCAGCTCTTGAAGCAATACTTGGAATTCTTGTCTAGTGACTGCCCCAGACGGATCTGAGTGGGCAGTGTCGTCTTGGTTGGATGGCTGTTGTTGAGCAGGATTCTGTCCATCCCTACCTTCTTGTCCAGCAGCTGTAGAAGTGGTTCTCGTGCTAACCATTTTGAATGATGAATCCTTTTCCTAGATTTTATGCAAATCTGAGTAGAATGGAAGGACTGTGAATCGAAGATCTGGATCTTCCTCTTGGATTTGTGCAATCCGGTATCGATGGTAGATCCAAGGAGCAGGAGAAAAAGCTGGTTTTTTCTCAGTGAAAGCACCAAAGTGTTTGTACCAAAAATGGGCACAACACTCTTCGGAAGTTTTTGAAGAGATAAAAATGAAGAATGAAAATTAAAACAGTGGATTATCTAACAAAAACTCCAAATAACAGAAAGTAAATTGCAAAGACAAGCGATTTAGAGTGGTTCGGCGTTTTGCCTACGTCCACTATGAAGTTTGATGATTTTATTGCTCGATTACTTGAAGATTACAGTAGTTTATAAGGCAATACAACTAAATTTAATTGCTAAGTATCAATCTAAAGCAGCGGCGGTGTTTTGGAGTAGATCTGGCAGAATCTGGGCGCTCTTCAGTACTTAGAATTCTCCGACCCCTTTTCTGAATGACCAGGGGCTCTATTTATAGGTGTAGGAGGCTGATATTTCGCCTAAAATGAGGGGAGACCAGTTCTGGTACGTCAGGGGGCCTACATGGCCGAAATCTAGAGATCCGGGCCCACTTTGGGATCGATTCGACCCTTGGTTCGAATCGATCAAGAAATCGTCCAATCGAGCTGAAATTTGGTGTGAACATTCTTCATCATGTGTTTAAGCTTCTGTGAAAATTTCATGGCATTTGGACTTGTAGAACTCGAGATATGATCGATTCAAGTCGGTGTTTTTCGAACTCTGGAGTCATTCGAATCGATACGCTCGAATCGATTCGTTCGAATCGATCCTTCTGCAAATGAAGATGGTGACGTGGCGCGCCTCCTTCGTATCGATCCGCTTTGCACTCCGTATTGACTGGGTCGAATCCATGGTATCTGCCGCTTTGACTGGATGGATTCGTGGTAGCGGATTCGGAGGCATCCCTCTTCGAATCGAATGGGCGAAGGTATGTTCGAATCGATTTAAGCGTGTTAAAGTTGATCGATTCGATGCTAACTCAAACAGTGTGGATTCGAGGGAACTTTCTTTGAGGGAGTCGAAGGCGGAGATTGTTCTGATGGATTCGGAGCCTGAAGCATGTGTGTATGGATTCGAAGAACTCTCAGTTGAAGGGATTCGAAGATGGTGGAGTCGAGGCAAGGGAAATTCGATGGATTCGAACTGGTTCCTGGTCTATGGATTTGAGGATGGTTTAGCTGATGGAGTCGAGGCAAGAGGGATGGATCCGACCCTAGTATCGATTCGAGTCAGGACTATCTTTCCATTTTCCAACGATGATAACTTGAGCATACGAACTCGGGTTGCCTCGAAATTTGGAACGTTGGTTTCTACTACTCCGTTTGACGCGCCTTATCGAATGCAGCCCGATCTGGACTCGGACAAATTTCATCGATATCCGTGGCGATCCTTACGTGTAACCGATTTTCGAAACGATCTGTCACCGGTATCTAGTCAAGTCCTTGGTGTCACGGCCTTGCCAAAAGGCGGGATAACACAATGCTTCATATGGTGCCATACCAATGCTTGACTGGTAACTGTTATTATACGAAAATTCCACCAAATGAAGGTGATCTTCCCATGATCCTCCGAAATCCAAAACACAAGCTTTAAGGAGATCTTCCAAAACTCGATTGACTCTCTCGGTTTGACCATCTGTTTGGGGGTGATAAGCTGTACTCAAACACAACTCGGTTCCCAAAACTTCCTGGAAGCGCTTCCAAAATCCACTAGTGAACAACGGGTCTCTATCGCTCACTATACTTTTCGGAATACCATGGAATCGAACTATCCACTTAACATACAACTCAGCCAACTTTGATGCAGTCCTAGTTGATCGAACAGGAATGAATCTTGCACTCTTAGTCAAATGATCTACAATGACCCAAATCCCTTCATTTCCCGTTCTGGTTCTAGGTAGTCCATCGATAAAATCCATCGATATTTGCTCCCACTTCCATGTAGGAACTTCTAATGGCTGAAGCAATCCACTTGGCTTCTTTTGCTCAGCTTTTACCAACTGGCAGTTCATGCACTTGGAAATAAAATTTCCAACATCCTTCTTCATACCTTCCTAGTAATAGGTTCTCTTCATATCCCGATACATCTTATTTCCACCTGGATGAATTGTCAGCTTCGAGTGATGACTTTCCTTCAGAACTTCATTTCTCAATTCATCTATATTGGGAACAACTAGTCGTCTTTGCTTTCGAAGCCAACCCTCTCGATCGACCTCGAATCCTTTATTCTTTTCTGGGTCCAATCCAGATTCCAAATCATGAATAATCTTGACAATCTTATCGTCTCGCTTTTGGCTCTCGCCAATTCTTTCCACAAGAGTCGGTCTTATCGATAAGTTTGCCAACATCTCAGGTTCCAATTCACATCTAGGCCTGAAGTCAAATCCAGCTAAATACTCGAGACTCTTCCATTCCGAAAACATGGCTCCTAATCCTGCATGTCTTCGACTTAACGCATCTGCCACTACGTTACCCTTTCCCGGAGTATAGGCTATACCAAAATCATATGATGCCAAAAACTCTAGCCATCGTTGCTATCTAAGATTCAAATCCTTTTGGGAGAAAAGATACTTCAACGATTTATGATCTGTAAACAACTCGAATCGAACTCCCAATAGATAATGTCTCCACATCTTCAGAGCAAAAACAATCGCTGCTAACTCCAAATCATGAGTCGGATAATTCCTTTCATGCGGCTTCAGTTGTCGACTTGCATACGCAACAACTTTACCCTTCTGCATCAGCACTGCTCCAAGTCCAGTACCACATGCATCGGTGTAAACCACCATCTCTTCATTTCCACTTGGAATAGTCAAAACAGGAGCACTTGTCAGTCGCTCTTTCAGGATTCCGAAAGCTTGCTCACACTTAGCATCCCATCTGAATACTTGATTCTTTTTCATCAATCCTGTCAATGGTGTAGCCACCTTGGAAAAGTCTTTGATAAATCGACGATAGTATCCTGCTAATCCAAGAAAACTTCTCACATCAGATGCATTCTTAGGTCTAACCCAATCCTGGATTGCTGCCACCTTAGCGGGATTAACCGCTATTCCATTTCCAGAGATAATATGGCCTAAGAACCTCACTTCGCTCTTCCAAAAGTGACACTTCGAAAACTTAGCCTTCAGCTGATGTTTCCGTAAGATTTCCAAAACAATACGCAAGTGCGTCTTGTGCTCTTCTTCAGTTCTGGATTAAATCAAAATATCATCCACGAACACTAGTACAAACTTGTTCAACTGATCTCTGAACACTCTATTCATAAGATCCACAAAATATGCTGGCGCATTGGTCAACCCAAACGGCATTACCAGCCACTCAAAGAAACCGGATGGTGTCCTGAAAGCAGTCTTCGGCACACTATCCTTAGCCACTCTTAACTGGTGAAATCCCGTTGCCAAATCCATCTGAGAAAACACCTTAGCTTCGTGAAGCTGATCAAACAAGTCATCTATTCTCGGCAATGGATACTTGTTCTTCTTAGTCACTTTATTCAGCTCACGATAATCCACACACAACCTCAACGATCCATCTGCTTTGGTTACAAACACAACTGGTGCACCCCATTCGGACACACTACGCCGAATGAATCCTTTCTGTAAAAGATCATCAACTTGCACCCTCAACTCTTGCTATTCCCTAGGCGTCATCCGCCTAAGAGGCATCACAACAGTTCTGGCTCCTTCAACTAGATCGATACGAAACTCAATCTCTCTATGCGGCGGTAACCCTTTGACCTCATCAAAGACATCCTCAAATCCATTAGCGATTGGCAGCGATGACAGTCCATCCCGTGGAACAACCAGCGAATACATGAAGCTCATGAAGACGCCTTCCTCATGCTTACATCGTATCACAACCTTTCGCCCTTCCACATTCTCGACTGTCACCTCCAACCTTTCACAATCAACCTTTGCCGCATACTTCCTAAGCCAGTCCATACCCAAATAATTCCGAACCCCGCAAAGTTCAGAACAAAACAATCACAAACAAAAGAGCAATCATGACTCGATACAATCAGACCACGGCATAGCATACACAGACAGGACGAACCCCCAACTGGATTAGTCACAACCAATGGCCTATCAACAATATCCGGTTCTAAGCCCAACCGGCCTACAAGTTCATTACAAACAAAAGAATGCAACGCTCCAGTATCAAATAACACTCTAACTGGACCACCACAAATGAAAAGAGTACCTTGAACCACCACACTCTTTCCTTTCTCTTCAGCGGTAGGAGCTTTTGAAGATGATGGAACAGCCCCCAAAGCATAATCTTGCACAATCTGCTTGTCCTTCCTCGGTTCTGGACAATTCTTCTTAATATGCCCCGGCTTGTCACAGTTGTGGCACTTCACCGGTACCTTCGGATTCTTGCAATATCTAGAGAAATGGCCCTTCTGCTGACAATTGTAGCAGGTCACTTCGCCCTTCGGCTTCTTCTGGCCATCCTTACCCCTTTGCTGCTGCTGCTTCCTCTTCTTGTTTCCAACCTGCTGTGGTTTATACTCTTCCTTGGTCACAGCAACAACAGATCCTTCTCTAGGAAACAGATTTTCGTGCTTGAGAGCCTTCTCTACAAGCTTCTCAAATGAATCGTCTAAATGATCCACCAACTACCTCTCAAGATAAATGTCCAAGCCTGTCACAAACTTCTAATTTTTCTGATATAAAGATTCTATATACGACCGGGCATACTTGGACAAAGCTTCAAACTCAGAAACATACTCAAGAACTGGTCTTCCACCTTGCTTGAGCTCCACAAACTTCTTGAACATAACAGATTTCTGAGCTGTAGAAATGAACTTAGCTTCAAATCTGGCTTGGAATTGCTCCCAAGTAATATCTTCCTCCGGAGTATCAATGGTGATAGAGTTCCACCAATCAGAAGCTCTTCCTTGAAGCTGTCTTGATGCGAGCTTCCTTTTAGTTGCATCCTCGATTCCCAAATCACCAAAGATCCTTCTACAAGCATCTATCCATCTCTGGACTTCAATGGTTGACTCTATTCCCATGAAAACCTTTCCTCCGAGAGCAGTATAGTCTTTACACAGCTTAGCAAAATCCACTGGTTTTGGAGTTTGAACTTGAACCCCAATATCTACTGATGGCCCCGGAGCTGGCATCCTTCTCATGATCGAAGTCATCATAGCTTCGAACATAGCTGCAAAATCAGCAGCCCCCTCAGTAGCACGGCCTTCCCTAGCAGCTGGTCTCCCTCTTCGACTCATTCTTAATATCTATAAAAAGGAATGATCAGCACACCTTGAGAAACAACTGCATAAAGGACTCACATACTTCTAAGCTACTATATTATATATAGTAAGCATCCATCAAAATACAATTACGTCTCTCATACGTAGTTACGTCAGCGAGCGTTGGGTAAAATCGATTAACCAAAGCTCTGATACCAAATGTGACGACCGCCCATGACCCCCGCACTGAACATAGAAATAGTGCGCTGTAAAGTGTGCCAGGCGACCATGGACGGTTGCTATGGTTAAGTTAAAGCAGCATAATCTATCGTATTACTCACAACGCATGGATAAAATACAATAGAGAATATATATAGTGAAGCATCTCAAAATAGAATCTCATCAATTAAGCTTCATAATAGTTGAATACAAACATCTGAATAGTCAATACATCAAGCCTCACTACATATCACTCAGAGAATTATACAAAGCAGCGGAACATCCAGTACATATAGTAAGAAAATAATATGCAAGCCTCCAGCTCGTCTTCGTCATCAGCATCATCGGTCACTAAGAACAACACCTGTCACTTGCTACCTAGTCTGCCCATCCCAAAGCGGATGAACAGCCCAAGGCAATAAGAGTTAAACATAAAGCCTTGAGTCAGACAACAGTCTTAGTGAGAGGTAAATTAACTAACAACATACCAAAAGAGCATAAAGGAAAAAGGAATAGGAATCCAACCCTCCCACTCCACCTCTTTCTACAGTGATAGCCCCCAGACACACTAAGCAGAAGTAAACATAGCAAAGCAGACATTTAAAGTAAAGCAATTATCACTCGAGTCAAGGTCAACATTTTCCAAGTACAAACCCCCAAGGCCTAAACCAAGATCAAATAAGCACCCAGAAAACATTGCTCTTGAGACCGAATGACGATACAACCAAACATCCATGACTCTGGCTATCACTGTTATCTTTGCTTTGATACCACCGTTAATTGAATGACCGGCACATTCTTTCAGCCGTCCGTCAAGGGTAAATGGCAACCCCGGTTCTAGACAGAACTCCGCACGTCGTCGCAGCCCGTGCCTAGGACTATCGAATCTGCCCAGAGTACTCGACTACAATCATAGTCTTTAGGGACTATCGAATCTGCCCAGCGTACTCTTGCTTTGAGTCTGCTAGAACCTTCAATAACGATGAAACCTCAGCCTTCTAGTCATCCTACTCGACGACTATTCTCATACTAGCTCAAGCGCCTCTCGAGCAAACCATTATCCTCAAACCCGAACCATTTCACCGAGTTATCAACATGCTTGGAATGGTCCCATCTGGATTAAACCAAGGCTACCGCATACCATGCCTTGCTTCATCTCATCATAGCAAAGCCTCATCTCAACATCAACATCATCAAATCTATCCATATGAGCTTCATCATCCGCCACATATGCCACGAGCAGCTTTTCCAATTCAAGAGCCTTTCTCTTAGCTTTTGAATCATCTTCGACCATCTTGTCCAAATCAAATCATCAATCAACTAATTTATAACAATCAATCAAGTCAATCATTAATCCAAGTAATCAAGCATTCAAACATGATCAAATAAACAATTAAAACAATAATGGCAATCTTGTAAATAAAGAGTCCAAATCTAACAAGCATGAATTATGAGCAATATCTCTACAACTTGGTGAATGAACTTACATAGGTTAACATGTAGTAAAAATGGATGTCAAATCATCATGAACAATAGATCTATACTTAGGTTTAAGAAAATGCATGGAAATCACTATTTTAACACCAAATCAAGCCAACAATCCGATATACTCCTTTGGATCCGTGTGAGAGATAACCACCACTCACCAAATCACCTAAACACCTCAAAAGCAACACACTTCAGATCTAGACAGCGAAGGATCTAACTCGATCTATCAAAATTCCGCTTCAAACGATGAAATCTCTCTTCGATGGTTGAAGATCTTCAATCTAAGCTCTTGGATCTTCGATTTGATCTTCGATTTGGATGGAAGGAATCACAAGATTCAAGTGGAGAAAAGAAGTGAAGAAGTGTAGAACTCGAGCTCTTAAAATAGCAGCACTTCGTCGCTTCAAAATCCGGATCCCAAAAATGAGGAAATGGACGTGTATTTATAGGCTGATCCTTAAGTCGTCCACGACTTAAGAAATCCCACGACCTACGACTCATAAAACTTACGACCTAAAACCCCCGACTTAACTGATATGCGGCTTAGCGACTTAACAAAAGTCGCGACCTAACACACACACGGTCTAGCAAACCATACGACTTATCCATCCCCTTCGACCTACGACTTATCAGGTCCTACGACTTAAGCCATAACACACGCGCGCGCGAACCAGGACTCAACAAATCCTACGACTTAACCTTGCGCGACTTAGCTGGATTACGACTTAACACCTCACGACCTAACTACACCCAGCATACTATCATAGGTCGTCTATGACCTAACTAAACATACCATAGCGACTCAACGACTTATCTTAACTCGTCCACGCCCTATCTTCTTAAGTTGTTAGCTCGCCCAGTTTTTCCTAGGTTGCTATCCCTATGCCGCTAACTCTTAAGTCGCCTATTCCTTAAGTCGCCAACTTTCTTATAGGTCGTCTAAACCCCTAAGTCGTCTACTCCTTAGGTCATTCCAATCTCTTAAGTCGTTTACTCGACCTAACCTACCCCACGACCTAAGCTACCACACGACTTAACTTCTGGACGACCTAACTTCTACACGACTTAAGCTCTAGTCGACCTAAACTCTGAACGACTTAACACACTAACAATCTAATGACAACCGGTTACAAACATTCGATCCGTAAAAATATGGGTCGTTACAGAGAATCTCAAATGATAACTTATGTCTTTTGGCTAAATCAAGTGACCCTTGGATTTGGCATATAATATTTGATTATTTGAATTTCAAACTAATATCTAAAATTGCTAAAAAGGATCTAGTTAGAGGTCTTCCCAAAATAAATTTTAAAGTGAATAATTTATGTGATGCATTTCAATTAGGAAAACTTAAAAATGTTCTTTTAAATCAAAATATATGATTTATACCTCTCAACCCCTTGAACTTCTTTACTTAGATTTTTTCGGTCCCTCAGAGATACAACCTATAAATCACAGTAGATAGGTATTTGTAATCGTAGATGATTATTCTCGGTTTATCTGGACGATTTTCTTAAAACTTAAAAGTGATGCTTTTGAAATATTTAAAATCTTTGTTAAATGAATTCAAAATCAAATGACTAATAAAATTAAAACTATTCGGAGTGATCATGGTGGAGAATTCAAAAGTGAAAATTTTGAGAATTTCTGTAATAAAAAAGCTATAACTCATAAATTTTCATTTCAAAGAATACCACAACAAAATGGAGTAGTAGAACGTTAAAATAGGACAATTCAAGAGTGCGCTAGAACCATGCTAAATGATAGTAATTTACCTAAATAATTTGAGCGGAAGCAGTTGGTACTACATGTTATATATTAAATAGAATTTTAATAAGACACCATTTTCTGAAAGATAATGTAAACAAAGAAATAATATCACTTGAATTTATAAACACTGAAAATCAAATAGCTAATATATTAACAAAACCATTGAATCAAACATCCTTTACTAAGTTAAGAAGAGAGTTAGGAATTTGTTCTCTATCGGAAATATAAAAATAATAAAGTAAAAATTTCAAAATATAAAGAAAAACAAAATAATCAAAATAATACTATGTATGTCGACATACCCTAGCACCCTATGTCAATATATAACGGTAAATTCTATTTTTTTAATTTTCCCTCTAAAATTCAAATGGGTGGTTATGTAATAACCAAATTTCGACTTTTCTCTTCATTTTTTTGTATTCTCTCCATTTTAAACTTCTGAAACAAATAAACCATGGCCTCCTCTAATCCTAAACGTTCTAGAGAAGAAAATTCATCGTTTTTCTTCCCTTCTCCTACCAAAGGCCCCTTCCAAAGCACAACTATGGACAAGATCACCAAAATGGAGGGTAAAATGAAGAATATTCTGCAAATGTTCACTGAAATTCAAGTGGTGCAGCTTCGTATGATGAAAGAACAAGAGAAGCAAAGCAGAATTCTTCGCAATTGCAAAAATATCCATTGGATAATCCTATGAATCCAATAGTTATTGAAGACAACTCTGCAATTTGGATATTCATAACCCCATTCAAGGCACCGATGACAAGGAAGAAAAGGAAGAAGAAGAAGAAGAAGAAGAAGAGTAAGAACACATGAAGGAAGATGATGAAGTTCGATGCGTCGGAGAAGTATGTTTCGATCGAGATGGAAATCTCGTCAAACAAAAAGGGAACTTTTACCTTTATTATCCTCACTATCCTATTCACAGATCCTCGATCACTAGGAAATCACGTTGGGATAGCAATTGATTTGCTATGATTACTTTAAATGTGTGGTATGTATATTTGATTTGACAGTTTTACTTTGAACTTATATGTATAGTTTAGGGTTTGATTGGATTGTTATTACTTTGTATTGTGATATTCAATGAATATATAATTTGGTGTGGTTACTATTAAAGATTTGTGTTATCACTCATCATTTTTTATACATCATTCTTATCATTATTACTATAAGTATCTTAGTTAAGGGAAGTTATAGTTAGTTTATTTTTGATGATGACAAAGGGAGAGAAATATATAAACTCTATGCATAGATTAAGGGGAAGTTTTGTAACTCGGGGGGATTTATATTATATTTTATATATAGAGTTTTTATCATAAAAAGGGAGGAGTTTGTTAGTAACTTAGGTATTGGTTTTGATGATAATAGCTATAGGACATTATATAAAATATAGATACTAATGTTTTATCAAGATATGTATAGTATATAGTGTATGATATTAGACATGTATTGATTAAGAAGACTGTATAGTATCGAGATGTTGATATCAAGTGTAAATTTAAGATGCAGATATAGAGTTTCAAGAGTTCAAGAATGAAGACTCATTAGTATTGAAGAGTTCAAGATTTCAAGATATTTCAAATAAGTTATAGAGTCATATAATTTTTGTTAAAACCCTGATAGCACTTTCTTGATCTCTTTCTCTATTTTAAATAAGTTTTAAATATTTTTCAAATTCTTAATAACCTTTTCAAATATCTATTCAAAATATTTCTCAAAATAATTTCTTAACCTTTTATATTTACAATGATATTATATTAAGTTCTTAAGTATTTTTAATCTATTATATTTTTTTGGTATTTTAGTTTATAACTTCCTTATGTTTATTTTTTATACTTATATTTTGATTTTAGATATTTACTTATAATTTATAACTATATTGATTATATATATATTATTTAGATTATATTGAATACTCTTATTAAGTCTTTCAGAATTATTTTATAAAGTTTTATTAAGATTTAATATGATGAAAATGTGTATAAACTATGTTTAAATGTTTGTACAAAGTTTCAAAATATTTTACAAAACTTAATATTTTTAAAACAATTTTTATTAAGTGATTTTTCAAAATACAAAGGGGTATGTCTATATATCCTCTACAAGTATGTCGACATACAAGCCGTAAATTTCAAAATTCAAATTTTGAATGGAAGTATTTTTTGTCGTATCTCTTCACGAATGGACATGATCGTTGTTTCCCTATATATACCAGACTTCCAAATAAATTTTCATTAACTACTTTCTTATTTTTCTCTCCTCTTTTCACTCTCTTGATTTCTAAATCAATTTCTATCAAAACTCTACCGAAATTCAACCAGAATCAAATTCAATCATTACTGGTTTGATTCTCTTTTATATACTCTCTAGTTTCTCTCATCTCTCTCCAGATCAAAGTGTTATTCAAGAGTTATAGGATCAATTGTAATCAATATCGAAGATCTAAGTCTATAAAATCTATCAAGTCATACTCTTATACTCTATGGTGTGCTTGGTATCCCTGAAATCCAAATAGGTATGATTGTAGCCTGTTAAAATCAATTGGGTGTGCTTAGTAGCCCGTAAATCTAGTGGATGTTCTTGTAGCCCGTAAATCAAGTGGCTCAACCCAAAAGCTGGGATTCTGGAGGGTGTGTCTTGTAGCCTTGAAATTGAGATTGTATTTTTATTTAGTAGTTGAAAAGAAATCATACAAGGAATTGTGCATGACTGGATGTAGGGTAACTCCAAACCAGTATAAAATCCTAGTGTGTTCTATCCTTTTTACTTTTACTGCATTTACTTTTATATGTACTTTGATTCTGCGATTGTTTCCGTGATTATTAATTACATCATTTCAAGTAGAATCTTAAAGAATCTGAAAAATATTCACAAATCCATTAAACACTATTCACCCCCCTCTAGTGTTAATTTAGTCTTAAAAACTCTATTCCGCTAACGCACAAAACCGAGACCATTTATAGAGTCAACTACTTGGCATAGCCCCTAACATCCGACCTGTAGACTGCTGTGCTAGCAAGAGTACATCATTGACATGGTCAAACGGTTGATAGAGGAGAGTAGGGGCACAAGGAATGAAGATTGGGGTTCTGTGTCAAGACGAACTTCATTCACTGAAAAAGTTCTAAGAGAAGAATATCCCAGGAAGTTCACTATACAGACTATGCCATCATATAACGGAACGACGGACCCTAAACATCACTTGTACAAATATGAGTATCATATGGAATGAGCTGGGGCAATGGATGCTATCCGCTGTAGATGATTCCCTATCTTCTTGGAAGGAGTTGCTTCCATTTGGTTTACTAAACTTGCACTGAGGTCTATTTCCACTTTCGACAAATTAGAAAAAATGTTTCTAGAGAAGTTTAGACTTCATACTTCACGACTAAAAGACGTGATGTTCTTATCTGGTTTTTTCCAAGGACCCAATGAGTCACTGAAATCTTTCATGAACTGGTTTAACTTCGCAGTTACCGAGGTAAGAAATCCAAAAGAGGATATGATTTTTATGGTTTTGGTCCGAGCCATTCACCCAGATACGGATTTCTGTGGATGGTTTATAATGAAACAACCCACTACTATAGAGAAATTCCACTGAAAGGCCAGTTCCTAAGGTTGGAAGAGGCAAGTAAAGTCGAAGCCAAAACTGTCGATGAGCTACCAAAGGAAGTGGTTCAGAGCAATGTCGATGTTTAGCATGATGGAAACAGTTCTAGAACTACAACAGGAAACACAGGAAAGAATTCGAATTAGAAAAAGAGGAACCAGAACTCTGGTGGGCATGATGGGAATGGGAAACATCTAAGGAATCTCAGACCCGAGGATTATAGCCGTTGAATGATAGCTTGGGAAACATCTACCTTGCCACTCAGGGAACCGAGTGATACAACAAACCGCATAAGCGGGAAGCGTCTGAAAAACAAAAGAAATTGAGGAACTTTTTCACTTTTATGGGACTCACTGGCATAATACAACTGAATGCCAACATCTGATGGACTCAATTGAGGAACTAATAAGGAACAACTGGCTTCAAAGTACGTGAAGAAATCAAAGAATTCTAACCAACCCGCTGGACCCCAAGTTCCAAGCAATCAAGGAAATTAGGCCGGACCCAATAGAGAAAGGCATCGTCGGACTGATTAGAGACTCGTCATAAGTACCATCACTAGGGACCTCACCTAGTGTAGAAGAGTTGGGGCAAGATGGAACAATATGCTAGTTCTTTAAAGCATGCTCCTAAGGAAACTTGTTATGCAATTGAAGATGAAGCCCCGACAAAACAATAGAAGTTGATAACTGATGATATCGGATATTAAAGGTATAGAGGTGCCAACTCTAGACCCAATGGTGGTAACAGTTGGAATCGGGCTAGTAGTTGTGCGGACAGTGTTGATTGACAATGGAAGTTCAGTTAACATCCTTTTCCGACAAATGTTCGATCAGATGAAGATCAGTATGAAGGATCTGACGGCTTGCAGTACGAAGATTTAGGGCTTTATAGGTGAACAAAAGTAGCCATTTGAGACGATTGACTTACTTGTAGAACTTGGAGAAGAAGATTGAAGGATGGTTCTTATTCTAACCTTCATGATAATTTATGAATTCTTGGCTTACAATGCTTTCTTGGGTCGACCGGACCTTGCTGATTTTAGAATACCTTTGGCTCTGTGGTGCCTTATAATGAAATTCCTAATAGAGAATGAGGTTGGAGTGGTAAGAGGAGACCAAAGTGCAGTACGAGAATGTTACATCGCCGAATTGCGTGACGCCAAACGGTGTGAGAAGGGGAGGAATGTAGAGAAGGCACTCCACATTCGTGACCTACAAGCATAGCAATTACAGAACGACACCTAGTTCGGGACCACAGTTGCTTCAACAAGACTATAGACCTTAGGAAGAAGAGTGCAAGGGAGGAACGGGAAACACCAGTGGAGTTTATGGTTTCCATCCTCATAGACATGGATTACCCAACTTGGGTCTTGAAGATAAGTTCATAGCTTGGAGTCGAGATGCAAAATGGACTGATAAAATTTCTTCATGCCAATCTAGATGTATTCACTTGGACGCATTCTGATATGTGTGGGAACCGAAGATCATGGATGCATTTCGATATGTGTGGGAACCGAAGATAGCGTTTCACGCACTTAATATCAACCCCAAATTCACATAGCAAGGTAGAAGAGACGCAGTCTGAGTCCGGAGCGATCCACTGCAATGAAAGAGGAAGTGGATAAACTGTTGGCCAATGGCTTTATCCATGATGCAACATATCTTAAGTGGGTGTCAGACCTTGTACTGGTCAAGAAATCGAATGGGAAGTGGCGGACTTACGTTGACTGCTCAGACTTGAATAAAGTGTGCCCGAAGGATAGCTTTCTACTATGTAGAACCGACTAGCTTGTTGATGGAACCGCGGGGCATGAAATGTTCTCATTCATGGACGCCTACATAGAATATAATCAAATTATGATGCATGATCCCGATTAGGAGAGCACCAGCTTTATTATCGACTTGGGACTGTACTGTTATCACGTAATGTTGGTCGGTTTAAAGAATTGTGGTACTACTTACCAAATATTAGTGAACGCGATGCTCAAGAATAGGATTGGACGGACGACGGAGGTATATGTGGATAACATGCTTGTGAAATCACGAGTATCTGGATACCATCTAGATAATCTCTTAGAGATGTTTGAAATCCTTCAGAAGTATGGAATGAAATTGAACCCCTTGAAGTGCTCGTTAAGTGTTTCGTCGGGAAAATTTCTTAGATTCATAGGAAACGAAATGGGAATTGTGGCCAATCCAAAATAGATCGCTGCATTAGGGAATGTCAAAGCCCTATCGAAAAAAATGAAGTTGCAAAGTTTGAATGGAAAGATCGCAACATTGAGCCGCTTCATATCCAAAGCGACGGATAAGTGTATACCATTCTTCGATGCATTGAAGAAGGGTAAGAGAACTTCGAATAGAATCAAGATTGCTAGATAGCATTTGAGAAATTACTTCGATAAATGGAAATACCATCAGTTCTATCTAAACCAGCAGATAGGGAAGATCTATTCATCTACTTGGCAGTGTCTGCCCATGCGCTAAGTGCAACGCTTGTGCATGAGGAGGCTAGGATTCAACGACCCATCTACTACATCAGCAAACGGTTCACTAGAGATGAACGAAACTACCCGAAGTAAGAAAAGCTAGCGTACTTCTTATTGATAGCATCAAGGAAGCTACGGTCGTATTTCCAAGCTTAACCATCAAAGTGTTGATGGATCAACCCTTGAAGCATGTACTTTACAACCTAAGACTTCGGGAAGACTTCTGAAGTGGAATATTGAGTTAAGCAAGTACGATGTGACCTATCATCCTCAAAGACTGGTTAATCGGACAGACGTTGGATGACTTCATCATTGGCTTCATAATTCGGGACGATGAGGAGGAGGACACAGCAATTGTAGCATCACAATGGAAATTGTTTGTCGATGGTACATCAAACGAATTTTACTCAGGAGCAGAAGTTGTGCTTGAAACTCCTAAAGGACGGTCGAACTATTATGGTCTAAGGTTAGAATTCCCTACTACTAATAAAGAGGCAGAGTACGAGACATTAATAGCGGGGTGAAGATTGTAACGGAACTGGGAATTAAAGCTCTTCATATATATAATGACTCTTAGTTAGTCGTTCATCAAGTGGAATGAGAGTATCGGGCTAAAGGTGTGAACCTTGCCCCTTGCTTGTTGAAAGCATGGAATTGCTCAACGATATCTGACACTACACAATAACTCATATTCCCTGGGAAAAGAAGTGATGGCTGACCGCTTGGCTAAACTGGCCACTTCCGAAGATGCATGTCGCTAGGACTGGTTCTAGTGGAAGTATTGTCGGCTCCCAGCATAGATCAAATGGATGTTGACTAGATTTTGGAAACCGCAGAAGAGGAGGAATCATGGATGACGCCAATTAAGGACTACCAACTCAGAGGAATACTCCCAAGGGATTGGAGTAAACAAAAGAAGCACCTTCCGAAGACACCACAATTGTAACGCAGGATGTAGCATTGTATCGATGAGGATTCTCCGCTCCCTTAATCAGGTATGTGACCAAAAAAGAAACAAAGAAAATCCTTATGGAGATTCACGAAGGCAGTTGCGGTGACCACACAAAGGGGCAAACATTGGCGAAAAAGGCTCTCCGCTATGGATACTTCTGGCCAGCAATAAACCAAGACGCGATAAACTATTCCATACGATGCAATCGATTCCAGAGATCTGCAAAGATTCCACGAACCCCATCTACTGAACTTATGCAAATGGTTAGCCTATGGCCGTTTGCAATCTGAGGGATTGATCTAATCGGCATGTTACCAATAGCAAAAGAAAGAGCTAAATATGTCATTGTTGCAGTTGATTACTTTACAAAATGGGCCAAAGCGGAACCCTTTGCCACGATTACTACTAAAAAAGTGATTAACTTTGTAACTAAAAATATTATTTGCAGGATTGGGGTGCCATAGAAAATTATCACGGGTAATGGAACTCAGTTCAAGAGTGCCGAGTTCAAGGATTTCTACAAGCATTACCGGATCGAGAAAAGCTTTTCCGCAGTAGTGCATCCACAGGAAAAAAGGCAAGTAGAGACAGTGAACAAAATCATCAAATCCACCATAAAGAAGCGGTTGATGAAAGCTAAAGGAAATTGGGTTGATGAGCTTCTGCTTGTACTATGGGCTTACAGAACGACAAACAAATCTGCGACTGGACACCCTCCCTTCACTTTAGCTTATGGTTCAGAAGCTATGATACCAGTGGAACTGGAAGTCCCCTCTCATCGTAGAAGGCATTTCAAGCAAAGAGAAAGCAAGCAACTATTGCTTGAATCACTTGACTGGATTGATGAGAAGAGGGAGGAAGTTGAGCTTAGGACTGCTGCTCACGAGAAAAGAGTGGCACGATACTTCAACACTAATGTTCAAAACCGTACCTTCGAAGTGGGAGATCTCATCCTAAAACGGATCTTCCCAAATATAGGATCACTTGGCCTAAATTGGGAAGGACCTTACGTGATCGGCCAGAAACTTGAGAGATAGAACATTCAAGTTGACGATGGTTGATGGAATTTCAATCCCCGTCCTTGGAATTGCAACTCGCTGCGGCACTACTATATTTAGTACTTATCTATGTATTTTCTATTTTCGCAAGTAAGCCGTCCAGAGACACTATGAGCAATAGGTAAGCCTATCCTTTTCTGTTATTAATACTATATCTTGCTTCTTGAATAAATGGAACCGCGTTCTTGTAAGCCGAATCACCGAATCGATGGTGAAAATCTACTCAAACCGCCGGATCGACGGGAAAAATCGACCCATGCCTTTTGAGAACCAGCATTGCTCTGGCAACGTCGAGAAGGGCACAATCTAAAAAGCCTCGGTGTTGCTCCAACAACATCAAGAAACTCTCTATTCCTCAAAAGCCTCGATGTAGCTCTGACAATATCGGGAAATCTTCTATCTTCCCAAGTACCGGTGTTGCCTCGGCAACTCCGAGAAGTCCTATCTTCTTATGCACCACCAATAAGCTACACGCAGCTGCTTGAACCGATGAGACCATGTTCCAGTATGCAATACTCCTTGTGTGCAACAAATAAGCCGCGCATCGCTGCTTAAACCAATGGAACTGCATTCAAGTATGCAATACTCCTTGTGCACCACCAATAAGTCACACGCCGCTGCTTGGACCAATAGAACCACATCCATGTACGCAAAACTCCTTATGCGCCATCAATAAGCCGCATGTCCATTCTGAAACCGATGGAACCATGTTCTTGCAAGCAATACACGTCCCACATGACCGAGAAAATACTTTCCAATCTCCGGATGGGGAGTCTAGATCCTCAAACCGCCGGATCGAGATGAAAATCGATTCGAAATTTCTTAGGAAATCCTTTTATTCTTTAGTAATTGATGTTACCCCGGTAATACCGATAGCTCATCCAAACTTTCTATGTACCAACATTGCTTCGGTAGCATCAAGAAAGTTTCCTATCATAGGATTGGTGGAAATCAGAATTGCTCCTGCAACATCATAAAGTGCAAATTGCCAGATCGACGGCAACATCAGAGGAGAGTCCAAGTACTTGAGCTGTTCGAAAGTTTCCGAAGACAGAAACTGATCTGCGAATAGGATCTCAACACTGAATTCAGAAAAATTCGGTCACGGTCAAGGAATGAAATGCTTGGAATCGAGCATCAGAATCATGAGTTCCTAGAGACAGGAGCCTACTCCGCGACCCAGACTGGAGGTCACTGAACGAGTTGCCAAGAACGACCGATCTTTAGCCAATTGCTTAAACCCTAAGTTTGGAGTAACCAGCCCTGTGGAGTAGGGGCATACATACACCAACACATAATCAAGATAGGATAAACTGAGATACACCGTAGTTCTGTTATGTCGAATGGAGTATTTTAGCAAATCATAATAGAGCTAAGTAATACAATATGCTAAATAACTGTAGGAATACCATTACATGCATAGAGTTGCAATACATAAGGATATACAATAGACATAGAAGTATATGATATAGGAAATTACAATACAGGCAGTTATTTATAAACAAACACAATACATAAAATACAGGAAAAGTACATAGGAGAGATTAAAATAGAAGTGATGATCTTTTATTACTAATATCATTTTATGTACAGACCCTAAAAACAACGAGGGTCGTTCCCGCACAACACTGGCCAGTTTCAGAAATCACACAACAAAAAACCAAACAGAACATAAAGTACAGACTTTGTACTTGTATAGACTCGATCGACTAAAAAAATATACAAAACCATAAATGCTCCACCCCACTGGAACTCGGTCACATCATCATTTCTTTCCCCTATAGCCACCTTTACCGTCTTTTTCGGATGAATCAGAATCTTCTTCCTCTTTCTTTCCTTTCCAAGGGCAATGACACCCTCCAAGGATGCAGACTCTCGTCCCGTGGCAGAGCCAGACCCCTTAGAACCTCTTGTAGCTGCATCTCTATCCTTTGACCTTTGAAACTAGATTGTAGTCGTATTCTTGCGCTTTGCTTCCTTTTTCTCCTTCTTCACCTATAGCCACTTCTTTTCCTTCTCAAGTCTCCCTGCCATTGTCTTCTTATCGGTCGGGTTTGACTCACCCGTTATTATCACTTCTTCTTCTTGAGACACTGAGACATCTTCAAGGTTCTGCAATGCTTCTATCTGCTCAGAGTCAGGCCCAGGTCTGGAGACTGAGATAGGAATTGTATCCGAAGCCACTGTGGAGACAGCGGTGGAAGAGGTAAAGATGGCACTGGCTTCCGAGCCTTGTGTAGATAGAGGAGGAGGCAGGAGAAACGATTGACCTACAAGTTGAAAAACGCAGTTGTATAGTTTAGTAAACGACTCTGGAGTGAACTGGAGCTTTTGGAGTACTGGAGAAATAAGGGAAATACCTAAACCAGGAGTCTAACCGTGAAATTCAATTTCAAAAACCCCTTCATTGGTTTCCATTTTGACGGACCACTCAATTTCAAAACCAGGGCTTCAGATGTCATGAAAGTGCAAGCGGTTTTAGAGCCAACCCTTGTGGATGTAGGAATGGTCGCTATTAGCTCTTGGGATTTAGAAGTAGATGTCTCGCTTTGAACTGAAGAACTTGGGCTGGCAAGAGCCTTAGCAGCGACCTTAGTAGCGGCCTTCTCCTTCTCTTCTTTCAGAATTTCTCCCCCGATCGCCAGAAACTCAATATCTTCGAACTAAGATAAGTGGCCATGAGTTTCTCATCAAAAGGCATATCCCGGCCTGCTCTGACCTAACTAGTACTTCTTACCAAACGACAGCAAGGGTTTGGGGATAGTTATCTCCTAGCCACCTCAAGCTTCCTTTGTTCATCATGGAGCAAGTGTAGAAGTGCAGCATGGTGGTATGCATTTGACTCACCACCTCGTTGTGCTCTCTTTGAAGGTTTGAAAGCTCCGACCTTGTGACCAAGTGGTCAATTTCGACCACCAACTTATCAGATTTAGCCTTTTCTACCACCTTGGCCAGTTTTATATTCTCCTCGTAGAGTCAAGTGAGTTTGGTGGCCTGTTCAATAATGGTCATGGCCAGTTCAGCGATGATCTGGTCTCGGGCCTTGATAGTATTCTCTCCAGCAGTGATTTGCTCCTTCAGCTTAAACGACTCCATATGGGCATCTTTAAGTTGATCCTTAATCACAAGGAGTGTTTTGTCATGAGCCCGTCTCGCTTCCATCAGTAATTTGTCACTCGCAACCTTTCCCTTCAGGGCAGCGTCTCTATCAAGCTTTAGTTGAGCTATCTCGTCATCACGATCCTTGATCCTTTTATCATAATCATCTCTTTCTACCTCAAACGAGAGATTTTGCTGGAAGTTGATTCGGTTCACATCAGAGAGAGCTTGTACAAGGCGCTACCATTCAAACTCGTCTTCTAATTCCTCACAGACTGCCTCAAGACTTTGAAGAGAAGTAGCCTTATTCATAGGCTTTATTGTCTAATCGAATTTGACCCAGCGTAAAAACAGTTGTGGGAAAGCGGCCTAAAGCTGAGAAGGACTGGACGGAAGTTCGTACTTCTCACCATGCTTAGAATAAGTAGGAGTAGCAGGGGTAATAGCCTAAGAGGATAGTATTTCTTGCATTACGGCAGTCTAAGCTTCAGTGCGAGGAGGGGTAATGGATGATGTGGTCCCGCGGTGATTGTGCGAATCCTTATGGCGCTTGTGAGTACCACCGAAGGCATCATCATCGCTATCCCTTCTCCTTTTCTCTCCCCTCCCGCGGTCTTTCTCCAAATGGCAAACTTCATCATCGAATTCTCTGTCCTTCCTCTTTCTCCTCTCCTCTTCAGTCTCACGGTAAGTGCGATAGGCTAAATCTAGAGTCTGGCCCCTGTAAGAGCTGGAATGTGGACATAACCGGTGGAATAGACCACGACCCATAGAACCTGAAACGAAAAGATGAATAGAGTTAACACTTGAACTCTGAAACTTAACTCAATGCAAAAACGTGTGTCCGTGATCCTAAAGTGGAGTATATAGTACCGATGACCCCCTATGTACTCTGCCGGCCGTATCGGCATAGTTTCAGAGTTGGAGTTTCTCTACCTTTGCTTACGAAAGCACTCAATGATATGTCGATATCGGAGCCAATCTCGCCTATCATCTCACCAATTGAGAATCCCTATATTCATTCAAGCTAATGGAAATGTCTTTTAGAAAATCTGAATGTGACGTATCTCCAACAGAGGTTTCAGCAGCTTAGCCCCCAATTTATTGAGGAATTTCGATTGTTAATTATTCTTGAGGAGAAATGAGAAGCTCATGACTCAACTCTTTGATGGTTAGCAATTCTGGAGAAGGTAGGACATGAAGATCTTGGCTCATCTCCAGGGATTCACCACAGGACTCGTCTCCTTCTTCAGTGGCATGAAAGTCACTGTCGTCTTCGTCATCTATGGCCTCTTCCTCCTTCTCCACGACTATCTTTTGTTTCGCTTCTCTCCTTTGGAATGGTTCATCTTCTTCTGTGGGATCGAGGACATCCTATGTGTCTCATTCCTATCCCTTAGAATATCTCTAGAAGACAAATCTACGCCGGCTTCAAGGACCTCATCGGGTTGAACACCATTTGATGGACTGACCATATTCCCCTAAGCATCCTCGTCGGAGTTATGACTAGGGGCAGAAGAACGCGTTTGCATTCTAGAGCCACTCGAAGTTGAAGGTTCTTCAGCCAAAGAAAAGTTTTCAGGATGTAGTAAGCCAAACCTTTGAAGGTTCTCATTTGTCAAAAGGGACTCAACTGAGCGTTCAAAAGCTCTCACAAAATTAAAGAGTTCAAGTGTTGCCTTGAGTTCGCGATTGCTTTCCCACTATGAGATGGCTGTAATAAAATGTATAGAAAGTTAGAGATGAAAAACATCCTAGTAGGGCAGGAGCCATGGAATGGAGGCTTACTTCCTGATATCCAGAGACAATTGAAGCCCTCTGGACACCGAACGAAGAAATATTCATTTTTAAAAGCTGAGCATTTGTCCTGAAGATCTCCTATCAGCTTGCATCCCCTTCAAGCTTCTATAATTATGTAGGAAGGGAAATATTGCCTCCTCTTGAACTTTAGAAGGAATGTTAGCTCATTAATCCTTGGAGGTCATCCAAGCCTGATCATGAACATGATATACAACAAACTCAAGAGTGCATAACTCTTAGGATGAACTTGGAATGGTGCAAGTTCTAGTTCTTGAAGCACCACCATCAACAATCGATTGAATAGTGGCAGGACACCGCTCAAGCACATATATCGGTTGCACGTAGTGAAATCTTCTGAAGGACTGCGCGCCAGCACAGCTCGAGTGGGCAATCGAACATTTCTCTCTCGAAAGTTGTGTTGTACACGTATATTTCTAAGAGATCTTGACGGCAAAATTGAAGGCACTTGTTCTGGAGGATTGATTAGGATTCTCATCCTAGGAGGCAATTGATTGAGCACAGGCCCAATAGGAACCAATGGGCCATAGAATTCAGAGGAAGTAGGTTGACTTTACCTCATAGGAATAGCAGGAGAAATTGGGGCATCAATGATTCAGCTTCTAAAGGTGTGGATGCTCGTTCACAGGACTTGCCGCGGGATGTCCTACGTGTCATCTAGATAATAAAACTTGTTGATAATGGTCTGGTACGCTTTATTTCCAATAGAGTTCCCGTATGATTAACAAATAAGATCCAAGGGAAGTCGATGTGTACCAACAAATCAGATTCTAAGCATTGACCCAGGCAATTGTAGTGTGTCATCTATGCAAAGTGGGTCCAGAGTCCCATACACGGTGAACGGACCATCATGTGTAGATAGTTCACTCATGCTAGAAAAACGACCTGTATCGCATTTTGAGTTTATCTGTCGGTGCTTACCCATTTATCGATTAAATGATCGATAATGGATCTGTAGGAAATGCGGATTACAGATCTTAAGGCAGAATTAACACTAGAGGGGGGTGAATAGTGTTTAATTAATTTTATGAATCTTTTTTAAATCTTTTCAAATTAAACCCAAACAGATGCAATTCACAAACACAGAAACAATCACAGAATCATACACAGATGCAAATAGTAAATAAAAGCAGTAAAGGAAAGATTACACCGGAATATTATACTAGTTCGGAGTTACTCTACATCCAGTCTCACACGATTTCTTGAGCAGATTTATTTTCAAATATAATGTCGATATTACAACCTCGATTTCAAGGCCATGAGATACACCCTCCTGTCTCTGAGTCTAGGGCAAACTCTCTTGATTTAACCAGGCTATAAGATCACCTAATTGATTTACGGGCTACAATCACACCCAATTGATTTATGGGCCACAATCACACCGTTTTCAATCACACTTTGATAGAGAGATACTCGGTAGACTTTTTTGATTACAAATGATCCTATAACTCTGAATAGCACTGAGATCTTTGAGAGAGAGTGGTAGAGAATCAAACTAGAGATGATCGAGTTCGATTCACTTAGAATTTCGACAGAGTTTTGTTAAAGCATTTGACATATAAGAGAATATTTGAGAGGAGGAGTGAAGAAATGAAGAAAAACTAACTTAAAACTTGTTGAAAACAACTGGTATTTATAGGAGAACAATGGTCATGTCCATTCCCGAAAGGTTATGACGAATAGACACTTCTTTTAAAAAGGGGCATTTCACCAGAAGGACAAACTATGCAGTCAAATTAGTTTCTAGGACACACATTCAAAGAAATTACTTTCAATGCCAAAGTCAGCAGAATAATTACTTTCAAGGACAAAGTCAGCAGTCCAATTACTTTCAAGGACATAATTTCATAGGTTTTTAGGCCCTAGAAACTAATTATTTTATGTTTTGTCCTTGAAAGTAATTATTTCAGTTATGTGTCCTAGAAACTAATTCCACTTGCTAAAGAGGCCCTTGTGGCTAATTTCTACTTTTAAAATTTTGAATTTTAAATTCTACGACTACCATGTCGACATGGAGGATGAGGGATGTCGACATGCCTATGTTAATTTTGAAAATAGATTTTGCTTTAAAATGATTTCTATTCTAAAACTTTTCAAAACAATTTCTAAACTTTGTAAACTATTTTGAATATAGTTTAAACTTATAAAAGAGTTTTAGGAATAATCTTAAAATATATAATCTATAATATAAAAGTAATATTAAAAACTAAGTATAGATTTCTTTAAAATATATTAAATCTAAAATATTAAAATCAAGAGATGATTTTGAAATTAATATGATTAAAATAGTTTTTGAATTAAGGCTAAAATATTTAAATTAATAGAGATGACTTTAAAAAGATAGTTTTGAAAAATAAATCATTTTGAAAGTTTTGTGGATTCCATTCCACTAGAGAAGGTCGTGGGTTCCATCCCACTAAAGAGGTCTTGGATTCCGTCCCACTATTAAAGTGAAAAGCTGGATTTCATTTCATAATTAAAATCCGAATAAAGATTTTAGTGCTATTATGAAGGTTTAACATAAATCTAGACTCTATTACTTATCTTGATATCTTGAACTCTTGATACTCATGAGTCTTCAGTCTTGATTTATTCAATCTTGAATTCGTCAGTCTTGAATCTCTATACTCAGCCTTGAATCTTTATATTATAAAGTCTTGATTCTCAGTACCTGCATATACATATATATCTAGACAAGATATTAGTATTTATATTTTATAACAAGTTCTAAGGTTGTTGTCATCATCTCCCCATTTTGATGACGACAACCTATGTTTATAAAATATACTCCACCCAACTCTGATTCTACTCTGACTCCCCTTTATTCCAACAACTCCCCCTTAATCTACAAACTCCCCCATAATTTAAGCCTAACTATTCTATTTTATAATTCGCCCCCTTTGTCATCAACAAAAACTAATCCTAAACTACATAACTCCCCCTTAAACTATGGAACTAAAAGCTAATAACGAGTATAATAAGCGAAATATAAATCTAATTTTATTATATATGATATTACATTACACATATATATGAAACATAGACACAAATATATACAAGTACACAAAATATAAAAACATTAATATAATAACAATCTAACGAGAGTCCTTGACAATTTTGTTTTTCTCTATTTATTTAAATATATATGTTACTGTATCTATATTCTATATCTCAATTATAGAACAAATACCTAGTTCTCTTCTTAATTTAATAAAGGTTGATTGATTCAAGGGTTTGGTCAGAATATCAGCTATTTGATTCCCAATGTTGATAAATTCAAGAGAAATAATCTCTTTACTTATATTATCTCTGAGAAAATGATGTCTGATATCAATATGTTTGGTTCTGGCATGATGAGTATGATTTTTGGATAAATTTATTGCATCGTCACAATAAATTGGTGATTTTGAAATATTTAATCCAAAATCCTTTAGGGCCTGTTGCATATAGATAACTTGAGAACAAGCCAAAGCAGCAGAGATATATTTTGCTTCAATTGTTGATAGTGAGATAATATTTTGCTTTTTACTAAACCAGGAAACCAGAGAATGTCCTAAAAAATGACAAGTTCCACTTGTACTTTTTCGGTCTGATTTACAACCAGCATAGTCAGCATCACAATATGAGATTAAATCAAATGTATCATTTTTAGGGTAAAATATGTCATAGCCTAAAGTGTGTTTAACATATCTTAGGATACGTTTAACAGCTTTTAAATGGGTTTCTTTGGGTTGAGATTGGTAGCTTGCACAGAGACAGACCCTATGCATGATATCAGGCCTCCTCGCAGTTATATAGAGTAGCGATCCAATCATTCCCCTGTATAGTTTTTGATCAACATTTTTTGACATGTCTTCTTTATTTAAGGCTTCATTGGTTGCCATAGGAGTGGGTTTCCGCTCATAATGGTCATACCAAACTTACTAACTAGATCCCTAGCATACTTTTCTTGACTAATGAAAATACCACTATCTAATTGTTTTATTTGCAATCCTAAAAATAAAGTAAGTTCACCCATATGGCTCATCTCAAACTCTTTTGTCATTATTTCAGAAAACTCTTTGTTCATTTCATTGTTGTTGATCCAAAAATTATATCATCTACATAAATCTGTACTAATTGTCTGTACTAATTGGATATCATTTTTGTTTCTTTTAATAAAAAGAGTATTATCTACTTTACCAAATTCAAAATTTGATTGTAATAGGTAAGATCTTAGTCTGTCATACCAGGCTCTAGAGGCTTGTTTTAGACCATATAACGCTTTCTTTAATTTGTAAACAAGATTTGGAAACTTTTCTTCTTCAAAAAGTGGAGGTTGTTCAACATAAACATCCTCTTTAACAAAACCATTTAAAAAGGCACTTTTGACATCCATTTGAAATAATTTGAAATTGTTGTGGTTTGCGAAAGCAAGTAAAATTATATTGGCTTCTAATCTTGCTACGGGTGCAAAGGTTTCATCATAGTCTATTCCTTCTTCTTGACAATAACCTTGCGTGACTAACCGAGCTTTATTTATAACGACCTCACCTTGTTTATTCATTTTATTTTTATAAACCCATTTAGTTCCTATTATAGTTTTGTCCTCGGGTCTAGGAACAAGTTCCCATACATCATTTCTGGTGAATTGATTCAGTTCTTCTTGCATAGAAAGAATCCATGAATCATCAAATGATACTTCCTTTAGATTTTTAGGTTCTATAGTTGATATAAAAGCTACATTACTCATCTTGTTTAGTTGATTTCTAGTTCTAACAACAGATTCAATATTTCCTAGTATATTTTCTATAGGATGATCTTTTAAAAGCCTGATCCTTTTATTAGGAAGAACAGTTTCACAATTTGTTTCATTTGTTTCATTTGATTCATTATTTAAAGTAACAAAATCATCTTTATCATTTATTTGAACAAAATCTTTGAAATTTTCATCAAAAGATACATGCATTATTTCTTCAATGGTGTTAGTTTTTAAATTGAAAACTCTATATGTTTTACTTCTATTAGAATATCCGATAAAGATTCCTTTGTCAGATTTAGGATCAAATTTATCCAAATTATCCTTTGTATTTAGAATAAAACATTTACTTCCAAAAACTTTAAAATAAGATACCTTTGGTTTCTTATTGAAAAGAAGTTCATATGGTGTTTTATTAGTTAGAGGTCTAATTAAAATCCTATTTAAAATGTAACAAGCTGCAGCGATTGCCTCAGCCCAAAAATTTCTTGGTAATTTACTATCTGAAAGCATAGTTCTTGCACACTCTTGAATCCTCCTATTTTTACGCTCTACCACTCCGTTTTGTTGTGGAGTTCTTGGAAAAGAAAAATTATGAGTTATTCCTTTTTTTATTACAGAAATTCTCAAAATTTTCATTTTCAAATTCTCCACCGTGATCATTACGAATAGTTTTGATTTTTAAAGAAGGTTGATTTTGAATTCTTTTTGCAAAATTTTTAAATAAATCAAAAGCATCACATTTATGTTTCAAAAAAATTGCCCATGTAAATCTAGAATAATCATCTACAATTACAAAAACATATTTACTGTGATTTATTGAATGAATTTGAGATGGACCAAATAGATCTAAATGAAGTAACTCAAGAGGTTTTGAAGTTGAAATCATATCTTTCAATTTAAATGAACTCTTTCTAAGTTTTCCTAATTGACAAGCATCACATATACTATCTACTTTAAAATCCATTTTAGGAAAACCTCTTACTAGATTAAGTTTTGAAAGTCTAGATAAGAGTTTGAAATTCAAATGCCAAATCTTTTATGCCAAATCCAAGGGTCACTTGTATTAGCCAAAAGACATAGGTTATCATTTGAGATTTTCATACTAAGAATATAAATATTTTTCTTCCTAATTCCTTCAAAGATAATATTTGATTTATTATCTTCAATGTGACACTTATCCTTTTCAAATTTAATTTTGTAGCCCTTGTCATATAGTTGACTTATGCTAAGTAAATTGTGTTTTAGATTCCTAACTAACAGAACATCAGAAATAGTAGGAGTTTTAGAGTTACCACATTGCCGATGCCAATCACATATCCTTTTGAATTGTCTCCAAAGTTGACCATTCCTCCATCTTCATAAATTATGTCTTTTAGTATTTCCAGATTACCAGTCATGTGTCTTGAACAGCCACTATCAAGTATCCATTTGTTTTTGTTGATTTGCACCATTTGTCCATTGAGTGTTGATTCTTCAAAAGCCATATAACACATATGTTCCTGCACAACACACCAATTCAGTAGATAACTTGATTTTCTATAATAACAATATACAGATTATGAGACAATGATGATTTGGACAGTTTTGAACTAGTGTTAACAAAATCTCCAAAAATTGCCATTTTAAACTTTTTCAAAATCCAGATTATGATCACTTTGAAAACCAATGCTCTGATACCAAATGTAGGAAATGCGGATTACGGATCTTAAGGCAGAATTAATACTAAAGGGGGGGGTGAATAGTGTTTAATTAATTGTATGAATCTTTTTGAAATCATTTCAAATTAAACCCAAATAGATGCAATTCACAAACACAGAAACAATCACAGAATCACACACAGAAGCAAATAGTAAATAAAAGCAGTAAAGAAAAGAACACACCGGAATTTTATACTGGTTTGGAGTTACCCTACATCTAGTCCCAGACAATTTCCTGTGCAGATTCCTTTTCAAATATAATGTTGATATTACAACCTAGATTTCAAGGCAACGAGATACACCCTCCCATCTTCGAGTCCAGGGCTAACTCTCTTGATTTAACCAGGCTACAAAATCACCTAATTGATTTACGGGCTACAATCACACCCAATTGATTTACGGGCCACAATCACATAGTTTCCAATCACACTTTGACAGAGAGAGACTCGATACAATTCTTTGATTACAAATGATTCTATAACTCTGAATAGCACTGAGATCTTTGAGAGAGAGTGGTAGAGAATCAAACTAGAGATGATCGAGTTTGATTCACTTAAAATTTAGATAAAATTTTGTTAAAGCATTTGAAATATAAGAGAATATTTGAGTGGAGAAGGAGTTAAGAATGAAGAAAAACTAACTTAAAATTCGTTGAAAACAACTAGTATTTATAGGAGAACAACGGTCATGTCCATTCGCAAAAGGTTATGACGAATAGACACTTCTTTTGAAAATTTGAATTTTTAATTCTACGTCTACCATGTCGACACGGGGGGATAAGGGATGTCGACATGCCTATGTTAATTTTGAAAATAAATTTGCTTTAAAATGATTTCTATTCTAAAACTTGTCAAAACTATTTCTAAACTTTGTAAACTATTTTGAATATAGTTTAAACTTATAAAAGAGTTTTAGAAAATAATCTTAAAATATATAATCTATAATATAAAAGTATTATTAAAAACTAAGTATAGTCTTTAAAATATATTAAAGCTAAAATATTAAAATCAAGAGATGCTTTTAAAATTAATATGATTAAAAATAGTTTTTGAATTAAGGCTAAAATATTTAAATTGATAGAGATGAATTTAAAAATATAGTTTTGAAAAATAATTCATTTGAAAGTTTCGTGGATTCCATTCCACTAGAAAAGATCGTGGGTTCCATCCCACTAAGGAGGTCGTGGGTTCCATCCCACTATTAAAGCTAGAAGGTGGATTTCATTTCACAATTAAAATCCGAATAAAGATTTTAGTGCTATTATGAAGTTTTAACATAAATCTAGACTCTATTACTTATCTTGGTATCTTAAACTCTTGATACTCATGAGTCTTCAGTCTTGATTTATTCAATCTTGAATTCGTCAGTCTTGAATCTCTATACTCAGTCTTGAATCTTTATACTATACAGTCTTCATTCTCAGTACCTGCATATATATGTATGTGTATATATATATATATATATGTATATATGTATATATATATATCCTACATATACATATATATATATATCTAGGCAAGATATTAGTTTTTATATTTTATAACAAATCCTAAGGTTGTCATCATCAAAATCATCATCTCAGAAACTAACAGGATCCACTATCCAGAGCGACATGGAAAGCTTTTCTTTTTAGGATCATTGGAAGTGTAGAAATAGAAAGGCGATGTGATGGAATTATCCAATATGTCCAAGTTCGATGCAATTCATCATATTGGAGTCTATTCGGCAAACGGGACTTAGTCAATTCCATGAAAAAGAAAGTTGAAGCTGGAGTGCGCAACTTGTCTCCATAATTCACACATATTCGATCAAGGTCAAGCCTTAAGTTCACCATCATTCTAGTACACATGAAAATCAACCACTTTCTCCCAACTTGTGATCAACTAAGCTCCCATTCGTCGTCACCATCCATGCCTAGGCTCGAATTCACCAAAGTCAACCTTCAATTCGAATTGAGGCCTAAGGTTTCAATAAATCTCGGGTCCAAGTTTTGGAGAGGCTACTTCGGTGGTGGCGTCTCAACATAGCGGTGGTGATAGCTTCAGGTAGTAGTGGGAGCAAACGGCGGCGCTGGAAGACGAAAGGAGCACGGTGAAGATTGACTCGGTGAAGGTTAAGTCGGCTGGAAGCAAGGAAGACTCAGGTTGGATGAGGGAATACAAAAGTAAGTGGAAAAAAGGGCTTGGAAAAATAGTTTAAGTAGAGGAATTTTTTTCTCAAAATTTCACTGAGCCCATAACTTGGTACCGAGTTATGGGGATAATTCGGTACCGAGTCATCAATTCTCATCCGGGTAAACTCTAAATCAGCGCAAAGATCCTACATGCCGACTAAAAACACTACGCGGACTCCAGAACGAAGATTACATTGTCAATGCAGGGAATTGAAATTAAGACTGAAACAAGAACCAATAGCTAACCGAAATAAGCCAACTAAAAGCAACATCTCAAGGCGGAATCTGAATGATCAACTCGAATTCACCGATTAGCGACCCAAAACTTACTATTCCAGAGCATACTTTGTTTCAACGAAAGTGTACTCCGGGGGAAAATGTTAACTAGATTTTTATTCAAGCAGAAATGAACAGAAGTTAGAGCATCGAGACGGAGACGAAACAACTTTAAACCTGGAAGGTAGACACATATGGGCTAAGGAAACAAGTCATGGAAAACTGGACCAACATGGAGCTAAGTCCATAATTCGACATCAAGTTATGGCTATAACTCGGTACCGAGTTATGGTGCTTCAACGTTGGCCCCTCCAACTTTTCACAAGTTATCCACTAACTATTATATGCAGCCCCAAGCAATTTCGTCAAGTTCTGAACTAACGATCCCAAGAGTTGGAGAGTTTGCTCCAGTAAATTGCACAACAAGCCAAGTTATTAAGAAATGATCATCAAAACAAACCATTAGACTACGAAAACACAAAGGGCACCTTAAAATGAAGTATGTAGCACGATCCAAGATGAATCGCTGAGTTTCCCCCTAAAGGGATAACTCGATACCGAGTTATAGGGATAACTTGGTACTGAGTTATCACTTCAACTCGTACCACTTCAACTTTTTCATACAGTTATGTGCTGATGTCTAGACCTCTCTGGTAGTGGGCTTCTGATCCAATATAACTGTTACCCCTATAAATACAAACCATAGAGTAACCAAAAAATGATCTGGTTTCTACCATCACTAAGCGGAAGCTCTGTCTCTTCTTCATCTCCTTTCTCGACACAATAGTTATCAAGGCAGCTACTTTAGGCAATTCAAGGACTTAGAATCGATTTAACCCCTGTGTCGGTGACTCATTCTCTCTCAAACCCTTTGTAATCTCAAGCGAACTCCATCAAATCTATAAGTAACAAAGCTATATAGTGGACGTATGCCAAAGATTGACGAACCACTATAAAATCTTATGTCTCTGTTTCTTATTGATGTTTAGTTTCCTTTATTGTTAGTATTATATGCTAGAGCTAGGTCTCACGGGTTTGTATAAGCTATTCTTGGGTGTTGATCCATTTTTGACATTAACAAATAAGAAGGGGACCAAATAGATAATATCACCAGGTACTCTTAATTTCTTACCTTTGAAAGATTATCCTCGTCACCATGTTCTTTAATCGGTGCATCCGGTAAAATGATCGTTTTATTAAAACCAAAATTATTTTAGATAACATGTGGGTAAAGGAAAACGAAGCTCACATGAGCAATCTGACAAAATGAGTTTGTAATAAATAAATAAATAATGCACCTCGTTATTTATTTTGTGCTGGACAGTTGGGATCAGCCTGTTACATGTTGTTTATTCATTAGTTAGAGTGTACAAGTTTCCTTGGTCAACATAGTTATCTTATAATCCTATTCTCCCATTACCCATAATAATTTCCTAGGATTTTTCTACTATGACAAATTAATTTTTTTTTCAAAATGTAATAATGATGTACATAAGATTTCTCATGAATGTGCATGTGTTACATAAGATTTACCTCCTCTTCACTACTTACGTATTGCATAGAGCATATTTTCTGATTCTTCAATGTGTTTAGGGCATAGAACCATCCGAATATTTCGATCTAGGAGATGATGATCGATGAAACAGGAAGACAGCCAGACCACAAATCTCTTGCATATCTCCATAGGTTTTCCCCACCTACTACCAGCCAACATTTTGCCCGTGCGTGCTTCCATAACTATATACATGAATATCAACATCTGTTAGCAGACAAAACATATTTCGAACAAATCATTTATCACCGAGAAAACTTGTTAAGATTTAAAACACGAAAACTTGACGTTGCTAGACAAAGATGATTATCAAAATGTGGTACGTAAATATAAAACTGTAAGAAAATATATGTTTTGGAAACATAAACTGAATCAACTTTTCTGAACTTTAAATAATTGTTTACGTATGAAAGATACAATCTATGACAATTACTACGGTATAGATGTTTTTACCAACTGTTACTGAGACAATGCAGTAGGAATAAAATTTCTTAAAATATGAGAAGTCAAGGTAAAAAAAATCTCAACATGCATATATCACTATAAGCTTATATGGTCTAAATTTTATAAAAAAGATTGTAACATTACATCTGCGTGAAATTATTTTGGTCTAACTCGTGCATCAAATCAACCATGCATATTCAATTACTCTTTGTAACACGTATCATATCCAAACCCAAACAAAAACAATGGCTCCTAAGAGCTAAATTATTTTGACATCACACGTAAATTATAAAGTTTTGAGGAGAAAATGTAAACTGCTTTATTTCTAATGATTTGAATACAAAGAGAATAGTTCAATACAAGCTTGTACACGGTATTTAAACACATTTGATATAAAGACTATTGGGCCAAACTGTAGCACACAGCCCAGTCTGTTTTGTTTGATAAAGCAAGCCTCTGTGGTGATACATTTTATTCCCCCTCAAACCCAACTCTCGTGCTAGGGTTTGCTATTCTCTTCGAAAACAAAAGAAATGAGCCGCCACACCGGAAATCAAAAAATAGCGCAGATCTAAGAAGAAGTTGAGATCTTTACAACAACACTAGAATAGCTTATCTGAATCTTAACAGGCTCAAGTGTATTTCATAGGACAATCTTATGAAATATTCTTGTTGCCTTCAGATGAGATAAAAGCAGCTTCCAAGTTGCTATGCATGCTAGACTTGATCAAAGATGTCATGCTGCCAAATACTCGAAGATAGAGATTTACTTTCAGAGTGCTTAGAACGGAGTCTGGGAAGATGAGGTCAATTTCCTGCTTGCTGCTTCGCATCCTGCTTTGTCTGATTTTCGAGATCCGTGACTCTAAGCCTTTCTCTGAAGTGAGTAAAATTCATCTTTGACAGTGGTTTTGTTAGGATATCAGCAACTTGGTAAGTGGCAGGTATGTGATTGATGTTTAACTTTCCCTTGGCAACTTGTTCACGAACAAAATATAAATCTAGCTCCATATGCTTGGTTCTGGAGTGTAGAACAGGGTTAGCAGTAAGAGATACCGTACTAAGATTGTCACACCATATAGTTGTCTTGCTTTCAATTTTGATCCGTAATTCATCCAGTAGAGATTCTATCCACATAGTTTCTGCCACTGCATTAGCCACACTCCTGTATTCTGCTTCTGTGCTTGATCTGGACACTGTTGTTTGTTTTTTTGAACACCATGAAACTGGATTTTTTCCTAAGAAAATGCAGTAGCCACTAGTTGATCTTCTGTCATTTATATCACTTGCCCAGTCTGCATCTGCATAACCAGTAATATTAATTGTTTTACATGCTTCCATAGTTAGTCCATGATGCAATGTTCCTTTAAGATATCTTAGTATTCTCTTGACAGCTCTCCAGTGCTCATCTGTTGGGCATTGCATGAATTGGCTAACTTTATTTACACTGAATGAAATTTCTGGTCTGGTAATTGTTGCATATTGAAGTGCACCCACTATGCTTCCGTATTGGCTGTCATTTGAGATCATTTCTCCTTTAGTCTTTGATAGATGAACATTTGTTATCATGGGTGTAGAAATTGAGTTGGATTGATCCATTTTTGCTTTACTGAGAAGTTCACTGATATATTTTTTCTGACTGAGATGAATCAAAGATTTTGAGGGTCTGTTTACTTCAATTCCTAGAAAGTAGCTTAGACTTCCAAGATCTTTGATTGAGAATTCTTTATTGAGATGTTGAATAAGATTGTTGATTTCTAGATCATCACTTCCTGTAATAATAAAATCATCGACGTAAATCAGTATATAAGTAATAGCATCAGAATTAAATTTAGTAAAAAGAGAGTTGTCAGATTTTGTGCAGTTGTAGCCCAGTCTGGATAAAGTTGTCTTTAATTTCTCAAACCAAACCCTTGGTGCTTGCTTGAGGCCATAGATTTCTTTGTTCAGTTTGCATACTAGTCTCTCATTTCCCTTTTTCTGAAAACCATGAGGTTGTTCCATATAAACTTCCTCCTGCAAAACACCATTTAAGAATGCATTATTTACATCTAATTGCTTTATAGTCCAATTTCTGCATAAGGCAATACTGAGAACAATTCTGATGGTAGAGGGTTTCACAACTGGAGAAAATGTTTCAGTAAAGTCAAAACCATTCTGTTGTGAATATCCCTTTGCTACCAGTCTTGCCTTATGTTTAGAAATTGATCCATCAGCATTTCTTTTTAGTTTGTAGGTCCATTTACAGCCTACTATATTCTTATCAGTAGGTTGAGGAACAAGATCCCAAGTCTTGTTCTTCATTAGGGCATCATATTCTTCATTCATAGCTGTTCTCCATTTGTCATGTTGTATGGCCTGATTATATGTACTTGGTTCTTCATTTTCTAGAGCTACATTGTATAATTTTGGTTTGAATATACCGCTCTTAGCCCTTGTAACCATATGATGTCCAGTCCTTGCAGGACTTTGCTGATGATCATTGTTATCTATCTCATCCTCATGTGGCACATTAGATGATTGAGAATTATCTAATGTGTGACTTGAGTCTTGCTGCAATTGATTTTCTGGTTGTTGTATTTGGGATGATGTGTTAGATGGCTCGATTTGTCCATGACCTGGTTCTAAAGTGATCATGGTGTGTTGTGGACTTTCATGGCCTTGAGCTCTCTCTCCAGAAATGTGAGCTGCCTTATCGCTTATCACAGGTATAGATGCTAAAGACTTTATATGGTATCAGAGCATTTCAAAGCCTAACAGCAAAATGCCATGCCATTGATCAAGATCAGATCTAACAATCATCATATCAAGATCAGGCTGCATATTTGATTTTGAATCATTTAAGAATCATACAGATTCTCATCATCCTTTCCTGTTCCCTCTGTTTTTTCAATCTAGATCAGATTCAATATCATCATATCAAGATTGAATTGTGTTTCTTTTCATTCTGAATCATTTGAGAAATATAATATTTCTCATCATCTTTGTTACCCGCCTGAATCAAGATTATCGATCAATACTTCCACTGTGCCTTGCCTAGGAGTTCAAGAACTTTCCTGGCTGCTCAGTTCTCTTTTCTGACTCTTCACAGTTTCTTTTTCTTTAATCTCTTTTTTCTTGATTTCTGAAATCTATGGCTGAAGGAGATCAAGATGTCTCTGTCTCCTCCAGCACCAACACCAATACCAGATTTAATCCAACTGAAGAACTCCTGAAAGAGATCGTCAAACCTCAAAGCCAACTTTTATCGATTCAACTAGATGAAACCAATTACTTGCTCTGGAAGTTTCAAGTCGAAACAGCAATCAAAGCATATGGGCTGGAACAATACATCCAAGGCACCATAATCATACCACCAAAGTTCACTGCAGACAAGGATGGAAAGCTTGTCAGTAATCAAGAATTCATAATGCATCAAAGGCAAGATAGTCTAGTCAGTTCTTGGCTAATATCATCAATAAGCGCTAATTTACTCCCTCAGATAATTGGATGCAATTCATCTCATGAAATTTGGTCCACAATAGAACAGACTTTCAGTACTCAGTCTGCAGCCATGTACTACAAAAGACAATTGCAAAATGTCAAAAAGGAAAATCAGTCAATGAGAGATTATCTTGCAAAGGTTAAAACCTTATGCGATCACTTATCCTCCGCAGGACACAAGGTAAGTGACACTGAACATATTTTATCAATTCTTGGAGGATTAGAGGATGAATACGAATCTGTGGTAGCAGTTATATCATCAAAGGAAACCTTACCCACAATTCAGTATGTTCATTCTACGTTACTAGCTCATGAGGGTAGACTGGATCTCAAGAAGTCATCCACATTAGATATGACTCTAAACTTCATCTCAAACAACAAAACCAGAAATCAAGAAAAGGGTTCTAGTAACAGAACTCAGCAATATAACAATCAGAGAGGTGGTCTGCCCTCCAGATCACGAGGAAGAGGTGGAAGATGGTCCAACAACAGTGGAAACAACAGACCCAGATGTCAGATCTGTGAGAGAATTGGTCATATTACTAGCAAATGTTACTTTAGATTTGACAGTAACTACACTCCATCACAACAGAACAACAACAGAGATAGAAACTATAATCCCAGTGCAAATGTGATAAGTGCTCAACAAGAAATCAGAGGTCAAAGCGACTGCAACAATAATGACAATGCAAAAATTGAAGATATTAATGATAGCAGCTGGTACCCTGACTCTGGAGCTACAAATCATGTCACTAATAACTTGGCAAACTTGAATCTAGGCAACAAGGAATATAAAGGTACACAATCTTTACTTATGGGGAATGGTGAATCTGTAAAAATTTCACATTCTGGAAATGCATACATAACTGGAAAAAAACAGTTATACTTGCATAACCTACTAAGGGTACCCTCTGTCAAGAAAAATCTATTAAGCGTATCACAATTTGCTAAAGATAATAATGTGTTTTTTGAATTCTCCCACATTACTGTCTAGTTAGAGATATTCTAACTAAAGATATTCTCTTACAGGGTAGAGAAACTAAGGGATTATATACTTTCAACGTTGATAATTCAAGAACATCTGGATGTAAACAAAAATGGTGTAATATGTCTGAAATCAAAACTGTGAATAACTGTAAGAATTTTGACATTTGGCACTGTAAGCTTGGACATCCTCATGTAAATATTGTTAAACAAGTGTTGAATGAAAATAATATTTCTTTTAACAATATTTCAACTCCATACATTTATACTTATTGTCAAATGGGTAAAAGTCATAAATTACCATTTCTAGACTCCAAAATCAGTTACAACAAACCTCTAGAACTTGTTGCAACTGACTTATGGGGTCCAGCACCCATATCAACAGACTATGGGTACAAATATTATATTTCCTTTGTTGATGCATATTCAAGACATGTGTGGATATATTTTTTGAAAGCAAAATCTGACACGTGCTGTGCAGTTCAACAATTTATAGTGCAGGCAGAAAAACAGACTAACTGTCAACTAAAAATACTTCAGACAGACAATGGAACAGAATTCTCACCTCTTAAGAAATTGTTTCAAGAGAAAGGTATCATACACAGGACAACTTGTCCTTATACGTCTGAACAAAATGGTTTAATTGAAAGGAGACATAGACACATTGTAGAGACTGATTTAACACTTCTAGCAAATGCATCATTACCACTCAAATTCTGGCCTGATGCATTTGCCACTGCAGTTTTTCTAATCAATAGACTACCCACAAAAATTCTAAAGTTAAAAAGTCCATTAGAAATGCTCTGATACCATATAAAGTTTTGAGGAGAAAATGTAAACTGCTTTATTTCTAATGATTTGAATACAGAGAGAATAGTTCAATACAAGCTTGTACACGGTATTTAAACACATTTGATATAAAGACTATTGGGCCAAACTGTAGCACACAGCCCAGTCTGTTTTGTTTGATAAAGCAAGCCTCTGTGGTGATACATTTTATAAATAGTCATAAATCAATGTAAAGAATTTGAATTTAATTTTCTAGATTCTAATACATTTAGTATATTTGGAAGGTTGTTTGGATCCCGCAGCAGTCATCGTCTTTATTCTGTTTAATAATTTTTTCTAACAGTCAAATAGGTATCTCTGTTACTCATTTCATTTCGTAATTAGTTGGTTTGAATTTTTTTTTTGAAATGGTAAAGGGCCCAGCCCAGATAAAATTACATAAAGTAACGGGTAAAGAAAAACCCGATGCCCATCAACCCAAAACAAAATACGAAACCCTAAACTAATAAGGGCAAAAACACGCCTCCACAAACAAAACACAAAAGCCACAATAATGGCGAACAACCCGAAGCAAAAGATGGGAAAGACACATAGATCGACGCTCTAAAGCCCAAAACATAGCCTAAGGAGGCTTCCAGTTCAACATAGCTGGTCTTTGAGCCTCACGAAGCTTAGGAGTGAGGTGAAAATCCTTCGACAGATTGATTTTTGCTTCAGTATCCACAAGCGACTTGGTAATAATGGTCGGGTTAGCAGAGTTGATCATCCAGCTGCTTTCACCTCTTTCCCAGTTTGATAGGTGAAATAATTTATTATTGATTCTGCTCCGATAGAGATTGTAGCCTAATTTTTGCTCTTCGATTGCCAAACGGAGCTTTTTGTCATGCTCTTGAAGGCTGCAATCCACACAGTATCCTCCAGAACTATCAAGTAAGAAAAGAGAACACTTACTATTTGTAACATTAAAGTTAATATATTTGTAATTAAAAGGAGCCTTGATACTTCCCTTGTTGTTAGCAGTTGACATTTTAATAATCTGGAGGGAACTGAACTGTGCGTCCACCCCTATATTTTTTTTCAAAAATATTTTGAACCCTATTTACTCCATTTTCCTGGTCGTTTCAATCATGGTCGTAAACAATTTATATACGTATGATATTGTTGTTTGTAGTAGATGCAAGTAAATATATGGTAGCGCGTAAGAGCAATGAGTGGTTAAGGTTAATTTACCATATTTTGAAATCCTTATTAGCTCTTCAGTCGTTAGCCCTATAAGTGCTTCTGCTTCTCATTTAAAGGCGAAGACAGTTGTCGACATCAATGCATTCCAGATATCCACACTGAGACAGTATCTGGTCTGCATGTAGTTTTAGTAATTTATAATGTGTCGGAGAAGTCATAATAGATGAAGGTTTCATACCTATAGACAGTATATAGTATGTACATGGAGCATAATTTTTTGAAAAATAAATAAAATAATGTAACCGTTTTAGTAGAGTGCCGAACAATCGACTGTCGGAAATTCCAGACTGTTAGGGTTAAGAAGAAAAAGAGGTAGAATAAGAACAGAAAAACAGCACAGAATCTCACAATCGCAGCGGAACAAAATATAATATACAATAACATTATTTTATACAAAGAAAAGCTATAACCATCAATATACATACAAGACATCAGAGTACACTCATCAACAAATAAATCTGGATAGTTATCACAACTTGTTCCCAACTACTGGATAATATAGCCTATATACACATCGGAATATACTCAATACGTCTCTGCCATCCAGCTCGTTTCCTGAACTCCAAAGCGTCCTAACCTAAAAACCTGTAATACTCGGTCTGACTCGAGCATTACAATAAAGTAACACCCGAGTCAGGCTGGAAACCAGCGTGAGTAAACCCATATAACTAACGTTATAAAACCACTTGAAAAACAAAGATAACTCATCCAACATTACGATTTTTTATCTTGTTATAACCAACCACTTGTTACTAAATCCATTGATATTAAAATAATATCTAAGTGGTGTTACTTATTCAAAATAGTCAGATTTACTTAATTTATTCAATTCCAGCCTATTTTATTCTACAAATCAAACCCGTAAAGATTGTAGTAGTTATTAAATCAAAGTGGTTTCGGATAACGCAGATATCCGATCCCGGTCTCCTCGAATCCAAACGCCATCTTTTAAGCCAAGTTGTTTTTAACAAAACAATTCACTTTTCGAAATATCAATATTCACATAAAAATTCTGTTGAGACTTGGTTTTGATTCATTACACGAAGCTATCACTGCAACATACAGATTCGACGACTGTTACGACAAAAAGGAAATATATACTACATGGAGACAAGACATCAAAATCGATGCATCAACTTTTATATTATTTTGTTTTACGTCTTAGGTCAATATTGTTAAGATCTCTCCTCGTTTACATATATATTAGCTTATATATATAATCTTCTTATTTTCAAATGATTTATACATATATAAGCATATAATATATATATATATATATATTATTAAAGTTTTAAAGTTAGAATCATATATAATATATATATTATATTATACATGCATACACTGTGTAAACTGCACAGAAAATACCAGGTCAGTCGACTGACCTGCTATTTCTGTGCAGTATGCACATGTGCACAAGTATATATATTTTTATAATAAAAATCGTTTGAATATTCTGTCGATTGACTCAGAGGCTTAATTGACTGAATTTCTACAACAGCTATTTTCTGAAAAGACACGACTATTTGTGAAGAGTTACGAACCTCTACGAAAAGATTTGGACGCAACACTTCAATCGAAACTCTTCATCAACAGTTGCTGCTTTTTAACATCTAAAAATACATACTCTAACTTGATTCCAAAACCGAATTTTCTTATCTTTCTTATCTAACACTCTGGAATCTACTTGCAACTATACTTTCAAATATTCTGCATTAAAGCAATTTTATACCTTTCTATTCTTCATAAACTTCAAATATATATACTTATACTCGAGAAGAAGATTATAGGAATGGTGTACTACAAGTGACAAATCCGTGTTATTAGAACACACAAAGTCAAAACAATCTTTTGTATTTGTTGAAGTCCTGTTCTGCTGCTCAGGCGTGTGAAGTCCTCTTCGGTTGTTGAGGCGAAATCCTGTTCGACTGCTCGGGTCCTTGTTTGGCTGCTCAAGGGTTGTATAGACCTGTTCCTCCGGGTTAAGTGAGGGTTATTGTTTTAGTGAAATTCCAGAAGGAGTCTGGGACTGGACGTAGGACGGTGCTCCGAACCAGTATAAAAATCTTTGGTGTCATTTTTTATTATACTGCTCTTATATTCCGCACTATTTACTGTATAACTATCATCACTACATTATGTATTATCGTATATCTATATTACACGATCCATAGCACACTTTCATTTGATTGCTTATACTAACTAATTCATTATTATCTTTTACTGAAATTTGTAAATTAGAAAGTACCTTTTTGTAGTCCTCACTGGTGGCTTTGACAAGGATTTTACCTGTTGTATTTCGACTTGATCGTTTTCTGGCCATTATTCTATGATGTGACGATCGATAGAATTCCAGGCTCTGATACCAAATGAAAGTGTGCTATGGATCGTGTAATATGGATATACATAATACAGAATGTAGTGATGATAGTTATACAGTAAATAGTGCAGAATATAAGAGCAGTATAATAAAAAATGACACCAGAGATTTTTATACTGGTTCAGAGCACCGTCCTACGTCTAGTCCCAGACTCCTTCTGGAATTTCACTAAAACAATAACTCTCACTTAACCCGGAGGAACAGGTCTATACAACCCTTGAGCAGCCGAACAAGGACCTGAGCAGCCGAACAGGATTTCGCCTCAGCAGCCGAAGAGGACTTCACACGCCTGAGTAGCAGAACAGGACTTCAACAAATACAAAAGATTGTTTTGACTTTGTGTGTTCTAATAACACGGATTTGTCACTTGTAGTAAACCCTTCCTATAATCTTCTCCTCGAGTATAAATATATATATTTGAAGTTTATGAAGAATAAAAAGGTATAAAATTGCTTTAATGCAGAATATTTGAAAGTATAGTTGCAAGTTGATTCCAAAGTGTTAGATAAGAAAGATAAGAAAATTCGGTTATTTGGAATCAAGTTAGAGTATGTATTTATAGATGTTAAAAAGCAGCGATTGTTGATGAAGAGTTTCGATTGAAGTGTTGCGTCCAAATCTTTTCGTAAAGGTTCGTAACTCTTCACAAATAGTCGTGTCTTTTCAGAAAAATAGCTGTTGCAGAAATTCAGTCAACTGATCCTCTGAGTCAGTCGACTGAATATTCGAACATTTTTTATTATAGAAAATATATATACTTGTGCACCTGTGCATACTGTACAGAAACTAGCAGGTCAGTCGACTGACCCACCAGGTCAGTCGACTGACCTGGCATTTTATGTTCAGCTTGCACGGTTTACGTAGGTATATATAACATATATATTATATATGATTCTAACATTAAAATCTTGACAATATATATAAGCTAATATATATGTAAACGAGGAGAGATCTTAACAATAATGACCTAAGACTCAAAACAAAATAATATAAAAGTTGATGCACCGATTTTGATGTCTTGTCTCCACGTAGTATATATTCTCTTTTTGTCATAACAGTCATAGAATCTGTATGTTGCAGTGATAGTTTCGTATCATGAATCAAAACCAAGTCTCAACAAAATTTACGGGTGTTACTGAAGTGTAGGATTTGCTTAACACCTGTGAAAGGATTTTTGACAACTTAGAGCTGAATGATGCTATAAAAAGATGATTGGCTTCATGATAGCTTCAAGGGCCAGCCTTGAATTGGTGGAATGCAGTGACGGCTACTACTCTTGAGGACAAGTTTACTTGGGCCAGTTCAAAGTCAGATCGAAGAGAAGTTTATTCTACCAGCTCAAAAATCTATTTTATTATGTAGGTTCATGGATCTAAAGTAAGGGGATACGGCTGTCTCCGACTGTGTTAATTAGTTCAACGCCCTATCGAAATATGGGATGTCTTTCATTGACACTCAATTAAAAAAGGCAAAGAAGTTTATCATTGGTTTATATCACTACTTGGGGAAGCGACTTGTGGGTTACATTGACGAGACTTTTGAAATAATATCATGAAGGCCTCGAGGCATGAGGATCTATATCTGAAATTGAAGACTATCATTCCTAAAGAAGAGCCAAAGCCATAATCGGGAGGTGGAGGCAAGAAGAAATGGAGTAACAACAATAAAAGGAAGCAGTTTTAGAATAAAGATAACCAAAAGAATAAGGTCAAGAAGGTAATACTTGCTACAGCTGCAGAGAGAAGGGTCGCTTTAGTGGAGATTGCAAAGCTGAGAGAAGAAAGTGCTATAACTACAATAAGGTTGGACTTATTAAGAAGGATTGTCTAGAGTTACCTATGCAGAAACAGATGGTGAAAGCATATGCTATCAACGTTTGCTCGACTTTGTTGAGTGCTTCATTGTCAAAATAGAAGGGGAAGAATGTCGTTATTCAAGGTATGCTTTCCATTTATGATGTTCACATATGTGTTTTTTTGTTTGATATCGAGGCTTTGCATTCCTTCGTAGCAGTGACTTGGTAGTTGGTAGATAAGTTAGGATTGGAATCCGAAGTTATTGAGCGATCTTTGATTGTGATGAACTATGCCGGAGGCTCTACTAGCATGTGTATGGTTTGTCATGGTTTGGTCTTATCGAGTCATGGATGTTCTTTTGATTGCGATTGCTTTATTTTGAATTTTATGGCTTTTGGTGTTAATCTGGATATGGGATGACTTCATAGATACGAAGTGATCGTGAATTATTTGAAGTCATTGGTGATGATTGGCGTAGGTGATGGGCTGATGGTAGTATTAGGTTGCATACTAGATGATGAGGTGATGGTTATCTTTCTATATTCGCTTGATATTGCACACGATGAGTTGTCATCAGTGCCTTTTGCTAGGGAGTATCCGGACATATTTAAGGGGATGACTGAACTTTCGCCACACAAAGAGATCGAGTTTCATATCAATTAAGTGAAAGATGCCAGACCGATAGCAATGGCATTGAGGAGGATGGAAGCTTGAGAGCAGTGGGAGCTCGAGGTGCAAGTGAATGACCTATTGCGATGAAGGTTCATTTGCAGAAGTATTTCTATGTGGGGAACGCCCATAGTATTCACCACGAAGGTGGATGGTTCCCTTAGATTGCGTGTTGATTACAGTGAGCTGAATAAACTTACGAGGAAGAACAAGTATCAACTCCCAAATATTGATGACTTGATCAGCTTCATGATGCTAGAGTATTTTCTCAGTTGGATCTTGCGACGGGATTTCACCATCTGAGTGTAGCGAAGAAGAGCGTGCGGATTACATCGTTTTGTACGTCGCCTGGAATCTATGAGTGGTTGGTTATGCCGTTCAGGCTAACTAATGCACCGACATACCTTGTTGATCTTATGAACTATGTCTTCAGGGGTCAGCTAAATAAATTCGTGCTTATGTACGTCGATGATATTCTTGTCCACTCACCGACGAAGGAGGAACATAAGACACATTTGAGGATCCTACTTGAGGTGTTGAGAGAGCACCGACTGAAAGCAAAGTTCTCTAAGTGTCACTTTTAAAGGAGGGAAGAGCGATTCTTGGGTCATGTTATTTCTGAGCATGGTATTATCATAGATCATGTAAAAGTTGCAGTGGTCCAAGATTGGATTAGACCCAAAAACGCTACAGATGTGAGAAGTTCCTTGGGGTTAATTGGATATTATAGACAATTCATCCAGGACTTCTCCAAAGTAGCCCACTATTAACTTAATAGAAGAAAAAGAATCAGACTTTACTTAGGATGCAAGCATGCATTTGTGAATCTGAAAGAAAAGTTGAAGAGTGCACCAATATTGGCCATTCTGATAGGAAATGAAAAGATGACAATATACATTGATGCTTGTGGTACTAGATTGGGCATGATATTAATGTAGAAGGATAAGGTTATTGCATATACTAGTCGACAAATGAAGTCACGTGATAAGAAACATCCGACATATGATTCAGAGTTAGTAGTGATTGTGTTTTTGCTGAAGATTTGGAGGCACTATCTTTTAGGAGAGAAGTTTGAGTTGTTCACCAACCATAAATATTTGAAATACATCTTTTCATAGATGAATCTTAACCTTCATCAGCAGCAATGGTTAGAGTTCCTAGCCTTCTACAACTTCGATATTGCATATACATCGAGGAATGGGAATATGGTTACTGATGCATTGAGTAAAAGATATGCCAGCTTTTGAACTATGTTCCTAGAGTGGACACAATTAGAGTATATCGTTGGTTATGATTTCCAACCGAATGCGAGCTAGAGCCAGTTATATTGGCGTGCTTGACTATTAGGCCTACTCTAATTAAGCGGATAGGTACTAGCCAAAGGCGTGATGCCAGATTAACTGAGATTATTACTAAGATCAAAGATGGAGTATAGTTTGAAGAGACAAGATGGTACAGATTCGATCGAGATGGTTGGCTTTGCAAAGAGGAAGATTATTTGTACCAAATGTTGATGGGTTAAGGGATGAGGTGCTATGAGAGTGCCATCATTCGAGATTGATTGTCCATTCCGCTAGTAATAAAATGTTCCACGATATGAAGTAGACCTATTATTGGGAAGGGATGAAGAAAGACGTTGGGGCATTCATCTCAAAATGCATAAACTGCCAGTCGGTTAAGGCAGAGCCAAAGAAACCTAGTGGATTGATGCAACCGCTAGAAGTTCCCTAGTGGAAGTGGGAACAAGTATCGATGACTGCCGAGGACTAGAGCAGGATACGATATCATTTGGATCATAGTCGATCAATTAACCAAGGGTGCCAAATTTATACTCATTAAATGAAATAAAACCATAGCCAAACTGGTTGAATTATATGTGAAGTGGATAATACGATTCCATAGTATGCCGAAGAGCATTGTGAGTGACCGAGATCCATTGTTTACTAGTGGGTTTTGGAAGAGCTTACAAGAGGCGTTAGGGACATAGCTACATCCGAGTATGGCTTATCACCCTTAAACTGATAGCCAAACTGAGAGAGTTACACATATCTTAGAGGATCTCTTATGGGCTTATATACTCGACTTTGGAGGCTCAAAGGATGATCACTTACATCTCGTTGAATTTGCATACAACAATAATTATCAGTTCAGCATCGCTATGACACCATTCAAGGCACTATATGGCCGACATGCAAAGATCCTTCATATTGGTAGGAAGTGGGCAAGAAAAATGATACTTGGGCCAAATATAATTAGAGAAACTTAGGAGAAGATTGAGATCATTCGACGATGAATGAATGTGGCCCAAGACAAACAGAAGTGCTACATGTGAGGAATGCGGATTACGGATCTTAAGGCTAGGAATAACACTAGAGGGGGGTGAATAGTGTTTTTAAGAAATTACTAAATTTTTTTGAGTTTATGTTAATTTGAACACAAATGTATGCAATATTCAGACACAAATATGATCACAGAAACAAACACAGATGCAGAAATAAAGTAAATGCAGTAAAGGAAAGAATACACTGGATTTTGTACTGGTTCGGAGTTACCCTACATCCAGTCCCGCACAATTAAGTACGGATTTCCTTTCAAAAGCAATTCAACAATTACAACCCTCGGTTTCAAGGCTACGAGGTACACCCTCCAGAATCACAATCCTTTGGGTAGAGATACTTGATTTCTGGGGCAACAAGTTCACCCAATTGATTTCCAAGGCTACAATCACACCTTTTCTCACTTGATTGATTTCCAAGGCTACAATCACGCCTTTTCTCGCTAGATTGATTACAAAGAAGCCTATAACTCTGAATAGCTGTAACAACCCGTATATTTGGACCATTTAAATTGACAATAATCCACACATGTCAACTTAAATAATACAAAACATGAATCATTATGGGATTATAAATACATAAATGTAAATGAGAATCAATACAACATCACAGACACAGAACAGTCACAGAATAATGCAGCGGAAATTACATCGTCATAATAGCAGTTCATGAAGCTACTACATAAAATACAACAATGTCTTAACATAAAGTGACTAAAAGAAAATACATAAATGTCCAACAGACTAGGACATCAATACAGGAATAGAAATAAACTGATAAAGATAAATGCTAAGCCTTCAGCATCTTCAACCAACCTTGATCAGCAACTGGATAGCTTCAGACTGACCCGAGCATATACAAAAAGAAACACTCGAGTCAGGACTCAAAATCTTATACAAAAAAATCAAGTGCAAGGGAAAAGTCCATAACTTAAAGATGAATAAAATAAACATCTCTAAGGATCCGATAAACTATCTATATATACAATAGAATACGATAGATAGATAATGTCTAATCAGTAAAGTACGATATTAAAATAGTGTTAAGGCGTTACCATAATCCCCTTAACACATTTTATTCCCAAGAGCATATACAAGACCGTAGTTTCCCCAAAACTGGAAGTCACCAGAGGGCAATCCATATACTAAAGGTACAAACCAAAACGTAGTGGTCGCGAATAAGATAATCAGTATGACAAGGTACATGAGGCGATACCAACTAGGATACTAGTAGTTGCGTGATCCGGACTGATGTTGAGCATAGCAGCTACTACCTCAACACCGCGAAACAACACTCCCAAATCAAGGGGGTGCACCCAAATCGAATCACAAAAGTAATAGATATGGTTTTGAAGAAGTGTGTCCGCTAGAGGTGGCGAACCTCAATGGCCCGGCGCGGCTCCTGTTTTAGTCATGTCAGGGGTCATCCAATATCGTTCTCTTTCTTCAGTCAACGCGTTCACCAAACCATCCACTTCGTTCTGGATCAACACTCCGCGTATAATAGTTATTAAAGTGGTTTTCGGTATCGACAGAGAGTATGTCCATATCCGATCCCGGTCTCTTTAATAACTACGTATTTATTACCCGATGGTCATTTAAGTTAAAGTTTAAACAAATCAAAGTCCAAAAGTCAAGCTGCAAATTTGACTTTCACAATTTGTCATTTTCATGATTTAATTTATTTCAAATATTTAAAATCATATTTCCCGATGAAATTTGTGGTTTAAACATTTGAGTTAACAATATAATTAAGTATTCAAGTTCAATTTAATAAATCTCACTTATTAAATTTAGTTAATGGTAAAATTTAGTTCACATCATTTAAACCAAATTCTATTCATTTCAATTCGTATTTACATTCATCGTTGCATTAACCATAATCATAAATTTGATTAAATCAATTTTATTAAATTTAAAATCATTCTAGATTTAAATTATCACTAAATTAAATCCCTAAAACTTTAGTTAGTTTCGTATTCCACTTAAGTCAAATTTTCTAAATCTCAAACTTAATTTACGACAAGTTTCAAATCTATTTAATTAAAATCGTTTTCAAGTCTAAATCTAACAAATAAAATTTCAAATTATTAAATTCTAAACTTCCTTGTTTTTAAATCTCATTTCAAATAAATTTGCCAATTCATTTTATTCAATAAAATAGGTTTATTAATCCGTTTCAATTAAACTCCATTAATTTATTCCTATTAATTTTATTTCGATTAAATCCATTAAGTTTGTTACCTAATTTCCAAACAAATTATTAAGTTCATTTCTTAATTTCAAATAGATTTCAATTTCAAAAATAATTTTTGTTGACCAATCGGGTTTCTTATTTTTAATTATCTATCCTAGGCCAAGTTGTTTAATTGGGTATTTATCATTTCAACCCGATATCATTCAACATAAAACAAAGCATAGCAAAGGGAACTTGCAGTGTGATAACTGGGATGGTGTCAAAGTAAATAAACAAACAATAGCAAACATACATAACAATTTAACAATTTATTTAAATAATCCCGAAATAATCATATTAACTTACATTTGTTATTTATGCAAATTAATATAATTACTCCTAGAATCCACACTATCGTTTCATGCAGATTTAAGATTATTACATTATGGTTTCACTTGGTGTCTATTATCAAATTACTATATCAATCATACATTCAATGGTTCAAAGTGTAGTTACCGCTATTTCTACGCGACGATTTATTTAATATCCAAAGGGGTCAAGTTCAACATATATAATCCATTTTAAATTGTTGGCTATCCTATACCAATTTCAATTTCATATTAAATCTCACTTATATTAACAACCACATTCAACATCACATAACAATTTTAGTGTCACAACCTTTTTGTCGTAAACTAACAATATTCAAATTTTACTTGCTTGGCGATTTACAATTTTTATTTCAACAATTTTAACAATCAACAATTTAATATCCAAATTAATATTCATAACAATTATCACTTGATTATCATAGCATAATAGCTTGAGTCGTGAATGAAATATTCACCTTGCGAGGTTAGAGAAGATGACGAAGCACGAAGACGAATAGATAAATAGACCCTAATAAACACGACGCAAAGCGAGCACAAAATGCAATCAACAAATAATTAATTAATAATTTGTTTACTGCAATATATATATATTGATTTGAATATACACAAACCATACCCAAACAAGGAACTAGATGCAAAATAAGGTAGATGGAAGCCTAGGCCTGAGATCCCGGATCAGCTACAACTATCAAGCAAGCGAAACAACATCTGAGATACTGTAGCCCATATAATAAAATCAAACTTCTATATACTTTGCAAACTAATACATTGTGTATATATTATGTATTCAAAGGAAGCATGGTGGTCGGGGTAGGGACTGTGGTGACGAGAGACGGAGGTAAACGACGGAGAGGGTAATGGACAAAGGAGCAGGCGGGGTAGGGGCGGACTGGACGAGGAGCGGAGGAGGCGCTGGAGCAGACGGACTGGGGGAGATGGGCTAAGACGGGGCTGGGCTGGGGAAGCAGGCTGACTGGGCGAGACTGAGGTGGCTGGGGAGAGGACTGGGCGAGGCTGGGCTGGGGCGGGGGAGTGGAGAGCGGACTGGGCTGGCTGGGGACTGGGCTGGGCAGGGGAGTAGGGGGTGGACTGGGGCGAGGGAGTGGAGGGCGGACTGGGCTGGCAGGGCTGGGCAGGGGAGTGGAGGGCGTACTGGGCGAGGCTGGGCAGGGGAGTAGAGGAGGAGCTGGGAGGGGGCTGGGGGAGCGGGGAGGGGAGGGGCTGGGAAGTTGGGAGGGGGGCTGGGGAGCTGGGCTGGGGGAGCTGGGAGGGGGCTGGGAAGCTGGACTGGGGAAGCTGGGAGGGGGCTGGAAAGCTGGGCGGGGGAGTTGGGAGGGGCGGGCTGGGGAGCTGGTCTAGGAAGCTGGAAGGGGCTGGGGGAAGCTGGGAGGGAGGAGGGGCTGGGAAGCTGGGAGGGGGCTGGGGAGCTGGGCTGGGAAGCTGGGAGGGGCTGGGGGAAGCTGGGAGGGGGTTGGGGAGCTGGGCTGGGGAAGCTGGAAGGGGCTGGGAGGGGCTGGGGGAAAGCTGGGAGGGGCTGGGAAGCTGGGTGGGGAAGCTGGGAGGGGGAGCTGGGAGGGGCTGAGGGAAGCTGGGAGGGGGCTGGGAAGCTGGTCTGGGAAGCTGGGAGGGGCTGGGCTGGGGAAGCTGGGAGGGGCTGGAAAGCTGGGGAAAGCTGGGAGGGGGCTGGGAAGCTGGGTTGGGGCTGGGAAGGGGTTGCTGGGCTGGGGAGCGGGGAGTAGGGACGGGGCTGGGTGGAGGTTGGGGAGGGGCTGCTGGCTGGGGAGCGGGAGTGCTGCATGGATTTGAAGAAATTTTTTTTTACTGGTTGGTTTCATGCAGAGAGAAGAGAATAAAATAAAATAAAATAAAGATGAGAGGAGGAAGAGAGGTTACGTACCAGAGAGAAAAGTGAGCAAACAGTGAGAGTGGAAGTGTAGACAGGGAATAAATGTTGCATATACTATGGAATGCACAGAGCAATGATGCCAAGCGCGTGGTCCTGAGGCAGAGGGGGTTTTCCAAAATGACGTTTACACTTTCAAAATATTTTGTGGCAGCTGGATCATTATTTGCTGACCAAATATATGCTGAGGTGGCAACGCAAGTGTACTGGTTTTTTTTTTCTTTGAATTTACGGACGCATTCACATTCGTTAAACAATTATAATTTGCAACGTCGAACTCCGATTGACACAAATAAATATAACGTTTTGATCAGCGCGACGAGGCGAATGCAACGGTATGAAGATATTGATGGTTTGACATTGTTCGTGAAGCGGTTATTCTTATTGAACCATTTGCTCGAGCGACAATTTAACTAGCAAATAAAAGCGGAATTTGACGAAACGAAATGCGCTGTCATGATCAGAATATTTTTCTCATGCAACATTGTGAAAAATAATTGAGTTCGGACGATAGAAAATGTTTACATACGATTTAAACTAATATGTAAATGCGACGAGCGAAATTTACTTTCATATTATTCGACGAAATTTGGCGTACGCCTATGTCTATCTAGACGCATTCCAAATGTGAAGTTTGAATAACAACGGAATTTATTTGTGAAAATTCAAAATTTTCTATTACGGAGAATGCAACAAAATGCAGAAGAATAAGATCGACGGAGCTAAAGATGTCCAAATTTTGAAAAACGAAAAATGACATCTTTGTCAGAAGATGATTTAGAATTTTTCTATGTAAAATATTCAGGAGATAAATTTTTTTTCCACGTTTAAATGAACTGATGTTCAATAAAACGCGAACGAAATTCACTGCGGTATTTTCTAACGAAACTTGGCGCACGCCTATGTCTATCTAGACGCATTCCAAATGTGAAGTTTGAATAGCAACGGAATTTGTTTGTGAAAATTCGAATTTCAATACTAAATAAATGATTTTTAAAATTTTAAACTGGGTCTGAATTTCAAGGTCGTTACAATAGCACTTGGATCTTGTTGAGATAGTGATAGAGAATCAAACCAGAGATTATCTAGTTAGATTCAATGTTGATTTCGGCAGAGTAATGATAGGATTTTGATTAAGAAAATGTGGAAGAAGAGAAGTGAAAAACCAGAAAAACTGATGTTAAATTCGTTGAAACTAACCCCTATTTATAGAGGAACAACATCCATGTCCATTCGTGAAGAGTTATGACGAATAGATACTTCTTTTGAAATTTGAATTTTGAATTTTAACTGACACTATGTCGACATGGTCACCATGGGTATGTCGACATCCCAAAGCAATTTTTGATGATTTGATTTTCTTTGAAAATAACCTTTATCTTATATTAAAACTATTTTAAACTTTATAAATATACTTGACTATAGTTAAAATACACAAGTAAATATAGAGAATAATATATATATATATATATAATTTTACTATAATTTTATTTAAATCTAAGTAAATATATTATAATTAAAAGATAGTTTAAAGCAAACGAAGTTTAAAAACAAAGAATATTTTAAGGCTAAAACATCTTTTTGAAAATCATTTGAAAGGATATTTTTTCAGGCTAAAACATTTTGAAAAACAATTTTGAAAATCATTCTGAAGTAGTTTTGAAAATCATTTTGAAGTAGTTTTGCAAGCTTCTTCCTGCAGAATATCTCATCATGACAGGACTCGAGAACTTGTACAAAACTAGGATGTTCGTGGGTTTGTAAGCCACTTGTCGTAGGTTTGTAAGCTACTTGTTGTGGGTTTGTAAGCCACTAAAAGGTAGAAATGGGTTCCATCCCAAAAGAAAAATGGAGTGAAGATTTCAGTGCTATTGTGAAGTTTTAACATAATTCTAGACTCAATACTTATCTTGAAATCTTGAACTCTTGATAATCTTGATACTCATGAGTCTTCAATCTTGATATCTTGAATCTCTATACTGTACAGTCTTCATTCTTGGTACCTGCATGGTTAAATCCTGCATATACATATATATCAAAACTATAATGTTAGTATTTATATTTTATAATCTTATTCTAAGGTTGTTGTCATCAAAACCATAAACTCATGGACTAACAATCTCCCCCTTTTTGATGATGACAACCTTTGTTTATAAAATATTACTTCTATCCTATCGACTCCCCTTTAATCTAATAACTCCCCCTTAATCTATGCCTAACTCTCCTATTTTATATTTCTCCCCCTTTGTCATCAACAAAAACAAACTCTAAACTAAATAACTCTAAACTATATAACTCTCAGTCTAATATCCTCTATGATGATAGTGTTATCATCAATACTTACTCATAAATCTAAAACTTAGTCATAAATTACAAACTCTCCTAACTAAGAATCTATATAATAATACTTTTAATAGAACATATATATAAGAACACACATTATTTATTATATATTTGTTTATATTTACATTTTCGTAGAGAACGTAACAAAAAACAAACAACAAATAGAAAGAGAAGAAACTAATGTGAGTCTATGAACATAGGAGATCTATGAACCGAACAATTTGGATAGTGGAAACAGAAATTTCCACGTTGTTCGACAAGATTTCCATCTTTGTCAAAGCACACTTCGCCAACACAAATGACTTTGTCGTTATCTTCCGCAATCTCTTCTTCCATGGGTTCTTCTTCTTCACTTTGATCATGATCTGCTGAAGAATCGTCGTCAATCATGATTGGGTTAGCATGATTGTCCATAAGAAATTTTTGCAAATCCCTAAGGATTCTGCCTTGCCTCTCTTGTTCTTTGGCCATTCGAAGTTGCATCACTTGGATTTCAGTCATTAACTGAAGGGTATCTTTTAGAGAATCCTCTATTTTCGTTACACGAGCGAGCGTTGATTGTTGACACGGACCAGAAGTAGGCGATGGGAACAAAAAGGTTGATTTTAAGTTTGATTTGGAAGAGGAGGCTATTGATAAATTGATCTTAGAAGGAAGAACAGAAAGAGAACAGAGAGAATGAAGAAAATTTCGAAATAGATGAAATTTATAACCACTTATTTGAATTTTGGTGGGAAAGAAAATTTAAATTTTAAAAACGTTATATGTCGACATGGGTCCAGGAGAGATGTCGACATGGGTCTTGAATTTTTACCTATTTAATTTATTTTGAATTAATTTTTAATTATACTTTGTTATTTATATTTCATATTTCAGTTAATGAACAAATACCTAATTCTCTTCTTAATTTAGTAAATGTAGATTCATTTAAGAGTTTTGTTAAGATATCAGCAATTTGATTTTCAGAATTGATATAGTCGAGAGTAATTACTTCTCTACTTATATTATCTCTGAGAAAATGATGTCTGATATCAATATGTTTAGTTCGAGCATGTTGAGTAGTATTTTTGGATAAATTTATTGCACTAGTATTATCACAATAAATTGGTGATTTTGAGATATTTAAACCAAAATCTTTTAAATTTTGTTGCATATATATTACTTGAGAACAAGCCAAAGCAGCAGAATATACTCTGCTTCAGTTGTTGATAGAGAAACTGTGTTTTTCTTTTTACTAAACCAGGAAATCAGAGAATGCCCTAAAAAGTGACAAGTTCCACTTGTACTTTTTCGGTCTGATTTACAACCAGCATAATCAGCATCACAGTAAGATATTAAGTCAAACGAATCATTTTTAGGATAAAATAAGCCATAATCAAAGGTGTGTTTAACATATCTTTTAATACGTTTTACAGCTTTTAAGTGAGTTTCTTTAGGTTGGGATTGATACCTTGCACAAAGACAGACACTATGCATGATATCAGGTCTACTTGCAGTGATATAGAGTAGTGATCCAATCATTCCTCTATATAATTTTTGATCTACATCTTTCGAGAGATCTTCTTTACTAAGGTACTCATTGGTTGCCATGGGAGTGGGTTTTCCACTCGCAGTAGTCAAACCAAATTTACTAACTAGGTCTTTAGCATATTTTTCTTGACTAATAAAGATACCATTATCTAATTGTTTTATTTGTAATCCTAAAAAGAAGTTTAATTCACCCACATGACTCATCTCAAACTCTTTTGTCATTATTTCAGAAAATTCTTTATTCATTTCAAAATTAGTTGATCCAAAAATGATATCATCTACGTAGACTTATACTAGTTGAATATCATTTTTATTTCTTTTAATAAAAAGAGTATTATCTACTTTACCTATTTTCAAATTTGATTGTAACAAGTAAGATCTTAGTCTATCATACCAGGCTCTAGGAGCTTGCTTTAGACCATATAGAGCTTTCTTAAGTTTGTAAACATGATTTGGAAATTTATCATTTTCAAAAAGTGGTGGTTGTTTAACAAATACTTCTTCTTTTACAAAACCATTTAAAAATGCACTTTTAACATCCATTTGAAATAATTTGAAATTATTATGATTTGCGAAAGCAAGTAGAATCCTAATGGCTTCTAATCTTGCTACGGGGGCAAAGGTTTCATCAAAATCTATTCCTTCTTCTTGACAATAACCTTGAGCGACTAACCGAGCTTTATTTCTAACAACCTCTCCTTGTTCATTCATTTTATTTTTATAAACCCATTTAGTTCCAATTATTGTTTTATTTTCAGGTTTAGGAACAAGTTCCCAAACATCATTTCTAGTGAATTGATTTAATTCTTCTTACATAGCCAAAATCCATGAATCATCAGTTGATGCTTCTTTTGGATTTTTGGGTTCAATAGTTGATATAAAAGCTACATTACTCATTTGACTTAGTTGGTTTCTAGTTTTAACAACATATTGCATATCTCCAAGTATATTTTCTATAGGATGATCTTTTAAAAGTTTAATCCTTTTATTAGGATGATTTAATTCATTATTAGTTTCAGTTGACTCTTGGTTTTGAATGATTAAATCCTCTTCATCATTTATTTCTTCAAAATTTTTGAAATTTTCATCAAATGAAACATGCATTGTTTCTTCGATGGTATTAGTTCTTAAATTAAATACTATGTATGCTTTACTTCTATTATAGTATCCGATAAAGATACCTTTGTCGGATTTAGGATCAAATTTATCTAAATTATCTTTTGTATTTAAAATAAAACATTTACTTCCGAAAATTCTAAATAAGATACCTTAGGTTTCTTTGAGAAAATAAGTTCATAAGATGTCTTATCAGTTAAAGGTCTAATTAAAATTCTATTTAAAATATAACAGGCGGTAGCAACTGCTTCTGCCCAAAAGTACTTTGGTAAATTACTATCAGAAAGCATAGTTCTCGCACACTCTTGAATTGTCCTATTTTTACGTTCTACTACTCCGTTTTGTTGTGGAGTTCTTGAAAATGAAAAATTGTGAGTTATTTCCTTTTTATTGCAGAATTCTTCAAACTTTTCATTTTCAAATTCACCACGTGATCACTACAGATGGTTATAATTTTTTGAGAAAATTGATTTTGAACCCTTTTTGAAAAATCCTTAAAACATTCAAAAGTGTCACTTTTATGTTTCAAAAATATTGTCCATGTAAATATAGAATAATCATCTACAATTACAAAAACATATTTACTGTGATTTAATGTCTGAATTTGAGATGGACCAAATAAATCAAGATGAAGTAATTCAAGAGGTTTTGCAGTTGAAATCAAATCTTTTAATTTAAAAGTACTTTTTCTAAGTTTTCCTAGTTGACATGCATCACATAGACTATCTACTTTAAAATTCATTTTAGGGAGGCCTCTTACTAGATCATGTTTTGACAGTCTAGATAAGAGTTTGAAATTCAAATGCCCAAATCTCTTATGCCAAATCCAAGGGTCACTTGCATTTGCCAAAAGACATAAGTTATCATTTGAAATTTTCGTACTAAGAATATAAATATTCTTTTTCCTAATTTCTTCAAATATTATAATTGAATTATTATCTTCAATGTGACACTTATCTTTTTCAAATTTAATTTTATATCCTTTATCGCATAGTTGACTTATGCTTAGCAGATTGTGTTTTAGATTCTTAACTAGCAAAACATTAGTAATAATAGAAGTTTCAGAGTTACCGACTTTGTCGATGCCGATCACATAACCTTTTGAATTGTCTCCAAAGTTAACCAGTACTCCGTCTATGTATATTATATCATTCATCGTATATGGATTCCCAGTCATGTGTCTAGAACATCCACTATCGAGTATCCATTTGTTCTTTTTGATCTCCATAGTTTGTTCGTTTTGGATCGATTCCTCAATTCCCCTAAAGCATGATTCCTGCACATCAAACAATCTTAGTAGACAACTTGTATTTGAATATTGCTTATATACAGACTCAAGAGACAATGATGATCTGAATATTTCTAAACATGGATTAACAAATTTCTTAAACATAGCCATTAAAAAAAACTTTTTCAAAAATCAGATTATGAAACTTTTGAAAACCTTGCTCTGATACCAAATGTGAGGAATGCGGATTACGGATCTTAAGGCTAGGAATAACACTAGAGGGGGTGAATAGTGTTTTTAAGAAACTACTAAATCTTTTTGAGTTTATGTTAATTTGAACACAAATGTATGCAATATTCAGACACAGATATGATCACAGAAACAAACACAGATGCAGAAATAAAGTAAATGCAATAAAGGAAAGAACACACCAGATTTTATACTGGTTCGGAGTTACCTACATCCAGTCCCGCACAATTAAGTACGGATTTCCTTTCAAAAACAATTCAACAATTACAACCCTCGGTTTCAAGGCTACGAGGTACACCCTCCAGAATCACAATCCTATGGGTAGAGATACTTGATTTCCGAGGCAACAAGTTCACCCAATTGATTTCCAAGGCTGCAATCACACCTTTTCTCGCTTGATTGATTTCCAAGGCTACAATCACGCCTTTTCTCGCTAGATTGATTACAAAGAAGCCTATAACTCTGAATAGCACTTGGATCTTGTTGAGATAGTGATAGAGAATCAAACCGGAGATTATCTAGTTAGATTCAATGTTGATTTCGGCAGAGTAATGATAGGATTTTGATTAAGAAAATGTGGAAGAAGAAGAGAAGTGATAAACTAGAAAAACTGATGTTAAATTCGTTGAAACTAACCCCTATTTATAGAGGAACAACAGCCATGTCTATTTGTGAAGAGTTATGACGAATAGACACTTCTTTTGAAATTTGAATTTTAATTGACACTATGTCGACATGGTCACCATGGGTATGTCGACATCCCAAAGCAATTTTTGATGATTTGATTTTCTTTAAAAATAACCTTTATCTTATATTAAAACTATTTTAAACTTTATAAATATACTTGACTATAGTTAAAATACACAAGTAAATATAGAGAATAATATATATAAAATTTTACTATAATTTTATTTAAATCTAAGTTAATATATTATAATTAAAAGAAAGTTTAAAACAAACGAAGTTTAAAACAAAGAATATTTTAAGGCTAAAACATCTTTTTGAAAATCATTTGAAAGAATATTTTTTCAGGCTAAAACATTTTGAAAAACAATTTTGAAAATCATTCTGAAGTAGTTTTGAAAATCATTTTGAAGTAGTTTTGCGAGCTTCTTCCTGCAGAATATCTCATCATGACAGGACTCGAGAACTTGTACAAAACCAGGATGTTCGTGGGTTTGTAAGCCACTTGTCGTAGGTTTGTAAGCTACTTGTCGTGGGTTTGTAAGCCACTAAAAGGTAGAAATGGGTTCCATCCCAAAAGAAAAATGGAGTGAAGATTTTAGTGCTATTGTGAAGTTTTAACATAATTCTAGACTCAATACTTATCTTGAAATCTTGAACTCTTGATAATCTTGATACTCATGAGTCTTCAATCTTGATATCTTGAATCTCTATACTATACAGTCTTCATTCTTGGTACCTGCATGGTTAAATCCTGCATATACATATATATCTAAACTATAATGTTAGTATTTATATTTTATAATCTTATTCTAAGGTTGTTGTCATAAAAACATCAACTCATGGACTAACACTACACCGATAAGAGATGTAGGGATTTAGAGTTCTCTATCAACGAAATTGTATTTGTCAAGATCTTTGCGTTGAAGAATGTAATTAGGTTTTGTAGTAAAGGGAAGTTGACATCGAAACTAGTAGGTCCTTTTCTGATACTAGAGAGGATTGGGAACCTTGCTTATAGAGTCACTTGCCTCAAAGAATAGAAGGAGTGCACAATGTGTTCCATGTTTCTCACTTGTGGAAATTTATGCACGAGTCAGGCATGACTATCACACTAGATCAACTAGATGATATCGAGATTGAACCAAAGGATATTAGACCTCGTAGACCTATTTGTATCATTGGATGTTATACGAAGCAACTTAGGAGGTAGACAATGAAGTTGGTGAAGGCTCAATGGAGTGAAAACGAAGGCAGTTGCACTTGGGAGATCGAGGAGAGCATAAGGACATCTCGTCTAGAGCTCTTTACTTGGTGAGACTTTCTATTTATCACTTTTACTTTCACTTATGATACCATGAAGTATACCTTAGTGTAGTATCCTGCATGCTAGGATAGGCTTGGATGTTACCTTTTGTATTTGTTATTATTTATGCATGTATTATATGTGATGGTTGCCTATGCTTGTATATGACCGTTAGACATGTATGATAACCATATTGATTTTGTTTGGGATTTTAGGTGCGAAATTCCTAAAGAGGAAAAAATTAATGACTCGTATTTTACATATCGACAGATCGTAAAATATTATTAGTATTTCTATATATGGTCATATGAATCTATAACTTCAGAAAATGGCTACTAGAGACATTTTCCATCCTTAGAATTTCATCTGTCTATTTTGACCATGAAGATATTATATGACCTATAACTTTTGAAAGAAGCGAAATTAGGGTCTGAAACCAGTTCCATTAGATCAAGATGATGGTTCCTCTTTCTGTAGAGTGTTCATAATAGAAAAATGAACTTACTGTTTGAATGATATGCTGTTTGAAGTTTCACTTGATTTTGGACAGCTTAGTGGGTAATTAAGGGGATTAGTGGCAAGCCCAAATTCCATTTTAGGATTACCACCCAAAAGGGGTTAATGAGACTTCTCCTTGTCATTTCACACTTCCTAAAATAGTTAGAGAAGCTACCATTAACATCCTCTAGCCTAAAACCACTTTAAACACCACATTAATTGGCCAAATCTTATCATCAGAAGGTGATTAACGAGATTAGCATTTGGATTTGGAGATTTTCTATTGGAGATACTTTGAAGTCGTTGTTCATCTTGGGATTTGAGCTCTTTTAAATTGTTTTGGGTCGCTTTGGATTCTAGGTGAGTGGTTTGGAACTCTCACTTACTAATTAGTTAATATACACTTAAACGATGTTTTAAAATGATTTTTGGACCCCTAAAATGTGTTCTAAATCTTAACTAATCGCTTGGATCAACACCGAGTTATGGAGGGAATGGATTGGGGTTTGCTTCGAGTCACTAGTGTATGTGCATAGAGATGTGTTTGGGTCAAAAAAATTTCCTAAGTGTCAGTTCGGTGGTAACCGTGGATTGGTACCGATCCATGAGGTGGCTCAGATCGCTGGTGTATCTTGGTTGGTCAGGTCAGTGGTGGAGATGAAGTGGGACCGACATGTGATTGGTTCGAGTCTACTTTGGGTCGCAAGGGCATTTACTTCAGGCTTGCTTGGAACGTTGGAGTTTTGGTTCAGGTGAAGGCTTTGGATCGATAGCAATTATGGATCGGTGGTTGCTTCGGGATGTTTTGGTGATGGCTTCAAATCTTAGATGGGTATGCTCTGTGTCTTCATCGAGTCTACTTTAGGCTCATGCCTACTTTAGTACTCGATTACATTTTGGTTAAGTCTTGGCTCGACATCGAGTTGTTCGACTCAATGGTGAACCATGGACTTCGACGACACAGAGTTCGATGATTGGATGTGACGGTTTCGACGATGGGGTAACTATACTTCAAGATGCAGGGTATAGGAGTATGGTCAAATTAATGGAATTGTTGAAGGAAGGTTATGAGACAAACAATGATATTCAACGTCTGACGATGATTGTCGAGAATCGTTCCAAACCTCGACGACTTTAGATGGGAGTTGTATGAACAGTTTTAGGATGTGCTATGCTAAGGATAATGTGTGCAAAGTGATCATTGATACTTGGAAGTTTCGATTTGTACTTGTGAGCGGGGTATGTGAGGATACTCACTTAGGCTTACGGGCTTGCCTCGAATCACATGATGTTTTGATCCGTTTTACCTTGGGCTATCTACAAGGGTGCAGTCTAGTTCTTGGCCTACTGAGTGACATGGATTCGAGTATCGAGAAACTGAGACATTAAGTAGTCCTTGACTATACGAGGAGGTCATATGAATATAATATATCCAACACATAGAGTGATTGAATGTAAGGATGGATGATAAATGCTATGTTAGCTTTGGTTTCTTATTCACCCTAGGGTTGTCACACAATGTAGATGTCATCGATGTAGATATCTAGACATCCATTAATACTTTGATGTATAGCACACCTATGATATTGAGTAACATATATGTGCTAACTCTATGGATGTAGGGACAGGTCAGATATGATTTTCCATACCATTTGTCCTAGTATATTGACTTTATAGTATTTGAGATTTTTTAGCACTCACACCAGACTGTTGTATGACTCGAGATGTTATGCTTTGCTTCCTATTATTTTGGGTACTCTTAGATGAGTTGATTCGGGAAACCATGTCTGGAGAGTATATGGAGCTGGACAGGTGGAGAGTAGGAGGCTACGTTCTAATGTATTACTATATTTAGCCATAATTGCTTGTTTGCAGCATTATGAGGCTTACTAGTGCTATTATCTATTTAGATAAAGTTACTTATTTTAGTTTATTATCAGTTGCATAAACCCTTTCACTTATGTTGTATAGCTATATCGACCCTTGTACTGGTTCATTCAATTATCATCATCTCGCCTGTTTTATATCCATGAGGACTTTTATATCTTACTCGATGCGCTGTGAAATATACGACAGGTTATGTGATGTTAATTTATTTTACTACAATCTTGATGATTGTCCTACATTGATTACACACCATTATATCGCACACTTTACTGGATATGTTGGGTGTCGGTGGTCTGGGGCGATCGTCACACCAGACTACGATTATGGTCCAAGAGACTGAACTGCCACATCCTTTCATCTGTCAATGGATATCTCACCACCCACTCCTCTTTGGGGATAACATGCAAATGTTGGAGAGTACTCTCTAGGGTTAAACTGCCAGGCCTTCTTGGAATATCTATGAATTCATAAAATAGATAGATTAGCAACCTAGATGAGTTGATGCCATTGAAGTGGTATATTATAGTAAAACTCACATCCAAAAATCTACTTTTGAGCGAACCCAGGAGATCAGCACATGTATAAGTATTCATCTTTCAAATAGCTAGCTTATTCCAAAGACCAAGAATGATTCGGCTGCCCTTATATGGCTCTAGATAAGTGAGAGAGGCTCTCTTTCCGCCTTTTGAAAGCATATTGATAGCGAATCTCCTCCATTGTTAGCACCTTACCCAAATGATGGAGAAAAACCATATACATACCGTGTAATGAAGCGTAACTATTCAGGTGAAACTAGGCAAGGGCAAGTTCTATAAATTGGAGCATGAACCGGACAAAGTGATTGAATGAGGGACGCAGCCAGATAGATATATACAACGGTTACATGTGGTATAACATCCAAGCGGATTATAGGTCCAATGATAAGGCTCTAGGATAAGAACCTCTTCAAATGGGATAACATGCTTTTCACATATCCTTCAAACACATGCTTAATCTAGCCTGGACGATGGGATGTCCGAAGGGTTATCAAGAATTATAGTGTTCCCAAGATCGACGTTGGGACAATCCCCATGAACTCTTCATCCATTATTATAAAGGGAACAATCTTTGGAGACTGAACTATCTTTGATGCATATGGACCCACAACCATTGCTGAAGTACAAGAAGAGCGTCTATGATCCATAACTATTGAAAATTTCATAGGTAAACAAGGTCAGTTAGGATTTAACTTTGATTCCTATGCCAAAATAAAATCCTCTATGGCTAATGTACAAGACCCAACATATGTCAACGTGTATTGACCAATTGGATCTTGTACTGACAATGATATGCAATTCAATATATGCAGTGTGTGTCCAATGCCCAGATCACGATAAACATGAATATTCTATGTAGATAGCTCGCTCATGCTAGCAAACGAGCACCACCACAAAGCGAAACTCTGGGTCGAATTTTACATATCATTGTACGATTTATGATATAAAAAAACTATTATTCGAAGCGACAAGGGATTTCTCTTTGCAGGGACACCAGAATGAAGTGTCAAATTAAAGCAATGATATAAAAGTCCATTCGAATGCCTGAACATGTTCAATATGAATGTTGTCTTAAACCATCCAATGAAACATGGCCATCAATCTCAACTCGACCAAAGATCACTCGAGACCTTTATCTTTCCCTTCCCATTTTGGACTTCAAATTTTTTTGACCGAAAATATTGGAAAACCCAAGCTGAAGCTAAGTGCGGATCAAAGTTGACATAGAGCAAATGGTACAAAATAATGACTCGATACATACCTAAGGAATTCACACCATAACTTCAATTCAACCTTAGGTGTTTCAAGGAACAAATTCAATCTCATGCTTTGCCAAGAAGTTTCTAAGTCCACAACTCATAGCCGATCCAAAAAAAGGAGAGTCAAGTTTCAAGTTATGGTCGAATGGGATTGATGACCAATGACTGATGCCGACGACCCCATGACAGTGCCACCTACCTAAAGTTGGCGATTAAGTGATGACGATTTGAAGTGATTGTCTAAATTGGAACCCAAATCGACTTAGCCAAAGTCGACTAGATCTAAAAGAAGATGCGGTGTTTGAATTGGCGGTGGTAGCATTGTAAATGGTAGGTGACGTTAAGTAGGGTTGGCGATAAGACAAACAAGATGGCGGTTCAACTGGAAGTTGAATCCAAGTTTCGACAATGGCAAATGATGGGTGCAAATTTACTTAAGAAAATAATAAAAAAAGTGAAGAGATAAAGGAAGCCATATAAACCGGGTTGAGATAATTAGGCAAAAGAATAAGGTACCGAATCAAAGAACTCAAATCAGTACTGATATGTACAAAAAAAGAGAAAAGGAAATATGCGCAATGGAAAAGAAAAGCATGCTTTGATAATTGAAGCCCTACCTGACCAAGCCAGTAACAAGATTTCCAAAACTTCTAGAATCCAAGTGACGAACTTTAACCACAAGCATCAACTTTTATATCATCTAGAGGATACGAGTCCATGGTTGTCCAAAGTGATGTGATAATCCAGAGAAGATTCACTGCTTTGTGAAAACAGTTCAGAGAATGAAAACATCTATTCAAAACATAGTTTGAATTTGATAGCTTGTCTTAATCCTAAGCACATTTTGTTAACATAAGGTATACTTTAGAAGGCAAGTGTTATCCAGCCTTTGAACCAAGCCCTGTCTGGATGAGTCAAAACCGGTCAGATAATAAACCAGAAATCCAGAACTATAACTCTGAAAGTCAGAATCCAATCAAAGCTCAAAGATGGACACATAATCTAGCTTTTCATTTCAAGGAAATATTCTACTCTTCAGAAGAGCCAAGTGGTAAAAGATAGAGTTAAAAAGGACAACTGAAGATCTCAAGTCAGTACCTAGTAAAGTAGTTCATGCAATTGAAGTTCTAAGTCAAAAACCAAGGAGAATGGCGATCCAAGATTACAAGTCACCATCGATCCAAGGGAGAAACTTTAAGAGATGAAGTTCCAAAGCACGACGATCCAGAGTCATAGATCACCACCGATCCAAGAGCCTTAATTTGGTACCGAGTTGAAATGGAGCATGCTGGTCTGGCATGATCTCTTCTTGGAACCACCGGTTAGACGTGGAGAATATAAGGAGAAAGTTTCAAAGCCAATTTTGCTGATCTACTTCTATAAATAGAAGGAGAGGTGCATAGAATCAAGAACTTTTTCTGCTTTTTGAATTATTTGATTGTATGCAGTTACTCTATTGGATCCTCATTGAGTTGTGAGCACCGAGTTGTAAGAACATAGATCTGTAAAATCTCCTAAAATATCGTTAATGAATTTAGGTGGATATTGACCAAAGATTTTTCGAACCATTATAAATTATTGTACGCTATTTACTCCATTTTTCATTTAATTTTTCACTTATTCTCTACTTATAATCTGATCGGGTGTTTGTCCAACTTTTGGCACAAACAGTGCTAAAAAGCAATTCTTGATTTTTTTGGATTCAAAATTGATTGTATTACAAATACCGAAGACTAATTTCAAATTAAATGGATGTGACTGTTAGCGATATTGAGTAGCTTTTTTAGGATTTTCTTCGGATTGTTATTCCTATTACCCAAATTTCAAACGGTATCAAAATATCAACTTTTTTCATTATAGTTGGCATTTCGTCATCATCTGCAATGAATAAATCTTCCAAAGTTACTCAAATTTTTAATTACAGATGATAATAAGATGTCAACTGAATGAAGATCAATAGTTTGAAATCTATGTAATAAAAAGCGATAAGTTTGGTGTGGAAAACAAAACTCTTTATTAGAGTCGAATACTAGTACCTAAATTAAGATGACATATTGATGCAGCGCATACCAGATCGAATTACTCCTTAAGTCGCGGCGGTGAAAACCTAAATCGCTCCAACTTTAGGTCGCGAGATGCTCCAGAATTCGCGAACGAGCGTAGGTCGTGCCTCCTCCTTATGTCGCTCCAGCAGCTATGTCGCAAGGCAAAGCCAGTAAATCACGAACGACCTATGCCGCTCCAGAAGCCTATGTGGTGAGGAAGATCCAGTAGGTCGTGAAGCCTCACTTCAGAAACCCTATGTCGCAAATTTCCTTAGGTCGCTGATTGTTAGGTCGCGAGCTTCGTTAGGTCGCGAGCTTCGTTAGGTCGTGAATTTCCTTATGTCGTTGAAATCCAGTTAGGTCGCAAACGAGCTTCTTTAAGTCACTGAAGGTTACTAGGTCGATGTTTCCAGAAGCACTGTTTGATAAGTCGTTTGTACTTTGTTTTCTTATGGCGTTTGTGTACATTGTTGTGTCGTTGTATGAATGTAGTTAAGTCGTGAGGTATGTCGAAGGTCATGTAACGACCTAGTGTTTGTATTTTCTTTGTTTGAGTCGTTAAGTCGTAAGTCGACTTATGTTAAGTCGTTAAGTCGCATACGACTTATGGGAGGCGTGAGTTGTATTAGCCTATAAATAGGCGGGTGTTGGTTCATTTGTAGGTGTGGAATTTTAAATAAAATTTGGTTTGTGCTTCTTGCCTCCATTAAAATTGGTAGTTGAGTGTTATCTCCTATCTCCACCTTCGGCATTCGAGTGCGCTCGAATCAACGATTGTTGAAGCCAATTCATGGAATCAAGTGCGCTTGATCAACGTTCGAAGAATTGTATATCTTCTCTCACGGCATCGTGCACGATCAACGTGTCGAAGATTGCTAGAATCTGGTATCTTCGTGATCAACGGATTTGGGCATTTGGGTATTCTTAAATCCACCGATTTATCATCGATTCACCGATTATTTCCGCTAATCGTGTGAGATTCTGGACGGATTCGATTTACATCGTCGAATTCGCTTCCTTGGCTGCATCAGTTTGGTATCAGAGCTAGATCGCAAGAAGTTTGCATCATTTGGAGAATTGGGTTTCGAGAATTTGAAGTTTGGAGATTGGATTTTCATTGTTGAGAAGTTTGGTGTTCATCGTGTTCATCGTGAAGTTGCAACAAGTTGGGAGTTTCGATCCATATCATTTTGGATCAAAGTTCGGAAAGTGTTCGTGTTAGCAGTGTGAAGTTTGAATTTTTGAAGATTTGTTTGAAGTTAAATCATGCCACCAAGAAGAGCTCAACGTCATCGCAATGTTGATGCTTTGTATGGAAGAGAAGAGGCCGATGAAATGGAGCAACGAATCAATGAGAATTTCAATGAGAAGTTGAATGAGGGAATTGGTCGATTAGAGAGAATGATGCTTGAAATGAATCAAAGTAGAAGAAGGGTTTCACCTGAATCGAGCCATGGGGGAAATAGAGTTTCACTACATTCAGATCGGGAGAGAAGAAAAGATCATGATCGTAGAAATGTTGACGATCGTGATAGGAATGTTGATGATCGAAATCGGAGAGATGTGGATGATCGTGATCGGAGGAGTGTAGATCGAAGGGATGTTGGTGGTAGAAATGGTGGTGGTAGAGATGTTGGTGGTCATGATCGACATCGATATGCATCAGATTTTGATGAGGAATTTGATGGTGGTAGTGTTCATGGTCGAAATCAAAATCAAGGAAGAAATCATTCAGAGTATAATCACAAATGGGAGTCCGGAATGAAAATTGAAATTCCAGAGTTTAAGGGTGGTATGCAGGCTGAAGAATTTCTAGATTGGTTATCTAATGTTGAAGAGATCTTTGATTTCAAGGAGGTTCCGGAAGATCATCGAGTGAAGTTGGTTGCTACTAGGTTGAGAGGAAGAGCTATGGCGTGGTGGCAGCAAACCAAACTTACATGAGAACGGATGGGGAAGTCAAAGATTGTTGTTTGGGAGAAAATGAAGAAGATGATGAAGGCTACATTCTTGCCTTACAATTATCAATCACTCATGTATCAGAGGTTGCAGAATCTGAGGCAAGGGACGAAGACTGTTAATGATTATGCTGATGATTTTTATCAACTGATTGCTCGAAATGACATTATGGAGACGGAGGAACAATTGACTGCTAGGTTTGTTGGGGGGTTGAGGATCCAGATCCAGGATATGGTAAATATGTTTGACCCTAGATCTGTGGCTGAAGCGCACCAGAAGGCGTTGGCTTGGGAGAAGCAGGGAAGACGAGGAGGTGGTGTGTTTCCAAGTTCCAATACTCAGAGCAAGGGTGCTAGTGTGAGTTCCAATGTTTCTAAAGATGTCAGTAAACCAGTTGTGAATGAAGTTGCGAAGGCGAAGGTCAACAACAGTTTCAAGTGTTATAATTGCCAGGAAGTGGGTCACAAGAGTAATGAATGCCCGAAACCGAAGAGGCGGGCTATGATGGCTGAAGTGGAAGGTGAGGATGTTGATGAAGGTTATTCTAGTCCAGTTGAGGAGGATGAACAGGATATCGCGTCGGGAGATGAAGGATGTAATCTAATGTTGAGGAGATCATGTTTGACACCGAAGCAGGAAGAGGAGACTAGTTGGTTGAGAAGTAATATCTTTCAATCGACATGCACTATACTGGGGAAGGTGTGTAAATTTGTGATTGACGTGGGAAGTTGTGACAATATCATTTCTACCGAAGCTGTGAGAAAGTTGAAGTTGAAGACGGAGAAGCATCCAAATCCTTACAAGTTAGCGTGGTTAAGGAAAGGAGGAGAGGTGAAGGTGGACAGACGAGTTCATGTTCCATTTTCTATTGGGAAGAAGTATAAAGATGAGATCTGGTGTGATGTGGTGGAGATGGATGTTTGTCACTTGCTTTTGGGAATACCATGGCAGTATGACCGAGCAGTGCAGCATGATGGTCGAACCAATAGCTACAGCTTTATGTTTGAGGGTACTAAGATCATTTTAGTTCCGACGAAGAGACAGCAAGGAGAGAGCAAGTCAGAAGAGATTGAGGAGCCGAATACTTTGTTGACTTTGAAGGAGTTTGTTGAAGAAGTTGTAACAACCCGGGATTTGCATTACCAATTAATAAATAAAGGTTAGGATTTTTATTTATTTTAATGAAGCATAAAAGGATTTGGAATAACAAAATTTATTTGAAAAGGCTATTTTAATTAAATGGGAAATATAGGATTTTAAAATGAGGATAAAATGTTATTTTTGGAAAGTTAAAAATTTTAGGAGAGATTTTAAAACGGGTTTAGATAAGAAAAATGAGTTTTATAAACATATATGAACACTTAGACTAATTTTTGGAAACATGTAAATAACTCTCTTCTTATTGGGTTACTAAACCTAGCCCAATAACCCACCCTAAACCTCCTCTATAAATTATCTCAAACTCTCCTAACCTCATTCATTCATCCCTAATCAAAACCCTAATCATTTCCTAAAGCTTTCATAACAAAAATGGCCTCTATCTTCATCTCCTTCTAGTTTTAGCTTATGCAAGTCATTCTATGCAAAGGTAATGCAAATACCCACCTCAAATCCATTTTTATATCTCTCTAATTTCTGAAATTTAATTGTAACACATGTTTTATGTGTTTTTTTATCTTATAGCCTCCTAATCATCTTTTGCTAACTTGGGTTGATGCTATAGTAGTCTTTGTTGCTTTTGTGAGAGGTATATTGCTAAAAACCTCTTCTAATATGTGTTTAATCATCTTTTGATTTCAGTAATCATTTAGTAACACATGTTTTATTATGTAACATGTGAATCATAGCTCCTTGATCCTCTTTGCTTTCATTTTGGGTATGCACACAAGTTGCTTGCTATATTGGTTGAGGTAAAATTGCTAGCTAAATTCTTTTTTTCACTTGATGCTTCTATAATTTTTGTTTTGGAATTGTAGCTGAAACGAAATCAGGCATAACTTCTTCATTTCTCATCTGTTTTTGGTAAGGTTTTTTTTATGCAAACTAGATTCAATAAGGAACACTTTTTGTTCAGTGAGTTTTCTGTAATTTTGCCATTTAGATGACCTGAAATGCGTTCAAAGACAGAAGACCAATTCTGTCTTTAACAAGTTATCTTGAGTTTCAATCTGATATTTTTTTGCATGTATCTCTCTCGTTTTTGATCCGAATTAGATAATTTTGGATGTTCCGGAAAGCTTAAAACCTATGCTACAATTTTTGTTCAGTGAGTTTTCCGTAATTTTGAGTCTAACTAGGTCAAAAATTGATTTTTCTACTATCTTCCTGAGAGCGATACACATATTAGATCTGTGGATGAAACTGAAACTATTTTGGTCATAACTTTTGAGCCGCTAGTCGGAATTTGACGATTTTAGTCTCGTTGGAAAGATGGAGTTATGAACTCCATATCTGGAAAGTTTGGTCATCATCTGAGTTCATTAGACCCTTCAAATTTCCTGTCAGAGTTGAACCCAGATCGCTGTGCAAAACAGTGCATTTCATGTTTCTGTGTCCGACTTTGGAACGTCGCTACGCCTTCGTTTCAAGTCGGAATCGAGTAATTCTTTTTGCGTTCTGAAGTAGGAATGTCGGACTACATTCCTACCAATTTTAATGCCATTCGGATTCAGTCTGCTGGTCCGAATAATTTTCCGAACTTGGGTTCGCGTCAGTTTTGGACTATTTTTCAACACTTAGCATATTTTCAGTGATTTTCTGGTTTTATCGATTTCTTTGAGATTTGTCTCTGGATTTTGTACACGAGCCTTATAAAAATGTTTTAAAAGGATTTTTCGCTCCGAAATGGCTTTCGAAATTATTATATAATATTATTTTTAATTACTAAACTATTTACTCCATAATATGAGAGTTTTCAAAAGCCGTTTTAAAGTGTTCTCAAAATCAATTATAAATCCGTTTCGAACCATTATTTTCTATAATAAAAATCTCACACTCACTTTTTAGCACGTCGAGCGAAGTGGAAAGGTGCTTAAATGGTTAGGAAATCTCCGGCCTATGGAACCGTGTGTATTTTCTTTCCGGTTAATCCCCGACCTATTCGATTGATCGTTTTGACCTTTGGGTCTAGTTTACCGATGATACGAGGTGGACTTTTTATTGTTTGGAATGTGAGCTTGCTATTGGTTAGTAAACCGTTTAGTGCGAACATGGGGTATGGGACTCATTGTTAACACTTTACGGGTTCCTCTCCAAGAAGTTTGTGACACATTAGCCTCTGGGTAGCCAGTACTGGACCTCTGGGTCACCACGCCTCTGGGCAACCGTCTCTGGACACCTGTTCTATGGAGCAGTTTCTTTTTCGGCATGTGCCTCTGGGCCTTTATCCTTCTGGGAAGGATCTCGCCGTCTCGCGCGTTCCGCATCTGTGCGAGTGATCGATCACAACTCTACAATACTTAGCAATAACGACTCCGGTCGGTGCACGTGCTATACTTGTATTATTTGATGATTTTTATATCCATTCGAGTACCGCCATTCGGTGTTGGTTCTATGGAACCATACGATGTAAGTGCGATTACCTTGTGGATTCACAGTGTCTCTGGACACTGCTTTTCAGTGTTTGATTTCATTGACTTTTCAGTATATCCCCATTGCTCTTTGGAGCATCGATCTTTGTTTGGGCATCGATTACAGACTCTGGTCACTCTTGGGATTATTGCCTATGGGAAAATTTATATAGCTTTGGCTATGCCGATGATATGAAGCGATTTTATTTATTTAACACTTTGGTGCTGATATTCTCTTTGGAGATTTTTACTGTTGATTGATGATTAGGGACCGTCATTATATTCATGTGGTCCAAAATACTCTTCTCTTAGGAAAAGTACTGTTTCATTTATGTACCGCATTATTATATATCTCAGTTATTACTGATTGTTTAGCTAGCCTGACCCGAGTGTTTTTTCGCTCGGGTCAGACCGAGTTGTTTCAGGTTAGGTCTCTGGACTTAGCTTCTGTGCTTCCGCTTGGACATTATCTGCTATGCTGATAGATAGCGCTTTTATTTGTCCACTATTCTGCTACTCTGTTATTATTCAGACTTTGATATGTACATATTTTTGACTCACATGTGTGGGCAGTGGCTTTGTACCCACTTATAGTATTTGGATCTGTATTGACGATTCATTGTGCTGGGATTTTATATCTGTTATGTGATTCTGTTCTGTGATGTTTTATCATTTATTACTATGCTTGTTCTGATAGGTCTTTAGCCATTGTAATTTCGTTATAAATATTTATTGAATATGTCGAACCACTTGAAAAAAAAATATATACCATCCTTTCGACGTATTCAGTAGATAGTTATAGCTTGATTACAAATGGTCGCTTCCACTATACTCTATTCTCCGCTTTAACAGACAGTATTACTCCCGTAATACTCTTTGTTACAGTGGGTCTCTGAGTGGGGCGTTACAGCTTGGTATCAGAGCCAAGGATCAGAATTTTAGCATAACAAACACAGAACAGACACGTAGTACAATACGTTATAATACGATCCAAATTGAACATATCCACCTTTAGATAAATAAGTTAGGAATATGTGTAGGAATCTATTATATTCCGTAATATTCCTTAATGAATTATCTATCTTTGAATCGTGCTTAACTAAATCTACCGATCATATGTTCGAGAGTGTCCCAAACCTCTCTATTGCACCTTCTGCAAGAAGGAGGGACACAGGATCTCCGCTTGTCCTATTGCTCCAGCTAGTGCCAAGCCTGGTAGGCTTAATGCTGTCAAGGCTCCTAAATCTTCAGCTCAGCCTCGAGGTACGCATCCTTCCGTTCTCGAAGGTTCTATTTTATTTCATGGTAGATCTTGTAGAGTTCTCTTTGATACGGGTGCCTCTCACTCATTCGTATCAAAGGAACTAGTTGATACTTTATCTTTGGATGTTACTTGTTTGGTTTCTTCACTAAGGATTGTGAATCCCATCGGCGGATCCACGACCCTTAGCTTGCTTTGTGAGGATATAGATATTGATCTTTGTGGATTTTCTTTCCGTGCGAATCTGCACGTTATGGAGTATTTGGGCTTTGACATGATTCTTGGCATGGATTGGCTCGCTCAGTACGACGCCAAAATCATTTGTTCGGAGCGGATATTATTTATTCGTCATCCTGACTCGTCCGCTCCGTTAGCTATTGCTTTTCACGATGTTGGGATTTCTGATATTACTTTATTTGCTCTTGATTCACGAGATGAGGATGTGGACATATCTCGTGTTCCTGTTGTTCGGGATTTCCCTGATATATTCGAGCCAGTATCAGGCCTGCCGCCAAAGCGGGCCATTGAGTTCCGCATCGATCTCATCCTAGGCTCCCACCCAGTCGGGCGTCCTCCCACGAGGATGTCTACTAAAGAGAATGAGGAACTCAGGAAGCAGTTAGTAGAGCTTGAGGCGAAGCAGTTCATTCGGTCCAGTTCTTCGCCATGGGGTGCTACTGTGGTCTTCGTTAAGAAGCCCGATGGCTCTCTTAGGCTTTGCATTGACTATCGCAAGCTTAATGAGTTGACCATCAGAAATCGTTATCCATTGCCACGGATAGACGATATGTTTGATCAGTTGAGCGGTGCGAAGGTCTTTTCCCAGCTCGACCTTGCCACCGGATTTCATCAGCTCCGAGTTGCGGAAGATAGCATTCCTCTTACCGCTTTCCGCACTCGTTATGGTTCTTTTGAGTGGTTAGTCATGCCATTCGGCTTGACGAACGCACCGACTTTCTTCATCGATCTTATGAATCGAGTATTCCGGGAATACATCGATAGATTCGTTCTGGTTTTCATCGACGATATTCTTATTTATTCTAGATCCGAGGCAGAGCATGCTCATCATTTGCGGATCGTCTTGGATACTCTTCGTCAGCATCAGCTTAAGGCTAAGCTCTCCAAGTGCCATTTTGGGAGAGCAAGGTCAAGTTCTTGGGCCATATTGTATCATCTGAGGGTATTTCTGTCGATCCTGCCAAGATCGAAGCTATTCAAAATTGGAAGCAGCCCGAGAACGTTCATGATATTCGCAGCTTCCTTGGTCTGGCGGGTTATTACCGTCGATTTATCATGGATTTATCTCGTGTTGCACTTCCCCTCACGACTCTGACTCGTAAGGGGGTTCGCTTTATTTGGTCTGATAAGTGTGAAGTTTCTTTCCAGCGATTGAAGGAACTTCTCACTCATGCTCCTATCCTTGTGGTTCCTGAGAGTAACCAGGATCTTGTTGTTTACACCGACGCTTGTGGTAGCGGCCTCGGTGCTGTGCTTATGCAGAAGGATCGGGTAGTTGCTTATGCTTCTAGGCAGCTACGTCCGAATGAGGTTCGCTATACGACTCATGATCTTGAGTTGGCAGCTATCGTCTTTGCTTTGAAGACGTGGCATCACTTTCTATTAGGCGAACGCTTCACTCTTTACACCGATCACAAGTCGCTGAAATATTTATTCAGTCAGAAGGATCTCAATATGAGGCAGCAGCGATGGCTTGAGTTTCTCGCCTCATATGACTTAGACATTCAGTATACCCCTGGCAAGGGTAATCGTGTGGCAGATGCACTAGGTCGCAAACACTCGGCAGTAGTTTCTATGAAGATAGCCGAGTGGGATATTCTTGAGACTCTTTCTATGTGTGATATTCGAAATCGAGCTCCGTCTTCTGGTCCTCAGATCTTGCTATTCAGCTTGGAAGCTCGACCTATTCTATTAGATCGCATTGCCCATGCTCAGCGGAAGGATCCAGACTTGTTGCGATATATTCATCTCCTTGAGTCGGGATCCAGTGATGAGACATTGTTGGATTATTCTATTGATTCTCATCGGTGTCTTCGCGGGAAGAACCGTATTTTGGTACCATCTGATTTATCACTTAGGCGCGACATTCTAGACGAGTGTCATCGCACTAAGTACACTATACATCCCGGTTCGAGTAAGATGTATGCCGACATGTGTCGCCTATTTTATTGGGAGGGCATGAAGAGTGATGTTGCAAGTTATGTAAGTCGTTGCATGACTTGTCAACAGATCAAAGCTGAGCATCAGCGTCCATCTAGTCTTCTTCAGCCTCTAGAGATTCCATTATGGAAATGGGATCAGATATCCATGGATTTCATTGACGGTCTGCCTCGATCAAGGTCAGGCCATACTTCTATTTGGGTCATCGTCGATCGCTTGACCAAATCAGCTCATTTCATTCCTATTAAGTCCACTCGGACTGCTCCTCAGCTTGCCAAGCTATATGTGAAGGAAGTCGTTCGACTTCATGGCATTCCTACCTCTATCGTCTATGATCGAGACACTATCTTCACTAGTCACTTCTGGAAGTGCCTACAGTCAGCTTTGGGCTCAAAGCTGAATCTCTCGACTGCTTATCATCCTCAGATCGACGGTCAGATGGAGAGGGTGAATCGTGTTTTAGAGGATCTTTTGCGCTGTTGTATTCTGGATTTCGGAGGTAGTTGGGAGGATCACTTACCGCTTGTAGAGTTCTCCTACAACAACAGTTTTCAGTCTAGTATTGGCATGGCTCCTTTCGAGGCTCTTTACGGAGGCCATGTCGTTCTCCTTCGTGTTGGTTAGAATCTGGCGAGAAGCTCCTTCTTGGTCCAGATTCAGTTCGGGAATCTTCTAAGAAGATTATTCTTATTCGTCAGAGAATGAAAGAGGCGCAGAACCGTCAGAAATCCTACGCGGACAACCGTAGGAAGCCTTTTGAGTTCTCCATTGGTGATCATGTCTTTATTCGGATATCTCCTATGAAAGGGGTTGTGCGTTTCAGCTCTACAGGGAAGTTGGCTCCTCGCTATGTTGGACCATTTCCTATTACGGAACGCATCGGCCCCGTTGCTTATCGTGTGGTTATACCTGCTCACTTCTCTGGAATGCACGACGTGTTCCATGTTTCCCAGCTTCGCATGTGTGTCCGCGATCCTGATTCTATCATTGAGCCGCATGTTGTGCCTGATTTAGAGATCTTACCTGATTTATCATTGGAGCAGCAACCTCTTCGTGTGCTTGATTCGGAGGTTAGACGCCTTCGCAACAAAGAGGTTCCACTCGTGAAGATTCAATGGTCACCGAATCCTAAGGACTGCACTTGGGAGACCAGAGAATCTATCGAACGCTCTTATCCTGGCTTTCTCCCATCTTCTTCTGCGGGTGAGAATTCTCTATTTTATCTCTATCACTTCTTTTGTGGATTTGACGACATCTATCTTAAGGAATTGCGGGGACGCAATTTTCTTAAGGGGGGGAGTCTGTAACAACCTGGGATTTTCATTACCAATTAATAAATAAAGGTTAGGATTTTTATTTATTTTAATGAAGCATAAAAGGATTTGGAATAACAAAATTTATTTGAAAAGGCTATTTTAATTAAATGGGAAATATGGGATTTTAAAATGAGGATAAAATGTTATTTTTGGAAAGTTAAATATTTTAGGAGAGATTTTAAAACGGGTTTAGATGAGAAAAATGAGTTTTATAAACATATATGAACACTTAGACTAATTTTTGGAAACATGTAAATAACTCTCTTCTTATTGGGTTACTAAACCTAGCCCAATAACCAACCCTAAACCTCCTCTATAAATTATCTCAAACTCTCCTAACCTCATTCATTCATCCCTAATCAAAACCCTAATCATTTCCTAAAGCTTTCATAACTAAAATGGCCTCTATCTTCATCTTCTTCTAGTTTTAGCTTATGCAAGTCATTCTATGCAAAGGTAATGCAAATACCCACATCAAATCCATTTTTATATCTCTCTAATTTCTGAAATTTAATTGGTAACACATGTTTTATGTGTTTTTTTTGATCTTATAGCCTCCTAATCATCTTTTGCTAACTTGGGTTGATGCTATAGTAGTCTTTGTTGCTTTTGTGAGAGGTATATTGCTAAAAACTTCTTCTAATATGTGTTTAATCATCTTTTGATTTCAGTAATCATTTGGTAACACATGTTTTATTATGTAACATGTGAATCATAGCTCTTTGATCCTCTTTGCTTTCATTTTGGGTGTGCACACAAGTTGCTTGCTATATTGATTGAGGTAAAATTGCTAGCTAAATCCTTTTTTTCACTTGATGCTTCTATAATTTTCGTTTTGGAATTGTAGCTGAAACGAAATCAGGCATAACTTCTTCATTTCTCATCCGTTTTTGGTCAGGTTTTTTTTGATGAAAACTAGATTCAATAAGGAACACTTTTTGTTTAGTAAGTTTTCTGTAGTTTTGCAATTTAGATGACCTGAAATGCGTTCAAAGACAGAAGACCAATTCTGTCTTTAACAAGTTATCTTTAGTTTTAATCTGATATTGTTTTGCATGTATCTCTCTCGTTTTTGATCCGAATTAGATAATTTTGGATGTTACGGAAAGCTTAAAACCTATGCTACAATTTTTGTTCAGTGAGTTTTCCGTAATTTTCAGTCTAACTAGGTCAAAAATTGATTTTTCTACTATCTTCCCGAGAGCAATACACATATTAGCTCTGTGGATGAAACTGAAACTATTTTGGTCATAACTTTTGAGCCGCTAGTCGAAATTTAACAATTTTGGTCTCGTTGGAAAGATGGAGTTATGAACTCCATATCTGGAAAGTTTGGTCATCATCTGAGTTCATTAGACCCTTCGAATTTCCTGTCAGAGTTGAACCCAGATCGCTGTGCAAAACAGTGCATTTCATGTTTCTGTGTCCGACTTTGGAACGTCGCTACGCCTTAGTTTCAAGTCGGAATCGAGTAATTCTTTTTGCGTTCCGAAGTAGGATGTCGGACTACGTTCCTACCAATTTTCATGCCATTCGGATTCAGTCTGCTGGTCCGAATAATTTTCCGAACTTGGGTTCGCGTCAGTTTTGGACTATTTTCCAACACTTAGAATATTTTCAGTGATTTTCTGGTTTTATCGATTTCTTTGAGATTTGTCTTTGGATTTTGTACACGGGCCTTATAAAAAGGTTTTAAAAGGATTTTTCGCTCCGAAATGGCTTTCGAAATTATTATATAATATTATTTTTAATTAGTAAACTATTTACTCCATAATAGGAGAGTTTTCAAAAGCCGTTTTAAAGTGTTCTCAAAATCAATTATAAATCCATTTCGAACCATTATTTTCTATAATAAAAATATCACACTCACTTTTTAGCACATCGAGCGAAGTGGAACGGTGCTTAAACGGTTAGGAAATCTCCGGCCTATAGAACCGTGTGTATTTTCTTTCCGGTTAATCCCCGACCTATTCGATTGATCGTTTTGACCTTTGGGTCTAGTTTACCGATGATACGAGGTGGACTTTTTATTGTTTGGAGTATGAGCTTGCTATTGGTTAGTAAACCGTTTAGTGCGAACGTGGGGTATGGGACTCATTGTTAACACTTTACGGGTTCCTCTCCAAGAAGTTTGTGACACATTAGCATCTGGGCAGCCAGTACTGGACCTCTGGGTCACCACGCCTCTGGACAACCATCTCTGGACACCTGTTCTATGGAGCAGTTTCTTTTTCAGCATGTGCCTCTGGGCCTTTATCCTTCTGGGAAGGATCTCGCCGTCTCGCGGGTTTTCGCATCTGTGCGAGTGATCGATCACAACTCTACAGTACTTGGCAATAACGACTCTGGTCGGTGCACGTGCTATACTTGTATTATTTGATGATTTTTATATCCATTCGAGTACCGCCATTCGGTGTTGGTTCTATGGAACCATACGATGTAAGTGCGATTACCTTGTGGATTTACAGTGTCTCTGGACACTGCTTTTCAGTGTTTGATTTCATTGACTTTTCAGTATATCCCCATTGCTCTTTGGAGCATCGATCTTTGCTTGGGCATCAATTACAGACTCTGGTCACTCTTGGGATTATTGCATATGGGCAACTTTATATAGCTTTGGCTACGCCGATGATATGAGGCGATTTTATTTATTTAACACTTTGGTGCTGATATTCTCTTTGGAGATTTTTACTGTTGATTGATGATTAGGGACCGTCATTATATTCATGTGGTCCAAAATACTCTTCTCTTAGGAAAAGTACTGTTTCATTTATGTACCGCATTATTATATATCTCAGTTATTACTGATTGTTTAGCTAGCCTGACCCGAGTGTTTTTTCGCTCGGGTCAGACCGAGTTGTTTCAGGTTATGTCTCTGGACTTAGCTTCTGTGCTTCCGCTTGGACATTATCTGCTATGTTGATAGATAGCGCTTTTATTTGTCCACTATTCTGCTACTCTGTTATTATTCAGACTTTGATATGTACATATTTTTGACTCACATGTGTGGGCAGTGGCTTTGTACCCACTTATAGTATTTGGATCTGTATTGACGATGTATTATGCTGGGATTTTATATCTGTTATGTGATTCTGTTCTATGATGTTTTATCATTTATTACTATGCTTGTTCTGATAGGTCTTTAGCCATTGTAATTTCGTTATAAATATTTATTGAATATGTCGAACCACTTGAAAAAATAATATAGATACCATCCTTTCGACATATTCAGTAGATAGTTATAGCTTGATTACAAATGGTCGCTTCCACTATACTCTATTCTCCGCTTTAACAGACAGTATTACTCCCGTAATACTCTTTGTTACAGTGGGTCTCAGAGTGGGTCGTGACAGAAGTGGAGGAGAGTCTAGAGGTATTCTTGTTGATTGGACATGAAGCTACTGAATCTGTTGAAGTTCCAGAGAAAGTAAAGCCAGTGTTGGAAGAATTCAGAGATGTGTTTCCTGAAGAGTTGCCAAAGGAGTTACCACCGTTGAGAGATATTCAGCATCAGATTGATCTTGTGCCAAAGGCGACATTACCTCACAGGCCACATTATAGGATGAGTCCTAAGGAGCATGAGGAACTGAGAAGGCAGGTGGAGGAGTTGTTAGAACAAGGGCGTGTTCAGGAGAGCTTGAGTCCTTGTGATGTACCAGCCTTATTGGTACCGAAGAAGGATGGGACTTGGCGGATGTGTACGGACAGTCGGGCTCTAAACAAGATCACTGTGAGATACAGGTTTCCTATGCTAAGGTTCGATGATTTGATTGATCAGTTGAGTGGGGCTGTTGTGTTCTCAAAGATTGACTTGAAGAGTGGATACCATCAGATTCATATTAGACCGGGTGATGAGTGGAAGACTGCTTTTAAAACTAGGGAAGGTCTATACGAATGGCTGGTTATGCCGTTTGGCTTGTCAAATGCTCCTAGAACTTTTATGAGAGTGATGAACCAGATTTTCAGACCATTTATTGGGAAGTTCGTAGTAGTTTACTTTGATGATATTTTGATCTATAGTGGGAGTATGGAAGAGCATATCCAGCATTTGCGAGAAGTGCTGTTGATTCTACGACAGGAGCAATTCTATGCAGCAACGAAGAAGTTCGTGTTCATGACGCACAGTGTTTTGTTTCTGGGATATGTTCTGTCGAAGGAGGGTATTCAAGTGGATGAAAGCAAAGTGGAAGCTGTTAGGAGTTGGCCACAATCCAAGACAATTACTGAAGTGAGGAGTTTTCATGGGTTGGTATCTTTTTATCGAAGATTCATTCCACATTTTAGCAGTGTGATGGCACCTGTAACCGATTGCATAAAAGGAAAGAAGTTCGTATGGACAGAGGAAGCAGAGTTAGCTTTTGAGAAGATCAAGACACTTTTGACGACAGCACCCATTCTAGTACTGCCGGATTTTCAGATATTGTTCGAGTTACACACTGATGCTTCGAAGGTTGGGATTGGTGGAGTATTGAGTCAGAATGGAAGACCAGTTGCTTATTTCAGTGAGAAGTTGTCTGGAGCCAAGTTGAGATATAGCACTATGACGTGGAGTTTTACGCAATTGTTCAAGCTGTGAAGCACTGGAGGCATTATCTGTTTCAGAAGGAGTTTGTTCTTTATACGGATCATGAAGCTTTGAAACATTTGCAAGGGCAGGACAAAATTTCAGCTAGACACGCTTCATGGGTCGCGTATTTGCAGCAGTTTACTTTTGTTGTAAAGCACAAATCAGGGATGACGAATCGTGTAGCTGATGCCTTGAGCAGGAGGAATCATTTGTTGACGACTATGAAGGTTGAAGTGACAGGATTTGAACTATTGCCAGAGTTGTTTGAGGAAGATCCTTACTTTGCGAAGATTGTTGAGAAAGTCAAGGATGGGAGTACTGATGAGTTTGTGTTGGTAGATGGATTCTTATTCAAGGGAAATCGATTGTGCGTACCAGATTGCAGCTTGAGAATGAAAATTGTAAAAGAGTTGCATGAAGAAGGACATGTTGGTCGGGATCGCACATTGCAGTTGATTTCTCAGTCTTATTATTGGCCCTCGATGAAGCGGGAAGTTGAAAAGTTTGTTCGAAGATGTCATATTTGTCAAATTTCAAAGGGGACCGCAACAAATGCAGGTTTATATATGCCATTGCCTATACCTACTAAACCATGGGTGGATGTTAGTATGGACTTTGTATCGGGATTGCCGAGGACGCAACGTGGCAATGATTCTATCTATGTGGTGGTTGACCGATTTTCAAAAACGGTACATTTTATCGCATGCAAGAAGACGGCAGATGCAGTTAATGTTTGTAACAACCCTGGATTTGCATTACCAATTAATAAATAAAAGTTAGGATTTTATTTATTTAATTAAGCATAAATGGATTTGGAATAACAAAATTTATTTGAAAAAGGCTATTTTAATTAAATGGGAAATATGGGATTTTAAAATGAGGATAAAATGTTATTTTTGAAAAGTTAAATATTTTAGGAGAGGATTTAAAATGGGTTTGAATAAGAAAAGTGAGTTTTATAAACATATATGAACACTTAGAAAATTTTTGAAAACATGAAAATAACTCTCTTCATATTGGGTTATTAAACCTTACCCAATAACCCACCCTAAACTTCCTCTATAAATTATCTCAAACTCTCCTAACCTCATTCATCAAAACCCTAATCAAAACCCTAACCATTTCCTAAAGCTTTCATAACAAAAATGGCCTCCATCTTCATCTCCTTCTAGTTTTAGCTTATGCAAGTCATTCTATGCAAAGGTAATGCAAATACCCACCTCAAATCCATATTTTATATATTCATAATTTCTGAAATTTGATTAGTAACACATGTTTTATGTGTTTTTTTGATCTTATAGCCTCATAATCACCTTTTGCTAATTTGGGTTGATCCTATAATAGTATTTGTTGCTTTCAAGAGAGGTATATTGCTAAAATCCTCTTCTAGCATGTGTTTAATCATCTTTTGATTTCAATAATCATTTAGTAACACATGTTTTCTTATGTAACATGTGAATCATAGCTCTTTGATCATCTTTGCTTTCATTTTGGGGTTGCACATAAGGTGTTTGTGATATTGCTTCATTAAGGTAATTACTATTTATTAGTAATTATTGCTAGTTATAATATTGGTGAAAAATTGATGCCAAAAACTGAAAAAAAAACACTCCAAAATCATCAAAACTAATTGACTGGAATGTTTCAGCCTGAAAACAGGCTGAAACAGTGATCTGGGTGCACCAGGGCAGGCCTGGGCTGCACTCAGGCTGCTGCAAACCCCCCAGCCCAGCCCAGGCGGGCTGGGCCGAATCCCCCCCTCAGTCCAGGCGGGCTGGGGCAGAACCCCCCAGCCCGCTTGGGCTGGGGCCTGGATGGACCCCAGCCCAGGCGGGTTGGGGCTCCCCTTCCACCCAGCCCAAACGGGCTGGGCTCCCCCTTACATCCCCAACCCAGGCGGGCTGGGGGCTCCCCTTACCTCCCCAGCCCAGGCGGGCTGAGGGCTTCCCACCACATCCCAGTCCAGGCGGGCTGGGTCTGCTCCCAACTCTCCTGCCCAGGCGGGCTGGGCCTGCCTCCCCCTCCCCAGCCCAGGCGGGCTGGGGGCCTGCTCTCACCTCCCCAGCCCAGGCGGGCTGGGGGCTTACTTCCATTTTCTCAGCCCAGACGGGCTGGGCTTTCCTGTTTCCAGGTTTTTACCTCCACTTCGCGATGCCGTCACGATCGCATTCGAAGTCGGAATTCGACGTTTTCGGTCTCGTTGGAAAGGTAGAGTTTCGAACTCCATCTCTGGAAGATTTGGGCAACATCGGAGTTCGTTTGGTACTTCAAATTTCGTGTCGAAGTTGAACTCTGGTCGCTGTTGGTAAACAGTATGAATCTTTTCCTAGGTCCAACTTTGAGATGTCGCTGCCACTTCGTCTCAACTCGAAATTATTATTGCATCTTAAAGTAGGGATGTTGGACTACATGCCTGCAAATTTTCATGACATTTGGACACCGTTTGCTGGTCCAAATAAATTGCCGAACTTGGGTTCGCAGCTGTTTTTGAATGTTTACAAACACTTAAAATATTTTTCAGTGATTTTCTGGTTTTATTGATTTCTTTGAGATTTGTCTCTAGATTTCGTACACGGGTTTTATGAATCATTTTCAAAAGATTTTTTTTTCACTCCTAAATGGCTTTAGAAATTATTATATAATATTATTTTTAATTATTAAATTAATTACTCCATAATAGGAGAGTTTTCAAAAGCCGTTTTAAAGTGATTTCAAAATCAATTATAAATCCGTTTCGCACCATTATTTTCTATAATAAAAATCTCACACTCACTTTTTAGCACGTCGAGCGAAGTGGAAAGGTGCTTAAACGGTTAGGAAATCTCCGGCCTATGGAACCGTGTGTATTTTCTTTCCGGTTAATCCCCGACCTATTCGATTGATCGTTTTGACCTTTGGGTCTAGTTTACCGATGATACGAGGTGGACTTTTTATTGTTTGGAGTTTGAGCTTGCTATTGGTTAGTAAACCGTTTAGTGCGAACGTGGGGTATGGAACTCATTGTTAACACTTTACGGGTTCCTCTCCAAGAAGTTGGTGACACATTAGCCTTTGGGCGGCCAGTACTGGACCTCTGGGTCACCACGCCTCTGGGCAACCATCTCTGGACACCTGCTCTATGGAGCAGTTTATTTTTCGGCATGCGCCTCTGGGCCTTTATCCTTCTAGGAAGGATATTGCCGTCTCGCGCGTTCCGCATCTGTGCGAGTGATCGATCACAACTCTACAGTACTTGGCAACAACGACTCTGGTCGGTGCACGTGCAATATTGGTATTATTTGATGATTTTTATATCCATTCGAGTACCGCCATTCGGTGTTGGTTCTATGGAACCATACGATGTAAGTGTGATTACCTTGTGGATTCACAGTGTCTCTGAACACTGCTTTTCAGTGTTGGATTTCATTGACTTTTCAGTATATCCCCATTGCTCTTTGGAGCATCGATCTTTGCTTGGGCATTGATTACAGACTCTGGTCACTCTTGGGATTATTGCCTATGGGCATCTTTTTATAGCTTTGGCTACGCCGATGATATGAGGCGATTTTATTTATTCTACACTTTGGTGTTGATTTCTCTTTGGAGATTTTTATTGTTTATTTATGATTAGGGATCGTCATTATATTCATGTGGTTCATAATATACTTCTCTTTGGATAAGTACTGTTTTATTTATGTACCGCATTATTATATATCTCAGTTATTACTGATTGTTTAGCTAGCCTGACCCGAGTGCTTTCTATCGGATCAGACCGAGTTGTTTCAGGTTAGGTCTTTGGACTTAGATTCTGTGCTTCCGCTAGGACATTATCTGCTATGCTGATAGATAGCGCTTTTATTTGTCCATTATTCCGCTACTCTGTTATTATTCAGACTTTGATATGTACATATTTTTGACTCACATGTGTGAGCAGTGGCTTTGTACCCACTTATAGTATTTGGATCTGTATTGATGATGTATTGTTCTAGGATTTTATATCTGTTATGTGATTCTGTTCTGTGATGTTTTATCATTTATTATTATGCTTTGTCCTGATAGATCTTTAGCCATTTGTAATTTCGTTATAAGTATTTACCGAATATGTCGAACCACTTGAAAAAAAATATATAGATATCATCCTTTCGACGTATTCAGTAGATAGTTATAGCTTGATTACAAATGGTCGCTTCCACTATACTCTATTCTCCGCTTTAACAGACAGTATTACTCCCGTAATACTCTTTGTTACAGTGGGTCTCAGAGTGGGGCATTACAGCTTGGTATCAGAGCCTGGTTTCAGGAATAAGCATAATAAACACAGAATAGATACACTTAGTACAATACATTTTCATTAGATCCGAATTAAATAAAGTCCCTTCCTTATGTTATTGATAGATAAGTAAGGAATATGTATAGGAATCCGTTATATTCTGTAGTATTCCTTAATTAATTATCTATCATTGAATCATGTCTAACTCTAGATTCATGAGATGATGAGGTAGACATATCTCATATTCCAGTTGTTCGGGATTTCCCCGATATCTTCGAGCCAGTATCTAGTTTACCACCGAAGCGAGCTATTGAGTTCCGCATCGATCTCATCCCAGGCTCTCATCCAGTTGGGCGTCCTCCTACGAGAATGTCTACTAAAGAGAATGAGGAACTCAGGAAGCAGCCCGAGAACGTTCATGATATTCGCAGCTTCCTTGGGCTGGCGGGTTATTACCGTCGGTTTATCAAGGATTTCTCTCGAGTTGCACTTCCCCTTACGATGCTGACTCGTAAGGGTGTTTGCTTTATTTGGTCTGATAAGTGTGAAGCTTCCTTTCAGCGATTGAAGGAACTTCTCACTCATGCTCCTATCCTTGTGGTTCCTGAGAGTAAGCAGGATCTTGTTGTTTACACCGATGCTTGTGGTAGCAGCCTCGGTGCTGTGCTTATACAGAAGGATTGGGTAGTTGCTTACGCTTCTAGGCAGCTACGTCCGAATGAGGTTCGCTATCCTACTCATGATCTTGAGTTAGCAGCTATCGTCTTTGCCTTGAAGACGTGGCATCATTATCTACTGGGCGAACGTTTCATTCTCTGCACCGATCACAAGTCGCTGAAGTATTTATTCAGTCAGAAGGATCTCAATATGAGGCAGCAGCGATGGCTCGAGTTTCTCGCCTCATATGACTTAGATATTCAGTATACCCCTGGCAAGGGGAATCGTGTTGCAGATGCGCTCAGTCGCAAACACTCGGCAGTTGTTTCTATGATGATTGCCGAGTGGGATATTCTTGAGACTCTTTCTATGTGTGATATTCGAAATCGAGCTCCGTCTTCTGATTCTCTGATCTTGTTATTCAGCTTGGAAGCTCGACCTATTCTATTGGATCGCATTGCCCATGCTCAGCGGCAGGATCCAGACTTGTTACGATATATTCATCTCCTTGAGTCGGGATCCAGTGATGAGACATTGTTGGATTATTCTATTGATTCTCATCGGTGTCTTCGCAGGAAGAACCGTATTTTGGTACCATCTGATTTATCACTTAGGCATGACATTCTGGACGAGTGTCATCGCACTAAGTACACCATCCATCCCGGCTCAAGCAAGATGTATGCTGATATGTGTCGGGTTTATTATTGGGAAGGGTTGAAGAGCGATGTTGCAAGTTATGTAAGCCGTTGCATGACTTGTCAACAGATCAAAGCTGAGCATCAGCGTCCATCTGGTCTTCTTCAGCCGCTAGAGATTCCATTGTGGAAATGGGATCAGATATCCATGGATTTTATTGACGGTCTGCCTCGATCGAGGTCAGGCCATACTTCTATTTGGGTCATCGTCGATCGCTTGACCAAATCAGCTCATTTCATTCCTATTAAGTCCACTCGGACTGCTCCTCAGCTTGCCAAGTTATATGTGAAGGAAGTCGTTCGACTTCATGGCATTCCTAGCTCTATCGTCTGTGATCGAGACACTATCTTTACTAGTCACTTCTGGAAGTGCCTACAGTCAGCTTTGGGCTCAAAGCTGAATCTCTCGACTGCTTATCATCCTCAGACCGACGGTCAGACGGAGAGGGTGAATCGTGTTTTAGAGGATCTTTTGCGTTGTTGTATTCTGGATTTCGGTGGTAGTTGGGAGGATCACTTACCGCTCGTAGAGTTCTCCTACAACAACAGCTTTCAGTCTAGTATCGGCATGGCACCTTTCGAGGCTCTCGACGGAAGGCCATGTCGCTCTCCTGCTTGTTGGTTAGAATCTGGCGAAAAGCTCCTTCTTGGTCCAGATTCGGTTCGGGAATCTTCTGAGAAGATTATTCTTATCCGTCAGAGAATGAAAGAGGCACAGGACCACCATAAATCCTACGCGGAAAACCGTAGGAAGCCTCTTGAGTTCTCCATTGGTGATCATGTCTTTATTCGGATATCTCCCATGAAGGGGGTTGTGCGTTTCAGCTCTACAGGGAAGTTGGCTCCTCGCTATGACGGGCCATTTCCTATTACGGAACGCATCGGCCCCGTTGCTTATCGTGTGGCTCTACCTGCTCATTTCTCTGGAATACATGATGTGTTCCATGTTTCTCAGCTTCGCAAGTGTGTGCGCGACCCTGATTCTATTATCGAGCCTCATATCGTGCCCGGTCTGGAGATCTCACCTGATCTATCTATAGAGCAGCAACCTCTTCGTCTGCTTGATTCGGAGATTAGACGTCTTCGAAACAAAGAGGTTCCGCTTGTGAAGATTCAATGGTCGTCTAATCCTAAGGACTGCACTTGGGAGACTAGAGAATTTATCGAGCGTACTTATCCTGGTTTTCTTTCATCTTCTGGCATGGGTGAGCATCTATATTTTATCTTCTGTATTCCTTTTGTGGATTAGATGTTATAAACGACTTCTATATTTAAGGAATTGCGGGGACGCAATTTTCTTAAGGGGGGAGTCTGTAACAACCCGGGATTTGCATTACCAATTAATAAATAAAAGTTAGGATTTTATTTATTTTAATGAAGCATAAAAGGATTTGGAATAACAAAATTTATTTGAAAAAGGCTATTTTAATTAAATGGGAAATATGGGATTTTAAAATGAGGATAAAATGTTATTTTTGAAAAGTTAAATATTTTAGGAGAGGATTTAAAATGGGTTTGAATAAGAAAAGTGAGTTTTATAAACATATATGAACACTTAGAAAATTTTTGAAAACATGGAAATAACTCTCTTCATATTGGGTTATTAAACCTTACCCAATAACCCACCCTAAACTTCCTCTATAAATTATCTCAAACTCTCCTAACCTCATTCATCAAAACCCTAATCAAAACCCTAACCATTTCCTAAAGCTTTCATAACAAAATTGACCTCCATCTTCATCTCCTTCTAGTTTTAGCTTATGCAAGTCATTCTATGCAAAGGTAATGCAAATACCCACCTCAAATCCATATTTTATATCTTCATAATTTCTTAAATTTGATTAGTAACACATGTTTTATGTGTTTTTTTGATCTTATAGCCTCCTAATCACCTTTTGCTAATTTGGGTTGATCCTATAATAGTATTTGTTGCTTTCAAAAGAGGTATATTGCTAAAATCCTCTTCTAGCATGTGTTTAATCATCTTTTGATTTCAATAATCATTTAGTAACACATGTTTTCTTATGTAACATGTGAATCATAACTCTTTGATCATCTTTGCTTTCATTTTCGGGTTGTACATAAGGTGTTTGTGATATTGCTTCATTAAGGTAATTACTATTTGTTAGTAATTATTGCTAGTTATAATATTGGTGAAAAATTGATGCCAAAAACTAAAGAAAAAAAACACTCCAAAATCATCAAAATCATCAAAACTAGTTGGCTGGAATGTTTCAGCCTGAAAACAGGCTGAAACAGAGATCTGGGTGCACCAGGGCAGGCCTGGGCTGCACCCAGGCTGCTGCAAACCCCCCAGCCCAGCCCAGGCGGGCTGGGCCGAATCCCCCCCCCCCCTCCCCAGTCCAGGCGGGCTGGGGCAGAACCCCCAGCCCGCTTGGGCTGGGGCGGAATCAGACCCCAGCCCGCGTGGGCTGGGGCCTCCCCAGCCCAGGCGGGCTGGGGGCAGGAGAACCCCAGCCCGCGTGGGCTGGGGCGTCCCCAGCCCAGGCGAGCTGGGGCCTGGATGGACCCCAGCCCAGGCGGGCTGGGGCTCCCCTTCCACCTAGCCCAAACGGGCTGGGCTCCCCCTTACATCCCCAGCCCAGGGGGGCTGGGGGCTCCCCTTACCTCCCCAGCCCAGGCGGGCTGGGGGCTTCCCACCACATCCCAGTCCAGGCGGGCTGGGTCTGCTCCCAACTCCCCAGCCCAGGCGGGCTGGGCCTGCCTCCCACTCCCCAGCCCAGGCGGGCTGGGGGCCTGCTCTCACCTCCCCAGCCCAGGCGGGCTGGGGGCTTACTTCCATTTTCTCAGTCCAGACGGGCTGGGCTTGCCTGTTTCCAGGTTTTTACCTCCACTTCGCGATGCCGTCACGATCGCATTCGTAGTCGGAATTCGATGTTTTCGGTCTCGTTGGAAAGGTGGAGTTTCGAACTCCATCTCTGGAAGATTTGGGCAACATCGGAGTTCGTTGGTACTTCAAATTTCGTGTCGAAGTTGAACTCTGATCGCTGTTGGTAAACAGTATGAATTTTTTCCTGGGTCCAACTTTGAGATGTCGCTGCCACTTCGTCTCAACTCTAAATCCAGAAATTATTTTTGCATCTTAAAGTAGGGATGTTGGACTACATGCCTGCAAATTTTCATGACATTTGGACACCGTTTGCTGGTCCAAATAAATTGCCGAACTTGGGTTCGCAGCTGTTTTTGAATGTTTACAAACACTTGGAATATTTTTCAGTGATTTTCTGGTTTTATTGATTTCTTTGAGATTTGTCTCTAGATTTCGTACACAGGTTTTATGAATCATTTTCAAAAGATTTTTTTTTCACTCCTAAATGGCTTTAGAAATTATTATATAATATTATTTTTAATTATTAAATTAATTACTCCATAATAGGAGAGTTTTCAAAAGCCGTTTTAAAGTGATTTCAAAATCAATTATAAATCCGTTTCGCACCATTATTTTCTATAATAAAAATCTCACACTCGCTTTTTAGCACGTCGAGCGAAGTGGAAAGGTGCTTAAACGGTTATGAAATCTCCGGCCTATGGAACCGTGTGTATTTTCTTTCCAGTTAATCCCCGACCTATTCGATTGATCGTTTTGACCTTTGGGTCTAGTTTACCGATGATACGAGGTGGACTTTTTATTGTTTGGAGTGTGAGTTTGCTATTGGTTAGTAAACCGTTTAGTGCGAACGTGGGGTATGGGACTCATTGTTAACACTTTACGGGTTCCTCTCCAAGAAGTTGGTGACACATTAGCCTTTGGGCGGCCAGTACTGGACCTCTGGGTCACCACGCCTCTGGGCAACCGTCTCTGGACACCTGCTCTATGGAGCAGTTTATTTTTCGGCATGCGCCTCTGGGCCTTTATCCTTCTGGGAAGGATCTTGCCGTCTCGCGCGTTCCGCATCTGTGCGAGTGATCGATCACAACTCTACAGTACTTGGCAACAACGACTCTGGTCGGTGCACGTGCAATATTGGTATTATTTGATGATTTTTATATCCATTCGAGTACCGCCATTCGGTGTTGGTTCTATTGAACCATACGATGTAAGTGCGATTACCTTGTGGATTCACAGTGTCTCTGGACACTGCTTTTCAGTGTTGGATTTCATTGACTTTTCAGTATATCCCCATTGCTCTTTGGAGCATCGATCTTTGCTTGGGCATTGATTACAGACTCTGGTCACTCTTGGGATTATTGCCTATGGGCATCTTTTTATAGCTTTGGCTACGCCGATGATATGAGGCGATTTTATTTATTCTACACTTTGGTGTTGATTTCTCTTTGGAGATTTTTATTGTTTATTTATGATTAGGGATCGTCATTATATTCATGTGGTTCATAATATACTTCTCTTTGGATAAGTACTGTTTTATTTATGTACCGCATTATTATATATCTCAGTTATTACTGATTGTTTAGCTAGCCTGACCCGAGTGCTTTCGCTCGGGTCAGACCGAGTTGTTTCAGGTTAGGTCTCTGGGGACTTAGATTCTGTGCTTCCGCTAGGACATTATCTGCTATGCTGATAGATAGCGCTTTTATTTGTCCACTATTCCGCTACTCTGTTATTATTCAGACTTTGATATGTACATATTTTTGACTCACATGTGTGAGCAGTGGCTTTGTACCCACTTATAGTATTTGGATCTGTATTGATGATGTATTGTTCTGGGATTTTATATTTGTTATGTGATTCTGTTCTGTGATGTTTTATCATTTATTATTATGCTTTGTCCTGATAGATCTTTAGCCATTTATAATTTCGTTATAAGTATTTACCGAATATGTCGAACCACTTGAAAAAAAAATATAGATACCATCCTTTCGACGTATTCAGTAGATAGTTATAGCTTGATTACAAATGGTCGCTTCCACTATACTCTATTCTCCACTTTAACAGACAGTATTACTCCCGTAATACTCTTTGTTACAGTGGGTCTCAGAGTGGGGCGTTACAATGTTGCACAATTATACTTTAGAGAGATCTATCGTCTTCATAGGTTGCCTGAATCTATTGTATCAGATAGAGACACTCGTTTTCTGAGTCATTTTTGGAAGAGTCTATGGAGAATGGTCGGGACTAAGCTGAAATTCAGTAGTGCTTATCATCCACAGACGGATGGATAGACTGAAGTTGTAAACAGATCCCTAGTTAATCTATTGCGATGCCTCGTGGATGACAATTTGAAGAGTTGGGATTCGAAGTTATGCCAAGCTGAATTTGCACACAACCATGTAGTTAATCGTAGCACTGGGTTCAGTCCATTCCAGGTTGTGTACTCAACAATTCCTAAAGGACCATTAGATTTATCTACAGTACCACAGCAGAAAGGAGTGATCAAACGAGCTAGTGATTTTGTGAATGAATTACAATGCCACAAGGTTGTGCAGGAACGATTGTTTAAGGCGAATGAGAAATATAAGCAATCCGCGGATATTAAACGACGAAATGTGGAGTTCAAAGAAGGAGATTTCGTATATGCAGTATTGACTAAGGATCGATTTCTGTTGGCACTTACAACAAACTAGCTGCTAGAAAGATTGGTCCTTTGGAAATCATATAGGAGATTAATGAGAATGCTTATCAGTTGAGATTGCCGGATCATATCCATACTTCTGATGTTTTCAATGTCAAACACTTAATTCCGTATTATGGGGAGATGCTTGTCGAAGAAGAGGAGAGCATGAATTCGAGGTCGAATTCTTTTCAACCAGGGGAGGATGATGCAGCGCATACCAGATCGAATTCCTCCTTAAGTCGCGGCGGCGAAAACCTAAATCGCTCCAACTTTAGGTCGCGAGATGCTCCAGAATTCGCGAACGAGCGTAGGTCGCGCCTCCTCCTTATGTCGCTCCAGCAGCTATGTCGCGAGGCAAAGCCAGTAAATCGCGAACGACCTATGCCGCTCCAGAAGCCTATGTCGCGAGGCAGATCCAGTAGGTCGCGAAGCCTCACTTCAGAAACCCTATGTCGAAAATTTCCTTAGGTCGCTGATTATTAGGTCGCGAGCTTCGTTAGGTCGCGAATTTCCTTATGTCGCTGAAATCCAATTAGGTCGCAAACGAGCTTCTTTAAGTCGGTGAAGGTTACTAGGTCGCTGTTTCCTGAAGCACTGTTTGATAAGTCGTTTGTACTTTGTTTTCTTATGTCGTTTGTGTAAATTGTTGTGTCATTGTACGAATGTAGTTAAGTCGTGAGGTATGTCGAAGGTCATGTAACGACCTAGTGTTTGTATTTTCTTTGTTTGAGTCGTTAAGTCGTAAGTCGACTTATGTTAAGTCGTTAAGTCGCATACGACTTATGGGAGGCATGAGTTGTATTAGCCTATAAATAGGCGGGTGTTGGTTCATTTGTAGGAGTGGAATTTTAAATAAAATTTGGTTTGTGCTTCTTGCCTCCATTAAAATTGGTAGTTGAGTGTTATCTTCTATCTCCACCTTCGGCATTCGAGTGCGCTCGAATCAACGATTGTTGAAGCCAATTCACGGAATCAAGTGCGCTTGATCAACGTTCGAAGAATTGTAGATCTTCTCTCACGGCATCGTGCGCGATCAACGTGTCGAAGATTGCTAGAATCCGGTATCTTCGTGATCAATGGATTTGGGCATTTGGGTATTCTTAAATTCACCGATTTATCATCGATTCACTGATTATTTCCGCTAATCGTGTGAGATCCTGGACGGATTCGATTTACATCGTCGAATTCGCTTCCTTGGCTGCATCACATATGCTAGTGTTATTATGGAGATTAACACATTTCTTCTTCATTACATTGAATTACGTTGGTTTGATGGACATAAATTAAGTGAATATGGTTTTTAATGTAGAGGTTGTATACGTATTGTGATTTTTTGAGGAAAGAGAAACTAAGAATAAGTGCATAGCATATTATTTTATTAACCATCCGTTCATAACTAGCACAACTGCAAAACAGTGAGAATTGACCGTTCAGTTACATAATTTGAATAAATAATATTTAATGTAGTTTCATTCATTTTAAATAAATATTAAATGATAATATGTGTTTAGAATTGGAGAGAATCGTTTGTGAAGAGAACAATATAAATATCATTAGAGAGGTTTAAGGGGATATGTTAAAGTTATGTTCCTTATTTTTTGGATTTCAGACTATTTGGTCTTAAAAACGTACAGTAACCTCCCTAACGGTCAGTTTGATAAAAAGGTTCTAATTAGAATATCAAATTTTAATTTTAATTCTCTTTAACGATGGTTAGCCTGTAGATTCTTACTTAGAGTTGATACCACACAACAATAGTCATGAGATGTTTTCCTTAAAATATTTCTAATACTTTTTATCTAAATGGTATTTATTTCCTTAAATAAAAGGAATATCTTCATAGATATTATATTTTTGAATCTCACTTCCAAATTTAATGTAAAGTTGAAATCTTAGATATTGAACTATACGATACTTAAGTGCTAAGATTTCTCGTGACTGTTGATCACGATCTACGATTTAGATGGCGATCAGCTCGAATGTTGCATGTCAAAAATGACTCGAATGTATGCCTGCTAGCGAGCTATACCATGGCGTGCTTATGTCAAAAGAACAACATGGAGCATAGAGTGATTGATGTACAGTTGCGCTTTTGTTAGGTAAGAAGTAAAGTACATTAGTGGTTACCGTACAATGATACTTTTGTCAGATGAAAAATGTCATTACGTCGCTTTTATCAAGTGCAGAGGCGACCACAACCTTTTGTCAGAAGTTTGTCTCCAGACAAAATGAAGCAGAAAGTGAGGCTAGTAATCAAGGAAAGTGGGGATCATGGAGGGACATAGACAAGACTTATGGTGATTGAGGGTTTGGGATGTGATGATCTTATTATGACTTGGTCAACGAGTGATGGGGTGGGGAGTTGTCCACGAGCTTGAAGCTTTTCATTGTTGATCCACTGAATATGGCGGTAACGTCTAGATTTTAGGGAAAGCGGAGCATCTAGCTCTTTCGGTTTGGGATGTTGAAGGTTAACATTATGTCGTTGTGCTGGAGATGATGTTGCCCGTCCCATGCTACATGAGCATGTGTCATTGGGCTTTGATATGATAGGTCCTTTTCTACTTTTACGAGAAAAATGAGCAACATTCCACCCCAAGTTCATTTCTGTAGGCAAATGCATACTTTTCTTATTCGTAATTAATGCGAACGACACATGCCCAACTTCTATTTGCTATGATGATTCGTCGCTTCAGATGATTTTAGAAATGTGATGTTTGATGTAACATGACACTCGATCAGAACTAAACAGCCTAGATTGCTTACCACTCATCTCATCTAATAGGTTAGATCAGATATCCAAATTTTTAAATAGAGGTGATATCTTATTTTTCTTCTTCATCGAGCCCTTGTATCTCCACCATTAATGCTCTTACAGCATCTTGTGCACAGTGTTTCGATTTCACTTCTGATTTCGACTTCCAACATTATAAGCAATTCTTCTCCTTTTTACTTTCTTTTATGTTTCCTTGGCTTTGTCAAAGTGTGCTCCATCAATTCCTCTTCATCATTATTTTTTCCTCTTTCTGAATGAACATTGGATGGCACCTACCTATCTCGTCCCTAACAGCTACAGGTTCTTGCCCGCTCTGTTCGTCATCTACCATGATTTGAGTCTTCCGAAGCCTTCATTGTTCTTCATCTGATTCAAGGATTAGCTCTCGAAGCTCACTAACTTCTTGTTTAACGAAGAATTTTCTATCGGTTTAGAAAATCGCCGATAAATTTCAAATTAAAATTAACCGAAAGCGCACGGCGTACAATGATAGTACATGGCGAATACGGGTCGAACCATAGGGAATTGTTAGATTTTAAATTCCTATTCAATCAAACTATACCAAAATCGAGTGATTGTTTTAACTACAAAGAAAATTTAAAACTAACACTACAAAAGTGAATGAAAACTATGAGAATAAAATGAAAATTTAGAGATAAATCCACTCTCTAAATCACATAGTTCAACAAAATGAAATTATGATCTCTTTTTTGGTCATTAGTGAATTTAAATGATGTGTTTATCATAAGTATGACTTGTTTGTGCTATTAATTAGCTCAACATAAGTCATCAAACCATAACACATTCCTTAAACCACTTACTAACTCTCATGAAAATGACAACAATGTTGAAAATGAAATCTATTTTAAGTATGGCCTATTAACTATTAAGTAGAAATATAGACCATCAAATTTTAATTTCAACATTCACTTCATTACCATCATCATATGTAGATAAAGAGGTAATTATTGTTTGTGATTGTTTAAGCATATCCTATTTGGTGTCAACAATATAGGCTATCAAATTCAAAGCAAAAACAACAAGTTAAACCACTTCAAGCATTGTCATTAAGCACAAAAAGAGAGCAATAATTATCAAAATGTTGAAGCTACATAATTAGAGAGCTTCATTACCCCTAAATTGAAGGGGTTTAGCCTCTCACTTGTGTTATCATATCAACACAAGTAGCATGTAACATGAAACTAAAAAAAGAAGGTAAATGGAAGCTAATGGAAAAGAGAACTATTCTACTTGCATAAAATAAAAGAAGATCTATACTACTAACATGAAAGTAAATAAACAAGAAAATACTTGAATTAAAATTGCATGAAAAAATTACACAAAAGAAATGGCTAAGTAGCCATGAAAAGAAAGAAGAGAACTTGATTTATTTATGAGCCTAAACTAAACTAAAGAGAGGCTAAGAGAGAGAGAGAGAGGGTTACATGAACATATGGGGTATTTATACAAGTTTTAAAACCCTAATCCATTTTTTTGGAACTACTCAAACTACCCTCTTAGGAAGTGTGACCACCAAGTTATCATTAGCATCAAATAATCATCATTTAAGTGTGCATGAAGCTTTAATGGCCATTAGCATGTGTATTAGATTATAATTTGTACATAAAGGTAGGTGGGTATGTGGGGTCCTCCATGATCTATGAAATGAATTATTTCCATCTCCATTCCTTTGTATTCACTCTTGTGCATGCATATATCTTCATGAAACCACTTGTATATGAAGCCAAATTCCTACAAAATAATATAGAAATTTCCAATTAATTTTTCTCAAATTAATATATGCACAAAAATGACCATTTTGCCCCTGGATGAAGATGAATATGTGACGATTTGAAAATAATTTGAATTTTGGTTTAAACATGTTAAAACACCTAGTATGATCATTTATTTAATTTAATTCGATAAAATATGAAAGTAAAAATATGCACATTTACATGCACATCAAATACCCCCACACTTATCTTTTTATTCATCCTCGAATTAAAAAAAACTAAGATAAATCCGTTTTCGTAGGAAACACGATTGCATTGAGCGTATGCAACAAGCCGTTAAACCTCTAGGTGCCCTAGTAGGACGAATGTTGTCTCGTGAGGGTTTTCAGTAGATACTGCCCACAAAATCCAAATGCAACATGAAAATATTTACAAAATGCAAGATTTATTTACAAAGAAATGGATGCAAGTTTTGAAAATATTTACAAATGCAGGATTTACTTTCAAATTGACACGAATAAGTTAAATATAAGTTTTGGTTATTATCTAGAAATTTAAGTCCTTTTACTTATCAAAATTTCCAAATAAAAATCAAGTTATCATAACAAATAAACTATAGTTTAACTCGTTGTTTTGATCGATAACACAGTGTAACTATGAAATGGATCTTTAGTTAATTATCAAAGTTTATCAAAATGGTATTTTCATTTCTTTTCAATAACAAGTCAAATCAAACAACTTAAAATAGTGCTTTGATTTCAATTATTTACTCTCTCTATTTTTCTTTAAAATTTTTATTGATATTTACAATATTTGCATATGCCTAACTCAGAAAAACTAAGGTCAGATATATTACCCATGCACTTCCTTTCGGACTTATGTGAGGAAAATACAGAGCGTGGCGAGTGAACACACGAATGTGAACACCTATCGACTGTATGCATTATTAAAAAGAATTTTTATATGCATACACCTAACTTAGATAAACTGAGGCCAGATATACCAATCGTGCACTGCCTTTCGGGCTTACGTGAGAAGGGTACAGAGCATGGCGAGTGAACACATGAGTGTGAACACACGACTCTAGGTGTTTAAAAATATATACATATTTACAAGAAATATTTTTTTGTTTGTTTTTTTTGAAGAGAGAGTTTCGCAAAATCATCTTAGCACTATTTTACTTAGAAGACAAAAAAATGTTATATCCTTTACTTTAAATTCACCACTTTTTAAAACAAAGATTTCAATTAGGATTTACTTCATAGTTATCACCATGAAATTTCATGTATACTCGTTAAACCATCGTTATTTGTAATCAACTTCATTTTTATTTTTTGTTGAGACAAATAAATGTTCAAAAGTTTCAATTTAATTAACCAAAAGCATATATTTATCCTATAGTGTTTCTTTTAAAAATAAATCAAAATGCTTAATTTTTTTTGAGATTTTTTTTGGTTAAATTATGGAAAGAAAAAGTAAAAATAAACTATGAAAAATCAAAAATGATAATGAGTCTCCCCCCACACTTGATTTTGACTGTGTCCTCACAATCAACCCAAGTGAAAGGAGAAAAATAAAACAAAAATAAAAAGATGACCTATATTTACATGAAAATTAATGGTATATATTTACACGAGATCAGAAAGTATATTGTCAAAAAGTAAATGAAACGGTCTTCCAAAGACTGATTCATTTGTCTTGTCAAGCATACGAGACACAGCTTAAGCTCAGAAAACCAAATCGTAAAAGATTTTGAAGTTGAATGTGGATTTGGAAAAACGAATGTCGTTTTATTAACGTACGAGTTATTTCCTTTTCGATGATTTTCGGGGTTGATAAAACGATTGATTGAAGTTCAAGTTTATTTTCACCAAATTGAAATTCAAATTTGCCATTGAAAACTTCTTCATAATTATCGACTTCAAAATCAAAATGGTGATTTAATTATCCCCTTCAGAATTCGATAACTCGTCGTCGAAAATTCCAAAAAATTTGTGTTCATTAAGTTCGTCTTCCTTTGTTGGATTATCAACAAGTTAATTACGTATATCATTTTCAAAATCCAAAGTTTTTGTATTTAAATTTTCGAAATCGGAAAAAGGAAGATAGAAATTTAAATCGAGTTTCTCACCATCAAAATAATTGAAATCCAACTCAATTACTGTCTTTTCAACAACTTTATTAAGATTGTCATTTTCGATTTCAAAAGTTGTTATTTGAAAATTGTCGATTTTGGTAAAAGATGGATTATCGTTAGACTCGTCACACGTTGGGATTTGATTTTGTTGTTCATGTAATTTTTTGTATGTTTCAATCAACAAATTCGTGTGATCATCGTAAATTTCGTTCATTTGTTCAGCAAACTCTAATTTATAATTATTAACTTGAGGATTTTTGATTTGGACTTGTTGAGAACAAGAATCACCAATTTTGATAAACGGTGGATTATCATTTGATTCTTCACACGTTGGGATTTTATTTTGTTTCTCACAAATTTTTTTGTAGGTTTCACGCAACAAATCCTAGTAATCTTTTTCCGTTTGCTCAACTAAAGCAAATTCAGGATTATTAATTTGAGAATTTTCAATTTGAATTTGTTAAGAACAAAAATTTTCACTCGCATTGTAGTCGAGATTATTCCCATTGCCAAAATTAGTTGAAGAGTTATTCACATTTTTATTTTGATTTTGAAATTCACTTTGGAGTTCGAAATTGAATTGGCATGGGTTATACTCGGAATCATTTGAATTTTGAAGTGAATTCAAATTTTGATTATTTTGAAATCCTTGACTTGAGTTATTGCACAAATCGTTCAAAAGTTGAGAATTTCTTTGATTTTGTAGTGTAACGAGTTCAAGTAAAGATTCCATTCTTGTTTCAAAAGTTGAGAACTGATCATTATTTTGAAAATTTTGTGGTGCAAAATCCGAATTGTTTGTACAATAGTTGTTATTGAAATATCCATAAGAATTTGGTGTGAAATTATATGGATTATATTGATTTTCACAACTATCGTAAGATTCCGACGAGTAAGGAAATTGAGACATTTTCAAAAAATTGTTTTTTTCCTTTTTAGGTTTTTTACAAAGGAAAACTATTTACCAAAAGAAATTTATTTTATTTTTAAAAAAAATGGAAATTTGATTTTTGTTTTGGTTTCCGGATTTTCATTTTTTTTTTGAATTTTTGATTTTGAAACAAAAAAATTCAAATAAAAAGGACTTGAAAACTAAGTTAAGAAATATTTACAATTATTTTTGTTTTGGATTTTGAATTTTTTTTTTGTTTTTTTTAAAATATGCATGAACTAATGCAACTAGATGAATGCAAGGTTTTAATTACAAATTTTATATCCTAAGTAGCTCCTAACCCAAAATTATATAATCACACTTTGTATTAAATCAACAAGATAGTTCTCAGCCAGGTAATGGATAGGATTTATCGGTGCACCCACCGTAGCAATGCAGCCAAAGGTTTAAGTACCTCAGAGAAACAATTCAGTATAATATTTACGAATCACCATAATATTTATACCTGATTATTGCTCTGTCGTAGCATAGACACCATGAAATTAAATTGTTCAAAGTAGACAACTTGTCAATATACAATTAAGTGTTATCGATGTCTAACCATTATTATTAATCAAAATTTAAGATGAAATGATAAACCGAAATTAAACGTGTATTAACAATGCAACTACGAATGGATTTTTGTTTTTGAATTTTTTTTAAATGCAAGCAAACAATAATGCAAGACAAATAAAAACAATAGATAGGAGATAAAAGCAGTAAAAAAATTTATAAGCAAGCAAGCAGTTTTTTTTTGGCAAGCTAAGCAAAGCAAGCAACTCTTCCAATCTGCTTTGACAACCTGAAAAAAAATTAAAAATAAAATATATACAGTTTTTTTAACATCAAAGGAGTAACTAAAACAATGGAAAATGAAATCAAAAGAAACCAAACAAGACAAATGAAAGAAAAATCAGAGAAAACAAAACACGATAAATGAAACAAATGAAAAAAAAAATCTGTTTTTTATTAACAAGAAGATATAAGCAAAAGAGAACAAAGGGGTTTTAAAAAAATGAATTAAGTTAGCCCAACAATCTTGGCCCACTACCCAACCAAAAAAATGAATATTTTCTCCCTAAAATCAACAAACGAGATTAACAGCTACTCAAATCCCCCTTTTTTCGTTCAAATCAAAAGAAAATTCCAAAAAAATAAAAATTTATATTTTTTCCAATCCTCCAAGAAATTCCACACATAACTTCCATATCAGAATTCACAACTCAATTCATGCGATTTAAGCTTCCTTTTGTGAGTAGATTTCGAGTTGTGGATTTGTGATTGGATGAGGCTGAATTGGTTGGCGAGGCGATGACTGTTGAGGGAGTCACGGAGTGGTTCTGGCGACGGTTGCTGAAGATGGCTTCGAGTTATTAAATTGCAGTGTTGATATTTGTGGTGACAGCAGCAGTTGAGTGTGTGTCACAGTGGATGCCGGTTATGGAGTGGTATAGGTGATGGATAGATGATTGTAGTCAGGTGTGTGCAGTTGTCGTGACCAGATGTGAAGACAGTATTTGATGATGGGAAAGTTGCTAGAGTGAATGTCAGGTTAGTGTTGTGGTTGTAGATATGAGATAGTAGATATGAAGATGATGGAGGAGGGAATGAAGTAGTCAGGCAGACGATTTAAGTGATGGTAGAACAATTGCAGTGGGGAGGAAGTGCTGTAGAAATGATGTGGTGGTCAGGTTGACTGGAGATGGTTGGCTGGGGTTATATGTGACTGGGTTGTTAGCTGTAGTAGGAAAAGTGAATGGTGAAGTGCACAGTTTGCTTGAGTTTGTACTGGAGGGATATGTTTGGCTATGCGGGCAAGCAAGTGGGGTGGTCAATGGAGTTGTAGCAGTTTCTATGACGTATTTTAGAAATGTGGTTGCAAATTTTTAGAAATGTAAGGCAATGATGATTGTTTGAAGTGGTGGATTGACTGGATGGAGTTATGGTTGCAACAGTGAGGATGTTCAAAGAAGTAGATGGTCTGAATGTTAGTTCTGGCCAGAGAGGTGATGGTGCACAGTGATGATGATTTGAATATGGCAGGGGTGGAGATGCAAATGGTTGCAGCAGTTAAATGATATGCAAATCGAGGAAGTATAGTGAATTGGGGATAGTGCAATGTTTCGGGGAGAGGAAATCGGTGAGTGACTTGGTGGTGAAGTTTATGGTTGTGAATGTGAGAGGAGGGAGGAGATATTATAGAGGGCAGTGATGGTTCAGGTTGTGAATGAAGTATGGATGATGTAGTTATGTAAGTGATGTTGATTGTAGTAGTGCAGTTGTGTTGCTGACAGAGGGAATATGGAAAATTGCAAAGAGGAGATGAGGCAGTTAAAGGCAAATGTCGCTGCCGAGAGATGATGGTATGGGGGTGTTCATGAATAAGAGTGGTTAGTAGGTGCAGTGTAGCCTTGTGATATGGGGAGAATGGCAAGTCAGTGGTTGTAGATAGTGTGTAACTTGAATATGGTAAGCAGTAACTGGAAATGACAGTGGAGTAACTGGAAATGACAACGGAGTAGAACAGTGAGTTGCAATAGAATTCATAGGTTGTTATGGTGGTCGGTGATGTTGTTCGGTTGTGAAGGAAGCTAATGTTTGGATATGTTGAAGTCCGAAGTGTGGACTTGCAATTGATAGTAGTGAGAAAAGACGTGCTGCTACGTGCGAGGCAAAGGGATATGTGCAGTGCACAGTGCCAGTGAGGGGATATGAACACTGAGAGGAGTTTCTATGAACAGAGAGAGGAGTATGTAAAAATTTCTAAAAACAAAATATGAAAGAAAATGAAAATGTCAATGCAAAATTGAAAATGGAATAATTTTTTAAAAATGAAATTGTGTACGTTTTTTTCTTAAATATATGCAAGTGCAAATGTAAGAACAAACAAGAAAACAACACACACAACCAAAACGCAATCAAAAATCACACAAACACAAATACATATATATATATATGTACATATATATACATATATATATATACATATATATACCATATACTATATATATATTAAACAACAGTACACACAAAACAAACACACAATAAAAATCAAATGAAAATAATTCGAAGAATAGAAATAAAAATCAAAGCAATTTCCCGGCAACGGTGCCAAAAACTTGTGTAACGATGAATTTTCTATCGGTTTAGAAAATCGCCGACAAATTTCAAATTAAAATTAACCACAAACGCACGGCGTACAATGATAGTACATGGCGAGTACAGATCGATCCGCAGGGAATTGTTAGATTTTAAATTCCTATTCAATCAAATTATACCAAAATCGAGCGATTGTTTTAACTACAAAGAAAATTTAAAAACTAACACTACAAAAGTGAATGAAAACTATGAGAATAAAATGACAATTTAGAGATAAATTTACTCTCTAGATCACATAGTTCAACAAAATGAAATTATGATCTCTCTTTTTTGGTCATTAGTGAATTTAAATGATGTGTTTATCATAGGTATGGCTTATTTGTGCTATTAATTAGCTCAACGTAAGCCATCAAACTATAACACACCCCTTAAACCACTTACCAACTCTCATGAAAATGACAACAAAGTTGAAAATGAAATCTATTTTAAGTATGGCCTATTAACTATTAATTAGAAATATAGACCATCAAATTTTAATTTCAACATTCACTTCATTACCATTCATCATATGTAGATGAAGAGGTAATTATTATTTATGATTGTTTAAGCATAGCCTATTTAGTGTCAACAATATAGGCTATCAAATTCAAAGCAAAAACAACAAGTTAAACCACTTCAAGCATTGTCATTAAGCACAAAAAGAAAGTAATAATTATTAAAATGTTGAAGCTACATAATTAGAGAGCTTCATTACCCCTAAATTGAAGAGGTTTAGCCTCTCATTTGTGTTATCATATCAACACAAGTAGCATGCAACATGAAACTAAAAAAAAGAAGGAAAATGAAAGCTAATGGAAAAGAGAACTATTCTACTTGCATAAAATAAAAGAAGATCTACACTACTAACATGAAAGTAAATAAACAAGAAAAGACTTGAATTAAAATTGCATGAAAAATTACATAAAAGAAATGGCTAAGTAGCCATGAAAAGAAAGAAGAGAACTTGATTTATTTGTGAGCCTAAACTAAACTAAAGAGAGGCTAAGAGAGGGAGGGGGTTACATGAACATATAGGGTATTTATAAAAGTTTTAAAACCATAATCCATCTGACGGTTCCAAGTGAGCCAATGTCGTGGTTGCACCATATTTAATCTTCAAATCCAACGGCCTAAGATCCTTAAGTGACACTATAAATAAGACCTTAGACCTAGCTATTTTTCTCATTCATATTTTCGCCCAATTGGGTTCATTGCCTGAGGTTGGACCCTAAAAAGAAATTTTTTCTTGGGAGGGAATCTTTTTAATTAAAATATTTTACACCCTAGAAGTGGATCCGGGAAGTCCAAGGAATAGAGCTAAGGACCACAGGTGAGTGTTTAGTAATTATTTTAGATTTTTAAGTAATTTAAAATAATAGGGTTCTCAATAGTTGTAGTTTTTCTGCAATTTTGAGACAATTTCTATATAAGTTATTTACAGCTAGTTTTTAAAATTCTTTTCATTCTATTTTATTTAGTTATTTTTATTCATCTATTTTATTCAGTTATTTACAGTTATTTGCATTTATTTACATCTATTTTACGTTAGAATTTAGCCCGTAAATTTTAGTTTCTTTTTATTCCTTTTTGCACGAATAAAATATAAGAATATTAAAAAAGAGAATAATTTGCAAATATGGATTAAAATAGAAAACATTAAATTCACAGAAATTAGATGTAAAATAAGAAAAAAAAAACTATAATAAAAGGAAGATAGACTGAAATAGGAAAATTTGAGACATTTGCAAGCATATTTATAACTAGTGGTTATAACTAAAAAGATAAAACAGAAGAGTAACAATTATAATAGGTTATAATTAAGCAGAAAGAACAGAAAGGCTTATTTTAAAACTTTGACTAAGTTAATAAGCAAATTATAACATATGTTATAATTAGAAATAACAGAAAAGACTTATTTTAAAACTTAGATTAAGTTAATAAGCAAATATAGCAGAAATAACAGAAGAGGCTTATTTTCAGAACTTACACTAAGTTAATAAGCAAGAATAGAAATAGGGCTCGTACTAACAGCATTCCCTTTCAGACTAAGACTGATGGTCTCACAACAAATTATGTGAGGTTGGGCAGAACCCTTTCAGACTAGGGCTGATGGTCTCACAATAGTTAGGTGAGGCTGGGACACGCTTATGCTAACTAGGGTAAATAAGGGGCCAATAGATAGAGGCTCAAACCAGGGGATTTAGGCAAGGGGCGCAACTAGATTTTGTTTGTTAGGACATGTACCAACAGCATTCTCTTTCAGACTAGGACTGATGGTCTCACAAACACTTAGGTGAGGCCGGGCAGGATCCTTTCAGACTAGGACTGATGGTCTCATAACATATTAGGTGAGCCTAAGCACGCTTATGCTGATTAGGGTAAGTAAGAGGTCACAAGAGGGGGCGACAGTTAGCGTGTACCGATGATGACCGAGCGTGCGGCATTGATTAGGGTAGATAAGTCGCTACTGCGTTCCAAGCGTTAAACACGTGTCTTTTGTTGTGGGACCAACAGGATTGGACTAGCTCACAGTGGCACAATAGAGATATAAGGCCCATCAATGGATAGAATTAGGATTTTCAGCCTAATTAAAATAGGATTAGGAATTCAGCCTAATCAAAGCAGTTTAAGACAAGTGCAAACAATCCAAGCAAACTGTTAAATAGTATTTTATCCCAGTTTTATCTTTCATTTATTTCCTTTTATACTAGAACTATAGCTAAGTTTATTATCTTTATCTTGCTTAAAAATACTAGTAGTTAGTTTCAATCACTAGACTTATAGTCTGACTCACTCCTCTATTTTCCATTTTTTCCCCCATAGGCCAGCAGTGGCAAGGACAGTAGATTTGGATTTCTTAGAGACCCATTTGCAGAGCTTTCTCATTCTTCATGTATTATTCTTCCTTTCAGTTTTCTTTTCATTTGACTTTAGATGTACTGGTACTTTATGAGAGGGATGGTTTTTATTATGTACTCCGATGATGTGACTGAGATTATATTTTTCATAAGACACGTGTATTTGGTATTTGAGACATACTCTGTTTTATGACATTATTTTATGAAGTTTAATTTTGAATATCAAGTTATTATTTAAATGTTTCCGCTGTTATTATTTATTAGTCTTGTGAATCTTAGTCTCTGTGATGCTTTAGATATACGTATAACGCACCATATCCTTTAGTGTGTCCGTTTTGGGTATACTAAGGGGTATGCGGGTGTTTCAACTACATCTAGAAACTATTTCTTGGAGCTACATATGGATTGTTTTCATAATTTTCTTCATCATCTTGTGTTGTATAGTAAGATGGATAACCATATTGCATTTGTCCTGGACCCATAAATGTCGCCATCATATTAACAAAAGACGATGGTTCATCATTTTGTGTTGCATATGTAGCTTGACTATTTTGATCACTCGAGATATCAATATATGTTTCGTTTGTTCTATAATATGAGTTACCACCTGTATAGTCAGAAGTAGAATGCCTATAAGTTGGTGGATAATTTGAAATATATGGATTGTGATGCTCGTAATCATGTTGATGTTCGTAGTCAACATTTAAATTACTATATCTTCGGTTAGGATTGCCGCTCGTACCCCTTCTTCTTGAATATGTTTGGGTTGATCTGTATAATTCACCACCATCAGTTGAACCAATACCATAATTACTTGTTAAACCCACACCACTTCCACCAGCATTACTTTGATCATCATTTGATGAGCTACTACTATTTTCATTGCTTTGACTCCTTGTTGCTTGAGCAAGTATACCATCAATAGCAGCGACTGCATCATTCAATGTATTGATCATCCAAGGGTCGTCGTCTAACAAGGGTGGTTCAATTTCAGTAGTCCATTCAGATAATGGATCCTCTTCATGAAATATATAGTCCAGATCGATCAACTAATTTTCATTATCACGACGTTTTGAATTTTTTGCTCTTAATCACATGTTGTAACGCACATATACCAATTTTTCTAGATTTTTCATTTTTATTCTATTTCGTAATTTTGTATGGATCAATGAAAATGTAGCCCAATTTCTTTTGTAGTTTGAAGAGGAAACTGTTTGACTTAAAATGTGCATTGCTAAACGCGTTAAGTTTGGAGTATTCTCTCTTACAATTATTGACCACCATTGAGCGGGGAAATATGTCTTTATGGCTGCATATGCTTTTGCAGAACCAAATGCATCAATTTTCATTCTATATCTTTCTACCTGTTGATGTATATCTTAAATATCTAATATGTCTTAACTGTTAAATGTTGGTCATAACTATTATATATGTTAGTTTTACCTCTTTTCCAATTTCAATCCGTGTTACAATATCTGGCACCATTCTTTCAACGATGTTGTTAAATCCGTTTAATACTTCTCCATCGTTTGTTGCATCACCATATTGAATGATGGGATTAAGAAACTAACCTATATGGAAAAAATTTAACATATTATTAAAATGTTCTATATTTCACTATTTGTATAACGATAAGATAAAACAAATTACCTGTAGCATGAAGATGTCGATGTAATTGTCTTTCCTATCTTTTGTCTATTATATCCCACCATTTTTGGCATTGCCTTCCGCCAACATTTTCTCTAATCGATTCTTTTGCTCGATCCATCGCTTCATAAATATACCCATATCTGCTTTGTCGTCGCTATCTACCATTCATAAAACCTTCACTAGTGGCTCAAAAACAAGGATAATGGAAGCGGCACCAGTCCAAAAAGCGTTGTTGTAAATTAGTGTAGAGACAATATTTGTTGTTCTTTTGTCTTTAGTATTGAGTCTAGGAACTATTGATGTCCACTCTCTTGAAGTAATCATCCTTCTCAGGTCATCTTTATGTTTATGAATAGAGTGTAGTGCGATGAAATGAGTTGCAAACCGTGTCACTGCCGGTCTAATCAATTCTTTATTGTTGGTCTTGTCTCATAATGGAAAGTAACCAACCATGATTGTATATAAATGTTGTTATTAACCAACAATTTGTGATAACAGTTGTTACCTCTGGTTCTTTGGAAATATCTTCCAAAATAAAATCAATGCAGTGTGCGGCACATGGTGCCCAGTATAAATGCCTTCTTTTTTGCATCAATAATTGACCGACAGCGTTGTAGTTTGCTTCGTTATATGTAGCAACTTACACTATCCTATTTTCACCGATTATTTCAACGACATCATCCATTACTCCACAAATATATTTTCCACTTTGGAATTCATTTATGGCATCTACAAATTTGATAAATATCACTCCATGGGTAGAGTACGCGGGAAAATTTATTATTTTTCATCGATTCTGTGTACTCCAACCATCACACATTGGTGTGCAACCATATTCATCACAAAATTTGTGCAATGTTTTAATATATTATCCAACTTCTTCTGTTTCCATTTTAAGGTATGAGTGTGATATTTCATATTCAGTTGGTGGATCAATTCCACGACCGCATTCTGCAATCGCACCAACCATTGTTGCATAATTTGGACTATTAGCAACGTTATGGGAAATATGATTGAAAAAGGATAACTTAGAAATTGCTCGACCTATATGTTTTTTGGCATTTTTGATACATTTCATTGCATATTTTAATAGAAGGTTGAGTTCTACCTCCTAGTTTTTACATATATGAATCGATTCGTCCAGCAGTATGAGTGTAAAAATCGTCATCTACTCTGGTAAATTTTCCAACAGTATGAGATCTGTGCAATGTTTGACTTGAACCAACACCCGATCGTCCAACAATATGAGATATGCGTAGCTTTTCGTCTCTAAATGCATCTCTGCTTTGCCGCATGACATGTTGAAGTTCTTCATCATCTTCATTTTCATTGTCTGATAGTTGGTGCGGTTTGCTCATTAATTCCTCTTGTAAGCGTTGTTTGTCTAGTTTTCATTTGCTTCGTTCATTTCTCTTTTGAACGATATATGATCGTACAAGTTGTTTAACTTCTTTAGGGACGATTAGACATGCTGAAACATCACCCGCCCACTCCTGCCAGATGTTTTTTCAAACGTGTCACACTACCACCATTAATTAATTTATTGCAAAAGTTACATTTTGTTTTCTGAAGATTGCCATCGATCGTAGTATCATAATTCCAACCAATTTCAGTTGGATTTGCCATAACGTGCATGAGATTATAAATAAAAAATACAATATATGTATTTATAATTAAACAAAAGTCAATGCTAAGAAATATAATATTCCAAATCAAATCAAAAATAAAATAAAAATGAATAAATAACATTCATTGAAGTCATCAGAATTCATTGTTCAAGTTCAATATTTCAAGTCAAGTTCAATGTCCATGTCTGATATTCAAGTCCATATTCAAATCAGCATATTCAAGTTAGTTGACTTATTTAAGTCGGCTCAACATATTCAAGGTCGTTTACATATGCAATATCAAACAATGTCCATGTTAACATATAATGGAAAAGGCCCAAAATAAAATAACTCAGAAAGTAATGTATACAACAACAAACAGCATGTATACCATTTTCTTCCTTCTTCCACTTCACAAACAAATCGCATTCACGAAAAAACAAACCAGATAAAAATGGCTGAAGGCGGAAAGGAGAAATTAGCAAAAAATCACCTACGATTGCGAATTGAAGCTCGGTTCTCCACCATGCGAAGTCGAAGACCTTCGCGACGTCGAATCTTTTTCAAATTTGGGCGAACTCGGTGATGCTTAGCGCTCGAATTAGTTAATAAAATGATAGGTAAGTAAACTTTTTGAGAAAAAGGTTAAATGAATTAGTTAATAAAATGATAATATTTGATTTTCAACTATTTTGTAAACAAATGACTATTACCACATAAAATAAATAAATGGAATTATAAAACATAGTTATAAATTGATTTGGAATTTAAATAGATTTAAATTAAGAATTTGAGAATTTAAATTTCCGGTGATTCCAAACTTTGGTTTTAAAGTATTTTCAAATAGAAATCATTTCCAAAGAATTTGAAAGTTTTAAATCAGTACTCTCCTATTTTGTTACTGGAAAATAATTTCGGTGATGACTGCAGCATCATCGACATTCATTTTCGAGTTTTGAAGTGGAGAAACCATTAGTAGCTTAGCTACACTTTTGTTTTGAAAAAATGAATTGTTTCGAATTTCTTAAGTATGACTTGATTGATAATATAGGTATATGTTTATAGATTTGATTTGATATATTATATATATATATATATCTAAATGGTTTGAAGACAATCAAAAATTTAATTCTTAAGTTTTCTTAAAGGATGATTTCAATTATAAAATGAAGCCAAATTTTTGAATAAATATTTAAAACTTGAAATAATTGAATGGAAATCAATTTAAAAACTAAATAAAAAATTTATGATTTGAAGTGGCAATTTGAACTAGCAGATTTGAATTGAATGACTATTTATTGATTTAATAAAATGGATTAAACCAAATTGTTGAATATAAATTATTTTAAATTGAAATTTATATGGTTTTAAAATTAATTGTTTTCTTTTGAATTTTAATCTATTTTCTTTCTGGTTGTTTCTATTCTTCTACCTCGTTCCTTTTCGGGGACGAAAAGTTTTGAGTGGGGGAGAGTGTAACGACCCATAAATTTTAAATGTTTTAATAACGTAATTAACTGAATTTTTGTGAAATTTTAAATAATAAAATTTTGAATTGAAATTTTAATATTTGGAATACGTCTAATTAAACATAGCAAATGGTAAATTTTCATCCGATAATATGAAAGTTTATTTTCTTGTGTAAATTCAATTTTAAATCAAATCAGTTAATATTAGATGATAATACAATGTTTTCCAAACCTGAATATTTTATATAATAAATTTGTAAATCATCTTCTGAGTGAGACGTCATCTTTCATTTGCCCAAATTTGAACCGTTATTGCTTTGTTTATCTTAATTCTAGCATTTTAGCAGCATTTTCGGTATCGATTATCGACTTTTGATAGGATACCCATACCACTGATATCTGTATACCATTTTGATCATTTCGTCGTGCTGATCTCAACAATGTATTCATTTCTGTGTTTCGGTATCCGGTACTGAGCGAAATCAACAAAACGATTCCATATTGGTATCGTTTCAAAAACCGTTCGGTTTCCATCTGTCTTTTCAGCCTCTGTCCTTTAATATTCTCTGTATTGAATATAAAATTTATGACTTGTCCTTTCATTTCTAACGTAAACCAAAGACTTTGTATATAATATATATACATTACTATGACTCTCTTTCTTCTCTGTTCATCTCTATATTCTAAGTTGATATTCACCATTTGCTCTCCTCTCTCTATCGTTTCCCTTGCATCTTATATTCATAGAAGAAAAAAAATTGTTCGTATACAATCTTCTTCCTCACCGAGACCTCTCCCTATCCTCCTACTCTTTCCCCTCTCCCCTCTCTCTGCATGAACTCGCCACGCCAAGCACCGATCCCGCCTCTCTGCCGCAAGCCATCGGTCTCACATCTGAAAGCCGAACCACCACCTTTCACTGCCTCATTCGACATTCCCAGCCATGGCCGAAGTCCATGTCTCCGCCTGCGCTACCTACTATTCATTCCTCCGCCCATGCGAGCCACCGTACAGCCATGTTTTACCGCCCTGCACCTAACGGCTTGGCCTCAACAGCCTCTACCATTCCTCCTCCTTTTCCCCCTGACTTCGGCGTCCAACCCCACCATGTCTCCACCACAAATACAACTAGGACGAGCCTTCCAATCGATGCAGCAAGCCCATCGCCGAAGTTCGCCCCACAGCTATCACCTCAACGCCACCCCGAGATCAGCCACCACCTCTTTCCTTGCCGTTGAGCCTCCAAATCTTCGTCTGTCTCCTCTTTTGTTGTGCTGTGTAAGGCATATTTCTTCTCCTAGTTTATATATAGAGTATATAAGATGTATTTAAGCTATATGCTCTGTTGAATATATCGTGTCTGCAACTATATATATATATATATATATATATATATATCTTACAATATATATATCGTATATAAATTTTTCATTAGCTTATACTTTCTGTCTGCATGAGTATATAGTGTTATATATTTCATTGGATATATTATAAAGTTGTTCCTGTGATTCAAGTTCACATATATCTGGAATCAAGGTCGCATATATGGTTACAGTCTTCTTTTGCGGAAAGGTGTATTGATTTTGAGTATTATAATGTATGTTTATATATATTTATAAAGAAAAATATAAAATATAATATGTGTTGTTTTATAATCAATACTGACTTAAAAATAATATATACATGTTATATAGAGTACTTCATAATATGTTCTGTTATGAATCAAAAGGGTTTCATGTTAGTTATACATATATTATATATTAGTTTTGATATATTATTATTAATATTGATTTTAGGAGTCAATGTCATATATATTTTGTTTCAATTTATATCAAGTTGATTTTTTCTCATCAATTCATAATTACCAGCTCAGCTTTGCTTTAATCGTTGATTTCGTGTCTATCGTGCTTTGCTTTGAAATTCGTGCTTGGATTAGTAGCTCATTCCATTGTTGAATCATCTCTAGCCACGAAAGGTGAGCAATCACTCACGATTAATGTTCTTATATTTATTAAATCTGATTTCAATTGAAACGACAATTGAAATATGATGTTGTTAGTTATTTACATTGTTATATATATGCTATTATCTGTATCTATTCAACTGTGACATCTGACACCATTATATGTTATTTTTATTGATGATATATGCATGTTATATTATTATCATATCTGTTATCACTCTGCAAGTTCCATGTTAGTATAAAATTCCCTATGGGTTGAAATGATATATACCCGAACGATCTGTAAAATAGGAGGAAATCGTTATGGGTTGAAATGATAAACCCAAGCGATTTTCATTGAATTGAATTTAGGATTGCAGGTTGAAATGATATATACCCGTAGACATTTAAATTATGGGTTGAAATGATAAATATCCGTATCACTTGACCATAGGATAGAGAATTATATACAGACACTGTGGTGTGTGTATATATATATATATATATTGAAATGATTTCCAAAGTTTAAAAGGATATATATATATATATATGGTTTTATATAAATATTGATTTTAAATATTATATATATATATATGTTATTTTATATATAGTTAAATTCTTGATTTTTAAAATTATATTTTTTGGAAATTTTAAAATTATAAGTTAGTTTTGAAATTATAAATTTTAAGAATTTACTTATAATTTTACTATTTTAAAATATGTATAAATTAGTTTTAATATAAAATAAGTTTAATAATAAGATTTAAGTTTAATAATAAGTTTGATTTAATTAATATATAATATGTTTAAGTATTTATTTGAAATTATATTTTAAAAATAGATTTTATAATAATTTGAATAAATTAAAGTTGGGAAGATAAAATTAATTTAATTTGAAATCGTATTCTTTTGAGAGTTATATTAATTTTAAAATCGATTTGAAACCTATTGAATTTGAGATTTAAGATATGATTCTTATAACTTGATTTGATTTAAAATAATAAAATGAATATTTCAAGTTTAAATAAATTGAAGGAAATATTTAGTTATTGAAATTTGAGGCTTATTTAAATGATATTGGATTGATTAAGTGAATATTTGAAAACTAAATAATAATGAAGTTAAATTTAGATATATATGAAATTGTCAAACTTAGTTTTGAAAATGTGGAATATTTACAGTTTTGAAATATATTGAAATTGAAATGGTTTATGTTGTGGTTCAAATCTATATTTGAAATCGATATAATTTGAGAGGGTTTATTGAGAAACTGAATTGAATTGAAATTGATAAATTAAGATTGAATTAAATTTTAAATTTTGAATTCGAGTTAATTTGAATCGATTTGTGAAATTTGAGGAAGCTATTTTATTATATAAAGTATTTTTAAATTGTATTTAAAACTATTTATATATTTTACTTTATAAATTTTTAATATAAACTATTTTAATAAACTAATTATTTTAATATAAACTATTTTTTTATATAAACTATTTTAATATACTAATTATTTTAATATAAACCATTTTAACTTATAACTATTTTTTATATATAAACTATTTTATTTTGTAAACTATTTTATTTTATATACTATTATTAATATCTAAATTGTTCAAGTAGGAAGTTATGATTTCAAAGTTATGAATTTCAAAGTATTATGTTATCAAGTGTTATGATTTCCAAAGTGTTACAAATTCTAAGCTTTATAATTTTGAAAGTATTATAACTTTGAAGTGCTATGATTTTGGAAATGAATATATTTGAAGTGAAATGATATCGTATTGATATGGTTTTGAAGTATAAACTATTTTTAAATGACCGCGGTGTTATAATAACGTTTGGTTGTTAAAGAGACCGGGATCGGTTATTGTCATACTCTCTGCCAATACCGAAAACCACTTTAACAACCATGTACGAGGTGGAGATTCCAGAATGAAGTAGGATGGTGGCGACAATCCTATATGAGGTATATACGTGGACCCGACTCCCGTGAGTTAGCATAAGGTGGCTAAAATAGGAGCAATTGACAGGCCAAGTGAGGTAGCTCCTCCGATCGGACACACTTCTTCGATTTCCATTCTATTACTTTGTGATTGATTTGGTGCGCACCTTTGATTTGGGAGTGTGGCTCGAGGTGGGCGGTAGTTGCGGCTATGCGTTACCACCAGCCCGGAAGTGTAATTGGTATATCTACCCTGGCATTGCCTAGTTGTGCCATGTCACCTACCATATAGAGACCACTACAAGTTTGTTTTGTGTTGTACCTATGGAGTATCCTCTGGTAGCCTCCTGATCATGAGGTATTACGGTACTGTATAGACTATTGGCACTATAAAATGTGTTAAGGGGGATATGGGTAACGCCTTAACGCTATTTTAATAGTTTATTTTACTTTAGACATTATTATAATAGCGTATATTACTACATAGTAGATAGTTCCACGGATCCTTAGAAAATGGTTATCCCAAATATCCTTTAAGTTACTTGTATTTCAGTTGATATTTCACTTGAGTTGAATTTATTGATATAAGAATGTTAATCCTGACTCGAGTGTTTTGTGTTTTGTCTTACGCTTGGGTCAGACTGAGTGTCACAGCGTTTGAGACTCACCTTTGGAGTTGGAGCTTCGCTTGGAGATCCATCTATCTATTCAGCTTCCAGTTATTCAGTTAACTCCAGTGTTATACTCTGATCTTGTATCTGACTATTGTATTGAGACTTCTATGTATTTGAGACTTCTGTTGTATCTTGTTTTAACTCTATTATATATATAGTAGCTTCATGAACTACTATTCAATTATTTTCGCTGCATATTTTATATTACTCCGTGTCTATGATTTTGTGATTTATTTATTTACTGTATATGCTGAGTTTTGCCAAATTTAAATTAACAATCTGGTATTTTGAGAAATTCAAGTCCGACATGTGCGGATGCGAATGGTTGAAAATACCGGGATGTTATAGGTGCTTAACTGCTTATATTGTGGATATGCATCAGACCAATATTGCTGGTAAACTTAGGCATCACCTAATTTCTTGAATTGATCTTTTATTCTCTATGACAAACCTCAGCTGAGTCAGCTTTATACACTACAGCAACATTAAACGCATTAAAGTAATTGTACTTGAAAGTAATTATTTTAATTATTCCCATATCTTCTAAAATATAATAATTCTTATTGAATATAAGCTAAGAGGTGAAGGGTAGGTTGTTCTAATAACATCTAGCAATGTTGGGATGGTGCCTTGAAATTTAATTTAGCCCATGAGCATTTGACGCAAATTGCAATTGTTCAAATAATTTTAAATGCTACTACAGCTACACTGTAAATCCGCATCCCACCCAACCAAGGGTCCAAATATTGCCATGTTTCTCTATAGAGATGTAAGGGTATTTTGGGAAACTCAAAAAGACACGGTTGAATTCTATTTATGGAATTCTCATTATTAATAGTAAATATAAAGATAAAGGTATATTCATTTCTTCATTCTGCTAAATATACAATGCTTTGTTAAAATTTAATTGCCTCTTTATGCCTATGATATATGGTAAGACAGTGACGTCTATGACATATGACATCCTCTCAACTATTAGCTAATTACTTCTTTAACTTTTTAAAAATAAACTTTTCATATATCTTAGCATTTATGAAAATGATTAATAATATTGGTTATTTCATATTTATTATGATAGCTATTTGAATTTTTTAGCCCCGGACTGTGTATAAAATCATGAATTACTTTTGACTTTTTGTTAGGCTTTAATTATTAGAGTTATACATGTTCGCTGTTTAGGTATAAAATTTTAAATGTTTTCTTCATTTTACTATTCGTTTTATTCATTGATATTTTCGTAGTATATTTGTTTTAATTTGCTTTACATATTATGATCATCAATCAATGCTTATCCGTATATAAAACATTAAAAGTATGGTATGATTGAAAGTATAGGGGCATAAGTTATTTGTTATGTCGAATAAATGAACGTGGTTACGAAAATTTATATCCTATAAATGCCTAAAGCTTATCCATGTTTTCTACTGCATTCACGTTGAAACAATGACAAATTACACCGATAATTAAATATATATTTGCTAGAAAATTAAAGAAGTGGCAATAGAGGTATGGCTCATACCAAATAGTTCTCTGAATGGAAGAATCAAGGGATAGAAATGCACATCTCAAAACTGATATGCAAACAACAATCAGACTGTAACAACCCGGATATTTTAACATTTGATAATTGGTTAATTAATTGATGTAATTATGGGAATATTAATTTTAATTAGTCAAATAAATAAATTTCTGATAATTAAACTATTGGATATATAAATGGCTTAAAAACTATAATAAATATTGGCTTGTAAATCTCTGGATAGGATAAATCCTGTAGAAATAAATAATATATATTTCACCATTTAAACACAAGATAAATATCCATAAATATATATAAATATATAGACAAGTTTTATGATGTTTAAGTATGAAATTATATAATGATAAAATATGTATAAGTATGTAGAAAGTAGGAAAATATATAAATGTGCATGGAAATTTTAAAAAGAAATTAAGTATAGTTTATATATATATACATGTTCAAATTAAATAAGAAATGTGTAGATAAGCATGTAAATATAAATAAGTGTAAACATGTTGATGACAAATATATATAAGTATATATGTGAGGAGACAAGATTGAGTATATGAATATATATATATATATATAAGATAAAACAAGACAAAACCATATTTGTATACATATGTATGTATATGAATGAATGTATGTATGTAAACAAAAGAGGGAACACACACATTAAATGCCTATCTCCTCAAGCACGTAAGAGGTCTAATCTCCATTCCAATAAATCACTCCAATTTCAAAAGATCAAAATCAGGTCAAAGAAATTTTCTGACCAAAGGAATTAGAGAAAAAATAAATAAATAAACCAAAAAGAAAATGATGAAAACAGGTCACTGTGTACACAGAGCCTACTTTTCTCTATTTATACCTCCACCTTCTATTCTTTTTTTCATTTAAACTAAGGATACCAGAAAAAAAAAAGCAACACTACCATTTTACAACCTGAAACTTAAATACAAACTCAACAACTAAGTAAAAGAAGATCAAGACCAACAAGCAAGCTAGCAGCTTTTAAAATCAGGATATTGTTCTCTGTTCCAAATGTTTACAAGTGAGTAAACTTCCTTTCAAAAGTCTAATCTTCCTTATAACATGATTATGTAAAGATTAAATGGTAGTAATGGCCTTGAATATGTGCTGCATAGAAGAAATGTGTGTATGCATGGGTATGAAAGAATGTAAATGCCTGTATACATGCCTTGCCTTTGATTTCTTGCTTCTACCCTGTTTGAACACTTCAAAAATCCAATTCTCTTCATCTATGTAGTTTTAGTTCATGAAGTCTGAAAGGATTTTGTTTGCATTAGGGTGTACTAAAATTTAAAACTAATTTTATGAGATATTAGCTAGTAGAAAACACTGTGAAGAGGTTGAACAGGTAAGTCAACAATTTTTGCAAGGAATCGATCATTTTAATTCATGTGTTCATTGACATAGATGGAATCGGTTTCGAAAATAATGATTTTTGGTGGTATTTTCGTGATTTTTAAGTATATATGGAATGGAATATCAGGTGATGGTCGGAGTTGGGTCATGGGTTGATTTCCGGCGATCACGTGGGTTATTGGCTTCGGGACTTTGGTCGAAGGAAGGCGAGGGGATGATGGTCGTGGGAAAAATGGTATTGTAATTTTCTGGCGAACGAGGCGTCGGACCGGAGGCGAGATAGGGTTTTAGGAGTGTTTTGCTCGAGGTGGGTTTCCGCTCGATTGTGATGTCGTGGAGGCGACGAGGTGGCTCGGAAGAGGGGGAAAAGGGAGTTGGGAGTTAGGCGTACCTTCAGGTGGAACAGCGTGGTCTCTAGTGGTCAGCGGCGGCGGCGCAAGGTGGATTTGGATGTGGGTTTTTTCTATCAGGCGATGGCGTTTGCTCGTTCTTTTGTTCTCGGGGTTTCGAGGAGTTCAGGGTAGCCGAGAGTGGCGAGGGTGGCGAAGGTGGTTTGGGGAAGGTGCCGGCGGTGATGGTCGTGCCTCCGGCCGCGTGTGCACGTGCACACGGTGTTGGGATATCAGGCAGTAGCGGTGATTTTAGGAAGTAAGGATAAGGTAATGTAAGGAAAGAGTAAAGAGAAAGAAAGAGTAGTAGGGAAGGGTTTCTGGGTTTGGAGCTTTGGGCTTATGGGCCGAGATTGAAAAAAAAAATATAAGTTTTTAAATGAAAGAAAATGGTTTCAAAGTAATTAGTTTATGTTATATAAATTAAGTAATTTAAAACCTTAAGTTAACTTGAACCTTAGGATTAGCAATGGCTAGGATAAATAAAATAATTTAACTTAAATTAATTAAGTTAAGGTAATTATATATATATATATATATATATATATGTTAATTATTTACTAATTACTAAGGTTTATTAAAGAAAATAAATAGTTGTAATTAGTTAATAGTTAATGATAAAATAAAATGATCTAAACCTTTAATTTATTAAAAGTCTTAAGTTAATTATACTTGTTAATTATTAATTAGTTCCAGATATTTAATTAGAATAAAATAAAATGGATTGTAATTAGTTTAATAATAATTAAACATGATTGGAAAATAATTAATAAATTCTGTTTTAAAGTAAATTAACGATTTGTGTGACTTGTTAATCTAGTCTATGAATAGTTTAAATTGGATTAAGTACATTGGATTGCTTTGTTTCTCTAGTATGTTGTTTCCAGTTATTCTGTGATATGAAATAACCTGATATGAACAGTTAAATATAGAATGTGGGACGTTTTATTTGAATAGATATTGTGATGGAATTTGAAAGTGTGCTATGGATCATGTAATATGGATATACGATAATACAGAATGTAGTGATGATAGTTATACAGTAAATAGTGTGGAATATAAGAGCAGTATAATAAAAAACGACACCAGAGATTTCTATACTGCTTCGGAGCACCGTCCTACGTCCAGTCCCAGACTCCTTCTGGAATTTCACTAAAACAATAACCCTCACTTAACCCGGAGGAACAGGTCTATACAACCCTTGAGCAGCCGAACAAGGACCTGAGCAGCGGAACAGGATTTCACCTCAGCAGCCGAAGAGAACTTCACACGCCTGAGCAGCAGAATAGGACTTCAACAAATACAAAAGATTGTTTTGACTTTGTGTGTTCTAATAACACGGATTTGTCACTTGTAGTACACCCTTCCTATAATCTTCTCCTCGAGTAGAAATATATATATTTGAAGTATATGAAGAATAGAAAGGTATAAAATTGCTTTAATGCATAATATTTGAAAGTATAGTTGCAAGTAGATTCCAGAGTGTTAGACGAGAAAGTTAAGAAAATTCGGTTATTTGGAATCAAGTTAGAGAATATATTTATAGATGTTAAAAAGCAGCGACTGTTGATGAAGAGTTTCGATTGAAGTGTTGCGTCCAAATCTTTTCGTAGAGGTTCGTAACTCTTCACAAATAGTCGTGTCTTTTTAGAAAATAGCTGTTGTAGAAATTCAGTCAACTGATCCTCTGAGTCAGTCGACTGAATATTCAAACGTTTTTTATTATAAAAAATATATACACTTGTGCACATGTGCATACTGGACAGAAACTAGCAGGTCAGTCGACTGACCCACCAGGTCAGTCGACTGACCTGGTATTTTCTGTGCAGTTTGCACAGTTTACGCAGGTATATATAATATATATAATTATATATGATTCTAACATTAAAATCTTGACAATATATATATAAGCTAATATATATGTAAACGAATATAAATTATATGTAAACAAATATATATATATATATATATATATATTATCAAAGTTTTAAAGTTAGAATCATATATAATATATATATTATATTATACCTACGTAAACTGTGCAAACTGCACAGAAAATACCAGGTCAGTCGACTGACCTGGTGGGTCAGTCGACTGACCTGCTAGTTTCTGTGCAGTATGCACAGGTGCACAAGTATATATATTTTTGTAATAAAAATCGTTTGAATATTTAGTCGACTGATTTAGAGGCTCAGTTGACTTAATTTCTACAACAGTTATTTTCTGAAAAGACACGACTATTTGTGAAGAGTTACGAACCTCTACGAAAAGATTTGGACGCAACACTTCAATCGAAACTCTTCATCAACAGTCGCTGCTTTTTAACATCTATAAATACATACTCTAACTTGATTCCAAAACTGAATTTTCTTATCTTTCTTATCTAACACTCTGGAATCTACTTGCAACTATACTTTGAAATATTCTGCATTAAAGCAATTTTATACCTTTCTATTCTTCATAAACTTCAAATATATATATATTTATACTCGAGAAGAAGATTATAGGAAGGGTGTACTACAAGTGACAAATCCGTGTTATTAGAACACAGAAAGTCAAAACAATCTTTTGTATTTGTTGAAGTCCTGTTCTACTGCTCGGGTGTGTGAAGTCCTCTTCGGCTGCTGAGGCGAAATTCTATTCAGCTGCTCAGGTCCTTGTTCGGCTGCTCAAGGATTGTATAGATTTGTTCCTCCGGGTTAAGTGAGGGTTATTGTTTTAGTGAAATTCCAGAAGAAGTCTGGGACTGGACGTAGGATGGTGCTCCGAACCAGTATAAAAATCTCTGGTGTCATTTTTTATTATACTACTCTTATATTCTGCACTATTTACTGTATAACTATCATCACTACATTCTGTATTATCGTATATCCATATTACACGATCCATAGCACACTTTCAAATTTGGCATTAGTTATTTAGTTAGTTAGTAAGTTAATTAGGCTCCAAAAAATGAAATTTGTACAAATGATGGAATTTGACCACAAACTTGCAATACTGCATTCGTGGCAAAATTCTAAGCAACTTTCATATTTAGAGTTTTACCATCAGAGTCCAAATGAAGAATTTACGGATGAAAAATGAATTCGAAACAAAAATAATTAGATTAGAAATTAACTTTATATAATAAATATCTGAGGACCATAGGTTGACCTATTTATCGGGTCAGTGAACCCTTATGATAGGCGCAATCGACCGCTTTAAGCGTGTAGGCTAGGGTTTCGTTTGGTCCAACGCTTTGGATTTTATATATTTTAATCTAATGACCGTGGTTGATTCTAGCGCCTATAAATTCAGGTCTAACCATCTCTTCTCTTCTCGTATTTTTTTGTAAGCAGCAACGAAGCTCTGCATTTTCTCTTCTCTGTTATTTTCTAAATTATAAAATATTTTTTTATATATAATATTTTCTAAATTATAAAATACAATATTTATATTTGTATATATACAAGAGTGAATTAGGGAAAAGGACAAACTTTAAAAAAATTAGGGTGAAGGATACTGAGTTTCATTTTTAGGCTAAAGGACAAATGCTAGTTATAATTAGCATTATATTCAACTTTTACACTATACAAAATGCTAATTATATCTAGCATTATATTTAGTTTTACACTATACAAAATGCTAGTTATAACTAGCATTGTTCTTCTGCCTAAAAAACAAACTAGTTGTCCTTCAGTCTAAATTTTTTTTTAAGTTTGTCCTTGTGCCTATTTTCCTATATATATATAAATTAGAGAAGAATAGAAATTAAATAAGAGAAGAAGAGAAGCGAATCAACACTACGTGATAATGTGGTAATATATGTATGTATGTATGTATGTATGTATGTATGTATGTATATTTTTATGTATGTTTCACTTCAACCCTAAATCTCTTCTTGGATATGTAATTCTAATATATATATATATATATTCCTTTTTTATACATATTTCTTGGAATAAGAAGGAAATGGAGTTGATTCAAATGTTTTACTTCAGATCTAGAGATTTGAAATGCTTTTAGAAGTTATGTGGGAAATTTATATATTGTTATGATTTTGAATCTATTCCGTTGGCATACATTTGATTTTTATGTTTAAATCAATCATATTTGTAAATTGTAGGATTAAACTATCGTAGAAAACTATTGCCTACATATTCTAGTTTTAAATATGATAGGAATTATTGTTATACCCTAATCTGACAATCAGTCCCAAAAGTTATAGATATGAATATTGATTAGATAAGAAATTTATTTCAAATCTGAATTTGGGTTGTAGATTATTAGTATGATTTTGAATATTACCCTAATTATGTTGAATTAGAGATATTCCGTAGTATAATTTGTGGGAAGAACATCTGTTTGATTTTTATAAAAAAAATTGTGTTTCCAAATTGCATAGAAAGTGTAGCGTTTGATTTAATAAGGAATATATGCAAATATAAAGGAAGAGATATGTAATGTACAGATTTATTCTATGTAGTATACACTGTCTGTTCCAATAAAAATAATATATTCATTCCTTGTAATTTCAAAGGAGGCAAATCTTTCCTTTTCTTCTTGATCTTTTGTTTTAAACTAATTTATGGAAATCATAACAGAGAATCTTCTTAAGAGATGTAATTTCAGCAAATTAAATATGTAAAAGAATATTCTAGATAAAGATTTGTGACTAAAATATATTTGGTAGAAGTAGGTATTTATATGTATCCATACGCGCCAATAAATATGATGATTTATGTGTAATGCTCATTTTGGATATTAGTTATACGTAGTAATAACGTTGATTTACAGATAAAAATTAGAAAGGAAAGTTTGTAACTCCAATTTATGGGTATTAAATATGGAATGAATTTGGTAGTTACAAATAATTAATAGGGTAAATGGATTAATGGGACTGATAAATAAGAATGTTAGATTTATAACTATGAAATAGTTAGAAAGACATTACTAATTGGAAATTAGTAAATATATAAACGTCTTGGAAATGTCCTTAAGATGGTATCTTTTATTATGGACAAGTTGACGGAGAAGTAGATGAAAAGGGGATTTATGGGAAGTTGAATATTTAAGGAAAATTATATAGCCTTAAATAAATGAAAGGAGATTAATAAACTAAGTCCAATATTCAATTTAGGATGATAAAGCTTAGTAATAATAAAGCCTAGGATAATATGGCTTAGGTTAGTAAAGCTTAGAATAATTAATTGGACTTAGTAGGTTTGGATGCGAGGTCGGTAAAGTGACACAACAGAAGTCTGCCCTTCACTTTGAGGCTACCAGCAATTGTTTACACTTCCTACTGATGTGAGACATCTTAACCATATGACCCATAGAATAATTGGATTTAGAAGATTGGGATGCGAGGTCGGTAAAGTGACACAACAGAAGTCTGATATAACGACCCGTATTTTTAACGATTGGATAGTTAAATAATTTATTTATATATTGAATTATTAATTTATTAACGGTCCCAAAAATATGATTTTTCACATACGATCGAATCAGGACTTAAGAACACTTCTGTTGAGTTCGTATTGATGTTGCAAATTAAAATGAGTATAAGGATTGCTATATTTGAAGATTGGACGATTTGATGGTCGAAATGGTCTCAAAAAGCATGAAATTATCATCCCGGAGCACAATCACAAATAGCGATGAAATTTATACCATCAGGACCTAAAAAATGAGGTAATGCATGTAGACGAGTTTCGTTGCGATTGGACGCACCTTTTGATCGTGCGAGCTCGAAACTCATGACCGTTTTATTTGAGAAATTAAAATAAATAATAATATAAAAATCACTTAAACCCTCATTCTCTCAACACGACTACTGTTCCATTCCTGAAGCAAAATAAATGGCTGCCTCCTCTTTAATCCCCTTCAAAAATTAATTTCAAGCAAATCGCCCCATGAAAAATATGAAACCACTTTCATTAAATCCGTATTGAAGAGATCTTCAAGATGACCGTGGTGAAATTTTGATCGGTTGGGTTTGGTAGAGATCGACGCTTTTGGTCGCACCTAGGGTTCCACTTCGTCGGATATTCAAGTGACGATATGTAAAACAGAGAGCGCGGTTGGATTTCTCATGGTGAATAACACCTTCACTTGAAATCTCGTCGATCTCGATTAAATGACGTAAAATGCATCCGTATAGGGGAGCATGACCCATCGGGTTGGTCATGGCTAGGGGTAGTCGAGCCTTACATATTTGGGTCCGGGTCAGAGCACACGTGAAGTGGAGTCCGTTGCAACTGACGGTTCGCGATTTCGTTGAGAAACGAGTGAGAAATCAAAGGTAGAAGTTTCACATTTTGGGTATCTTTGCACAAACGTGCACGGCCTAGAGATGGAAAAAGGATTAAAGGGGCTAATGAAGGTGATTAACTTAATTATATGTTTGGTGAATTAAATAGTTAGCTAATTAATAATTTAAATTATACGATATCTTATAAATGTCATATCTTTTGCATACGAAGTCCGTTTTGGATGTTATTTCTTGCATTGCACTCATGATGGAGAGCTCTATGACTTGGCGATGGTTTGGTAAAATTTGATTGAGGTTTGTCTCTCACCATTCTATGATTAGTTATATAGTATTAGATTGACACTCGGGAATGATTTTTGATTTCAAAATATGATTTTCCTATACTTATATATCTGCTAGATTTTCATAAAAGAAAATAAAATTATTTTAAAATGATTTATAAATAATATCACATATTTTCCATCGACGTGTCACAGTCAGGAAATTATTAGACTTGAACTATTATTGATATTATTTCCCACATTAGTTGGTATGGATGGATTATACATATTATACATATACAATTATGGATGTTTATATGCTTGTTGGATGTATGTATGTTAGTTTGATTGTTAGGTTGAAAACGCTGATTTATTGGCGATCCAGCATTAAGGAATATTCCATGCGTTAGGATTTCGTCCCCTTGATGGGAAACCCAAACAAATGGGATAAGTTGTAAGAGAATATTGGAATGTGTGCTGACGGATCTGAGGATAGAAGACGATGGATTTGGACGAGCTTTGGACTTCAAGATGGATGCTGGACATTTTTAGTTGGTTATTGCTTATCCATTTTTGACTAAGTGTAGGACCAGAGTGGTTGGTATTGACCACTGTGGAATGGTCGGTACCCATCACTACTGATGATGGTCGATTTGGTTTACCTTTGACCAGGATAGTGAGGAGGCTTTGGGGAGTGTGATATGATGATTAGTTTGTGCGACCGACTCTATGTTTTGATGATATTGCTCTTTTATGCATGATTTCGATGATCGCGACAACGTGACGTTTTCGACATGATGTTCTAGTTCTTTGGATGAGTAGCTTGGTGGTGCATAGAGTAAGGTTTCGAGGTTGACACTTTCAGGACTTTGCATGAGTAGCTCGGTGGTGCATAGAGTTAGGTTACGAGGTTGGAGGCTTGATGTTGATTAACGTCGTGATGAGTTCCATATGGGCAGGTTTTTTGAGGGTGATCCATGGATAGGATGTAGTGTGGTTCTATCTGGAAATGGATGAAGCAAGGAAGAGCATGGAGACGCATGCTGAGGGATCGTTGATACTCGGAGTGTTTTCTTTTGTACTCAAACAGGGTATTATTTTTGGGGATGTCCATGGATCGATTGGTTGGATCCATATACCTTGGGCCGATAGATTTGGGTTACGTATCCAGCTTCGAGCTATGAGATACAAGAGTACAATTGAAAATTGAGATTTTATTCATTAATCCCTGGCAAAAGAATGGTCATATGAGATATCATAGATCTAGAGCACAATAAGTGACAGTTGGTATCGTTTAATGGATGCTATGTTTGTTATGGTTGTACACTAGCCACATGTCACTCTAGGTATGTCACACGAGGTAGGTATTGGGCATAGGGATACCTAGACACCTCGACTATTTACTTTATATTAAGTATGTAACGACCCAGAATTTTACTCATCCGAATCTGGAATATTTAATTGATTTTAAATATTTAAAAGTTAATTTTATAAGTTAAATAACTTATATTTCAAATATCTCAAATTTATTTGATAATTAAATTGTTTAATTTAATATTTGGAATTGTTTAAATAATTGAATCTTGAATTTAAAATGAATGAAAACGATTTCTAAAGTTGATTTAAATTCTATTTAAATTAGAATGGAGTTAGTGAATTTTTAATTTTGATTTAATAGTGAATAAACAGAAATTGGAAATTTCATATTTCAATTAACATGTAAAAATAGTCATTTTTGGCACTGTCTCGGATTTCGACGAAACCAGTTTCATCGGATCCGTAATAGTGAGTTATTATAGGATTTCAAGTTTCGTGTCGTTGGACTTACCGTTTGGTTGTGCAAGTTCGAAACGCATAGAAATTAACTAAAGGAATTGAATTTAAAATAATTTGATTTGAAAAACTATCTTTTGTATATGATGGAATTGGCTTCCGATATATATTCCATTGTATTCGGAATAAAGTATAGCATATAGAACGCCAGACAGTATGCTTTGTTTGGAGTTTGGAATTTTCACGGATGAGTAGTGCCACACGATATTTTTTATAAATAGCCCTCAATTATTCTCATTTTGAAACCTAACCCTAGAAATAGATTTCAGCCGCCATTAACATATATTCAATCTGATGGCCATCAACGATCAGAGCCATTAGAGGTGAAATTAGCCAACGACTTCAACTAGGGAAACGTAGAGCACGACCATACAAACTCAATCACCGGTTGGATCGACCTATCGTCGTCCGAGGTGGTGTCAGTTCACCTCCGTTCGGTGCTGCAATTGGGTTCGGCGGAGAGGATCTATGCGTGTGGTGCGCGACCAGGCGTGGAGCAGGGCAGGTTCACGGAGGCGGAGGCGGCGTCGGTGGCATGACGTACGGCGGTTCATGGATAGCGACCAATTTTGAACGACATGAAAAAAATGTCTTCGCGAGCGTGCTTGGAGGTAGTGCGGCCTGGAGGGAAAGAAAGAGATGGGTAAAAAATTTAAATGTTATTAATTTAGTTAATTAAAATTTTAATTATCTTATTACGTTTAATAATCCATAACTTTCTCGTATGAGGTCCGTTTCGAGCGCGACAAATTGCGTTGCATTCATATCAACGAGCACTACACTATGGAGTTGGATTGGATGAATTTGGAGCTAATTGGAATTTTGGATTAAAATTGGACATTTGTACAATTTTAATTCAAAATGGAGTGTTTTGACGACTATTAAAAACAATGTGAGTTAATCTCACTTTTTTGGATAATCAGAAAATTTATATAGTCGGTAAATGTTAATTATTGGATGTTTGGATATTTATTTCTGATCGTTATTGATTGTTTGGATAATATACTAAATTATATTGTTAGTTGGATATATTCCCACCTATTGGAGCAGATGAGACCCTATTACGTTCCTATGTAAGACCGGATGACCCTTTGTATACGAATCCTGCCTCAAAGCGGTTGATTTATATTTTTGTGATTATATATTGTATGTGATGCAGGGGGACAGGTTGGAGGGATCCGACAGGATTCCTCACACTGTTGATTTTATTTTTCATATAAATTGATATATGATATGTTGGATGCAATGATTGATGACATGAATATGATTTTATTTCTTTAGTGCTTAGGTAGCACGGGGCCTTATTTTTGGTATTTAAATACTATAAAATAGTGACTTGATTTAAAATGGAATTTCAAAGTGATTTTGGAAATTTTATATGTTTAGAAATTTTTCTAAATTTAAGTTTGATTTTTAGAGATTATAAATTATAGTTTATAAAAGATTTTAATAAAGATTTTAAACTGTAAAATAAAGATTTTTAAAATCTTGGAAAATAAGTCAATCTTTTATACTAAAGGGATTTGGATTTAAAAAGTAAATAGAAAATTTTTGATTATAAATAATTTTTATCCATTATATATAAAGTGATATATGTAGGTACATATAATATAATTTATTTATAAATGTGAAACTTATAAATGTGATAAATTGTAAAAGTGATATTTTACTAAGAAGTGAAGATTTGTATAATCATATTTTGTTATAAAAGTATGGATTTATAAATGGTGTTATAAATCAAAGGTAATTATTATCATTTAACAAATCGGTGAAATAAATCAAGTGGTGGATTTATTATAAGATGAGGAATGATATTTTAGAAATAGTTTATTCTATTTTGGGAATTTAAGGTGGGTAAGAATTTGGATTGTTAAATGGTATTTTATAAATTTAAGGAAATTTATAAAAGAAATTTATACCTATTGAAGCAAGGTTAAAACAGTTGGAATTATGTTTGGATGTGGTTTAATAAATAAGTAGGATTAATATTGGAAGGAAGGTATAAATGAGTTCATAAATAAAGGAATTTTTATGAAAGGAAATTTTATGAAATGGGAAGAGATTTATAAACATGGTTTATAAATATGGAAATGATTATTGTAACAACCCGCATATCTATCGATTTTATATTTAAATATTTTATCGTTAGTCGGATGTTAGTCCGAAAAGCTACTTTTTGCATACGGTCAATGTAACGACCCAGAATTTTGAACGAATTAAATTGAAAATATTTAATTAATTTTAAATATTTGAACGGTAATTTAATTTGAATCCTCGATATAAATTTGAATTTGACGATTTGATTATAAAATTTAATCTATTTAAAACCGAATAAAAATTTTGAATCTTCAGTTTAAAGCTAGAGAAAAATATTTGGAAAGCTTATAAAACTCGTGTTGATAATTCTGAAGATAACAGAAGCTTCAGAATCCAATTTCGAACTGGTTTGATCAGTTTTGAAATTTATATCGTTTAACCGATAGTTAAAAATAGTCAATTTTCAAACAGTCTCGGAATTCGACGAAACCAGTTCCATTGGGTCCGTAATATTGTATTGTTACCGGATTTCCAATTTCGTATTTTTTCGGAGTTGTGGTGTGAACATACGGCGTATAAACGCGTTGGAAATAAATCGAAAATTTAAATTTAAAATTTTTATTTATATACATATATATTCCCACGTTCCCCTCCTAAAATCGCGCAGAACATTACGCCTAAAATCACGTTTTATTTTCATTTTAAATCCAAACCGTATCTTCATCTCCATCCCCCTCTCTCAGATTAAAAATCAAAACAAAGAAAGTTAATGGCCGATAGTTCCTTCTCCCTTCCTAAATAAAAATCGAAGCCGAGTTCAAATCGACAGCGAGGGTCGAGGTTTTGCACGCGGTAGAGGTTGGACTGGGATTCGTGAGTAGCTCGCGAGGATAAACTCGAGCTCGGCGGCATCCAGATCTGGTCGCGAGGCGACTGGGCGGTGGGACTGGGGAGGTTCGCGACAAGCACACGATGAGGTGGTGGCGCTCGCGAATTGGAGTCGCGCGTGGCGTTCGTGAGCAAGTGGAGGTCGAGCGAAGGGGGTTTCGCGGAGGCGCGTAGGCGGCGAAGTGATCTGTAGGTCGGGTTTAGGTTGGAAGCTCGTGAGGCATGCGGGGCAGTGGCAGCGCGTTCACGACTGGGGGTCGCGGTCGATCGCAGGCGACTCACGATCGGAGGAGGCGGCGAGAGCAGCTTTGTGATGTGGCATAGGGCAGCGTCGTGGCTTCGGCGACGCTCGAAGGCAGCAGTGTAGTCGAGTTCGACTTTGATCGAATCTGGGTGGAGTTCGAATCAATACAGTAAGGTATTTACAATTTATCAAATTCGATTTAAAAATAGAACATAAATTGATATATATATATATACACACATAAACACTATTGTATATTTTAGTGTAGACGTTTATGGGAAAACAGAAAATAAAATGATTTCAGTAAGATAGATTTCTACTGTTCTTTACAGTAAATATATATATAGACATCCTGTAATAAAATGTATAGTCTGGTCAGAAAATTTATTTTTGTTTATGATGATTGAAAAATATAGGGATTTTAAATGATCGAAGAGTTTATATAAAATCAAATTTTAAAATTTGAAATTTAAAAACATTGGTTAATTAAAATTATCCAATAGGAATTTAAATTATTCGATATGTTCGGATATTAATAGATTTTATAAATTATTTATTCAAGGTCTATAAATCAAGAAAACAAAAGAAGGATTGGATTGGATGGCAAAATAAAAAGCTAAGGTGAGATTTTCTCACTCGAAGGAAAATTTTGATTTGCAGTTATTGATTGATTTGTTTGAATGTGCTATTAGATATTTTAGGATATATCTATATATAGCAATATATACATATTGGCATATGTATATATTGGATTGATGATTTCCCGCCTCGTATAGCGGATGAGACCCTATTGCGCCGTTAGTAAGCGGATTTATAAAAACCTATATACCGCGATAATTCCGTACTGGAGCGGAATTGGTATTGTGCTAACGTCTGTGGATGCAGGGAAACAGGTTGGAGGGATCCAACTGGACCCCTCACATTGATTGAATTTATTCCTATTGTGATATAAATCTGTGAATGATTATAGTGATACTATTAATCATATGGATATCTGGAAATTGTTTGAAAGCTAAAATTTAGCTGAATGGATGTTTTGACATCATTGGATTCCAAAGATAAACGAAATGGAATTTTTGAAATTCAAGTAGAAATTTTCTATGTGAATCAATTTTTGGGATTGAATAAATTTTGAAGAAAGAAAATTTTAAAGTATAAAAAGGTTAATTTTTTATAATCTTATCGAATAAATTCCAGAATAAAGTGAAAATGCTAAATAAATGGATTTCATAAAACAGTGATTTTAAATTGAAGAAATTAATTTAAATTTGGATTTTTAAATAGATTGAAAGAAACGATTGAAATTTATTTTCTTAAAAAGGAATTTATTTAAAAGAAGATAAGTTGGAAATTCAGTTTGGAATTTAATTGGTAAATTGAAATAAGTTGAAAAATCAATGTAGAATGACTTCAATTTGAAAAATCCATTTCAAAACAGAATATTGAATAATTTGAGAAAAATAAGAAATTTATTTAGTAGTGATAAATAAAATTAGAAATCAACCTGTAATTGATTTAGTATTTGGAGAAGAACTTTGAGAAATCAGTATGGAATCTTTTATTTAAAGTTGAAAATAAATTTAGAAATCAATATTGAAATTGATTTGGTATTGAAGTTTTAATAAATGGAATTGGAATTTATAAAAGTTGGTTATAAATCCGAAATCACTTATTTTGATAAGTAGAATATAGAAGTTGATAAAAAGAAGATTTATAAGTCGAAGTGTTATTAAAATAGAAGTAGAATTTGTAACCGTGTTTATAAATTCGAAAGCGATGGAATCTGATGAATTAAATATAGAAGATTATCAGAGTAGATATATTCGCGATTTTGGATAGCGAATTCCTATTGAAATGAAAATGTGTAGAAATGATTGGAATTGGGTTAAATGAAGTATATTCACGATTTTGGACAGTGAATATATTTTTAAGTAAAAATGGTTATGTTTGGGAAAGCGATATTATAAATGAAGTTAATTGTTTTAAAAGATGTTTTAAAACGTGTTAAATATCGAAATCATAGATTTCAACATTTATTGTTGAAATAGACGTTTTCGAGAAACTTAAGGAAATGGTGGACTATAACACTGTTGTTATAGTAAATGATTTCCGAAAGGAAATATTTTATGTAGTATTGGGATTTATATCTCTATCTAAATTCCGAATCCCAATACTAATGATTTTGAGTCGTCGTAACGATGTTTTACGCAACATTCGTTTTGACTCGAATAAATGTTGTTATAGTAAATGATTTCCTTAAAGAATGAATATATACTTAATATTGATTTAAGTATATCGAATATTTTCAAATGTGAAAATAAATGATTGTGAAATACTTAGTATTTAAATAAGTATGGAAATACTTTTCCAATATGAAATGAATCCGTTTTGAGATTTTATCTTCAAAGATAAAATGAAAGGTGGAAATTGATTTGAAATTGTTTTCAAAACGGTTAAGTGTGGAAATTATATATCTAGTAAAAGATACTTTTTGAAGATGAAATAATTTGGAAAATTATTTGGAATCTGATGATGTTGCGCATCTTTATTGATAGTTAAATAACCGACTATCAATAATTACCTTTAGATAGGTATTTGTTGTGAATTGGATGAATTTGAATGCCACACTTATTTTTGAATAATCGCTCACTATTCGGGTTAGCCGGGAAAGGACCATGGGGTCGTATAACCCATTCCGAATATGTGATACGTCGTTATGAATTGCATTTGAAGACCGGTGTTGAAGACCGGATATTTTTGAAAACGGAAGGATTACCGTCGAGTTACTCTACATCGGCTGATCTCCGATTTAGAGGTTTTTATCACCCTTAGTGACGGGAAGTCCTGACGTGACTGAAAATTATCCGGATATGCAAGGGCTTCGTGAGAAGTGCCTTCGGTTCTGTTCGATCCCGGAACAGACTTGTATGGATTGTGTGTCTGACGTTACAATTTGAGATATAAAGCTGATTTCTTTCAAATACATTTCTGTTGGTGGCGGAGAATTTATTCTCTTAGCTTAACACCCTTCTCTGAGACGTACGAGCTCAGAGGTTATGTAGTTGAAATTTATCAGCGATATATCCTAATTTGGTAATGTGGCATACTGAGTGTTGCTGTGAAATGATCAGTGTTTGATCATTTGTGATATGATCATTTATTTGATCTTATATCTTTGTGATCATAGGTTGATCATTTTGTTTGACCCGAAGCAGGGCTTTTTGAGAAAGCGTAGCTTTGTGGACGAGATTTCGTCGAGCCTCACACCCCGGAAATGGTCGAAACAGGAAGAATGCGGCAAGGTTCTAGGGAGTAGCGCCCCTTAGTGTATGTCATTCCTTCTGGATAAAGGTGGTATCATGGTATGGAGCCCAGATACTTAACCTCTGTGGTTACTGCATTATTATTATCTATGTGGTTTGTTGCGAATCGGGGATCCTCGGGAAGATCGGTGACGATCGGGGGATGGCATACGCGTGTCAGTAGTTACCTATTTTTGCAGAGGTAACCCGGCCTTGTGTTGGCAGAGATCTAACCGTAACGTTAGATTCTCGGGTCGTCTATTCCAAGGACGTACCCATCGTGGATAGGAAGTTCCTTAGCCTGACCATTTGTTGGAAATCCAAAGAAACAATACGTGACGTGTACGGTTTTAGTTGTATTACCTGCTATGGAATGTGGCGGTAACCTGCTATTGAACATAGTAGCTATAGTAGGCATAAGTGCGGAATGCCTATGCTGGCTAAGATTAATATTATACTTTCGAAATGTTTTCTACACTATGCACTAATAATAATATCAAAAATGATTTGATTTTGCGTAGTAAGCATCTTTGACTATCATAAGAAGAAATCTCCTCCAATTCTGCGTTTGCATTGTGTGTGTGGTGGGAGGTCTTATGGTAGTTTCATTTTCCAAAAGCATTTCGAATTGACTTTAAAGTTATCTTGTTGTTGTTTTAAAGAATAACTGTTTTACGATCTCACACCAGTCACCATGACTGACTCGGAGTTTATTGTTCCCTTCTAAACTCTGGGTGCCCACAAATTTCCACACGGGCAGCCTAGAGTTATATTATCAGGATATTCTGGATATTCTGGAGCTTGGAGATAAGCTGGATGGCGAGACGTAGTATTTGTATCTGATAGTATTTATTCCGCTGTGTATTCTGTATAAGGACAAGTTTATATAACTGTCCATTGTTGTATATTGACTCTGATGATTGATGTATGTATAAAATGATATAGTTCTTTGTTTTAAAGATTATTCATTTATCTATTGTATATTGTTCCGCTGCGATGTGTAAGATTCTGAATATTGTTTTCTGTTCTGATGTTGTTCTGATGTGTTCTCTTCTCTTCTCTTTTTCTTCTATCTGTTCTTCTATTTCTTTTTCTAAAACCCTCACTATTGGAGTTTCCGGCACTCGATTGCTCGGCAGTCGATAAAGTGAGTATCGATGTCGAATTTTCGAAAGTCGAAAATTCTAGGATGTGACAAAGTGGTATCAAAGCATATGGTTAAGCGACAACCCTGCTCTGTTGGGTGTTACTCATTAGAGATAGAGTCAGCAGTACTCTAGAATGAGTTTGAGTGTAATAATAGATATGAGCGCGTATTTGTTATTTGAATATGAAATTGTTTTGTATTGTGTTGACTTATCGGTTGATTGTTTATGGATTCTAGTCGGTGCAGTCTAGCTAACTGTAATCGATAGGGGTTTCTAAACTCTTAAACAAGATAAACTGACACAGTATTGATTTTAAAATGGGGTAAATGAAATAATTTTACCCAAAACTATTTTTGTATAGAAAAGAAATGATTTTCTATAAATTATTACAGTATATGGTTGCATGGATGTTAGGAAAGTGATAATGTTGAAATGTTATCATTATATGAAATTGGATAAGAAATTGAAATTGTAACTCCAAAGTTAAGAAATGAATTCGTATACAAATGAAATTTGAGAATGTAAATTATAAATGTAATTTGTAATTTAAAATGAGATTCCAGAGAAGTATTTGGAAATGTTTTGAAAAGAATTTGAAAATTTTGGAGATTTGAAAAGTTTAAATCATTTTTGATTTGAAAATGAATTTCAAAGGTTTTGAAAAGTATTTTGGAGAGTTAAAAGCTCTAAACTCTTTTCGGTCGCTGGAAAATAACTTCGATGATGACCGCGGCATCGTTGGTGTTCATTTTCGGGTTTCCAAAAGAGAAATTGCTGCCAAGTTGTTTTAAATGAAAATTGTTTGGAAAATTGAGTTTTGTTTTGAAAATTCAAAAGATAAATTTGAATTGTTTTCAAAATGGTTTTGAAAGGTTGAAAAGACTCTGGGATACCCTATTTATGAAATATTTTCAAGTTGATAACTTATACAATTGGAATTTTGATAGAATAATTTAACTTAAAGAATGAAGTTAAATCAAAGTAAGTATAAGTAAATAAATTAAATAAAGTGAAAAGATTACTTAAAGAAAAATTTATTAAGTTGAAAATAAATTTGGAGTAGTGACAAATAAATTGGAATGTAAATAAGTCAAAGACTTATAAATATTTGAAAATTGGATGTATGAGATGTAAATTGAAAGATGAATTAAAATTCATATGTTATTGGAAATCCAGTTTAATATAAGTAGTTATGAACCAAAGTGGTAAATCGAAAATAAATATAAATGTCTACATGGAATATTTATATTGAACCTAAGAAATGAAGAGCGAAATTCTTAAGTAAAATCTGATATTGGAATTATTCTAAGTTGATGATTGAATGAAGATAAAAACTGGAATTAGAACTGAATGTTGAAAACAAATGAGAATAAATGAATTAGAATTGTAATGAATTAGTAATTGGAACTAATTTAAAATAGTGCAGTTGTAAATGACAGATAATTGATAAAATTCAATATTTCAGAATTGAAAGTAAATTGAATCCAAATTAGATTGGAATTGTGAATTGAACTTAAATGAGAAATTGAAATGTGAAATTGAATTCAAATAAAATTTGAAATGTAAAATTGAAGATAATGGATATAACTTCAGTAGTGAACTAAAGATGATATAAGTAGTTTATATCGGAAATTTTGTAATAAAATTTGCAAAATGGTTTGAATGTGTAACTAGATATAATGGCTAGTAGGATATACAGGTATAAAGGAATTGAATTTGATTTCACAGATAATTTGAATTGCTCGACAAAGGTACGTATTTGAATTATAATATGAGTTTTTGATGATTTCTTCTCTAGCCGCTTGGCTTTTTCTTTTTCTTTTTGAAATCTGAGAGTCCGTAGGGACGTTTTGTAGTCGTACCGTATTAGCCGCGCAAAGGAGACGCTGGCGAAATTTTTCGAAAATTTAGGGTGTTAGAAAATTTTTGAGAAAATTTGGAAGTTTAAATTTGAATTTAAACTTAAATTTGAATTGTTAAGCAAACAGTGTTGTTTTGAAACTTAGAGTTGAATTTGAAATTTAGTTGATGAATAACGAATCTTTAGTAGAAAGATTTGTTTTGATAAATTGATAAAACTATTTGGATTGTGAAAAATAGTAGACGAGTTAAGGACCTTTTTCCCTAACTTGTAATTTCGAGGACGAAATTCTTTTAAGGGGGGAAGTCTGTAACGACCCAGAATTTTGAACGAATTAAATTGAAAATATTTAATTAATTTTAAATATTTGAACGGTAATTTAATTTGAATCCTCGATATAAATTTGAATTTGACGATTTGATTATAAAATTTAATCTATTTAAAATCGAATAAAAATTTTGAATCTTCAGTTTAAAGCTAGAGAAAAATATTTGGAAAGCTTATAAAACTCGTGTTGATAATTTTGAAGATAACAGAAGCTTCAGAATCCAATTTCGAACTGGTTTGATCAGTTTTGAAATTTATATCGTTTAACCGATAGTTAAAAATAGTCAATTTTCAAACAGTCTCGGAATTCGACGAAACCAGTTCCATTGGGTCTGTAATATTGTATTGTTACCGGATTTCCAATTTCGTATTTTTTCGGAGTTGTGGTGTGAACATACGGCGTATAAACGCGTTGGAAATAAATCGAAAATTTAAATTTAAAATTTTTATTTATATACATATATATTCCCACGTTCCCCTCCTAAAATCGCGCAGAACATTACGCCTAAAATCACGTTTTATTTTCATTTTAAATCCAAACCGTATCTTCATCTCCATCCCCCTCTCTCAGATTAAAAATCAAAACAAAGAAAGTTAATGGCCGATAGTTCCTTCTCCCTTCCTAAATAAAAATCGAAGCCGAGTTCAAATCGACAGCGAGGGTCGAGGTTTTGCACGCGGTAGAGGTTGGACTGGGATTCGTGAGTAGCTCGCGAGGATAAACTCGAGCTCGGCGGCATCCAGATCTGGTCGCGAGGCGACTGGGCGGTGGGACTGGGGAGGTTCGCGACAAGCACACGATGAGGTGGTGGCGCTCGCGAATTGGAGTCGCGCGTGGCGTTCGTGAGCAAGTGGAGGTCGAGCGAAGGGGGTTTCGCGGAGGCGCGTAGGCGGCGAAGTGATCTGTAGGTCGGGTTCAGGTTGGAAGCTCGTGAGGCATGCGGGGCAGTGGCAGCGCGTTCACGACTGGGGGTCGCGGTCGATCACAGGCGACTCACGATCGGAGGAGGCGGCGAGAGCAGCTTTGTGATGTGGCATAGGGCAGCGTCGTGGCTTCGGCGACGCTCGAAGGCAGCAGTGTAGTCGAGTTCGACTTTGATCGAATCTGGGTGGAGTTCGAATCAATACAGTAAGGTATTTACAATTTATCAAATTCGATTTAAAAATAGAACATAAATTGATATATATATATATACACACATAAACACTATTGTATATTTTAGTGTAGACGTTTATGGGAAAACAGAAAATAAAATGATTTCAGTAAGATAGATTTCTACTGTTCTTTACAGTAAATATATATATAGACATCCTGTAATAAAATGTATAGTCTGGTCAGAAAATTTATTTTTGTTTATGATGATTGAAAAATATAGGGATTTTAAATGATCGAAGAGTTTATATAAAATCAAATTTTAAAATTTGAAATTTAAAAACATTGGTTAATTAAAATTATCCAATAGGAATTTAAATTATTCGATATGTTCGGATATTAATAGATTTTATAAATTATTTATTCAAGGTCTATAAATCAAGAAAACAAAAGAAGGATTGGATTGGATGGCAAAATAAAAAGCTAAGGTGAGATTTTCTCACTCGAAGGAAAATTTTGATTTGCAGTTATTGATTGATTTGTTTGAATGTGCTATTAGATATTTTAGGATATATCTATATATAGCAATATATACATATTGGCATATGTATATATTGGATTGATGATTTCCCGCCTCGTATAGCGGATGAGACCCTATTGCGCCGTTAGTAAGCGGATTTATAAAAACCTATATACCGCGATAATTCCGTACTGGAGCGGAATTGGTATTGTGCTAACGTCTGTGGATGCAGGGAAACAGGTTGGAGGGATCCAACTGGACCCCTCACATTGATTGAATTTATTCCTATTGTGATATAAATCTGTGAATGATTATAGTGATACTATTAATCATATGGATATCTGGAAATTGTTTGAAAGCTAAAATTTAGCTGAATGGATGTTTTGACATCATTGGATTCCAAAGATAAACGAAATGGAATTTTTGAAATTCAAGTAGAAATTTTCTATGTGAATCAATTTTTGGGATTGAATAAATTTTGAAGAAAGAAAATTTTAAAGTATAAAAAGGTTAATTTTTTATAATCTTATCGAATAAATTCCAGAATAAAGTGAAAATGCTAAATAAATGGATTTCATAAAACAGTGATTTTAAATTGAAGAAATTAATTTAAATTTGGATTTTTAAATAGATTGAAAGAAACGATTGAAATTTATTTTCTTAAAAAGGAATTTATTTAAAAGAAGATAAGTTGGAAATTCAGTTTGGAATTTAATTGGTAAATTGAAATAAGTTGAAAAATCAATGTAGAATGACTTCAATTTGAAAAATCCATTTCAAAACAGAATATTGAATAATTTGAGAAAAATAAGAAATTTATTTAGTAGTGATAAATAAAATTAGAAATCAACCTGTAATTGATTTAGTATTTGGAGAAGAACTTTGAGAAATCAGTATGGAATCTTTTATTTAAAGTTGAAAATAAATTTAGAAATCAATATTGAAATTGATTTGGTATTGAAGTTTTAATAAATGGAATTGGAATTTATAAAAGTTGGTTATAAATCCGAAATCACTTATTTTGATAAGTAGAATATAGAAGTTGATAAAAAGAAGATTTATAAGTCGAAGTGTTATTAAAATAGAAGTAGAATTTGTAACCGTGTTTATAAATTCGAAAGCGATGGAATCTGATGAATTAAATATAGAAGATTATCAGAGTAGATATATTCGCGATTTTGGATAGCGAATTCCTATTGAAATGAAAATGTGTAGAAATGATTGGAATTGGGTTAAATGAAGTATATTCACGATTTTGGACAGTGAATATATTTTTAAGTAAAAATGGTTATGTTTGGGAAAGCGATATTATAAATGAAGTTAATTGTTTTAAAAGATGTTTTAAAAGATGTTTTAAAACGTGTTAAATATCGAAATCATAGATTTCAACATTTATTGTTGAAATAGACGTTTTCGAGAAACTTAAGGAAATGGTGGACTATAACACTGTTGTTATAGTAAATGATTTCCGAAAGGAAATATTTTATATAGTATTGGGATTTATATCTCTATCTAAATTCCGAATCCCAATACTAATGATTTTGAGTCGTCGTAACGATGTTTTACGCAACATTCGTTTTGACTCGAATAAATGTTGTTATAGTAAATGATTTCCTTAAAGAATGAATATATACTTAATATTGATTTAAGTATATCGAATATTTTCAAATGTGAAAATAAATGATTGTGAAATACTTAGTATTTAAATAAGTATGGAAATACTTTTCCAATATGAAATGAATCCGTTTTGAGATTTTATCTTCAAAGATAAAATGAAAGGTGGAAATTGATTTGAAATTGTTTTCAAAACGGTTAAGTGTGGAAATTATATATCTAGTAAAAGATACTTTTTGAAGATGAAATAATTTGGAAAATTATTTGGAATCTGATGATGTTGCGCATCTTTATTGATAGTTAAATAACCGACTATCAATACTTACCTTTAGATAGGTATTTGTTGTGAATTGGATGAATTTGAATGCCACACTTATTTTTGAATAATCGCTCACTATTCGGGTTAGCCGGGAAAGGACCATGGGGTCGTATAACCCATTCCGAATATGTGATACGTCGTTATGAATTGCATTTGAAGACCGGTGTTGAAGACCGGATATTTTTGAAAACGGAAGGATTACCGTCGAGTTACTCTACATCGGCTGATCTCCGATTTAGAGGTTTTTATCACCCTTAGTGACGGGAAGTCCTGACGTGACTGAAAATTATCCGGATATGCAAGGGCTTCGTGAGAAGTGCCTTCGGTTCTGTTCGATCCCGGAACAGACTTGTATGGATTGTGTGTCTGACGTTACAATTTGAGATATAAAGCTGATTTCTTTCAAATACATTTCTGTTGGTGGCGGAGAATTTATTCTCTTAGCTTAACACCCTTCTCTGAGACGTACGAGCTCAGAGGTTATGTAGTTGAAATTTATCAGCGATATATCCTAATTTGGTAATGTGGCATACTGAGTGTTGCTGTGAAATGATCAGTGTTTGATCATTTGTGATATGATCATTTATTTGATCTTATATCTTTGTGATCATAGGTTGATCATTTTGTTTGACCCGAAGCAGGGCTTTTTGAGAAAGCGTAGCTTTGTGGACGAGACTTCGTCGAGCCTCACACCCCGGAAATGGTCGAAACAGGAAGAATGCGGCAAGGTTCTAGGGAGTAGCGCCCCTTAGTGTATGTCATTCCTTCTGGATAAAGGTGGTATCATGGTATGGAGCCCAGATACTTAACCTCTGTGGTTACTGCATTATTATTATCTATGTGGTTTGTTGCGAATCGGGGATCCTCGGGAAGATCGGTGACGATCGGGGGATGGCATACGCGTGTCAGTAGTTACCTATTTTTGCAGAGGTAACCCGGCCTTGTGTTGGCAGAGATCTAACCGTAACGTTAGATTCTCGGGTCGTCTATTCCAGGGACGTACCCATCGTGGATAGGAAGTTCCTTAGCCTGACCATTTGTTGGAAATCCAAAGAAACAATACGTGACGTGTACGGTTTTAGTTGTATTACCTGCTATGGAATGTGGCGGTAACCTGCTATTGAACATAGTAGCTATAGTAGGCATAAGTGCGGAATGCCTATGCTGGCTAAGATTAATATTATACTTTCGAAATGTTTTCTACACTATGCACTAATAATAATATCAAAAATGATTTGATTTTGCGTAGTAAGCATCTTTGACTATCATAAGAAGAAATCTCCTCCAATTCTGCGTTTGCATTGTGTGTGTGGTGGGAGGTCTTATGGTAGTTTCATTTTCCAAAAGCATTTCGAATTGACTTTAAAGTTATCTTGTTGTTGTTTTAAAGAATAACTGTTTTACGATCTCACACCAGTCACCATGACTGACTCGGAGTTTATTGTTCCCTTCTAAACTCTGGGTGCCCACAAATTTCCACACGGGCAGCCTAGAGTTATATTATCAGGATATTCTGGATATTCTGGAGCTTGGAGATAAGCTGGATGGCGAGACGTAGTATTTGTATCTGATAGTATTTATTCCGCTGTGTATTCTGTATAAGGACAAGTTTATATAACTGTCCATTGTTGTATATTGACTCTGATGATTGATGTATGTATAAAATGATATAGTTCTTTGTTTTAAAGATTATTCATTTATCTATTGTATATTGTTCCGCTGCGATGTGTAAGATTCTGAATATTGTTTTCTGTTCTGATGTTGTTCTGATGTGTTCTCTTCTCTTCTCTTTTTCTTCTATTTGTTCTTCTATTTCTTTTTCTAAAACCCTCACTATTGGAGTTTCCGGCACTCGATTGCTCGGCAGTCGATAAAGTGAGTATCGATGTCGAATTTTCGAAAGTCGAAAATTCTAGGATGTGACAAGGTCAAATTAGGACTCGAGACCACCCCCAATGAGTTCAAAATGACGTTTGCGATCTTTTTGAGTGTAAACTTCGATATGTTTGGAGATAGTGAAATTTTTGTCACTTTTCCCGCTTGTGACTTTGGTTTGGACTGCACTTCCTTAGTTCAGCCCAACCCTCTTCCTCACTCCATTCACCATTTGTTTTAACATTCAAGCTTCATCAAAAATGGTGGTGGGAAGTGGAAATTAAAACTCCAAACTCAAATTCTATTGCAAATCCGAGATTCAACTCCAAATTCAAGTAGAAGATAGTGGATTCAAGCTTTGGATTGCTTCTCCTTGCTTTCAATCTCCATCTTCATCAAATTCCGTGAAAAGGTGAGATTTTTGATCTCACATCTTGCCTATAATCGTCATTGGACTGTTGGGAATGATTCCTCATCACCATAGCATGTTTGTTGCATTTGGTTTGGATTGGATTGGCGAAAAACTCCAAATTTTAGTGATTTTGGTGAAAAACTGCTACTAGGTCATTCTGGCCATTTTTAGCTCGTTCGGAGTTAGGTCGCTCATCCATAGGTCGTAGGTCGTATTCGACCTTAAGTCGTTAGGTCGTATCGACCTTAAGTCGTTAGGTCGTATCGACCTTAGGTCGTTAGGTCGTATAGACCTTAGGTCGTGCACCTTTAGGTCGAAGCATTTTAGGTCGCTTCCCCTGGACCTCGTTAGGTCGTTCACCTCTAGGTCGCTTGTCTTTAGGTCGCAAGCCTTTAGGTCGCGTATCCTTAGGTCGCCAGTTTTAGGTCGCTGGTTCTCATGCCTCTTAAGTCGCTCGACCTCGATAAGTCGTAGGTCGCTCACGACCTAAGCGTTAGGTCGTTCGACCTGCTTACTGTTTAGGTCGCTTAGCCCTATTCCTTTTAGGTCGTATGACCTTATCCCTTAGGTCGCTCGATCCCACTAAGTCGTAGGTCGCCTCCGACCTTACCCTTAGGTCGTATGACCTGTCATCCACTAGGTCGTATGATCTTATCTGAAAAGCATTCATCAGAATTTCCACTTTGATGCATTTTGAGCTGATTTCCTTGGATTTTGTTCACGTCTTCGAATGTGAATTTTTGTGCTAGATTGTTTCTACAATCGTTTTATGACTTGTCACTTTAAAGATATATGAAGGTTTCAATACTAGTACTAAATATCAAAACTCTTTCATCAAAGCAATTTCAACACTATTTTAAATATCAAAAGTTCGTTTTCTCAAACCGATTTCCAATCTACTAGTATATACAAGCCTTTACTTCACTCGAATAAGAAATCGACTTAAACGACTTAGTAAAACGAGTGGTATGAAATGCTTGCGTTCACTTTGTCAGTTAGCTCTTGGACTTGTTCGATTGAACCTTTTTGTGACAATTTCCTAGTGAAGATTTACAGCTTGTTCGTAAATATTTAAGTTAAGCAAGTGGTTATGGGACATGAAGCTAAACTCGTATATTTACTAGCTTGGTGTAATTGACACTTCTCGTTGATCATGACGATCATTTTATGATTTAGACTAGCAATTGTGCGATGTCTCTTTGTTTGCAAGGTTAGACTAGACCGCAGTGGTGTGATTCCGACTCACACATATCTCTTTGTCTGCAAGGTTAGTCTAGACCGCAGTGGTGTGATTCCAACTCACACATACCTTTTTGTTTGCGAGGTTAGGCTAGACACCACTTGTGTGATTCCACTCACACATACCTTTTTGCTTTTTGGTTAGCCTAGGCCTCAATCAGTGTGATTCCGACTCACACATATGGGGTAGCGCCCCATGGTCTTCGGACCATCATGTGATAGGCCTCTTTCTCTTTTTATGATTTCTGGATTTCTTGTTTTGATTTCTGGATTTTTGTGTCATTGACTTGTTATGAGTACAAGTTTAGGGTATGATGCCCTCTTTGGATCTTTGAGAAGATTCTCGTGATATTGATCATTTCTCATCGGTTGATCTCCTGTTGATCATCATTTTCATACTTATAGTAGTATGTCAGTATGGATATTTTATGTTTATGCCATATCTCTTATTTTATATCATGTCATCTGATATTTATAGTTAGACTGATCCATTTATTATTTTCTTAAATAATACTCGGGTCAGACCGAGATGTTACAGGTGCTTCTGCTTGACTTCCTCCCGGGATTTGCTACTCTGACTTTTGGCTGACTATTTAGTTTAGCAGTTTTTGTTGTATACACTTGAGATACGGACTCATAGTTGTATTCTTTTGGTATAGTACGTGTTGCTATTCTTTTGTATTATTGTGGAACTTTTTGACCACTACTCTGATGTACACTTTCATGTGTTAGTTATATATTCATATCTTCTTCCGCCTTTGTGATATGAATGTCTGTGACTGCTTTGTGTTATGTTTATTTCTATGTTTGTTTCCAAAGATTATTTTATAGCCACCGTGTGATAATCAATTACATGGATGGTCGCTCCTCAACAGCCTTATTCTCCATGCTAGTTGACAGCACTACATCGTAGTGTCCTTGGCTAGCGTGGGTATTGAGGTGGGGCGTCACAATTATGTTGAGTTAAGTATAGATTTTTATCAAGAAAATATATTTATATTTTAAAGGTGGTTTATTTATATTAATATTGTTTAAAAGTTGTTTATCAATATTTTAAATGTTTTAAAACGTTAATTATTTAAAAATATTAATATGGGTTGAAACTAGTTTTAAATTATTATCAGTAAAGTTTTGGAAATTTATTATTATTATTTATTAAAATGTTGAAGATAATTTATTATTGTTTATTTAAGAATGTTTTGAATTTTATTAATTATTATTTTAAGATGTTTTAAATTTAGTATTTATTTATTTATGACGTTACTAGTATATAGTAGTGTTTAAAGGTAAGTGATTGGAATTTAATTATAATTATGTCTGAGATTTATAAATGGAGTTTTATAAATGGCCTTAGATATTTAGGGAAAAAAGGAATTTTAAAAATGGGTTCATAAATTTATAAAGGAGTTTTATAAATGGTTTTGTGGATTATAATAAGGTTTATAAATGGTTTTTGAATTGAATAAAAAGGATAATCATCCAAATTGTTCATTAAATATACTTATACCATTGAAATAAGTATATGGATATTTTTTTCAAGTATTGAGAAATAGGGATTGTGGATTTATATAAATCTTTGTAAAAGAATTTTGATTCAAGTATTGCAAAGTGAATTAAATTAATAAAAGATTTATTAATAAAAGGCTTAGTGTTGGTTGGTGCTTAACAAATGTTTTTTTTTCCTATGTAATTAAATCTCTGATTGAGTGTTTGTTATTCGATAGTTAAATAACCGACTATAGGAATTGGACCCAAAACGAAACTTTGGAAATATCTACGAGAAACACGTGAGTTATATGGCACAGTCATCTCCGATGACGCTGTACCATGCGTATAAATCTCGTTTCATTCTCCTAGGACAATGATAAGGAAACCCGTCCACTAACGGTTAAGAGATGATCTCCGATCTTATCTTTGATTGTTTATTTCCTAAAGAACCTGGGTTGAGTTTAACGCGAATTATCGAAAGTTGTTTCAAAGAGACCGGGATCGGATATGTTATCCGAAAACCACTTCGATCCAACGAATTCGTTTCGAAGTGAAGATATCTTAAAGATGATGGAATTTGGAGACGGAGCTCTCAATTGTTTCACTTAGGCCCAGAACGAACTAGTATGGATGAATGCTGATATTGCATTGTTGCATGGAGGGCGGTATTAGCATTCCGAGTGGGAAGTGCTATATAAAAGGTAAAACATAGCCTCAAGCCTCATCAACCGGGAATGACTAAAACATGGGAGATGCAGCAGGGCTAAATGGGCCGCTCCCAAGTAGGGTATGATCATCCCTATCTCGAGTCGCTATTATCTCTCATTTGTATGCTTCGGGGCCCATTAATGAAGGGGTGATCATATTCGGTACTATCCAGTAAGGGGTAGGCCGATTCTATGTTGGCAAGGGATATAGGCAAGGTCCTCGGTGTTTTTTTATCTAGAGATGCACCGTGATGGGCGGTACCCCAGTAGCCCAGTCATTGTATGGAATCCATTCTCCAATACGAGCCTTTATGGTTTTAGTTGTATACCTATTATGCTGAAATTAAATTAATGTAACAATTTCGGCTAAGATTAATAAGTATTTATATCTAGACACTACGATAATATCAGAGAACTTCATATAGAATGTTTTGGTTATCGCAAGGTAAAAACCTGTCTGTGTTTATGTGTGGCATGGTCTTACGAGATACTTTTGATTTCAAAGAATTTAATAACTTAAAAATCCAGTTCGATGTGTTTTATGATGCTGATTTTTCAAACTGACTCGAATGTTATTTTATCATAATGCTCGGGTCAGACCGAGCATTACAGATTTGCTTTGGATTTATTGGAGCTCAAGAGACGAGTTGGAGGTCTACAGGCATATTCACGTATATGCCTATGTTCCGCTGCTTTTGTTGTTGAAATCATTAGAAATTGTGAGGACATGCTATTATAACTGTCGAGGCTGATAATCATTATTTGCGTTATACTCTGATGGATGTAAGTATATAACAGTTTCTCTTTGTAAAGATGTTGATATTGTATTATATATTGTTCCGCTGCGATTGTGATATTCTGTATTGTTTTTAAATTTCTTTTTTTTCTTCTCTTCTTCTCTACTTCTTTCCTCTTTCTTTCCCATAACTATCCGTCTTTCCGTTCGATTTGGGTTGGACATATATGGTTTATTGTCAGCTTGAATAGTACAGATTGGCGGGTCATTACGATTGGTATCAGAGCTTAGGTTGAGCGAACACCTAGGCTTTGGTGGGAATTTACTCATTTGTGATAGGGTAAGCGAGACCCTAGGATGAGTTTAAGTGTATATATTTGAGTGCATATTTGTTAGTGATTATAAAATGTTTATACTGTGTTAATTTATCTGTTGAGTGGCTTATGAATTATGGTCGATACGTGGGATGCCACGATATCGATAGGGGTTTCTAAACGCTTAAACAAGGCAAACCGACACAGTTTAAAAGTAGGTAAATGAAATAATTTTACCTAAATTATATTTTATATATAAAGGAATAATTTTTCAGAAATTATTATAGTTATATATGTGTGTTTTGTTCTTAGTAATATTTGATTATATAACCATGAATTATAAATATGATTTGTAAATGAATGTGGGTTTTAGAATATTGATTATAATTAAAATAATCAACATGTGTGAAAAAAAATTCATAAGTATATCTAAAAACATGATTTGTAAATGGAAGTGGATTTAAAACAAGAAGTTTGAGAATTTAAATCTCATTGGTTTGGAAATGGTTTTTCAAAGGGTTTGGAAAATAAAATATTATTTTGGGAAAATGTTTTAACTAGAAATATTTTAAAATGGGATTTAAAAGAGATTGAAAGCACTAAACTCATTTTAGTTTCTGGAAAATAATTTTGGTGATGACGGCCGCATCATCGGTGTTCATTTTCGAGTTTCTAAGTGAGGAATTGCTACCATTGAAGTTTTGTTTTGGCAAAATAAATTTGTTTTAGATTCCAGAAGTGAAATTTGAAATATAAAGGATTTATGTATATATTGGTTTCAAAATGATTTTTTTAAAAACAAATAAAAAATCGGGTGTTTAGAATCCTAAAGATTTTTATCTAAAATGTTTTGAGAACATAAGATAATAAGTTTTTGAATTTATTATTTGGAAATGGTATAGATAGAAAAGAAAATTTGGAAGTGAGATATGAAATCTAAAATTTAACTTAAGTAAAGATAAATAAATGGAGTTAATGAAATTGAAATCGAATTCGATTTGTAAAGGATTGATAAAATGAACTAATTAAATAAATTAGTGAATTGAATATGGTTAGAATGTAATTAATGGAATGAAATATTGGAATTAAACAATGAATTTAGTCAAATAAGATTGCATTTGAATTATAATGAATTAATAAAATTGATTTGAATTTGGGTTATAAAATAAAATTCAACTTAAGCTGTAAATTAAATTGAAAATGGTTTTGAAAGGTTGTTTAATAGAATTGAATATGAACTTAAGTTATGAAGTGAAATAAACATTAGAAGTGTTATATAAAAATGTTTATAATGAACTTAAGTAAATTGTTGTATGGAATGGTTGTTAAGTGTTGTTAGTATTAAAAAAATTACACAAAGTAAATTGAATATGGAATGGAATGTTGTTAAACATAATGTGAATAATTGGATGTGAACCAATGAATGTAAATAGATCGAGCATAAATGAAGTAAACGTAAATGATTGAATGTAAATCAATTGAATGGGAGTAAATTGAAATAAATATGTAAGTTGTACGTATATTATTTTATTCGCAAAACTATTTGATCCAGATTTGAGTGTATGATTTCGAGGTGATTTATACCGATCCAAGTTAGGATTTTTCACTTAATTTCTTGACGGTGAACCCTCGATATGGATTTTTAATTGATTTTGATATTCTCTATCATAGTATATGGCTATGCAAGGAGAATGACAGTTTTCTAATCAAGGAACCGGATCTGAGTCCGCACAAGAGTGGTCGTGTGAACGATACTAGTTCGGAAGTGAAATTATGTGATCGAGCGAGCGATCATGTATGGTTTTGCTTATGGATGATATATGTACATCATACAGGCCTTAATAAATTAAATGTTGACATTGGAAGATACAAACTGATATGATTATGAATTAATTAGATGAATATTAATTGTTTGACGGTTTCTCTTGTTGCATTTCCTACATTTGCATATAGTTGTTGTACTAGTACATGTTATATATTGATATTACTTCCTATATACATGTTCTCATTGGTCGTTGAGTGATTAGTAGGTGCGGATGGTGTATGCTTCGCATTTGGGGTCGCTTTCACATTATATTCGTTGTATATACTCGCTAATATAATAAAAGGTACATATCTTGGATTACATAGTCGTACTTTTATATTTTTTCCCTACAGGATGAGATGTATATTTGTGATATATATATATATTGTGATTTTACTACGATTGAACCACACAAAGGAGGCGCTGGCGAAATTTTTCAAAAATTAAAGGCGTTCGAAAATTTTTGAGCCAAAATTTGATAACTAAAATTTTGATTTTGAGTTTTAAATTAGGATTGATGAATGGATGTATTAGGCTTTAGAAAGTTAATTATGAATTTGAAGACTTAGAAAAAGTTTGTATAAGAAGTTTAACTAATTGTTTTTGAAAAGTTAAACGCCTTTGTGGCATTTTTCTTACCGGATAATTTCAAGGACAAAATTTTTTTAAGGAGGGGAGAATGTAACGACCCAGAATTTTAGTCATCTGAATCTAGAATATTTAATTGATTTTAAGTATTTAAAAGTTAATTTTATAAGTTAAATAACTTATATTTGAAATATAGCAATTTTATTCAATAAGTAAATTGTTTAATTTAATATTTCGAATTGTTTCTGTAACGACCCTGGATTTTAATTAAATTTAAATTGATAATTAATTGAATTTTTGAATTAAAATTGTAAAATTAATTGTAATTGAAGCGAGTTTCCCCAATTCAAATAAAACATATATTAAATCATATTAATTTAAATATTGTGTATATATGTGTGTATATGAATGTATATGTAATATATGAGTAAATTTGAAAATATATATATATTGAATTTGAGTTTAAAATCTTAAATAAATGGGCTAGAAATAAATGGTTTAATAATAAATGATAATAATAAATATAAGACAACTAATATAGACTTTGGACACAAGTATATAAATAAAAATAAATTACATACATATAAGATAAATTAACACTTAGATAAAATCTAAAGCAAAGGAAGATACTAGTATGAAGATAAGTATGAATAAAAGAAAGAAAAATAAAATAAGAATATCTTCAAGCTTGCAAAAGAAGATCTGTTCAAATTTGTACAAAGCTAATAAATGTAGCACCCAAAATGTTCTTACCAGCCACCAAAACATTATCATATCAGCCGAAGTCAACAAGTATGCAAGGTAAGAATAAACAAAGTAAAAGAAAAATATCAACATACATAAAAAAATGAAACAAGTAAACATAAAGTACTTAGCAATTAATGTTAGGATCTTGAGTACCCAACACATTATCATCTCAGCCTCCACAAATCTGCCCGGCCAAATAAAAGAAAAGTAAAGAAAGAAAAAATCTCTGATGGATTGTACTAGAGAGAACAATATATCATCCTATATTGTACAAATCCCATTATCTCCTGTAAACTTGCTTTCTCACATATCAGCTTCTCATTTCATTTCGTTCATTTTAAGCTGAGAAAATATAAAGTAAGCATCATCTAAAATTTAAACAAAAAATCCAACTGCAAACAACACAAACTCAAATCAATGCAAACCAGAGACCAAATTGAAGGCTTCAGCTAGCAATTTCAAAATCTGGTTTCAGCATAGCAGCTCTGTTCTTCTTCCTAAAATCAATGTGAGCAAACTCCCCATATAAAACCTGGAATTTATTGTGTTTGGTTATTTATGTGATCATGTTTGAAAAATATGTCGAGATAATGCTTGCATGTCTGTGAGTTTTGTGTGCATGATATGCTTTCCTCTGTTCTCAGTAACAGGTTACAAAAACCTGTTCAAAATTCGAAATCTCATTCTTTAATCCTTTTTAGGATCTGATTTCTAGAAGAAATCTGTTAAAAATAACAACATCTGATTTTTAAAAATAGTTTAAGCAGATTTGTTAAGCAACTATTTCAAAATATATAATTTACAGTAAAAATCATTCCAAAATGAAAATTTGAGTATTTTAATTTCAAATTTGGATTTCGTAATTCAATTCGTAATGGAAAAAGATGAATTTAGGAAGTCGTATCATGATTTTTAAATCTATAATTGTTGAGGAAATGCAAGTTGAACAGAAAACCTATTTTTGTTAAATTCTGGTGATCGAGGAATTTTTAGATCTCGGGGTTGAAGTCATAGCTAGCTAGAAGTTTGTGGATCATTGGAAAAATGTTGATGATTTTTTTATTCATCGTGGAGGGAGAACAGAGTTGATCTAGGGTTTAAAACCCATGAATAGTCGTGGTCGGAAATCGTATTACTGTGTCACCATCAGGGTACCGGAGTTTATCGCTCCGGTGGCGATCGAAGTATTGAGGTTGGGCGAAGCTTCGGCCAGATTTGCATGGCCTCTGGTGGCCTAAGGCGGCAAGGCAAATCAATTTTTGGTGATCGAGTTTTTATTCCAGTTTGGGTCGAGTGGTTCGTTTTCGAATTCATCGACGTTTGGAGGTGCTGGGTGATCTGAGGGCTCGAGTCAATCGTCGACGACTTGTGAAGGACGGCAGGATTGATCGGAGCGAGGCGGAGCGATGCCACGTGCACGAGTATTTTTGTGCTTGAGTGTTTTGTTGCTTGGGAAGAACAGAGGAAACCCTCGCGTTGGTCTCGAGTGTTACTCGAAGTTATCTGGTTTTGGACTCGAAGCAGGATTTTGGTGGCTCGAGTCATATGTGTAGTTATAGGCCTCATACATGTAGCATTTCTTTTAAATTTAAACTGGATTTTTAAATTGTAAAGCAGAATTTAAAACAAGTTTAAATCCCAGTTTGATCTGATTAAGTTAGATTGAATCTCAGTTCAAAAATAAATAAAGTTTAAAAAACTTAAATTGTTTTAACTATTTTAAAAAAATGTTTAAGTAGTTTGAAATTTTAAAGGGAAGTTTGAATTGTAAGTAAAGTTAAAATCAAAGGTTTAAATTTGAATTCAAAAAAATAAATAAATTTGAATCTAAGTTTAGAAGTGTAATGTTTTAAGTACACTTAAACATTAATTAAATCACTAATAAAGAAATAAATTATCTTAGAGATAATTAAGGTGTGAAAATGATTTAATTTATAAGATAATTAAGGAACGATAATTAATTTAATTTATAAATTAATGATTTAGATTAATTTATAATTAGAGATTAATTAAAAATAATTAAGAAGTGTTATTAGTTAATGAAGATAATTAACTAAGATTTTTTAAGTATTAATTAATGTGATTAATTTTAATAATTAATTAGGTTAATTAATTAAGATAATCAATTCTAAATTGTTAATTACTTAATGAAAGTAATTAAGGGATTAATTACTTATTGTAATTAAATTTGGATATTTTAATAAATTAAAGTTGATTAAGTGATTAGTAATAATCACTTATTGTGATTAATTAAGAATAATTAATTAAAAGGTGATTAGTAAGATTAATTTAATTATTGAAGATTAATTGATTCATTAATTAAGAATGATTAGTTAATAATTAAGGGTTAACTAATAAATTTGAAAGGAGGACTTATTTCAAATAATTTGTAATTAACTTATGATAATTAACCCGAATTAATAATCGATACATCTAATTTAAATGAATCAGTTGATTAATAAATTTAATTGTGAATGTTTAGACTTGACTAAATGATTGAATTGGTTGATATTCTGATCTGTGATGTTGTGTGATATATTCTGATTTGTGTGTGATCTGTACTGTAGTTTATTTATCTGGGATGAATGTAATATATTATTTGTAATTTATATATCTGTGATCTGTGAATAAAGGATAAGCGTTATAGTTATACCGCTTATCAACTATATTTCTGTATTCTGATCTGTGATGATTGAATGATGTTGCACTACTGTGTGAAACCCCTGGACTACACCAAACACACACAAATATGGATTTCACGAGTAAATCGGTTAAGTCACAGATGATTTAAATTTGATGTTTTTGAAATTGAAATTTCAATTTCAATTGATTTTAAAATTGGAAATTTGGGTTTAAAGTGAAAAGCTTTTGAATTGGAATTTCAAAGATAAAACTTATTTTCGAATAACTTGATTAAGTTTTGAAATTTAAATAATTTGATTTAAATTTGAATTCAAGTTTGAAATTGAATTCTATGATTTGAAACTAGGGATTAAAGATGTTGTACAAGTTATATATGGGTTAAACCATTTTAAAGGTATTGATTTGGGAATTTGAATTTAATTCAAGGGTTTTAACTCGTGTAAATATAACTGGATTTTTCCAAAACGAAAACTACTTGTTTTCAAATAATAATAGCTTTCATTTTAAGAAAGGATTTCCAAATTGTGTTGAAAGGTTTCAAGTTTGAAATGGAATTGAAATGTTTTGAAAGCTATGAAATAAGTCTTTAATTCAAAGACCGGACGAGTTAATCCAACTTGAATTGGAATTGTTTTGAAAGGCTATAAATGAATCTTTGGAAACGAATTTTAAAAGCTATAAGTTAAATCTTGATTTAAGGATTTAACGAGTTAATCCAATTGAAATGGAAATCGATTTGGAAATCTATGAATAGATCTTTGTGAATGGGGTGAACTTTGTGAATTGGATCTTTTTGTTTAAAAGATTAAAAGTATGGAAATTTGTTTAAACCATTGAAGGTTGTTGAAATGAATCTTTTTGTTTAAAAGATTGGAAATGGTAATTTGTTTTAACCATTCGAATGAAAAGTTTTGGGCTTTAAGCTGTGATTTAAATGAGACCCCAGTATCCATATGATTTTTTTTTATTGCGCTCGTTATTCGGTTTAGCCGGGAGAGGACCTTTGTGTCATATAACCCATTCCGAATAGTGATACGACGATATGGATAGCATTTGGAGACCGGTGGTGAAGACCGGGTATTTGCGAGAGCGATAGGATGACCTATCGATTGTCTCTGCACTGAGTAGCTACGGTATAGAGATTCCCTAAGTGATGGGAAATCCGATCGGGATTGTGGATACCCGGATTGCAAGGGCTTCTTCGGAAGTGCCTTCGGTTCTGTTCGAACCCGGAACAGACTTGTATGGTTGTATGTCTGACATTACACTTTGAGATATAAAGCTGATTTCTTTCAAATACATTTCTGTTGGTGGCGGAGAATTTATTCTCTTAGCTTAACACCCTTCTTTGAGACGTACGAGCTCAGAGGTTATGTAGTTGAAGGTTATCAGTGATATACTCCCAATTTGGTAGTGTGGCATGCTGAGTGTTGTGTGTTGATGGTCATTTGCTGATCATTTGTTGATCAAAGCATGGCTTTATGAAAAAGCGTAGCTTTGTGGACGAGACTTCGTCGAGCCTCACAGACCGGTAATGGTCCAAACAGGAATGTTGCGGCAAGGTTTGTAGGGGTCGCGCCCCTAGGGTATGTCCATTTTCTTCTGGATAAAGGGTGGTATCATGGTATGGAGCCCAGATACTTAACTCTCATGGACACTGTAAATTTATTACTGTGTGATGTTGCTTTGTGATCGAGACGTCTCGGATAAAGGTTGGTAACGACCGGGAATGGCATACTCGTGTGGTAGTTACCTAGTTATATAGCTTGGTTAAAGCGTGAGGTAGCGTCGGCCTTGTGTTTGCAGAGATCCGGTTAGGTTCTCGGGGGCGTCTTTCCAGAGGCGTTTCCATTTCGGTGTAAGGAAGTTCCTTTGCCTGACCATTTGTTGGAAAATCCAAAGAAACAATACGCGCCCTGTACGGTTTTAGTTGTATAACCTGTCATGGAATGTGGCGATAACCTGTTATTGAACATGGTAGCGATAGCAGGCATACGATGAATTGTTGTATGCTGGCTAAGATTAATATTATACTTTCGAAATGTTTTCCACTATGCACTAGTAATAATATCAAAAGAGTTCTTTTGCGTAGTAAGCATTTTTTACTATCATAAGGAGAAATCTCCTCCAATTCTACGTTTGCATTGTGTGTGTGGCGGGAGGTCTTATGGTAGTTTCATTTTCCAAAAGCATTGCGGATTTCAATGTTTAAAATTCTTTTGTTGTTTGTTTTAAAGATAAACTATTTTGTTTGCTCATACCAGTCCCATGACTGATCTGGAGTTTATTGTTCCCTTCCTAAACTCTGGGTGCCCACAATTTTTCCACACGGGCAGTCTAGAGTTGGGTTTCTCAGATATCCAGGTTTAGTAGATTATCTGGAGCTAGTTCACTTCATCGGAGTTGATGACTGTTCTTGCTTACCTTTGTGCATCTTGATGATGGTTCGAGCTTGATGTTGGAGTTATTGGTCTCATTCTCTTTGTCGGATCATTGGGAGTTATCAGTTATGCTGTTTCCGCTGTAGCATTATTATTTGTCTCAGATATTGTTGTATCATATTGATATCATTGTTGTATATCATTCTGGATATTGTATTCATTGGAGTTGTATATGATATCATCTATTTCTTTCTTCCGCTGTGTTGTTATACTTAATGGTGTTATAAGCTCTGGTGAACCAGATTCGGCGTTTGAATCTTCGGCATTTTGAGTACAAGTGAAGTACGGGTGCTGATTTTCGAAGGCCGATTTCAGGGTCCTCACAAGTGGTATCAGAGCTAAGGTTGAACTTTAGCTTAGGAGTATAACACATTAAGTAGCTCATTAGAGATAGGGTGAAGTATACCCTAGAATGAGTATCTCTAAGATATCCGTCCGTGTGCCTCAGTAAATTCTCTTACTATCCACTGATAGTAAGTGTGAGTGCAAGAAGATGGTGAGATAGGGAACAGGGAATACGACTATAAATGGTCAATACCCTGTAACAACAAGGAAGCAATCTTTTCTCTGTCAATCTCTTTTGTTCAGCATCTCTTCTCAATTCTTCGATAATTTCTGGTAGATCCAGGAAGGAGATTCGATATATTAATATGGGACATAAACTCCAAATAGGTCAGAATTGTTTGTTTGGATGTATTGGTTGCTTTGTTTGCTCTGGTTACTATGGTTAATAGGTATACTTTAGTTTCTAAACTGAAAGTTTTGGAATTGTATCCATATATCTATCTATTCTTTGGGTCCGGATATGTTCTACGAATGGTTAGTTATCCCTTTGAACTAACCGATGCCATTGTATACTTCGTAGATCTGGATAATCTGAGTATCCTGTGTAGTATTGTATGAGTTTGTTCTCATATTGGTAATATTCTGATTTGGTAAGCCAAATGCAGAATAGATATTCAGTTGATTTGATGAAATATTCTTCATCTATCTTTGTGTCTCCTTGGCAAATTTCGAGGACGAAATTTTTTTTAATGGGGGAAGTCTGTGACGACCCCGGATTTTAATTAAATTTAAATTGATAATTAATTGAATTTTTGAATTAAAATTGTAAAATTAATTGTAAATTGAAGCGAGTTTCCCCAATTCAAATAAAACATATATTAAATCATATTAATTTAAATATTGTGTATATATGTGTGTATATGAATGTATATGTAATATATGAGTAAATTTGAATATATATATATATATTGAATTTGAGTTTAAAATCTTAAATAAATGGGTTAGAAATAAATGGTTTAATAATAAATGATAATAATAAATATAAGACAATTGATATAGACTTTGGACACAAGTATATAAATAAAAATAAATTACATACATATAAGATAAATTAACACTTAGATAAAATCTAAAGCAAAGGAAGATACTAGTATGAAGATAAGTATGAATAAAAGAAAGAAAAATAAAATAAGAATATCTTCAAGCTTGCAAAAGAAGATCTGTTCAAATTTGTACAAAGCTAATAAATGTAGCACCCAAAATGTTCTTACCAGCCACCAAAACATTATCATATCAGCCGAAGTCAACAAGTATGCAAGGTAAGAATAAACAAAGTAAAAGAAAAATATCAACATACATAAAAAAATGAAACAAGTAAACATAAAGTACTTAGCAATTAATGTTAGGATCTTGAGTACCCAACACATTATCATCTCAGCCTCCACAAATCTGCCCGGCCAGATAAAAGAAAAGTAAAGAAAGAAAAAATCTCTGATGGATTGTACTAGAGAGAACAATATATCATCCTATATTGTACAAAAACCCATTATCTCCTGTAAACTTGCTTTCTCACATATCAGCTTCTCATTTCATTTCGTTCATTTCAAGCTGAGAAAATATAAAGTAAGCATCATCTAAAATTTAAACAAAAAAAATCCAACTGCAAACAACACAAACTCAAATCAGTGTAAACCAGAGACCAAATTGAAGGCTTCAGCTAGCAATTTCAAAATCTGGTTTCAGCATAGCAGCTCTGTTCTTCTTCCTAAAATCAATGTGAGCAAACTCCCCATATAAAACCTAGAATTTATTGTGTTTGGTTATTTATGTGATCATGTTTGAAAAATATGTCGAGATAATGCTTGCATGTCTGTGAGTTTTGTGTGCATGCTATGCTTTCCTTTGTTCTCAATAATAGGTTACAAAAACCTGTTCAAAATTCGAAATCTCATTCTTTAATCCTTTTTAGGATCTGATTTCTAGAAGAAATCTGTTAAAAATAACAACATCTGATTTTTTAAAATAGTTTAAGCAGATTTGTTAAGCAACTATTTCAAAATATATAATTTACAGTAAAAATCATTCCAAAATGAAAATTCGAGTATTTTAATTTCAAATTTGGATTTCGTAATTCAATTCGTAATGGAAAAAGATGAATTTAGGAAGTCGTATCATGATTTTTAAATCTATAATTGTTGAGGAAATGCAAGTTGAACAGAAAACCTATTTTTGTTAAATTCTGGTGATCGAGGAATTTTTAGATCTCGGGGTTGAAGTCATAGCTAGCTGGAAGTTTGTGGATCATTGGAAAAATGTTGATGATTTTTTTTATTCATCGTGGAGGGAGAACAGAGTTGATCTAGGGTTTAAAACCCATGAATAGTCGTGGTCGGAAATCGTATTACTGCGTCACCATCAGGGTACCGGAGTTTATCGCTCCGGTGGCGATTGAAGTATTGAGGTTAGGCGAAGCTTCGGCCAGATTTGTGTGGCCTCTGGTGGCCTAAGGCGGCAAGGCAAATCAATTTTTGGTGATCGAGTTTTTATTCCAGTTTGGGTCGAGTGGTTCGTTTTCGAATTCATCGACGTTTCGAGGTGCTGGGTGATCTGAAGGCTCGAGTCAATCGTCAACGACTTGTGAAGGACGGCAGGATTGATCGGAGCGAGGCGGAGCGATGTGCACATGCACGAGTATTTTTGTGCTTGAGTGTTTTGTTGCCTGGGAAGAACAGAGGAAACCCTCGCGTTGGTCTCAAGTGTTACTCGAAGTTATCTGGTTTTGGACTCGAAGCAGGATTTGGGTGGCTCGAGTCATATGTGTAGTTATAGGCCTCATACATGTAGCATTTCTTTTAAATTTAAACTGGATTTTTAAATTGTAAAGCAGAATTTAAAACAAGTTTAAATCCCAGTTTGATCTGATTAAGTTAGATTGAATCTCAGTTCAAAAATAAATAAAGTTTAAAAAACTTAAATTGTTTTAACTATTTTAAAAAAATGTTTAAGTAGTTTGAAATTTTAAAGGGAAGTTTGAATTGTAAGTAAAGTTAAAATCAAAGGTTTAAGTTTGAATTCAAAAAAATAAATAAATTTGAATCTAAGTTTAGAAGTGTAATGTTTTAAGTACACTTAAACATTAATTAAATCACTAATAAAGAAATAAATTATCTTAGAGATAATTAAGGGGTGAAAATGATTTAATTTATAAGATAATTAAGGAACGATAATTAATTTAATTTATAAATTAATGATTTAGATTAATTTATAATTAGAGATTAATTAAAAATAATTAAGAAGTGTTATTAGTTAATGAAGATAATTAACTAAGATTTTTTAAGTATTAATTAATGTGATTAATTTTAATAATTAATTAGGTTAATTAATTAAGATAATCAATTCTAAATTGTTAATTACTTAATGAAAGTAATTAAGGGATTAATTACTTATTGTAATTAAATTTGGATATTTTAATAAATTAAAGTTGATTAAGTGATTAGTAATAATCACTTATTGTGATTAATTAAGAATAATTAATTAAAAGGTGATTAGTAAGATTAATTTAATTATTGAAGATTAATTGATTCATTAATTAAGAATGATTAGTTAATAATTAAGGGTTAACTAATAAATTTGAAAGGAGGATTTATTTCAAATAATTTGTAATTAACTTATGATAATTAACCCGGATTAATAATCGATACATCTGATTTAAATAAATCAGTTGATTAATAAATTTAATTGTGAATGTTTAGACTTGACTAAATGATTGAATTGGTTGATATTCTGATCTGTGATGCTGTGTGATATATTCTGATTTGTGTGTGATCTATACTGTAGTTTATTTATCTGGGATGAATGTAATATATTATCTGTAATTTATATATCTGTGATCTGTGAATAAAGGATAAGCGTTATAGTTATACCTCTTATCAACTTTATTTTTGTATTCTGATCTGTGATGATTGAATGATGTTGCACTACTGTGTGAAACCCCTGGACTACACCATACACATACAAATATGGATTTCATGAGGAAATCGGTTAAGTCACAGATGATTTAAATTTGATGTTTTCGAAATTGAAATTTTAATTTCAATTGATTTTGAAATTCGAAATTTGGGTTTAAAGTGAAAAGCTTTTGAAATGGAATTTCAAAGATAAAACTTATTTTCGAATAACTTGATTAAGTTTTGAAATTTAAATAATTTGATTTAAATTTGAATTCAAGTTTGAAATTGAATTCTATGATTTGAAACTAGGGATTAAAGATGTTGTACAAGTTATATATGGGTTAAACCATTTTAAAGGTATTGATTTGGGAATTTGAATTTAATTCAAGGGTTTTAACTCATGTAAATATAACTGGATTTTTCCGAAACGAAAACTACTTGTTTTCAAATAATAATAGCTTTCATTTTAAGAAAGGATTTCCAAATTGTGTTGAAAGGTTTCAAGTTTGAAATGGAATTGAAATGTTTTGAAAGCTATGAAATAAGTCTTTAATTCAAAGACCGGACGAGTTAATCCAACTTGAATTGGAATTGTTTTGAATGGCTATAAATGAATCTTTGGAAACGAATTTTAAAAGCTATAAGTTAAATCTTGATTTAAGGATTTAACGAGTTGATCCAATTGAAATGGAAATCGATTTGGAAATCTATGAATAGATCTTTGTGAATGGGGTGAACTTTGTGAATTGGATCTTTTTGTTTAAAAGATCAAAAGTATGGAAATTTGTTTAAACCATTGAAGGTTGTTGAAATGAATCTTTTTGTTTAAAAGATTGGAAATGGTAATTTGTTTTAACCATTCGAATGAAAAGTTTTGGGCTTTAAGCTGTGATTTAACTGAGACCCCAGTATCCATATGATTTTTTTTATTGCGCTCGTTATTCGATTTAGCCGGGAGAGGACCTTTGTGTCATATAACCCATTCCGAATAGTGATACGATGATATGGATAGCATTTGAAGACCGGTGGTGAAGATCGGGTATTTGCGAGAGCGATAGGATGACCTATCGATTGTCTCTGCACTGAGTAGCTACGGTATAGAGATTCCCTAAGTGATGGGAAATCCGATCGGGATTGTGAATACCCGGATTGCAATGGCTTCTTCGGAAGTGCCTTCGGTTCTGTTCAAACCCGGAACAGACTTGTATGGTTGTATGTCTGACATTACACTTTGAGATATAAAGCTGATTTCTTTCAAATACATTTCTGTTGGTGGTGGAGAATTTATTCTCTTAGCTTAACACCCTTCTCTGAGACGTACGAGCTCAGAGGTTATGTAGTTGAAGGTTATCAGTGATATACTCCCAATTTGGTAGTGTGGCATGCTGAGTGTTGCTGTGTGTTGATGGTCATTTGCTGATCATTTGTTGATCAAAGCATGGCTTTGTGAAAAGGCATAGATTTGTGGACGAGACTTCGTCGAGCCTCACAGACCGGTAATGGTCGAAACAGGAATGTTGCGGCAAGGTTTGTAGGGGTCGCGCCCCTAGGGTATGTCCATTTTCATCTAGATAAAGGGTAGTATCATGGTATGGAGCCCAGATACTTAACTCGTGTGGACACTATAAATTTATTACTGTGTGATGTTGCTTTGTGATCGAGACGTCTCGGATAAAGGTCGGTAACGACCGGGAATGGCATACTCGTGTGGTAGTTACCTAGTTATAGCTTGGTTAAAGTGTGAGGTAGCGTCGGCCTTAGGGATGGCAATGGGGCGGGTCTAGGGTCCAAACCCGGTCGACCCGCCCCTGTTTTGGCCCGTCAAGACCCGCCCCATTGGGTCATTGGGGCGGGTAGACCCACGACCCGCTCTTGAGTACTCCGGGTCTAGGGTCGGGTTGGGGCTTGGCCGACCCGCCCCAACCCGACCCGCACTACTAACATCTCATGAAACCACTTTACTATTATAATGATTTATTAATCTTTTTAGTTATAAGTGATTCTAGCATGGATATTAAAATGTTCCAATCAATATCTATAGAAAAAATTAGAGTATTAAGTTGCGTCATTGATAATTATACAATAACATATGTATATATTTTCTGAATTGTTATTGTAGACATCATTTTTATTAACTTCCCATAGACACATTGTTATTTGTATTTCATATATTATTTGGTGATAACGAGTATAAACAAATAAATATATGTATGTTGCTACATAATTTTCAATCAATACATAGAGACTCATCGGGTCTTGGGGCGGGGCGGGTCTACCCTGACCCGCACGGGTTCCAGGTACGGGGCAAAATTCCAGACCCGCATCGGGTCTACGGGGCGGGTCTGGGACGAGGTCTAAAAAATTCGGGGCGGGTATGGGGCACTAAAAACCCGCCCCAACCCGCCCCATTGCCATTCCTAGTCGGCCTTGTGTTTGTAGAGATCCGGTTAGGTTCTCGGGGGCGTCTTTCCAGAGGCGTTTCCATTTCGGTGTAAGGAAGTTCCTTTGCCTGACCATTTGTTGGAAAATCCAAAGAAACAATACGCGCCCTGTATGGTTTTAGTTGTATAACCTGCCATGGAATGTGGCGGTAACCTGTTATTGAACATGGTAGCTATAGTAGGCATACGATGAAATGTTGTATGCTGGCTAAGATTAATATTATACTTTCGAAATGTTTTCCACTATGCACTAGTAATAATATCAAAAGAGTTCTTTTGCGTAGTAAGCATTTTTGACTATCATAAGGAGAAATCTCCTCCAATTCTGCGTTTTCATTGTGTGTGTGGCGGGAGGTCTTATGGTAGTTTCATTTTCCAAAAGCATTGCGGATTTCAATGTTTAAAATTCTTTTGTTGTTTGTTTTAAAGATAAACTGTTTTGTTTGCTCATACCAGTCCCATAACTGACCTGGAGTTTATTGTTCCCTTCCTAAACTCTAGGTGCCCACAATTTTTCCACACGGGCAGTCTAGAGTTGGGTTTCTCAGATATCCAGGTTTAGTAGATTATCTGGAGCTAGTTCACTTCATCGGAGTTGATGACTGTTCTTGCTTACCTTTGTGCATCTTGATGATGGTTCCACTGTAGCATTATTATTTGTCTCTGATATTGTTGTATCATATTGATATCATTGTTGTATATCATTTTGGATATTGTATTCATTGGAGTTGTATATGATATCATCTATTTCTTTCTTCCGTTGTGTTGTTATACTTAATGGTGTTATAAGCTCCGGTGAACCAGATTCGGCGTTTGAATCTTCGGCATTTTGAGTACAAGTGAAGTACGGGTGCCGATTTTCGAAGGCCGATTTCAGGGTTAATACAGTTTAAATAATTGAATCTTGAATTTAAAATGAATGAAAACGATTTCTAAAGATTAAATTCTATTTAAATTAGAATGGAGTTAGTGAATTATTAATTTTGATTTAAAAGTGAATAAACAGAAATTGGAAATTTCATATTTTAATTGACATGGAAAAATAGTCATTTTTGGCTTTGTCTCGGATTTCGATGAAACTAGTTTCATCGAATCCGTAATAGTGAGTTATTATGGGATTTCAAGTTTTGTGTCGATTAAACTTACCGTTTGGTCGTGCGAGTTCGTAACGCATAGTAATTAACTAAAGGAATTTAATTTAAAATAATTTGATTTGAAAAGCTGTCTTCTGTATATGATGGAAATGGCTCCTGATATATATTCCATTGTGTTCGGAATACGGGTATAACATATAGAACGCCAAGCGGTACGCTTCGTTTGGAGTTCGAAATTTCCACGGATGAATAGTGCCACACGATATTTCTATAAATAGCCCTCAACTCTTCTCATTTTTCAAACCTAACCCTAGAAATAGATTTCAGCCGCCATTAACATATATTCAATCCGATGGCCATCAACGATCGGAGCCACTAGAGGCAAAATTAGTCAACGACTTCAACTAGGGAAACGTATAGTACGACCATACGAACTCGATCAACGTTGGATCGAGCTATCGTCGTCCGAGGTGGTGTCAATTCACCTTCGTTCGGCGCTGCAATTGGGTTTGGCGGAGAGGATCTACGCGCGTTCGCGCATGGCGCGCGACCAGGAATGGAGCAAGGCGGGTTCATGGAGGCAGAGGGGGCGTCAGTGGCGCGGTGTACGGCGGTTCATGGATGGCGATCGATTTTGAACGACGCGAAAAAAAGGGTGTTCGCGAGCATTCCTGGAGGTAGTGCGGCCTGGAGGGAAAGAAAGAGATGGGTAAAAAATTTAAATGTTATTAATTTAGTTAATTAAAATTTTGATTATCTCGTTATGTTTAATAATCCATAACTTTCTCGTACAAGGTCTGTTTCGACCGCGACAAGTTGCTTTGCGTTTATATCAGCGAGCACTACGCTATGGAGTTGGATTGGATGAATTTAGAGTTAATTGGAATTTTAAAATAAAATTTTACATTTGTCCAATTTTAATTCAAAACGGAGTGTTTGACGACTATTAAAATCAATGTGAGTTAATCTCACCTTTCTAGATAATTAGAAAATTTATAAAGTCAATTTTTGGAAATTTCAAAGTGATTTTTGAAACTTTTAAAAAAATTATACCTATTGAAGCAATGTTAAAAAGGTTGGAATTATGTTTGGATGTGGTTTTATAAATAAGCAAGATGTATAAAGGAAGGAAGGTATAAATGAGTTCATAAATAAAGGAATTTTTATGAAAGGAAATTTTATTAAATAGGAAGAGATTTATAAACATGGTTTATAAATATGGAAATGATTATGTTGAGTTAAGTATGGATTTTATCAAGAAAATATATTTATATTTTAAAGGTGGTTTATTTATATTAATACTGTTTAAAAGTTGTTTATCAATATTTCAAATGTTTTAAAAGGGTAATTATTTAAAAATATTAATATGGGTTGAAATTAGTTTTAAATTATTATCAGTAAAGTTTTGGAAATTTATTATTATTATTTATAAAAATGTTGAAGATAATTTATTATTGTTTATTTAATAATGTTTTGAAACTTATTAATTATTATTTTAAGATGTTTTAAATTTAGTATTTATTTATTTATGATGTTACTAGTATATAGTAGTGTTTAAAGGTAAGTGATTGGAATTTAATTATAATTGTTTCCGGGATTTATAAATAGAGTCTTATAAATGGCCTTAGATATTTAGGAAAAAAAAGGAATTTTAAAAATGGGTTTATAAATTTATAAAAGGAGTTTTATAAATGGTTTTGTGGATTATAATAAGGTTTATAAATGGTTTTTGAATTGAATAAAAAGAGTAATCATCCAAATTGTTGGTGAATATACTTATACCATTAAAGTAAGTATATGGATATTTTTTTCAAGTGTTGAGAAATAGGGATTGTGGGTTTATATAAGTCTTTGTAAAAGAATTTTGATTCAAGTATTACAAAGTGAATTAAATTAATAAAAGCTTTATTAATAAATGGCTTAGTGTTGTTTGGTGCTTAACAAATGTTGTTTTTTCCTATGGAATTAAATCCCTGATTGAGTCTTTGTTATTCGATAGTTAAATAACCGACTATCGAAATTAGACCCAAAACGTAACTTTGGAAATATCTAGGAGAAACACGTGAGTTATATGGCATACATCTCCGATGATGTTGTACTGTGCGCATAAATCTCGTTTCGTTCTCCTAGGATAATGATAAGAAAACCCGTCCACTAATTGTTAAGAGATGATCTCCGATCTTATCTTTGACTGTTTATTTCCTAAAGAACCGGGGTTGAGTTTACCGGGAATTATCGAATGTTGTTTCGAAGAGACTAGGATCAGATATGTTATCCGAAAACCACTTCAATCCAACGAATGCGTTTCGAAGTGAAGATATCTTGAAGATGATGGAATTTGAAGACGGAGCTCTCAAGTGTTTCATTCCGGCCTAGAACAAACTCGATGGATGAATGCTGATATTGCATTGTTGCATGGAGGGCAGTATTAGCATTCCGAGTGGGAAGTGCTATATAAAAGGTAAAATGTAGCCTCAAGCCTCATCAACCGGGAATGACTAAAACATGGAAGATGCAGCAGAGCTAAGTGGGTCGCTCACAAGTAGGGTATGATCATCCCTATCTAGAGTCGTCATTATCTCTCATTTGTATGCTTCGGGGCCCATTAATGCAGGGGTGATCATATTCAGTACTATCCAGTAAGGAGCAGGCCAGTTCTGTGTTGGCAGGGGATCCAGGCGAGGTCCTCGGTGTTATTTTATCTAGAGATGCACCGTGACGGGCGGTACCCTAGTAGCCCAGTCATTGTATGGAATCCATTCTCCAATACGAGCCTTTACGGTTTTAGTTGTATACTTATTATGCTAAAATTTTAATTAATGTAACAATTTTGGCTAAGATTAATAAGTATTTGTATCTGAACACTATGATAATATCAGAGTATTTCATACAGAATGTTTTGGTTATCGTAAGGTAAAAACCCGTCCGTGTTTATGTGTGGCGTGGTCTTACGAGATAATTTTGATTTCCAAGGATTTTATGACTTAAAAGTCTAGTTGGGTGTGTTTTCTCACGCTGGTTTTCCAGACTGACTCGGGTGTTATTTTATTATAATGCTCGGGTCGGACCGAGCATTATTGCTTTGGATTTATTGGAGCTCAAGAGACGAGTTGGAGGTCTACAGGTCATATTCACGTATATGTCTATGTTCCGCTGTTTTTGTTGTTGAAATCATCAGAAACTATGAGAACCGGCTTGTAACAACCCGCATGTTTTACGATTGTATATTTAAATATTTTATTTAAATATAGCATCGTTAGTCGGATTAAAGTCCGAAAGGCTACGTTTTGCAAACAGTCGAATTAGGACTCGAGACCACTTCCATTGAGTTCAAAATGTCGTTTGCGGCCTTTTTGAGTATAAACATCGATATGTTTGGAGTTGAGTGAATTTTGCTATTTTTCACTTAGGGCTTTGGGTTTGGGTTTTAGCCCAATAACCTAACATAAGACCTTAGCTCCACCCCATCTTCTCTTCATTCACTTTCATTTCCTAATACCTTCAAGCTTTAGCAAAAATGGGGGAAGAGAAAAGGAAATAGAAATTCCTAAGCCCTAGTTTCTTTTACAAATCCAAGTTTTAGCTCCAAAATCAAAGAGAAGCTTAGGTAAGCATCCTCTTCATCTTCTCCAACTCATTCTCTCTTCAATTATAGAAATTTCCTAAACCTAACTTAGGAAATGTTCTTCTTTTGAGTTTAGATTCAAGCTTCTTGGGTTGAAGTGAAGAGTGGTTGATCTTTCCTTTATGATTAAGCTTCTCATTCATTGTTTTTGGATTTAAAGGTGAGATTTTTATCTCACATCTAAGTCTATATCTATCTTGTTGTTAGGTATGAATTCCTAACATCTATTCCTTGTCCATTTGCTTTTGGATTTAATTGGTTTTATGAAAATTCCAATTTTTAGTGTTTTGAAGTTAAATCTTTAAAAATCATAGCTTTGATGTTTGATCATGCTTTTGGTGGCGTATCGAAGGGCCTATAGGGCTGGGTTGCCGATTGGCGTAAACCCCTAGTGCCCATTGCTCGTCTGATTGCGATTTGTTGGATTTTTGCCCAACTTAGGGGCTAGGCTGAATATGCTTCTGAAGAAGGTTCAGTCGATTGAACCAGGAGGTCAGTCGACTCAACCAGAAGATGAAAAATGCTTAGAAGCGGGTTCAGTCGACTGGACCAGTGGGTCAGTCGACTGAACCAGAACCCAGGAATTTGCCTGGGTCTGTATCAGTCGACTGACCATCTGGGTCAGTCGACTGACCCTGGGGACACAAAATTTGTGTCCCTGTGTCAGTCGACTGACCACCTGGTTCAGTCGACTGATCTGCTTGTTTCAGTCTATTTTGCCTATTTTGCTTGAGGTTCCAATTTTTATCGATTCGTGATTATTCGATTTGTTGTTATCATTTATTATCGACTTTGATGACTTCTTCTCCGGGATTTTTGGGAATATCTATTTTGATGGATTCGGTATCAATTTATATGGATTTGATTCACGTCTTCGTATGTGAATTTTTGATGATTGATTGTTTCTACAATCATTTCTGTGATTTGTCACTTTAAAATACAAAGGTTTCTATACTAGTAGTAAATACTCGAACTCTTTCATCAAAACGATTTCAACACTACTTTTAAATACAAAGCTTGTTTTAAAACCGTTTTCCAATCTATTAGTATATACAAACCTTTACCTCATTCGTATGAGAAATCTAATTAAACGGCTTAGTAAAACAAGTGGTATGAAACGCTTGCGTTTACTTCGTCGGTTAATTCTTGGACTTGTTCGATTGAACTCTTGTGACAATTTTCGAGTGGAAATCTACAATCTGTTCGTAAATATTTAAGTTAAGCCAGTGGTTATGGGACATGAAGCTAAACTCATCTATTTACTAGCTTAGTGTAATTGACACTTCTTATTGATCGATGATGATCATTTTGTGATTTAGACTAGCGATGTGCGATGTCTCTTTGTCCGCGTAGGGGAATGTACCCAGTTTTATTAAGCTTCACCTCATTTCTTTTATGGGCTAGCGACCCATGTTCTTTTATGGTTTTTGGTTCATCGGATGTACCGTTATTGTACTACATCGATGTCCCGGCTTTTCGGTTCATTGGACGTACCGTTAGTGTACTGCGTCAGTGTTCCGAATTATTTGAGTTTCGGTTCATTGGACGTACCGTTATTGTACTACGTCGGTGTTCCGAATTATTTGAGTTTCGGTTCATTGGACGTACCGTTATTGTACTGCGTCGTTGCACTGGCTTTATGGTTAGCGACCATGGAATAGCATTCCATTTGTGATACACATGTTGGTGAGTTTTCATGCTCCCGTTTGTGATAGGCCTTCCCCCTTTTGTGATTTATGGATTTTTGGTTGTGATTTCTAGAATTTGTTTCACCAATTTTCGTGGTTTGCATTGATAAGATCTATCAATATTTGTGTTTTGGTGAATAATTTAAAGAATGTGATTCTTTTTGGTGTTTTGAGATGATTTGAGATATTATATGATTTTGTTGTTATTTGATGTATACTTGACACGGTATGGCATTTTTGTTATCATACGTTTTTGGTCATATTCTTATCCTATCTCATTTTATCTGATATTTATAGCTAGACTGATCCGTTTATTATTTTCTTCTTAAATTATATTCGGGTCAGACCGAGATGTTACAGGTGCTTCTACTTGACTTCTTATCAGGGTCCTTCACCTGATTTTTAGGCTAACTACTTTAGATCTGTAGTTTTTGTTATTATACATTTGAGATATAGACTCATTGATGTATAATTATTCTTTTGTCTAACACTTGTATCTATTCTTTTGTGATGTAGTGGATCTTGTTTTACCACTACTTTGATGTACTCTTTTATGTGTTATATTCATATCCGATTCCGCCTTTGTGATATAAATATCTGTGACTGATTTGTGTTATGTTTATTTCTATATTTGTTTCTGAAGTCCACATAGCCACTGTGTGGTAGCTTTGAGTTTGTATTTGATATTGTCGGATTTCCTCTAGAAATGAAAAGTAAGTTATATTATCTGACATATCGGTACTCGCACAAAGCAATTACATAGATGGTCGCTCCTCAACAGCCTTATTCTTCGTGCTAGTCGACGGCATTACCCCGTAGTGTCCTTGGCTAGCGTGAGTATAGAGGTGGGGCGTCACAAGGCTGTTATAACTGTCTAGGCTGATGACCGTTATTTGTGTTATACTCTGATGGATGCAAGTATATAACAGTTTCTCTTTGTAAAGATGTTGATATTATATTATATATTGTTCCGCTGCGATTGTGAGAGTCTGTACTGTTTATTAATTTCTTTTTTTTCTCTTCTTCTCTACTTCTTTCCTCTTTCTTTCCCATAACTATCCGTCTTTCCGTTCGATTTGGATTGGACATGTGTGGTTTATTGTCAGCTTGAATAGTACGGATTGGTGTGTCGTTACAGAGTAGGTATTGTAGATGGAGATACCTAGACACCCCGATAATTTACTGAGTATGGAGTACCCTTTATGACATTTATAGAGTCGCATGTTATCGATGTTATATGCTAACTCTTTGTTTGCAGGGACAAGTCGGGTATGATTAGTATACCCTCTATTCCATATACATATCGACTTTTATAGTATTTTGAGATTATTTATCGCTCACATCAGACTATTGTCTGACTCGAGATTTTATGCTTTGCTTCTTATTATCTCGGGTGCTCTTAAATGAGTAGACTAGATAGCAAAGTAAATAGCACTTGGAGTTGTGCAGATGGATTAGCAGGAGGTGATGCTTTCTCATACCTATACTTTGAGCTTATTATTGTGTATTCCACTGTATAATACTATGGAGCCTCGACGGTGTTGATTTATTATTATTAGAGATAGTTTGTCAGTTGAGTTTTTTTATCATTTGTATAAACTCTATCACTGTTTTGTATTACTATTTGAGCCTATTTACTCTGATTATGTGGTTTATGTAGCTATTATTGTCTCGACTTTTTATATCGGTGTTGGCTATTATGTGTTAATCTAATACGATGTGAGATATATGATAGATTATGTGATTATTTAATGTCTCCTTTTTCTTCTTTCCCATTCTCTTCTCTTATATTTCCTGTTCTTTACTTCTTTTCTTTCCTTTGACAACGTTTTGCATTGTAGGTATAGGGTGGTCGTTACATCTGCCCTTTACTTTGAGGCTAGCAGCAGTTGTGTACACTTCCTACTGATGTGATACATATTTACCATAGGACCCACAGAATGATTGGACTTAGAAGATCGGGATGCATGGTCAGTAAAGTGACACAAAAGAAGTCTGCCCCTCACTCAGAGGCTACCAGCAGTTGTGTACACTTATTACTGATATGGGACATCACCAATCATAGGACCCGTGGGAAACGGTTATATAAACTATAGGATCTGCTTAGGGGTTGGTGGTATTAAGTGGTTGTTTGAGGGCACACCTCTTTCCTCATTTAAAAGTATGAAATGGTCCAAATTATCGATTAGGAGCGGTAGCAGATATCTTAGGAAGGGTCCGCTTCAGGTTTGAGGTGTTAATTAACTCATCTAGGGTCCGCCTCTTTCCTATAAAGAAGTATTAAGTGTCCCAGTGAGATTCCAAGCGATGTCAGCTAGATAGTGTTAGTAAGGAGTCTGTCTTGGTGTTAGGTATTAAATGATAAAGACCTACCTAGAATATAGGTATTAAATGGTCAAGGGTCTATCTAGTCCTTATTAATAAGGTATTAAATGGCTTGGGTACTGTTTCTCACATGGCTAAGACTTTAATGACGATAGATGTGTTATTAGTATGGCTATTATGCATTGTAAAGCCATAAATAATGGTCAAAGGTCTTTGTAGCTAGGACCAATAGACCAACGATGATGTTGCTAGGAGCCTGCTTCATAATTGAAAGTATCAAGTGGCTAGTAGAGTTATGTTAGTATTCTTTACCTTGGTAAGGGTAGGTAGATGAGCTGTTGTAGGTACGAATATTGTGTTTGCAATATTAGGTTAGTTTGGTTAACCTTAGAATAGTAGACACGACAGTTAAATGGAATCAACTCGGTATAAATTTATGTTATGGACACTCTATAGATTTTCCATTCACTGGAATGTTGTTCTAAACCCCTACTTACAGCCCATATGATGGATTTAATGGAACAAGTCACTGAAGCTGGATGTGATTGGTTGTTGGACAAGTCTTATTTTCTCTCATACTCGATGCTGATGTGGCAATCCGATATCCAAGGAATACCATTAATTCTAAGGTGGTAGGCATAGTCAGTATTTATATCCTATTATTGTTTCCGCTGTGAGTTTAGATTTTTATGAATCTCTGATAATGCTCATGCTTATTCGTGGGTACCAAATCCAATGATCTATGCTTTGATGGATATAGGTTTCGATTCTTGTCGAAATTTAGGTTCATTAAAGTGCGTGTTGTTACAACTTCCATCGCTAACCCCGTTCCTTGGAATGGTCTGCTGCCAAGACTAACAAAGTCCTTGTTCAGCTTAGCAAAATCAACTTTGGGCGCCTGCATCGAAGCCTCCACCATAAATAGTAACATTCAGAGCCACTACTTAAGCATACTGCAGTATGTTCCGCATCATGGTATTGAACATCATCTATACATTGTGATTAGCAGCTCCCAAGCCAACTCCTTCTTCGACTCCAGAGATAGAGTTCCTAGTAGCATTCCTTGGTCAAAGACTCATCCTTCAATTTGCAATAAGGGAAGTCCGCTTAAGTAGTACTCATGTGTGCAGTGCGCCTTTTTACTGCAAATATACTACTATATAGCTTTTAAAACCATAATATATAACAAGTACATGCTCTCTTATATAAACCAGTATTGTGGCACGAGATGGACGTGTACAAAGAAAAAAAGTGAAAAGACGTATATTTGTGCTTCAAAAATATTATAAACATGAAGGTTTCAAGTATTGACGGTTAACTTGGTAGATTCCTTTCAAATAATTTGATTAATTTACAGATTTTGAGTAGTGATGGAGACACAGAAGCATGTCCACGTGAAGCACATGTTAATGTCAGTAGTAAAGTTGTACTTGCTAATATATGTTTTTAACTTTTTAGATAAAAGGACAGTAATATTTTTCGTGCTTTAAATTGCTTATTCTAGAGCTTGTACTAAAATAAAGAAACAAAGAAAAAGTAATTAAGTAAAACGAGAACATTCAGTTAGGTCTTCCATTTTTGTATAAAATAACATCATGGTACTTTTTACTGTCTTATGTTAAAATCAATCCAACTTCCTAGGCAATGAATAAGCACTACTGTATCATGAAAATTATTAAAAATAAATAAAAGACTAAGTTTCCATATGATTATTTTCCCATGAAAGAGCAATATAGCGACCATTATGTTTCATCTGCTGTGAAATGAGGTAACACTGCTTTATCATAATATAATTATAGTACATTTTACTGTTATTTGTAAAAATACACTTTGTTCTAAGGAAAATACAATTTGAAAAGTATGCTTATTCCATAAAACAACACCATTAAAGGTCCTCCTTTGTCTACTAAAAAAACATCCACCATCTCCTTCCCTTCCCATAGCCTTCCACATGTTGTAGGCTCTTCCTCCAATGCTATGTGTGAACCCGACCTATAGTTTCCCTACCTTAGTAAGTATTCCAATTCTAAAAATTTCACAATTTGACAAACAAAGGCTAAAACACTTTCAACTCATAAACCATCCCTCCAAGCTTTGGAAACCAAAGTATGTTTCATGTCTATAGATTTTTCCAACTTTAGATTCAATGCTTCAAGCCCCACTCTCAAATGGAAAAGTCAGAGTTGCAACTAAATGGTTTAAAACTTCAAATGTCCCAATAACTAACTTAACAGATTGATCCTGCACATGTAAAAGATCCCATGAAGTGTGGAAGCTGAATCAATCCACTATAGTTACAAGCGTACAAAATTAATAATAAAAGATAGTATTAAAAAAGGTAGATATACGAAATGCAAATATGAAGAAGAAATATCCACGATGAATAAACATATAAGTATATAACATCAAGTAAGCATATGGGCATTCAAAATTCAATTGTACTTGTGGTGGGCAGAGTAATCAGGATAATCAGAGAAAATGTGATCGAGTGTAAAATGATGTCCAATTGAGATGATGGGTACCTAATGATCATCCATCAACTTCTTAATTCAGAGGAAAGTTGATTACTGTCAATTGATGGTGATTGGAACAAACATAATGATTTTCATTTTAATCAGCACGCACACAATAATTTAAATAAATAAATAGAAAATTCAATATAAATATATTTTCATACTTCATGTCCTCGGTTTGAGTTTATTCTGTCAAATCCGATAAATAAATTATGAACACATCATAGTAATATTTTGACACACTTTTTTTATCTCGATATTAGTTACTAAAAGCTTTGAAAAGAATTAATTCATATTGAGCATTGATAAAATTAAAGAAAGAATTATATATTATATTTAAAAATCAGTTATAAAAGTAAACAAGTATATACCTATTTGTACAAAGAAGCAGGTCATGCCACAACACCTTTCACATCATGTCAAAACTCCATCTCTACTTCAAAAGGTTAAACAAAAGTGTACATGAGACAGTCAATTTTAATCCAAGAAAACCAATAAATAGCTTGATTTATAGATATTACTAACCATTGCTATTGGTAAGTGTTTTATAACATACAGGAAATCCGTTTAAATATCCAATTCTTCAATACAACCATCACACATAAATGAAGCATATAAAAACATCATCGTTTAAAAATCAACAATTTGTAAATCCATTAAGCAAATTATGCGAACAATTTGTCTTATTTTTGGATGATATGGGGATGTTTTTTCCCTTTCCTTAGGTAACTAAAGCATACATTATTGATTCATGAATTTGAAATTGGTATTTCATCCTACAATGTATACAAAATATTCGTAAGTCATTTTTTCAAATTGATTCTTAAAATACTTATATTCTAATAGTGCTGATACTAACAAAAACCAAATAAATTTACAACCAAAAATCTAGTATGGAAAGTGAGTAAATCCTAATCTAATAAATTCGAACAAATAATACCTCTCATTTGTCCTCAAGCTCTCCGTTTATAAGAATGAAGCCCTCTCCCTTTCCAAACTTACTTCTACTTCATAAATCAACTATTGGAGCTTGGTTTGACACTTAACAGTGGCAACATTTGAATTTTTGTCAAACTTTTTTAAATGATAATCAAATTATAATAATCTCCTAGTAAAAATTTATGATTGAATCAGAGTTAGAGAAATAAATTTACCATTTGAGAAGAAATAAAATTTCAAGAGATGTGGAGTACGAAAAATCAATAAGAGATGAAGGATTGTGGAGAAAGCAGAAGCTGTTCCAAGGTAAAATTTGGGTGGGAGGAAATGACAAAAAAACAACAAGAGACACATATACCATATGACATTAACTGGGGTATTTTTGGAAGTCCGAAAAAGGCTTCAGTTTGACTATATTGGCCAAATATTTGTTTTGTATATAAGATATGCACACTCTCGATCCAGTCTAGGGGGATAACTCATATCCTATCTCTACTGGACCACAGTAGATTAAGGGAGTTAACCTAAGTCGAATTGCTTAACCTAAGCTCTAGTACCAAATACAACAACCGTCCTACACCACCGGCATCCAACATAACCTGTAAAGTGTGTGCTGTAATGATGCCCGATTGATGCAGGACGATCATCAAGGTTGTAGTAAAGTAAATGAATATCACAGAACCTGTCGTATATCTCACAGCCCATCAAATAAAATATAAAGTCATCACAGATATAAAATAAACAAGACAATGATAACTGAATGAACCATAGAAATTAGAGTACACAGATCCATATAGTTGTACAACATAAGTGATAGAGTTTATACAACTAATAATAAACTCAAATAAGTAACTGTCTACAAATAGATAATAGCACTAGTAAGCCCCATAGTGTTGCACATCAGAATAATAAGCAATAATAGCTAAATATAGTAATACATGAGAACATAGTCTCCTGCTCTCCACATGTCCAGCAGCACGTACTCATCAGACTTGGTATCCCTAATCTACTCATTTAAGAGTAGTCGGAATAATAGAAAGCAAAGCAAATAATCCCGAGTCAGACGACAGTCTTGTGTGAACTGTAGAAAATCTCAAATACTATAAAGTCAATATAATAGGACAAATGGTATGGAAAATCATACCTGAACTCTCCTTGCATACACAAAGTTAGCATAAAACAAAGGATATGCTACTCTATATCATAGGTGTATTATACATCAAAATACTAATGGGTGTCTAGATATCTACATCGTGTGACATCCCTATGGTGAATAAGTAATCAAAGAAAACATAGCATCCATCATCCATCCTCACATTCACTCACTCAGTGCGTTAGATATATGGTACTCATATGATCTCCTCATATAGTCAAGGACTACTTAATGTCCTTTTTTTCTTGGTACTCGAATATATGCTACTCAGTAGGTTGGGAACTAGACTACACCTCCGTAGATAGCCCAAGGTAAAATGGATCGAAACATCGTATGCTCTGAGGCATCCCCGTAGGCTCAAGTGAGAGTCCCCACATACCCCGGCTTCACAAATACACATTGAAACCTCTAAGTGTCAACAATCCCTTTGCACACGTCATCCATAGCAGAGCCCACCTTGAAATTGTTCTTACAACTCTCGTCTGAAGTCATCGCAGTTTGGAACGATTCTTGACAATCATTGTCACTCGTAGAATATCATCGTTTTTCCCGTAAACTTCCTCCAACGGTTCCTTCGATCTGACTCATAGTCCTACACTCTGCATCTTGAAGTACGGCTATCCCATTGTCGAAGCCGTCACTTCTAAACACCAAACTCCACATCGTCAAAGTCCATTATTCACTACTGAGTTGCACAACTTGGTGTTGAACCAAGACTTAACCCAAATGTGATCGAATATTAAAGTAAGCGTGAGCCCGAAGTAGACTCGATGAAGATCCGGTGTGAACCCATCCAAGACTCGAAGCCATCACCAAAACGTCTCGAAGAAACCATTAATCCATAGCCACTACTGATCTAAAGCCTTCACCCGACTCAACACTCCACCGTTCCAAGCCAGCCCGAAGTAAATGACCTTGTGACCCAAAATAAACTCGAAGCAAACACATGTCGATCCCACTCCTTCAAGCAATTAACTTATAACTATATTCAAGCAAACAAACATTCATACACATCAAATTAGAGCCTAAATATAAGGGTAAGAAGAAAGATGAACTATAAGAACAAGGGAGATCCGTAAAAAACGAATTTACTAAACTTTGTAAAATCATTTCAAATTAACGTATTTGATTTGTGAAGGTTTAAAACATGTTTTAGGGTCAAAGTTGTTTTTAAAACATCATTTTTAGGTCTATATTTACTAGTTGGCAAGTGATAGGTCCTAACCACTCACCTAGAATCCAAAGCAATCCAAAACAATCCAAAAGAGCTCAAATCCCAAGATGAACAGCAGCTTTAGAGTATCTCCAATAGAAAATCCCCAAATCCAAATGCTGATCTCGCTAATCTCTTTCCACTGACAAGATTTAGCTAATTAATGTAGGGTTTAAAGTGGTTTTAGGCTAGAGGAAGTTAGTGGTAGCTTCTTTAACAATTTTAGGAAGGTGTGAAATGACAATGAGAAGTCCCATCAACCCCTTTCGGTGCTAATCCTACAATGAGCCTTAGGCTTAGCCACTAATCCCCTTAATTACCCACTAAGTTATCCAAAATCAAGCGAAACTTCAAAAATCCATATCTGACAAATGATAAATCTATTTTCCTATAATGATCACTCTATAGAAAGAGAAACCATTATACTTATCTAACGGAAGTGGTTTCAGACCCCAATTCGCCTCCTATTAAAAGTTATTAGCCAAGTCAGGGTCAAAATCATCTTATGTAAATTCTAAGGATGGAAACTGTCTCTAGTCATTTTCCAAAATTATAGAATCAAACGACCTTGTATAAAAATAATATTAATATTTTAGGATCCTCTAATACGTCAAATATAGGTCGTTACATATGGGCCTTGCACCGAATGTTTATGAAGATGCCCGACCTGATCATGAGGTCGAAGAGAATTTAAAAGTTCCTCTCGTTCAAGACCACCAAGTCAATTTGGAAGAGAATGCGGGAGGAGACAAAGATGAGGGCATCATCATAGAAGGAGGCAATGGTGATGATGATGAAGAAGATGAGGACGACAATGAGGATGTGCACCTTGGCCATGAATCCACTGGTGAGACGGATAGTGACAATTAAGTGCCACTAATTCCTCGACGGCCAAAATTAAAGATTATCTCATCCTGCTCAGTTTCACAACCACCTCCGGCTTCAATAGCAGAAGAGACACCAATCCCCCCATATGGAGATATGTATGGCTTGTTCGGGAGCATACTGAATAGAATAGCTTTTTACAGTCTTTACAACATCAACATTGGTAACATCGACTCTCCCATTCGTTTTTCGACTGATGTACCTACTACCGGTGCAAGGGAGATAACCATTGTTAGCAAATTTCAAGTCCACGGGACATGGGGCATTAGGACACATTAACACTTCACCACACTTTAAATCGCTACAGTTTACACTACACATGTTAATCTTCAATTTCTGGGTCTTAACTTGTCTGCATTTTGTTTCTAGGTTCCATGGATCGCGAACATCTTTTTGACGAGATTTAGAGATGCGGTGGAAATTACCAAAGGCCCAGCATATCGCGTCGTCATTGCGGGTCATCTCACGAGTCTAACTCAAGCAAACGCCATAGAAGAGAGCAAGAAAGGTGAGACAGGGACTATAAACACCGTGATGATCGCTATGGAGGATCTGATGGAAACTCACCTTCTCAGCACATGGCATGTTCTCCTTTTCCAAAAAGCTTGGATAGATATTCGACGAGGCCTATTCTCATCCCTTCAGTTCAACTTTCTACTGCACCTACTTCGATGCCACCTACAATGCAGTCAATAATATCTTCTCACAAACCCAGACAATTTGCTCAACCATCCGTCTTTGTGCCTTCTGACCATTCTAGACGAAGGCATGGTAAAGACTAACTTCCTATTTCTACTTCAACTGTGGTGATGGAGCCTATTTCGAACCCACATCTTGCTGCCATGAAAAAGGACTTTCCAAATATTTGTTTCGATGTGGTCAATTTTTTTATAACTTGAAAGAGATTCCTCACCATGTGGGGCTAGAAGTCGTGTCTTATGAGAGTGACATATACGACCAACTACACGTGGAAAAGGCTTGTAGAGGCTCTTTCCGAAGTCAATGAGGAAACAATATAGTGGCTCTCCAAGGAAAGCAAGTAATAAAAAAGGATAACAAACATATTATTGAGACTCTAGATAAATAAATTGAGGAGCTCAAGACATCTCTAGGGCCATGGAGAAAAAGTTAAAAGAAAAGGCAAAGTCTTTCAAAGAGCAATCTAAAAGGCAGTATGATGAGGTTGAAGTTGCACATCATAAAATCCACACTCTTACCTTGGAAAATGAAAAGCTTCAAAAGACCGTCGACAAGCAGGCTTTAGAGATCCAAAAATTGAAACAGCATTAGAAATCGAGAGGAAAGAGAAAGATGAAGCCCTCACTCAGGCTCAAGATTATCGCAATAAACTATTGGATGCTCGACTAGCACAAAAGGAAGCCGAGACCTAGGTGAAGACGATTGAGGATTGAGTTAAGTCAAGATAGAGCCTACTCTAGTTCGATTCTTCAAAAACGTTGTCAAGTCTGGGAACTTAAGGTAGCTCTGCAAAGGGTATCCCTGGGCCTTAGCTATGGACTAGAAGGAAATATTTAGGCAGGAATGGGAGACTCTGATAGTGCTGAGATAAAGAGGAGTTAAAGTTCAACCTCTTGGAATATGAAGATTTGGAGGCGCTCGAGATTAGAAGAGTTTAGCTAGCGTTTGAAGTTGTCGCTCGAACTAATGTGCCTGCTAGGGTCAAGCCTGAACCTAGCTCTAAAGTTTGGGTGAGAGTTCCACTTTCATTTCTAAGAGACCTACAGTAGAAATTTCGACGCTACTGGCGGGTACGTATGGTGCCGCCACCACTTCCGCATCAGGGCCACTCACCATGGAGCCTATTATTCCTTCTTCTTATACTAATATAATTTGTTGAAGTGACTTCGAGTATTTCAATTGCTTTAACGTCCTCAGTTGACGTACATTACAATCCTAAGGAGCCCGGCTATACATGATATGAATCATTTCCAGAGTTATTCATCTCCTACCATGGAGTGAAATTCTACGAGGACTCCTTCACATACGACCTCTACATCTCCTGGAGGTATATAGTTAACTTCGCATGTATTCGAGATGGCTCACATGACACCGGTTGATGTCTCTAATCTCTACTTTTTAATTTTTCAAGTTTCAGGTCCATCTGTTCTAGTTCCCATGCCTAAAGGAGACTTGTCTTTGGCACTTAAGCTATAGTCACCGAATCAGTCATCATGTCCACCCCTACTCCAATTCTAGCCTCTTCGGAAGGTCCTGCTCCCAGTCCTCATGCTGAAATGATACATGCTTTGAACAAAGAGGCCACAATGACCCTATCACAACATATATAGTCATCACTGGGGTCGTCGATTATACATCCGGACCTTCTATACAAAAGATGAGAGGTTTACAGCTCAAGAAAGTTAGTTGAATAAAGAAGGAAAAGATGGATGATGTTCTTCTTCCTCTTTCAGTTTCATTGCCTATACCACCCATCGTCATTCCCGCTTCTGCTTCTACCGCTGGTAGCGGTCAAACTGAAATTCCTGAGTCTCCTGGGAGTGATTATGATCGTAATACTGACCTTAAGGCCTACTTATCCAGAGGAAGAAGTAGTAAGTCTGGTATGAGGCATATAAAAATCTCTCCCTAGGAGAAAAAGGATAGAAAGAAGAAGAACACCTAGTTGTAGTTTTTAATTGTCACTATTTGTTTTTTCTTTTTAGTTTTTAATTTGTGTACATAAGTTGTTGTCGTGCAGGCACAGCTTCCGCTTTTTCCTGCAAAGTTTGTTTGTTGTGAATAAAATAGCTTTTACCTTTTAGATTTCTTCTTGCTTTCCTATGTACTTAGTTTATTTATGTTAATTGTGATTGCATTTGAATCGAAGCAATGTTGTCATCCATCGTAACTACGGACTCATGAATGACCTCTAGCTATTGCTTGGTTGTGTGTTCTTATTTTATTTATTTTGTTTCTGCCAAAACACTTCTCGGTTGGCAAAACAGAATCATGATTGTATGGCTAACTTTGTAACTTACTTAGCCTATCTCTAGTCAGGTTCCATTTGACCAGGGATAAGGTTGGATTTTCGTATCATTCCCTGTCTTCGGAAAATAACATTTTGGGTATCTATTTCTAGACATTCATACTCGATCATGCCTATCTTTAGGCATTGATCGTAAGTGTTCATCATGACGGTGATTAGGAGGTCGATCTTGCCTAACTCTGGAAGTTGATAATTCTTGGATTAGGAGGTCCATTCTCCTGCTATGTCTATCTCTTGGACCTAATGGGTAAGATGCCTATCTATGGGCATCACAATTATATCTTGCCAATCTCCGGGCTATGGTCTTAGACCATGCCTATCTCCGGGCAATTGTTAAAGGATATAAGTATAGGGCACATTGTCATGATTGACCCTAGTGTGTTTATACTCATGCGCTCCGATTATAGGTTTAAGGATTTCGTTGGTATCTATCTTTGGATAGTTGAAATGGTTATACTCTCGCGATCGGATCATGGATTGAAAGAGTCCATCAACACCTATCTCTGGATGCTTATATACCTACATTTTCAAAATGCAAAGCATTCAATTCTGCTATTGAGAATACAGCTCCATCGATCCCCAAAGCCAATGCATTATAGATATGTAAGAATGGCAGAATCTGCCTAGATACATCAGAGCTTAGGTAGATATTCACATAGATACAATTAAGGGAAATAGCACCGTAGGTGTTCGCTATTCCACACCCTCGGAAGTGAGATTCTATCAACAGTTGCCAACTTGAATGTTCCATCTCCAAGCTTGTGTTCAATGGCATATGCACCTTCCCGGTTTGGGCCTAGAGCTGACCAGGAAAGATCTGTTTCAGAACGAGATCACCGACCTCGAAGGTCTGACCTAACATTTGCATGAATTGTCGTGCTAATCTTTTCTGATGAGCAACACCTTTAAGTCGGCTTCTTCGTGCTTCTCATCGATCAAGGGCAACACGCAAGAGTTCCTCGTTCGTTTTAGGATCATAATGAATCTTCCGATGAGAAGACACTTCCTATTCAATTGGAATCATGATCTCTGATCCATAGACCATGGCGAATGGAGTATGGCCAATCTCGGACTTGTGACTTGTTTGGTAAACCCATAATGCTAGGGGTATTTCATCGACCCACTTGCCCTTGGCTTTTGTCAGTCGTTTCTTTAAGATAGATTTAATAATTTTATTCACTGCCTCCACCTGTACATTCGCATGTGGATGTGCTACAACCACAAATCTTTTGTCAATTCAGTATTTTTTGCAAAAATCCTTAAATTCAACAATGTCGAATTAGGTCCCATTATCAAAAATGATGGTTTGTGGAACCCCAAATTTGACAGATAATGTTCTTCACTACGAAATTGATACTTTCGTTGTGATGATTGTACCAAGAGGTCTCGCTTCGGCCTATTTCGTAAAATAATCTAATGCAATAATGGCATATTTCGCTCCACCTTTCGACATTGGTAGCACACCGATGACATCAATTCCCCAAACTATAATGGACATGGACTGACTAATTGTGTAATTTCTGTAGATGGGGCTCTAGGAATCTTTGCAAATTTTTGGCACTTATCACACTTCCTGGTGTAATCAACCGCATCCCCATTGATTGTTAGCCAAAAATATCTATAGCAAAGAATCTTCCTTTCTAAAGTCTGTCCCCCAATGTGATTGTCATAGGCTCCTTTATGTACATCCTCAAGGATTCTTTTAGCTTCTTCATTGGCGAACATCTTGATAGGGGAGCGAAGAATCCTCTTCTATATAACAATTGTGATACTTTACGTAGGAGTTTCCTTCATTCATTTCTTATGTTCGAGAGAGTTCCCTTCAGCAGGTACTCCTTAATTGGAGTCATCCATGATTCCTTTTCCACTTTGACCTCCGAGATCTAATCGACATTCATCTGGTCGATGCTCGGAGCTGATAACACCTCCACTGGAATCAATCTCATAAGTCGCATCCCCAGAGCTAGCCAGTTTGGCTAATGAATCAGCTTTATGATACTTGATGTCATTTAGCAATTCTAGAACCTTCATCAAGTAAGGGGGTAGTCTTGCTCTCTTAACTTGAAATTCCTTCTTCACTTAACAAACTACCAATTAAGAGTCACTGTATATATGCAATGTTCCGACTCTCAATTCCTTCACTATCTTAAGTCTCGCGCTTAGTGCTTCGTGCTCACTTCATTTTTGTTGTGAGGAATTCAAGCTTCAAGGCATAATGGATTGTTCGTTCCTTAAGGGTTATCAAGATCACTCCTGCCCCAGAGCAACGTTCATTGGACACTACATTTGTATATAATTTCCATTGGGCAAGTTACCATACATCTTCCTCTATCTCTACATCTCGGGTGGTAAATCCGGTAATGAAACCAGCCAATGCCTACCCTTGGATTGCCCTCTTAGGATGGTAAGATATGTTGTATTGGCTTAACCCGATGTCCCACTTCAGTAGTATTCTCAAAGTCTCGAGTTGATGTAACACCTGTCTCAAACGTCGATCGGTCAGTACTTTAATCAGAATAGCTTAGAAGTAGGGACGTAACTTCCTCGATGCAATCAACAAGCAGTAATCTAACTTCTCTAACTTTGGATAATTTCTCTCTACTCCAGTGAACCACTTGCTGATGTAATACACAGACCTTTGGATTTTGGATTCTTCACGTATCATGGCAGCACTCAGCGCATGAACAAATACTTCCAAATAACAAGTAGGTCCTCTCCTTCCAAAGGCTTTGATAGAATTGGTGGTCACTCCATGTGATCAAGTAAGGCCTGGAAAGCTTCTAAAACTCCACCATTTATACAAACTTCTTTTTTTCATTTTTTAGGGCATCAAAAAATGGTACATGCTTATTTGTAGCTTTTGAGATAAACCGACTTAGTGTGACTACTTTTCCCTTCAAACTTTGCATTTCCCATCTCACCTTGGGGGCAGTTGCATATTTCAAGGCGTTAATCTGCTTCGGATTAGCCTTGATGCCCCTTGAATTCACTATAAAACCCAAAATCTTACTTGATGCAATTTCGAAGGAACATTTCGGTGGATTGAGCTTCATTTTGTATATTCAAAGTACATCAAACATCTCCGAGAGGTCTCTCATATGGTTCACCAATCGTTTTGACTTCACCAGCATATCGTCCACATAGATCTCCATTTTACATCCGATCTAATTTCTAAACATTGCATTTACCAATCTCTGGTATGTAGCTCCTGCATTCTTTAGAACAAACGGCATGACACGGTAGCAATACAGTCCCAGGTTAATAATAAAATCGGTGTGCTCTTGATCTAGAATGTGCATTGGTACCTGATTGTAACCAGAATAAGCATCCAAAAGGGATAACAACTCATGCCCGGCGGTTGAGTCCACTAGCTGGTCAATCTTCATTAGCTAGAAGTTGTCCTTTTGGCATGCCTTATTCAAACTGAATAGTCAATGCTTGTCCACCATTTTCCATTAGGCTTCGTGACCATCGCTGAATCCGATACCCATTCAGGGTATAGAGCATTACAGAAGAAACCGTGGCCATTCAGCTTATTCGCTTCCTTTTTCAATGCGGCGAATCACTTTGGACCCAAGTTGTGCCTTTTTTATTTCACAGGAGGACATCTGGGGTTCACATTCAATGTATGGTACGCTATCTTCAACGTTTTCCACACTATTAGAATGTGTTTAGGCAAACACATCCAGGTTTTCCCAATAGAAACCTGCCAATTCCTCCTTCAATTTCACATTGAGTTGAGATCTGATCTTCAGGACCCAAGTACGATCATCCTGATTGACCAAGATGTTAATCGTCAACTCAGTTGGGCCGCTCTTACATCCTCTGGATCTTTCCTTGGATCCATAGATTTGTATAAATTATTATGTTTTCCGAGCCAGGGCTTAGGCGGTAATTGCTATGTGTCAATCAATTTAATGCAGAGAGTCGTCTCTGCACTCTTTTCTTTTTTGCACCGTTTTGCCCCTCTCAGCTCCATGATGTAACACTCACGTCCTATACTCTGATCACCCTGGATGAATTCTACCCTGTTCTTTGTGGGAAATTTCATTGTTATGCACCATGATGCTAAAGCCACCCTAAAACTAGCAAGGGTCGGTCGACCCGAGAATGCAATGTATACAGAGTATGTGTCCGTCACAGTGAAGGTCAAAACCCATACTCTCTTGCTGTCACCTTCACCCAACTCCATTGGCAAATCCACACAAGGCTCCACAGCCTCTCCAGTAAATCCTTGAATCCGGGATTTCCATGGTTTCAAACCCTGGCCATCCATCATCATTTGATCATATGTCTTCTTAAACAGAATATTCACTAAGCTCCCACAATTGATGAGAACTTATTTTACAATCACCGGCCTAATCATGGTCGTTATCGTCGGGGGTCAGCATTGGCACTTCTACTCCATCAGCATCATGATTTCTAAATACTATGTCATTCGTCATCATCCTTAACTGCTTTGTCGGAGCTTCGTCTTCAACAGAAAATAGCTTTCCTGAACAACATGCTTCAAGGAGCTTCCGTATCTCTTCATCTCGTTCCAGCTTTTCTCGATTGGATGATGTCTACCAATGATTGTGTTAAGAACAAGTCTTTTTCAGGCTGTCTAGGTCCATGTTCACTTGGCTCAGCACGACCCCGTTGAAGCAGTTGCCCCTGGGGTTGAACATTTCCATGCTTGTCATCCTATGGGACTTTCACATATTGTTGAAGTTTCTTTTTTCGAACTAGATCTTTGATTACTTCTCATAAATGTCTGCATTTATCAGTATTGTGTCTGTATGTTTCGTGGAAGCGACAATATTTTCCAGACGTTTTCTCTCTTTCTATTGACTCCCTCTGAGCCGGCTTGTTGTAGTTTTCATAGATTCTCCAAGAATCTGAAAAATGTTGGATAAAGACATCACATCCTTAGAATGAGCAGCATGCAACCTGAACTGCTCCACAAACCTTCTGGCCAACTGGTCAAATGAAGATATGGACCTCGGCGGGAGCTGAGTGAACCACATCGTGGCTACTTCTTCAAGAAATATTGGCAAACACCTGCATCGCACAGTATCTATTTCCCTAGCACTATCCATATGCCATTCGTACTTCACAAGATGTTGTCTCGGATTTGTCATTTCATTGTAAGACGATACTGTGGGCATTACAAATCTCCTAGGGTACTCCTCTCGCAAAATCTCTACAGGTAATGGGTTCCTTCTAGGAGAAGAACCACAACCATCATTATTTCTATGCTGGTTTGATTCACGAGTTTCTTTACCATATCAGCCAAAAATTTTGGTTCTATCGAATCGACTAGACGACAATCATCTGGCCTGCCCCGAGTGTTCGAATCCGCAAACGGTCTCGGTTACTTCCATGATATTTTGGTTCTATCTTTGGGAGAACTGTTCGTCTAATCATTCGATTTCTATGTTCTTTACATGACGGTTCAACAGCAGCCATCTAAACTCCACTACTCTTGCCACCAACAACATAGCCATCATCAACATCTACATGATCTTTTAAATCTATGTAAACGTCATCATTCATGACTTGGGTGGCAGGGTCAATACCGAGTTGTAATGCTGAATCAATCTGAGTTGTCCCCTATCGACCTGAGTTTTTCTGATTGCAAACTTCGAAGTCCCGGTTTCATTCCTCTTCATTTTCTGCTTTCCATCTCTGCGATTTATGTCTGACGAGGACGAACTTTTCATTTCCAAATCGGAAGATGACAACTCCTTCATGTTCCTCCTTTGACTTTGGGATAGCCAGGTCAGCAAGTTCATATTCTCCTTCATTTGCTTCATCATAGCATCATGGCTTTCCACCAGTTTCTTATTCATCTCCCTCATCATCCTATCCAAATTAGTAACCATTTCCGATGCACTCTGAATTTCTGCAGTACCGAGTTGATTGGCCTCCTCTTCGTATTGAGAGCCATCGTTCTCTACATCGTTAATGGGTCTGGAAGTATTAGATTTTTCTTTGGCGTTTCTAGGTGTCATCATAGCTTTCTTGGATTCAATGATAGATCTTAAGAAAATCTAAGTAATAAAAGATACTTCAAAAACAACTTTTGGATCTATTTCGTAGATTATAACAGTGCAAAGGTTGAAAATAGATCCAAACAGTGAGAAATTTGAGTTTTCTTAGTGAAAGCACCAAAATATTTGCGTCAATAGTCGGACAAACACCCGATCAGATTATAAGTAGAGAATAAGTAAAGAAAGCAAGGTTTTAAATCTCGGATATCGGTCACCGTTTCGTCTCGGTGATTTTAGTGACTCGGTATCGTATCGGGGGAGATCTCGGACGAGACGAGTGTATCTCGGATGCCAATATCGGATTTACATATCGGATCTTAAAGTTCATCTCGGGACCATATCGGCGTATATTTCAATACTAAAATATGATAAACAATATAAAAAAACCATATCCATGAAGTTTACACAACACTAAAAGCAGGAAACGCTAGCCATTTACTAATTGCAGATTGTTTTACAAACGGGTAAAAAACAAAATCAAATATATAATAAACTTACTGGTTCCAAAAGTAATAAAATCCCCACAATCAATTACTTTACCTTATTTTTTATAAGCTGGCAATTACAACCTGATTCTTTTCTTTAAATGTTCCATAGTTTGACTTATCAATTAAATGAACAGGCGAGAAACCAGAAGTGCTCATATTTTCAACAAGCAAAATTTAAAAACCAAACTTAGTAAGCAAAATTTTCAAAATTGCTTAATATGCTAAGATGCACGGAATACTGTAGTGCTAAAGGACTGACTTATCGTATGTAAAACATATGCAAGTTAAAGTTTAATATAAAAAACAAAAAATCAGAATTGTATAACTATTCAATGGTTGCATTGCATAAATTATACTGCAAGCTTATATGCTACATCCTTTATATTAGAAGTATCCCTTCGTTTTTTATGTCCCTCATTATAACATGTCAAACAGAACAAATTCAATAAACCCTCCGACAACTAATCAAGTTCACTGCATCAAATAAGAACAAAATCCAGAGTTTATGGAGGTTGATGATCATGATATATCGCTAGTAGCTGCATTATTCTTTTCTTTCACAGGAATAACAAGAGGACGAGAACCATTGTTTGTACTCGGATCATGCTTAGTGACTTATGTATAAAACCCTAAAGCCCAAAAATTTCAGAATTGCTCAGTAAGCAAATCTACTGTAAATTATCATGTAAATTCAAATTGAATTTCATTAAAATAGGAAAAAAAACCCTAATTAACATACCTGTAGGAACTGAAGTAACGAGGTTGAGCGAAGATGAAGCTGACTATCAAAAGCAATCGAGCAAGCGGAAACTGGAAGCAATCGCGATCGCGAGCGTTGGAAGAGATCGAGCAGTCGGAAATTTGGTTTTTTTAAGCAGCGGGTATTCGATTTTTTCCAGAAGGGGGAGGTCGATTATTTCCGTAGAGAGGAGTTTGATATTTTTGAAGATGAACGTGAAATTTGAGAAGTTTAACAAGAAAAGGGCTCTTTTTTTTTAAGTTGGGCTGAGATGGGCCTATGTTTTTATTTAAAAAAAATCGGGAAGATCTCGGAATATCGTTTCTACAAATATCGGACGATATTTGTAATTTCGGTCGATATATTCGAAACGAGATATCAACCGATATCTCATGTTTCGTTTCGCCTATGCCTTGAACCGAGATCTCGGCCGAGATGACCGAGATTTAAAACCCTGAAAGAAAGTAAATGAAAAATGGAGTAAATAGCACATAAGAATGTATAGTGGTTTGGCAAAACTCTGGTTTACGTCCACTTAAACTTTGTTAACAATTTTTTGAAGATTTTACATACTATGTTCTTACAGCTCGGTGCTCACAACTAAGTGAGAATCCAATAGAGTAACAGCGTAAAATCAAATAATTCAAAAAGCCCAAAAAAATCTCGATTTTATGCCGCTCTTCCTATTTGTAGACGTAGATCAACGAAATTGGCTTCGAAACTTTCTTCCCACGTTCTCCACATCCAACATGAGGTTTCGAGAAGAGATCGTGGCCAGATCAGCATGCTCCATCTCAACTCGGTACAGAGTTGAGGCTTTTGGATCAGTGGCAATTTGTGATTTTGGATCGTCGTGCTTTGGAACTTCATCTCTTGAAGTCGCTCTCTTGGATCGGTGGCAACTTGTAATCTTGGAAAGTCATTCTCCTTGGTTTTTGACTTAGAACTTCAATTGCATGAACTGCTTTACTGTATTGCCTTCTTGGATCAGTACCAAGTTAAATCGGTGCCAAGTTGAGACTCTCAACTTGGTATCAACTTGAGATCTGAGTTGTCTTCTTCAACTCTATCTTCAACCACTTGGCTCTTCTAAAGAGTGAATGGTTTCCCTGAAATGATGAGCTAGATTATGTATCCATCTTTGAGCTTTGATTGGATTTTGACCTTCGAAGTTATAGTTCTCGATTTATGGTTTGCTAACTGGATTTCAAGCCTTTTAAAACGTTTTTGATATTGTCTTACCACCAACAACCAACAACAAAATTCCATTGGTAGATTTCTTATAGATGCTTTGATCAATAAAATATCAGTTCTTTCTGTTCAATAAATCAACTCCAGTTTCCACTTCATGCTTGAATGGTCCAGATCTGCTGTTCTCCCACGTTGCAAACTTCATATTATTTTTCCAGCCATCAAATACACGTTGACGTGACTCTGATAATTACTAAATCGTGTATATTCATTCATATATCACAAAGCATTTGTCCTAATGTCCAGTTCAACACCTATATTTTTACCATAGAGGTGCCTATGCAAAGAGGAAGTGCGTTGCATACATGTCAATTTGACAACTCCGCACTTTAGTAAAGTAGCTATTGAGTGTTTTGCTAAAGTATCACTCTTGTTCCTAAAAAAATAAAAAACAAATAAAATAGGGAAAAAAATCTTCATATCACCTGAAAGGGAGTGGCACCTAAATTGCTATTGCAGTTTTGTTGTCTTCAATGAATGTGCCTACATATAAAGAAAACACAACACAACAGACGGCAAAAGATGTTGAACAAATATTAGCATGAATTATATCCAGGATGCAAAGGCCGTCCATACAATAGTTACAAACGTTAATAACCAAAAATCTTTCAAAAACCAACAACAATGCAGCCTTCATGAATGTAACAATCCCCAAATTACATCCCAAAAAAGAAAAAGAAAAAACATAATATATAACAAAGGCCAACACTTAAACTTTACCTCCTGTCTTTCACAAGTGTACAAGTTACAATGCTTCAAAAAAAAATGCAGGACGAAGAGGATTTAAACCCCTACTGTTGACTATCCAGATTAGCTTGATAATTAGTAGTCTGATTTGCAGTATTACCCAATGCCTGAGGTGCAACCCAAAGAGAAGCATGATTAGGGTTAGCAATTCCAACAGCAGGTGCAACCCAACCAGGATTCAGTGCTGGGTTAACCTGCATAGCCGTTCCCTGAGGCGGCACCACCCAACCTAAGCTAGGGTTATGGTTCATGTTTAACTGACCTGACGCCCCCCATCCCATGTTCATATTCCCAACTGCTCCCCAATTCATGTTTGTGTTCATCGGTGCTTGTGCTGCCGTCATTCCCCAGTTCATGTTTCCAGCATTCGATCCAGCTACTGAGTAACCCATGTTCATTTGCTGAGGAATAACATTCAATAAGCTGCCATTACTCATTTGCTGCTGTTGCTGAACTGATGCATCAGGTAACGTGAAAGATACCGGCGCATTCGAAGCAGCATTTAACGAGACTGCCTGATCAGTGATCATTGTAGCATTGACGTTTGCTGTGGTAACAAGTTGTGAAGGTTGTGCTGGATTTACAGTAGATGAAGGCAGAATGTTGTTTATTGCACCTTGAAGCAGTGCCCAGTCTATATTGTTGCCTTGCTGTCGAGGAAGAGGTTGATTCATAGCCACATTTGATGGTGGCATCTTCATTTGTCGTGCAGGTAACTGCTGGTTTCTTTGGCTTTGATAAGAATTATGCCTACCGAAGCCTCGATTGTTATTACTAGACTGAAATCTCCTATCAGGCATGTTTGAATTTCTGTTTGAGTTCCAATTGTTTTGATGATTGTGACCCCCATTCCATCTACTGTTGTTTTCTCGAGAATATGGAGGTCTGGACCAAGCATTATTGTTATCACGCTGCTGAAACTGCCTGGTCGAGGAACTAGTATCATTCAAAGCTCCCGTGTTTGTACTTCGATTAGCGTTGGGATGCTTTGATGCATTATTAATCTTTCCATCAAGTGCATCAGTCAGTAAAACTGAGTCTTCTTGCTTCTCTGACGTCCTCCATATTTGCAAATTAGCCGGAAAAAACTTATTTGCGTTCCATTTTCTTAGCACTGTCAATGAAAATGGACCTTGAATTTTGCCGGCTGGGTCCTGATAGTGCCAAATCTTTTCAGTTTCATTTACCGTAGGAACTTGTGACAAGGTTTCGGGTGAATTGGTAGAAGATTGCACAGGATCTCTCATAGTTGTATGTGCATAGGATTTTGGAGTTACAGGACTATTCACTTGACGAGCATTGCTTATTTCATTGTTAGGTATTGATATATATTTTCTTGGGTCCCTGAATGAAACATTCGAAGATTTGTTCTTATCTGCGCAGAATGCAACCAAATTTACAGTCATATCGTTGGTCAAATTATCAAGGAACGGAACCAAAAAGAAAGAAAAAAAGTAAGAAACTGGAAGAACCTCTACTTTTTGCATTTTGATCCTCATCATCAGGGGATGTGTAATCAAGGTCCGTGTTTGGGTCAACATGAATTTCAGGATGTTTATTTAGTCTTTTGAGCTGCTCATCAGGTCTGCTCAAAAGCTGCAATTTCTCTACGCTTAATCTATGCGTAAATAGAGTTAAGGAGAAAAGTATTTAGACATTCTTTATTAGTGTATAAAACACAAGATAAGATATGCTTGATACTGCTAGTGTCCAAAAAATAACGAGGAGACCAGTTAACATGGGAAAGGAAAGGCTGGAGGCAAAATGCTGTATATTGTTTATCCAGAATTTAATGCTTACTACGGGAGCACGCATTGTTACAAATTTTTGAAATTAACATGATCTTATGAAGCCTATGAACCCAACAACTGTGAGCTGTTGTCCCCTTTTTTATATTTTCAGATGTTAGAATCAACTTCATTCGCACCTATGCCATGTAAGAACTAGGAACATAAGTTGTGCAAATAAGCATTTTATGAAGTGAAGGATATTCTTTTGTTCGACCTTGCTCACTAGCACGATCCCGAAGATTCCTATAACGTAGCTTCTCACTCTCTAACAACTGGCAAATAAAATACACGAGTTAGCATGAAGAGATAACATAACTTAAACAATTTACAATCAATCAATAATATTCTCACATCATTCACTTTTACAGCATGCAGAACTTTAGCCTTCTCCTGAGCTTGAGCCTAGGACAAATTGAATGAATGGAAGATTATATGCTACAGAAGACGATAAGAAGGGAGAATGTATCAGAATTTTACCACTGTCAGTCTTTTAATGAGCCCACATCTTATGCTTTGCCTCAAGCGTTTACATTCCTCCTAGAATTCAAACAAATACTAGTAAGAGAAGAAAAATTCAAAATAGAGAACAGTAGTCAGTCTAATACAAGGGAACTTTACCATTTCATTTTTCCAACAACTGTTAATTGAATAATGTATGAAAATAGTGGCAGGTTATAAAAGTGAAACACTTGCTACTTAAAAGTGAACTTCAAAACCATCCAAGTCACTATATAACACCTTTGTTCATGGTAACTGACTTTGAGGTATAGTTGCGTCACTTTCCAGTGTTTTTTATGTCAGATACAAGTGTAATGAGAACATAGTAAGCAGTTCATATCCACATTTTATTGAATGACAGAACTGAGAATCCAGATACTCTCAGGCCCAGTTTCATCAGCTAACTTGGAAGGTTCCCATCTCAAATTTCATACAATTTCGATCTACCTCATGTTGAAATCTTAATATCTCAGATGAAATTAATGTCAAATAAGATAAAATTACATTTGAAGTATTATCCCGTCCAAGTGTGAAAAGGGAACTCGGAGGAATCTCAGGAGAGATGAAAGGAGATTTAAAACTTTGCTTAGAACATACAAATGCAGTAACCCCTTTATCTGTTCTTTGTGATAAATCCCATCCAAACAATTGATGAAGGATATATTAATGCAGACCCCGTAACCTTTTCATCATTAAAGTGAAAATTTGGACTTCATCATTAAAGTGAAAATTTTAGCAAGTCCAAACTGCCAAATCATGATAAGGACTTTCTAAATGTTTTTCATGTAGAACAGCTCGGGGGTCATGAACATGTCACCTCTTTGGAAATAAGTCCTACCATCTATTATTAGGGGAGAAGAAAAAAAATACAATGTTATGTTCCAGTAAATCGAGAACACCATGAATTCTAGCAGTCCAATCAACATGGTCCCTTCACTTCATAATCATCCTTACAATCAGTGTTCCAGTAAATTTACGGCAGACCTTAGAATACACAAACTATATTACTCAATATAATGGCCACCAAAAAAACATATGATCAGGAATGATTTATCCTGAGCAGCCTTGGTTCTCAGACCAATGCATTTTCTTTGAGTTTAACCTTCACGGTGCAACTTATTTCAATTCAATGTTTCATTAATTCGAGCAATGTTGTCAATTATTTTTCCAAAGATCCACTCTATTTGAGTTAATTTTTAATGATTTTAAATGGATTTGATACAAATGAATAATACCATAAGCTCATAACAAAATACTGTTAGAGTTTGCACATAACCATGAAGGGTATGTAGTTGAAAGCTAAAAAATAATTTGTTCAAAATACTAATGTGCAAGTCTCTAATCACACCATTAAACACCAAGCAACAACTCTACATGAATATCTCTAGAGAGTTAAGAGAAATGATTTATATGTAATAATGCTTTTGTCAAAAGCACTTATATCTCTACAGTGGCCTAAGAGTGTAGGTTGTAACCACTTCTAGCAAAAGTTATTTTTGGATAATGAGTTAAAAACGCCTAGCAAAAGAACTTACATAAATGAATATTGCTTTTGTGCTACCGAGTAGAGTTAATAAATGAAGGTAATAGTAACCACAAAATAACATGTGACAACTGAAGTACATGTTTGTTGTCTGCTTGAAATATTTTATAATCAAATGAACAAGAATCATTCTCCAAAATGGTGGATGACTGAAACAAAAAAGCAATTGTTCCCGTCGGTAAACACGTATTTCTCGTGCTTCTTTATCACAACACATCCCTATGCACGCATGACCTTTTGATATATCCTACTCAAAACATATGTTGTGTGTTTGTGGATACATCTGGAGAGTAGAAGAGCTTGTGTGTTCATATGGAGGGGGGGGGGGGGGGTTAATTTTCAAATACCCAAATAAATAAAATTGTTTGGATTTTAGGTGAAAGTCGGTGTGCATAATACATGGTGAATTGCAGGAGTGTCTTAATCATGGGTTTGTAATTTTCAACAGATGCCCAAAATGGAAGCTGGTATGGAAACGTGAATTAAATGGGAAAACACGACTTCAAACTAGTCAGAGTTGTTGGCACGAGATGAAAACATGTTCTATGAAATCATATCTAATAATATTGTTATAACAATTAAATCCACATAAATTTTGAATTTTGTTACATACTTACATTCTTAGTTGTTATAAATTTAGCAGATGTTAATTATATTTAAAATGAAAATGATGCCTATTAACACTATTAAGGTTTTTTTAAATTAGTTTATATATTCATTAACATTTACAGTATTATTATTTTTACACTCCACCGCTTACAATAAACAATACATGAGAGAAACTCTATTCAAACATGCGAATACCCTTTTCAGTAATGAAAATTAGATAACATTTCAGCTTCGACCAACTGTAGTAGTTGTGCATTAAAAGACAAACTACTAAATTCAAAAATTGCATAATATCTGAAGCCAACTTTGAGTCAAAGCATAGTGCTGAAATTGGGTGACCAGAAGTCCAATTAGAGGGCAATTATGGTCTGTTTGGTTGACTAGACAGCAAAATTTCAAGGGGAATTTAAATAATTAATTAGAAAACATAAAATAATTTACTTTAAAATTGTTATTTGTCTGCCTGTTAGCTTCTTTCGGATATTAATCGTAAAACATTATAATTTACTTGGTCACCCATGCACAGAAGGTCTGGATTTCGACAATAATGCAGACAAAAATGCAGCACCATGGTAAGAGAGGGTAAACTCATTACATCATGGTGTAAGCGTCCAATGAAGATGACTGGCATGAGGGTGAAAAGTGAAAATGGAGGAGAACATAATATGCTTTGGTAGCTAGATCACGTCATGAGCCGGACGGCCACAATGAGATGCCTGGAGTACACTTGAATCTCTTAAACTAAGACTAACTCAGCCCAATTTTAATGATCCACTTTGACATGAGTTGGCTTTAACTCTACCATGGTTTTAGCTCATCAGTTCTACCTAATTTGCAATTCCTCAAAACTGAACAAAGCGACAGTGACAAAGTTCTCCAAATTTGCATGAACTCATATGGTGAATTGTGTAGCGACAACACATGCTGATCGTTGATTTCTTAAACATTAATGCATTATCATACCAACATGTAGAAGGCACATCTTTCACAAAATTAACTATTCCACATTTGTGAAAAATGATGCTAAGGTATCTATTATATATTACCTAGTTTATAAAAAATAAGAGAGAAACCCCAAAGTCTCATTCAAGTGATTTGTTTGCCTCATCCATTGACAAAGAACATTTTATACGAGTACGGGAAAGAGAATATTGCATAGTTTACCTCAGTAAATTCCTGATCGGAGATGAGATCAATAGTTAGAAACTCTCTCCTGCTCAAATTCAAAACCTCCAGTGTTTTATCTGTTGTCTTCTTATCGATATGATATATATCTGCTGCCTTGCCAGTCCCTGTATAAAAATGATAACAACAAATAAATCTAAGCTAGAGAAGATTGTGTATTTTTTTTCCAAAACAAGAAATTCTTATCAGAAAAACTACCAACAACTTGCACTAGTCGATATGTCTCTTTGTATGCATCTTTGTGTGCAGTAGACCCACTTATCCTTATTCTAACAAAAGCTCCAACAACATTGTCATCGAATGTGTCAGTGTCATCAAGTAAATTCACTACCAGGCTGCGCTTTAAATACATCTTACTAACATTGTGGGAATCTATAGCTGCGTATTCTTCAACATTGGTTGTAAGTCCTTTTTCCCTTGCGTTTGTACATGATTTTTTCTTTCTATCTGATGCAGTTTTAGTATTTGTATCACTTATTCCTTCAGTGTCCATTTGATTTGGTTCAGGATCTACAACACCTCCTTGATTTTCATCTGTTGCAGGTGTTGAGGCTTCCTTTACAAGAAAGTGAGATTCTAGAATCTTCAACATTTCAAGATGCCCAACATGTTGTTTTCCAAAAAGGTCCAGGAGCCTTGCATCACAAATAATTTGGCTTTTTGTATTTGGATCGCGTAGATTATTCTGTTTTATATACGCAAGTACAAGATCTTGAACATCAAATTGGGAAAGTTCAGATTTATCACCCCCTTTCATGTGTGCCACAAAATCAAGAAGCTCTTTTGAAGCCCATTCAACTGCAGTATGTTTATTTTTTGTCCTTTTTAACTGTTTCTTCAGCTTCTTTATCCCAGCAGCTGTGATTGCTCTGTTCCGCTTTAAACGGCGTGATGAGCTTCCAATTTGTCCTTCATTACTATTCTCGGATTCATTCTCCGAAGGTTCCACCCCTCTTTTGCCTGCCCTTATTTTATTTAAAGTTCTCTTCTTCTTGGTAGAGGCTATGTTTGGTTCCTTCATCAGAGTACTGGCCGTTGTTAATTCCTCGACAGTCAAAGATAATTTTTCATTCACTTCTTCCCAGTAGTCCTTGAACAAAGACAGGCCATCAATGACACCCTTTTCCTGAGGTAAGAACAAGTTGAAGGAAGTCAGAGAAATAAAGAAGCTGATAATGTTGACATCATAAATACAACAATGGTACTTGAACATCCTGCGTAGTAAGGAAAGTCAAGTGTAAAAAATAAGAATCCTCGACACCAGAACACCCATAAGCAACACACACACAGACAGGTAAGGATCCCCTACACCTCGCTTTCGCTATACCTCACTTTACACCTCTACATTTTTTGGTGCTACACTATCCAAATCAAATTATATTTTGGGGACATTCAATCTACACTATAAACATCACGTCCACAAGATATGAGATCATTTCGAAACTCCTAACAGGTTCAAAATTTAAGTCGAATATCAACCGCTAGAACACTTATTTAAACCGTTGAAACATGATTTTGCACATGTTAAAAGTATCCAAATTAAGCCAAATTTTACAAAGATGATTTTGAGTTATGCAAGAACAGGTCTGTAAATTTTCGTTCGATAACAAATTGCGTAGGTCGAAAAACAAGAGGGTGTAGATGAGGTGTAGCAGAGAGAGGTGTAGCAGAACCCTTTCCCTACATATATGTGTGTATGCATGCACGCGTGCACACACATATAACGTGCGCAAGCGCACGAGCGCACACAGACACATTTACACCTATATGGATGAAAATAAGTTGTATAACTATCCCAATATTACTTATAATAATAAAGCATGCAGTTCATGCGAAAGAATAAAGTGGAGTCTACTCTTGTTCGATCCGATGCCAGTCGATTACAGGAGTTCCAATAAATCGTGCCTACCATCATACAGATGTACAATGTAGATGATACATAACTTATATGTAACAATAATAACAAAGTTCTCTTCAATAATATATAATTATGTTTATGAATGGTAACATAAATATGAAGAAAAAGACAAGATGGACCAAAAAATCTAATATGCCTAGCACCCCCAAATAACAGTAATTTAAGTCAGACATTTAAACAAGGCTAACACATATCATGGCAGAAAGACATAATATTTGAAATAGAAACCACAACAAACTAAACCAAGGATATGCTATAGATGATGCAAAGCATATGCTGTTGAGGACAGAATGGAATTCCAAATGCCAACGGCCTCTGAAGTCCACGGAAACCTGGTAGGGCCGGATAAAGTTCCAGAACTCTTCCGCGAACAATTTCTATCAAATATCTTCAAATAATCACAAACTATCTAAGAATTTAACTAATTAAAATTTAACTACTTAAAAGATAATTGTTCAGAAATTTTACTGTGTGAATTAATAACACAACAAATTAAGTCAATCAGTTAACATGTCTAATCGAACATAAAACGCCAAATGAAAATGAAGTGAACATGCATACATGGTTATCAAACAAGAAAATAATTTGCATAAAAGAAGCGACTGAGAAATCGTTTTTAAAACAGGAAAAATATGAATTTTTTAGGGGAATATTAATTTGTTATTTTTTCCCTCATGAGAAAAACGATCAGACTACCATTTTAGAAATTGCCCATTACCTAAACTTTTTGAAACAATAAATGAAACACTGAAATTTAAAAGATTGAAATATTAAAAATTATATTTGAAAAGAAATCAAATTTTGAACTTATATAAGTTTCATGATTAAAATTCTAATTTTCTATTATTATTTGTGTACATTTTTAGCTTTTCTAAATTGAAATTTCTGAAATTAAAAAAAATCTGATTTTTTTCTAAGAATATATTGAATGTTTCTTTTCTTTTGTTTTTAATTTTTCAAATCTTAATATTTTGAACTTTTAACTTCTATAATTTTTAGTATCAATAACGTATAAAAATTGAATTTGTGAACCGATTAAAAAGAATACATAAAAAAATGAGTATTTTGGTCAGTAATCAATACAACAACACTATGTCAAATACACATTATTTGATTATCCATAATTTTATTTTCTTAAATTTCCCTTATTCGTTTTGATGTTCTTTTTTTAAAATCATCAAAAAATATACGAGTCCAGCAAAAATAAGTAAATAAAACGGGAGTTCAAAACATCCAAGAGCATGCACTGCACCTGTGTCCCAATTGTGTCTGAGCGATATAACTATATGTAATTGAGCTGTGATACAAAGAGAAACAGTGACTCTATAAAAAAATCCCACCTTGAAGGTGCTCAGTAGCGCCTATGGCAAGCATACAAAAGAGGGAACTTAAGTGTCAAAATCATCATTTGTTTATGGATAAGAAATATATACCCACTTATAAAGTGATTGCTTATAAGTTTGAGCACTTGAAGCTCTAGAAACATATTGGCCCTATGCAGACAGAACCTATTTTGTGCAATTTACTTCAAATGAAATATGAATATTTTTGTTAAGGAACCTTAAGCAAAAAAGGAAACTGGAACTAAACAAATGTAAGTATCAAGTAATACACACCATGGTCTGTTCTGCACCTTTTTTTGTCTCTATCATCATCACTGTATCTATACAATACTGACAAAAACCTTTATTCTCTCTCACACATACAAATTCAAATTCAGCTTTTCTTAAGCAGCCTTTACACAAGGAATGGGTGCATGTGTAGCACAGATGATGAGCATTCTTTCCACAGTTATCACATATATGCCAACCTGAGAGACATTGTAACAAAGGTCAGGACTAGTAAATACAATGGGAATATGCAATTAAAGGTTAAGAACACAAATTTACGTATCGATTTATTTTGAAAGAAATCATTTGTGAAGGACTTGGCAGTAAATCAATAACAACAAACAGTTACACTTAAACAATACACGATGATTGATCCAAGTACAATCTAAGAACCCAGTAGACTTGTCAAAAAAAGCAAACATTTACAAGTGGCAATAAATTATTACTGAAGATAAATACGATCTTAGTAAGATACAAGGACAATCAACCCCATATGCTATCCAAAATCAAGAAAATCCATGACCCTGGTAACTTTGTATTGTAATGCAATAGGCATCTTGCTCTTACATGCAAAAAAGAGAGGCCAGAATTCAAAACACAATTTCTACTCAATTTACAGCATCGTAACACGTTTTCATCAACTACGAGGCCACAACTCATATAGGTTTCTGTATTGACCAATCCAAGATTGCTTGAAAAACAATTCATGAAATTAATAAAATTAAGTTGAAGAACATCAAAGACCAACATATTTGTAGATGCAAAGTAACAGCAAGTTATAGGTAAAAAATAGTATAACATGGTAAGAAGATTATATGATTAGAAGCACAATCTCAGACCCAATAACATACTATAAATCAGATAACATCTATACTTAGTAACGAATAAATATGCCCTTGGTAAGAATATAGTTGTTGTAAATGAAGATACAAGTGCATTCAGCAAATGATACTATATGAACCTAAAAGGAATTCTTGTGAGTCCTTACACAATAATGCAACACATTTGCTAGCTTCCTCAACACTTGCATACCAATATACAGCTCTACATATTTTCTTACTTGTGAACTAATTGTTTAATAGGCTACATTTTTACAAGTGACAAGAGTTTATCCATTAAGGATCTTAGTCTATAGGCAAGTCGTCAAGGAATGCTCAGAATTATCCTATAAGAAAATTGGGAAGGCATTAGAACAAAAGCAATGCAATAGACTAACTTCACTCCTTTGTTAAGTTCCTTTTGTAGAATCAAAATACTAATATTTCACTTCATTTTCATCATGAACGTGAAAAAAGTAGATAGGCCAGGAACAGCGAGGTGTGAAATGGGAGCCAAGGGAAATAAAACAATATACAAGTATGTGTGCGACAAGTATGTGTGTGCGCGTGCGCGCGCGCGCGCACACACACACACACACACACACACACATATATATATATATATGGAAGGATTTAGATCCCTCATTCTTGAATTATTCCAAAATCCCACCACTAACATTTTTCTGTCCATATGCCTCAGTTTTAGTCAGACTTTTACAGTAACAATATTCTTATCATATAGCTCATCTTGGCAACTTTTAGATTACTCAAATTTGCAACTCTTTCAAAATAGTAAGTTAATATGAGTTGTCGGGCTTTTTCGTTTCGACCATTAATTTAGAATGCAGTTTTGAGGGGATTAGAGCTAACAAAATAAAATAAAAAATGTAAAGATGGATCTATAAAAATTAGCTAAATCCAAGATAATTTCACTGAAATTAAAGAATGAGGATCTTGATCATATGTGTATGTACACACACACATACATATATTTGTGTGCGTGTGTGTGATAGCACACGCTTATAGAGAGTGTATGTGAGAGGAATCCACATCCCTGTTTCTCTATATCCCTGATTTGTTCCATCTCGCCTTTTGGTATCTGTGACTAGTACCGTCAATGGATGTCCAAAAAATCCGAAATCCGTCCACATCCACATCCAAAAAGCGGGTAAATATCCGATATCCGGAAAAGCGGATGCGGATATGAAGACATCCGCATCCGAAAATTATCCGTCCGGTTTTTTTCAAGATTATAATTCAAATTATGTGTAGTTTAGTACAATGAAAGATATATATTTATTGTTTTATTAAAGGTAGAAGTTTATATTATACGCACTAAATGTATACTAACTGCTCAAAACTATTTATTATCATCGGATTTGTTTATTTTTAACACTTCAATAATCAATGGAATTGAAAAAAAAATTATATTAAACTAAAAAAATTCATTTACGTTTCTTGATTTATTGGTCGTTAAAGGATAGGATAATTATCCAATATCCGTCTGCATCCGTGAATGCATATATCCGATATCTGAAAATGATTTCGGATGCGAATACGGATATGACACTATCAGCATCCGAAAGTATCCGTTGACAGACCTATCTGTGACTATTGGAACTTCACAACTTCTTGTATGCGTGATCTCATTACCATTGATATCATCTCTACAAAAGACAACTTGTTTCAATATTTCTTTCCCGCTAAAGATTAATAGTTTCAAACCAACAATTAAAAAGGTACTATAACAGACTAGAGTACCATAATATAATATATTTTTGCAGAGACGATAAAGTACCATAATATAATATATTTTTGCAAAGACGATATTGTAATAAGTAAACTGCAACTACAAAAAAAATCAAATTGTAATAACCATAGATACCAAAAGTTCAGTTAGGCAGTAACATGGTTGGCCCAGTTGGTTGATGGTATGAACTGCAAGACCAAAGATTCAACCTCGAAACTAACAACCTGATAAACAAGTATCTGAAGTATGTGTTTGGTAGAGACGTATTTTCATAGAATTTACAAACAAAGCTTAGTTCTCTAAGTAATTCCAAAAAAATTGGTGTTAGGCACAAATTGGGAATACAAAAAATGGTGATGCAATCTCTCATGTATGTGTGTATAGACACACACAGATACATATACACACACATATACATACATGCGTCGATGTATATACACACACATACACACACATAGGAGGAGCTATACTATGTTTAGCAAGGTCAAGTGATCATCTTAGATTTTGTAAAAGAATTGATGGATAAAATAGTTAATGATCGATATTTATCATGAGAGGTAGGACAAATGAAAAAAAATTGTCATTGTTAGCAACTAAAATAGTACTCATGTTATAAAATAATATCAAAATAGTGAAAAGGTAGAAGTGTTGTGGCTCATATTCAATGCACTTAATATTAATTTTGTCCACTAAGTCCATATTTTACTAGCATGTGTAATATATATTATTTTCTTTTGTGACGAAACTAAATACTATTCACATGAAATATTAAAATAGGTCGAATTTCCTAAACTGAACTCTTTTTAGTTTATTAATATAACCAAAGAAACATCAAAATATTTAAGACCGTTCAAAGCATTTGTGAAATATACATGTATGTGAAAATTTGAAGCGGAAGCAATAACAACATCAATTACAGATCTAGAGGAAATTCCATGTAATCTATTGTCCATAAACATGAAATATGTTTGAGGGTTTTTTATTAAAATTTTAACTAATTGTTTGGGTATTTCTAATGGAACTTTAACTAAACATTTGAGGAACAAATTCAAATTATTTTAGGGTTTTGCTTTTGCATCAATAATCACTTCAAACAATATTGTTATGGTTATTAGCAAAATGAAAATCCAGGGGCTACCATCTCCAAATTTCATACATTACTCAAATCATAACCTCGTCAATGGAAAACCCTGGCTATACCACTGCACGCGCGCGCGCGCATGCGCATGCGCACACACATATGTGTGTGTATGGAATCATGGTTTTTATGCACCGGATTTTGTAAAAAAAATAGCAGAACATGAATTATTATTAGTTACAACTTCATACAATGAGTAAACCTTACATGTATTGAGTTTTTCAACTTGTTTTAGACCAAGATTTAAATGAACCAAGAAAAAAACCTGTTTGGTTCAATGTTTGAAAGATAGTTCACTTTTTCTGTTACAAACTTTTGATAGTTTTGATTTGTCTGTTCACCATTTTTCCTGCTCAATGCCTACCTTTCTGAACAAATCTGAATATTGGAGGACTATTCTGCCATTTTAACCTTGCTATTATAGCTTATATGTCATGCTATACTGTTATGTATCTTACAAAGCATTGGAAATTCATTAGACCATGAGGGCCTAAATGTCCCCAAGCAATACAAATGAAATTTTTATGTATTTATTCAAAAATTAACATGACTTGCCACAAATTTAAGGACCTACTTGTGAACCACCACACCAGCTACAAATTCATCAAAAAGGAAAAACATGTGAATATTTTAATAGTATAATAAAAAATGGTTGAACATAACACATATGACAAGTAAAAAAACAAAACAACTCAACTTAGCGCATATTTTTAGGGATAAGAGGAACTGGCAATCATCATCGATGTCTTTATCTTTAATGTTCCATGTTAAAGATAGTTGAGAGAAATCAAAATTCTTTTGTGTTTCATGTTCACAAAAAAGATATAATTTTCCAAGCTATTTTAGAAATCATTAATGGAATGGTATATTTTGCACTTCTGTAGCTTTTTTCCTTGTATATTATATCATAAAACATTTAACAGGAGAAATACTAGCTAAACTATGCATACCACAGATCCACTTCCCCTTTGCTTTGAAGTAGGCCTCATCCCTATTAATGCATAAAGGATGATACACCTTTGGGCAACTCCTACAATAATTAAGTGTTAAAATATGTTATATAAAATGCACCAATCTATCATTTCCAAATAAGCATGGAAGAGGGATAATAAAGTGATATCTAACCTGTGATCACATAACACAAGATCTCCTCCGTCATAGCAAATGAAACACAAGCTTTCGTCTTCCTTAGGTTTATGAGTCCTTATTATTTTGTTTTTAGATTGTTTAGGTTGGTCGCTCTTCTGCTTCTTTGGGATCTTTGCTGATCTTTTTCCAGCAGCCGCTGCAGGCCCATTCTCACTAATGTCCATCTCCTCAGCCTCTTCTTGCTTCTCCGTGTCATCGATCTCTTTATCAAGTAGGTTTTCAGATAATAGTGAACCATGTTTATCCTGGTCATTTTTGTCATTTTCTTTTTTATCTATTCCATTGTTAATTGATAAATCGTTTTCGCTCTTTGTAGCTAATCCGTCATTTATCTGTGAGTGATTGTCGCCATTTGAGACAAAATTGTCTCCGATGGGATTATCATCATCATTTTTGGTAACCAGCTGTACCGATAAACTAGCACTTCTCCTTTCTAGATATTTTTCTTTAACCTCGTTGACATGTAATTTAGGGACGGAAAGCTTACATGTCGAATCTGTTTCAACTTCTTCTTTGGGAGAGAAAGGCTTCTCTACTTCAGTGCTAAGTTCATAACACATAGTGGATAGTTTCTCATGTTTCAAAATTGGCTTTTTGGTTATACATGACATGGAGACCGCTAGGTGTTTCTCCTCAACACTTTCATGCATGATCTCACCATCTTTGTGGAAGCTCTCTCCACCTACTAAATTTTCCAAAGACAAAACTTTTGTGTCGCTTACAGCCAATGTTTCATGCAATTTAAATTTGCTACCATTTTTCTCATCAACTTGAGGTGATCCTTCATTTAAATGTGCTTCGTTAGAATCTTGAAGTTTTTCAACGGCATTTTCTTGCATGACCTCATTAGCTAGTTCCAAAACTGCTTCTTCTTTTTCATCATCTCTTTTTAAAAACACTACTTCATACGAGGAAACATTGTCCTCTTCCTCGTCTACTTGTGATGAATCATCATTCAATGGAACATTTAAGCCTGGATCAACAATTTCTGAAACAGTTTCAGCAAATTTTTCCTGGGTGAACATGTCAACTTTATCTAATTCTTCTCCCTTTTTGGTTGATCCTTCCCCAGTGATCAAAATTTTCTCCTCTTGAAAATTCGAAGGTTGTCCAAATGAAGCAATTTTATCCTCGCTATCGGACAGCTTAACTAAATCTGCATTTAATTGCCCACTCAAATGTGATTCCCCAACTTCTTCCAATTCTTCTTTCTTAGCTGAAACTCTATCTGCTTTATCCAGCAATGCTTCTTCAGAAGACGAACCTTTTTTATGTGAAATTTCCGCTCCTTCGTTCTTGTCGAAGTCCTCTTCAGGAGACGAATCTTTTTCAACCTCCTTGTTCAATTGCTCACAGGACACATCAGCTTCTAGAAGCTTATCCTTTGAATTTACTTGCAAGATTTCGCCTGCTTCATAATTTAATATAGGTGTCTGTTCGATTTGCAAGGCAATCGCTTCCTGTTTTTCTTTTGCTTTAGACTTGGTAGTCGATGGAGAAGTCATTGTGGCGTCACCTGAATCTTCCATGAACTGAAATCTTTAACGATTAATTAAGTTTGAAAGAGGAATCCAGGTGCCGCGAAAACCCTAGTTTTTTTTTTCTTCTGTACAGAGCGCCTACAATTAACAAAGAACGAAAAAAGGGGACTCGAAACGGGATACAGGAAAGCATAAGGATGTGTTGGGATAGTGGGGATTATGCTAGTTTACCACCGTGCAAACCATGCTGACTTGGACGGTTGTTCGTCGGTAAAAAAACTTTTTACTTGGTAGCCGCTAGCAGTAACCTGAATGTCAATACTAATAGGTGCATTATTTGTTGGCAAATTCTATTAACCCGCTGCTTTTTACTTTATCCACCCGGTTTCTCTCTTTTTAAGCGTCAAACCCCTTTTTTTTTCCTTTAACACCCTGATTATTTTCCATTTTACCCTTTCATGACTCCAACTTCATCTTTCTTCCGTCTCATTTTTTAGTTTGTTCTTTTAGCTCCAGCAAATAAATGAATAAAAGAACGGAAATTGAAGCCCAACTAAAATGATTTATATTTAAATTTCTATTAAGAAATTAATTATATATGGTGTTGATTAAGTTAAACTTTTGAAATTATAAGATTTTTGTTGCTTTTGTTTGGATTTGGCTACAAACTAATTTCTAGGTTTGACATATACCTAGATATTAACAGTACTGCTAGTTGATTCATATAACACTACCTCAATCATCAATAGGAAGGATCTACATCGTCTAGAAAATTGGACGAAAATGATTTGAATATAACACCAAAATATTGTGTAATTTAACAAAATAGATGGTAATGAGTTTTTATTATGTATGCTTACTTTTGATGTTAGCCGATCAGGTTGGTATAGTCATTGATAAAGTAGCATTTTTATCCGGGAGGTGTAAGGCAATTGCTGTGGTATCAGTAGAATCGGCCTTATTTGTTATGTGAATAGAGCATGGGTATTTTCGATGGGTACAAAGATCAAGAAATGATTGTTTGTTTATTTGTATTTTTAGTTATTTTAAAAGGCTATGCTATAAGGCCCGGAACATATAGACTAAAAATAGACTAAAAATGTGGAATTCAGGAGTCCCAACATTGTTTCTCTCTACGTAGGGCAAAATCCCCAAATCTCTTTCGGGCCTTATAAAATTTTCCTATTTTAAATTTGAGTTAATATTAGTAATTGATATTAAACCATATATTAATGTGAAAATTATGAAATTAAAAAACAGATACATTAAAAAAGGAATTGGTACACTGATATTAAAAAAATACAAAGGACATAATAGTACAAATGCACGAAATAACATATAAGAAGGAAAATAACAAGACTGAAAGTGGGTAGTGATTTTTTGAGCAAGTATTTGCTATAACGACCCGTATTTTTAACTATTTTAAATTATTAAATTTAATATGATTATTGAACAAAAATGGTTAGAAATAAAAATTTATTGATTTATTAATGTAATTTACTGGATATGAACTTAGATAAAAAATTTGAATAACAAAATTCAATAAGACAAGAGATGATAACTTATATTAGAAAGTAAATTAAATAATATTATATTATAAATAATTGCATTAATGTTGAATTACTGTAAAATGGAAGTAGTTGTTTTATTATTTGAATTCATTTTTAAAGTTAAATTTTATGAGTTAAATCAATTATATTTAAATTATAGTGATTTATTGCATAATTAAATTGTTTAAATTTAATATTGGAAATTACTTAAATTATTTAAATAATTGAGTCTTGAATTTAATGTAAATGAAAATGATGTCGAAAGTTGATTTAAATTTTATTTAAACAAGAATGAAGATTGTTAACTTTTAAAATTGAATTTGAAGTGATTAAATTGAATTTGAAGTGATTAAATTGATTTTGGAAAATAGCTTGTTTTAATTAACGTGTAAAAATAGTCTTTTTGGGGACTGTCTTGGATTTTGACCAAACCAGTTTCATCGAATCTGTAATAGTAGGTTATTATAAGATTTCAAGTTTCCTAGCGATTGGACTTATCCTTTGGCCGTGCGAGCTTGAAACGCGTAGAATTTAATTAAAGGAATTTAAGTTAAAATAACTCAATTTGAAAAGTTATCTTCTGAATATGATGGAACTGGCATTCGATACATATTCCATTGTGTTCGGAATAGGGGTATAACATATAGAACGTCAGGCGGCACGTTTCGTTTGGAGTTCGAAAATTTCATGGATTAATAGTACCGTGAAAATTTCCTATAAATAGCCCTAAACCTATCTTCATTTGCTTTAACCCTAAAATAAATGCACAGCCGTCGCTTATAACCCTCGATCCAATGGTCGTGATCGTCCACGTCGATCGGAGGCAAATTAGAGGAAGCGTCCAACGGGGAAGTCGGAGAGCTCGGCGAGGGCGTCGAACGGTTGACGTCGGCAGCGACAGAAGGGCCGTGTTCGTGACGGATCGTGCTCGCTGTTTGGGTTCATGTGCGGCTGAGCCCGCGCGCGTGGAGGCAGAGCTGGCACGAGCATGGCTGGGGGTGACGCGGTCAAGGCGGCGGCGATAGGTGGCTGGCGATGGCACGTTCTCGATCAAAGTTCATAAAAAACACACGAACCAGTCGTGTGGGGACCTGGAGTAGCGGTAGAGAGGTGATGTGACGCCCCACCTATATACTCACGCTAGCCAAGGACACTACGGGGTAATGCCGTCGACTAACACGAAGAATAAGACTGTTGAGGAGCGACCATCTGTGTAATTGCTTTGTGCGAGTACCAATATGTCAGATAATATAACTTACATTTCATTTCAAGAGGAAATCCGACATATCAAATACAAACTCAAAGCTACCACACAGTGGCTATGTGGACTTTGGAAACAAATATAGAAATAAGCATAACACAAATCAGTCACGGATATTCATATCACAATGGCGGAATCAGATATGAATATATCACATAAAATTGTACATCAAAATAGTGGTCATATAAGATCCACTACATCACAAAAGAATAGGTACAAGTGCTAGACAAAAGAATATGTATACATCAAGGAGTCTCTATCTCGAATGTATAATAACAAAAACTACCAATCTAAAGTAATTAGCCAAAAATCAGATGACGAACCCTGATAAGAAGTCAAGCAGAAGCACCTGAAATACCTCGGTCTGACCCGAGTATTATTTAAGAAGAAAATAAAAAACGGACCGGTCTAGCTATAAATATCAGCTAAAATGAGACAGGATAAAAGATATGACAAAAACGTATGATAACAATAATGCCATACTGCGACAAGTATACATCAAATAACAACAAAAATGATACAATATCCCAAATCATCTCAAACATCCAAAAAGAATCGCATTTAAATTATTCACCAAAAACAAAAATAATTGATAGAGCTCATCAATGCCTATCATCAAAATTGGTGAAACACAAATTCTAGAAATCATCAACTAGAAATCCAGAAATCACAAAGGGGGAAGGCCTATCACAAACGGGAGCATGAAAACTCACCAACACGTGCATCACAAACGGGTCGCTAACCCATGGCCGCTAACCATAGAGTCAGTGCAACGACGTAGTGCAATAACGGTATGCCCGAGGAACCTGAAACTCAAATAAGCCGAAACAATGACGTAGTACAACGGTACGTCTGATGAAACGATCTCCGTAAAACCCATAGGTCGATAGCCTATAAAAATGAGATGAAGCTCAACAGAACGAGGTACAGTCCTCCATGCGGACAAAGAGACATCGCATATCGCTAGTCTAAACCACAAAATGATCATCATCGATCAATAAAAAGCGTCAATTACACTAAGCTAGTAAATAAATGAGTTTAGCTTCATGTCTCATAACCACTTGCTTAACTTAAATATTTACAAACAAATTGTAGATTTCCACTCGAAAATTGTCACAAGATTTTCAATCGAACAAGTCCAAAAATTAACCGACGAAGTAAACGCAAGCGTTTCATACCGCTTGTTTTGCTAAGCCGTTTAATTTGATTTCTCATACGAATGAGGTAAAGGTTTGAATATACTAATAGTTTGGAAAGCGGTTTTATAAACGAGATTTGTATTAAAAATAGAGTTTGAATCACCTTTGTGAAAGAGTTTGAATAGTTACTACTAGTATAGAAACCTTTGTATTTTAAAGTGACAAATCACAAAAATGATTGTAAAAACAATCAATCAACAAAGATTCACATTCAAAGACATGAATCAAAACCATAGAAATCGATATCAAATCCATCAAACGAATATTCCCAAAAATCCAAAGAAAGAAGTCATCAATGTCGATAGTAAGTGATAACAACTAACCGGATCGAAAAGAATCGATTAAAAATCGGAAACCCACACAAAACTACCTCAAATAGGCAAAAATGCAGATTTCCCAGATTCAGTCGACTGAACTGTAGGGTCAGTCGATTGATATAAGGCTAGAAACTCTCGGTTTCCTGGTTCAGTCGACTGACTTTACAGTTCAGTCGACTGATACAAGGACAGGAACATTCTATTCCCAGTTTCAGTCAACTGAACTGTATGGTCAGTCGACTGATACAAGGACAGAGAATTTTCTGATCCCTGGTTCAGCCTACTGACCATACAGTTCAGTCGACTGAACTACCATTTGCAGTATTTCCAATCTAGCCCCACGAAGGGCAAAAATCCAACGGAAGTGATCGGACGAGCAACGGAGACTAGGGATTTATGCCAAGCGACAACCCAGCCTTATAGGCTCTTCGATACACCCCAACAACATGTTCAAACATCAAAGATAGGATTTTTAAAGATTTGACTTGAAAACACAAAAAATTGGAATATTCATCAAACCAATTCAATTCAAAGGCAAATGGACAAGGAATAGATGTTAGGAATTACTACCTAACAACTATCAAAGATATAGACGTAGATGTGAGTTCAAAAACTCACCTTTTAAACTCAAAACAACAAATGAGAACCTCTAGAACAAGCAAAGATTGACTTCTCTTCAACAACACCTCTGGAATCTTCAATCTATTATCAAAGGTGAAGTTTTTCCTAAGTTAGGTTATAGGAATTTCTGAAAATTGAAGAGGGATTGAGATAGAGAAGATGAAGAGGATGCTTACCTAAGGTTCTCCTTGATTTTGGACTTGAATTTGTATTTCCTAAACAAACTAGGGTTTTGGAATACTAATTTCCAATCTCTTCCTCTATTTTTACTTTAGCTTGAGTGTTAGGAAATAGAATGAGTGAATGGATGAAGAGTAGAGGAGTTAGGGTTATTTGTTAGGTTGGTGGGCTGAAACCCAAACCCAAAGCCCTAAATGAAAATATCAAAATTTTACTCAACTCCAAACATATTGATGTTTATACTCAAAAAGGTCGCGAACGCCATTTTGGACTCAATGGAAGTGGTCTCGAGTCCTAATTCTATTGTTTGCAAAAAGTAACATTTCGGACTTTAATCCGACTAACGATGCTATATTTAAATAAAACATTTAAATATACAATCGTAAAATATGCGGGTTGTTACAAGCGAGGTAGGTTTTGTTTTGATTTTTAATTTATTTTGTTAATTTTAGTTTAATTATATCGTTATGTTTAAAATTGCATAACTTTTTCACGCGAGGTTCGTTTTGAACGAAACAAGTCGTGTTGCGATCGTATCGACGAAGGCTAAGACAAGGAGTTGGATTCGTATTTATTTGAAGCTGAAAAATTTTCAGTTTTAAATAAAGGTGAGTGTTTTAAACCGCTCACCAATTACTAAAATATTCTGATGTTAGTTAAATTGAAATCGTGATGGTTGTTGATTGAAATTGAATGTTAATGGCTGATATTTTGGATAATTAGATGTTTATTTATTTTATATATTCATGTTATCACTCTGTATATTATTGACAGTATATAAAACTATAAATTGAATTATTTCTAATAAATTAAGAAATAGGTTGAAACGATATATACCCATGACACTGAGATTTGGATTGAAATAATATATATCCATCCCTGCAATTAAAAACTGAAATAACTATTCACTTGGCCATAGGATAGAAAATTATATACTGACACTGGATTGGTTAAGTTAAATGGTTTAAAATTCTTGATTTTGAAATTATTTAAATGATATCGTTTTTAAGGAATAAAATAATTGATTTATGGAAATTGAATTATTTTCGAACTCGAGATTGGAATGTTGAAATTGAAATATGTTTATAGAAATTGTTCAAAGAATTAAATTGGAAGTTGAAGTTATAATTGAAATATGATTTGAAGTATGGAAATTGATTTGTTTTAAAAGATTTGAACTTTTATTCGAACTTCGAAATATATCCAAGTAAAGGTAATTTAAATTGATATTTCAAACTTGGGCTCGGAATTGAATCATTTTAAAGATTTGAATATTAAATTAAACATCGAGGTTAAATTTGATTTAAATGATGTAAATCAATATTCTGAAATTGAACTTGAACTTTATATAAACTTAAATGGTTTAAAAAGAAAATTGAATTGGAACTTAAACTATTTGAATCTATAGGATCGATTTCACCCTAGAGGGGGATGAATAGGGTGATACTCATAATAATAAAAATTAATGCAGAAATATATATAATAATTGCAGCACAGATAATAGCAGAATAATAAAAGCAGAAATAGAACAACACAAATTCACCCAGCTTCGGCAAAACCCTGCCTACGTGTTGCCCCCAAGGTTTCTACTAGAAATTAAGTAGTCAGACGCTTACACAAGTAAACTTGCGACACCCGCTAACGACTAACCTAACTCTACGCTCAAAACCCTGCCACAACTCAGCCACCGAGTTACGAATTCTCGAACTACACCACCGTAGTTCGTCCCTAGTCACACGACTAGAATTGACACAAATTTTAAGAGAAAAATAAAAATAAATAAATAAGAAAACAATATAAATAAAACCCTATTAAAAATCTAAGCCCAAAGTAAATTATAATAGAGTCGGCCCAATTAATATTAAATCAAAGAGACGTCTCTATTTTTTTTTTTTCGTGGCCGATGCTTTCTTCGTTCCTCTTCCAAAAACCAGGGCTTTGTTTGATTGAAGCTCTGATTCAAAAATTGATTGATTGAACTGTGTTTCTGCTTCGAGTTGCTTCGTCAATCGATTCTCAAGCTTTGATAGAGTTGCGGCTGCTCCAATTGTCGAGCTTGATTCGTGCTTTGAATTGCTACGTGTTTTCCCTTTTTCGATTTATTCTTATACTCGACTTGATTTGAGTTCTGGATTGGTTCGTGATTTATTTCGATGCTTGCTCTCTGATTTTTCTTGAACTTGAATCGATGATTTGCCGATGATGTGCCGGGTTTAATTTATAGGGATAAATTCCCTAAATTTTCGTTCGTATATATTGTTTGAATTCTTCATGATAATTTTGTTCGGCCATTCGATTTTGATTGAATGCTGGTGATTAATTTGACTTGTTCATCTATGATACTTTAACTTGTTTGAATTAATAGTTCTGTTCTTCTCTAGTTCCATTCTTTGCTGACGCTACGATTTGTTCATTGGCTTGTTCAAACGTATGACTTTGTTTGATTTTCTCTGAGTCGATTTTGTTCTTTTTGCCTTAACTTCGGCCATTTGAATTTTTGAGATAATATTATAACTTTTAAATCATTGTTCAATTCACTGACTTGTTCAAATCGTATATGCATTTCTCCATTAATGACTCACGGCTTCTGACATTATTTGAACTTCTACTTGAGCTATTTTGTAAAACTGTAAACTGCTTCATTGAACTGATATATGTGTATACATATATATGCATATATGTATACATGTGTATGTACTTCATATTGTCTCTGGAGTAGTTCTTGTAAACTGGTTTCTTTATCTGATTACATTTTGTGGTGGCATATGTATTTGTTGAACTAGCTGTTGCATATGTAATTGTAGTCTGGTTCGTCACTGTTTGATCTGAAGCTTGATTTATGTTGCATTTGAGTCTTGTAGTATGTTGTAGCTGGTCTGAGTTGTGTTGCATCCCTGGTGGTCTTCATGTTTAGTTGTTGTGCACTGCATATATATGTATACATGTGTGTATACATATGTATGTGTGTGTGTGTGTATGGTGGTTTCTTTGTGTAGCCTTCATCTCATGCTTGTGTACTGCTCCCATTGTTGTTCGTGTTTCATATGTTTGGGTCTGTTGCATCATGTAGTCTGCTGTCTTGTGCATGCCTCTGATGTCTGGCTTACTCGAGTCTAGTTATTGCAATCTGAAGGTAGTTGAATGCATTTGAAACTAGATCACTTGTTTGGTTCCGGTCTTTGTGTACATGAGTTGCATTGTGCTGGTTGCGTTGAGTCTGGATGATGTTGACCATGTCTTGTGCACTTGTTGCTGATTTCATCCTTTTTACATGTGACCACTTTGACATGTCTTATGTGTTATCCTTTTGACTGGTTTAAACTATTCACTATCATATTGTTGCTTATGTCTTGTTAGCCTTGCTTCGAGTTAAGTGACCAGTTCCTTGGTTATGTCTTGTGTGTGTGGTTTCACTGGTGCTATGTGCTTCGAGTACATGTCCAGTTGCATTACATTGTGTTCATGCAGTCTACACTTGCCTTTGAGCTTCTGATTATTCATGTTGGTGCTTTTGTATTCTTTTAACTCATATATGTGTATATTTGCACCTGTGTTGAATCCACCATTTGGTTGGATTTGACCTTGTGCTCACATGTCCCTACAATTTTATCAAGTGTATATCGGTGTGCACGGCCTTGTGACATGTACAGTGATACACTATGCATGTTACAAACTGTTTGTGTAAAAATGAATTCATATGAAAATGATGACGAACAACCCAAATAACTGAGGCAAATAACATTTTCAAAATACACATTCCATTGTACACTGCAAAAATATTTCTTTTTCAATTTTACTGCGTCAGTGTTTATTTTGCAGATAATTCAAATGCTGGATACAGGCTGGAACAAAGTTGAAGATAAAATACGAGTGTGAGTGAATATATATAGTGAGGTCAAAATTGTAATTTGAAATTTGTGATATAATCGAAATTGTAATGTAATTGAAAAATGTATATATGTAGTGAGAGCTCAAATTTGTACTATTTGAATTTGTAATTTGTAATAAAATATTTGTTTGAATATGAATTCTGTGTTATTTAATTTTATTCATCAAATATTTATTTAATTATGTGAAAAATAAAATAGTATAATAAAAAATACATTTAAAAGAATATATATATATATATATGTTTATTATCATCAAACAAAAATCATAGGCTATTGTATTCTACAATCTCCCCCTTTTGATGATAACAAACATATATTAAGATTTTGACTCTATTAAATGTATTTGACCTTGATGAATTCCATTTGCTCCCCCTATTTGAATGCTCATCCTACACCAAAGCTCCCCCTTCACAAATGCATGAAAATAAATAAAAAATATGCAAATGAACCTAGATGGGAATATGCAAATAAAAAATATGACTTGACTTATTTGCCAAAATCTTAACTTCTCTCTCCCCCTTTTATTATCAGCAAAAAAGTAATACTGTTAGAAAAATAGAGATAAAATGATAGACATTAATACAACATTAATACCCAATCGAGTATAAATATTAAATTTCAATAAAAAATCAAACAAAAATCATAAATACTCTGTTAGGCGCATATTCCATTTTATAGTGGTAGGGGTGATGTCGGTATATAAAACCATATAGTTGTATCTATTTTTGGTATATTTATGACAGGAATTTGAATACTTACTAACCATGCATAACCGTTAGGACTTTTAAATGAGATTAGTAGTATTCCCAATTTTATCTTTTAAAAAAATGAATTTCAAGTGTCTTCTAACCACGCATAACCATGGGGACTTTTAAATGAGATTAGAATCAACTCGTCTATTTAATAATCAATTTTGATATGTGTTCCATACATGCATAACCGTGAGGACTTTTAAATGAGCATGAAAGCACATAATAAAAAATTCCAAGTAATTCACCCATGCATAATCGTGAGGACTTTTAAATGAGAGTGAATACTTTGGATACTTTTATTGCTAATTAAATTTTAAAAAAATGAATAATTTCCTGTTTAAAATACCACATTTTGACATGCCATATTGGATTTTAATGAGTGATGGTCGTTAGAAATATGATAGAAATAGAGATGGTCATGGAATTTTTACCAATCAAAGTTTTTACAAATTTTGTTTAAATTTTTAAAGAAATTTACTACATATACTGTCTCAAGTCATAATATATGATTAATATCGACATTCATCACTATTTCAATCACTATTTATCTTTTCAATAATCAATAGGGAGTCAGATTAGTTAACATAGCAATTTAAGATCAAAATCAAAAATATAAAGTCAAATTTCTAAAATGCCTAAACTGAGACGAAGTCGACAAAAACTATTATGGAAGGGGTTTTGTAAAAATGTCTGCCAATTGAGAATCAGTTGAAATGAAATTTATGCAGATATTTTCTTTGGAAATATGATCTCTAATGAAATGATGTCTAACATCTATATGTTTTGTCCGTGAGTGATGTACATGATTAATTATGAGATCAATTGCACTTTTGCTATCACACATTAGTGGGACTTGTTTAAAATTTAGACCATAGTCTTGCAAAGTTTGTATCATCCATAAAATTTGAGCAGAGCAACCACTTAGAGCAATATACTCTGCCTCGGTGGTGGATAATGCAATACAATTTTGTTTTCGACTTGCCCATGCAACTAATGAATGTCCCAACATAAAACACATTCCACTAGTACTTTTTCTATCAACTAGACTACAACACAATCCGCATCTGAATATCCTTTTAACTCGAAGTTGTCGTTAGTTGGATACCATAGACCAAACCGTGGGGTGTGCAACAGATATCTAAAAATCCTTTTTACAGCTTTTAAATGAGGTTCTTTTGGATTTGATTGAAACCGTGCACATAAACAAACAACAGACATAATGTCAGGTCTAGAAGCAGTAAGATAAAGAAGTGATCCAATCATACCTCGATATTTCTTTTGATCAACTGTCTTACCTTTTTCATCCTTGTTAAGTTTAATAGTTGTGCTCATGGGATTTTTGGAGGTTTATCATCTTTCAATCCAAATTTGTTGACAAGTTCTCTAATATATTTTGTTTGAGAGATGAATGTTCCTTTATCACTTTGTTTGATTTGAAATCCTAAAAAGAATTTTAACTCTCCAACCAAGCTCATTTCAAACTTCTCTTGCATGACTTTTTCAAATTTCTCATACAACAAGTTGTTAGTGGCACCATAAATAATGTCATCAACATATATTTGAACAATCAAAAGATCATCATTTTCATGCAATAGAAATAGTGTGGTTTAATCCATATAAAGCTTTCTTAAGTTTATATACATGATTAGGGTGTTCATGACTTTCACATCCTTCAGGTTGTTCAACAAATACATCTTCTTTCAAAATTCCATTAAGAAAAGCACTTTTAATATCCATTTGTCTTAGTTTAAATCCTTTATAATAAGCAAAAGCTAACAATATTCTAATGGATTCTAGTCTGGCTACCGATGCAAAAGTTTCATCAAAGTCAATTCCTTCAATTTGATTATCACCTTTAGCAAATAACCTAGCTTTATTCCTAATCACATTACCAGATTCATCAAATTTATTTTTAAAAATTCATTTGGTTCCTACAACTGGATAATCATTAGGTCTAGGTGCTAAAATCCAAATATTATTTCGTTCAAATTAATTCAGCTCTTCTTGCATAGCCATAAACCAACTATCATCATTGAGAGTTGTATTTATTTCTTTAAGTTCAATTTCTAAAATAAATCCACTGTATAGGCATAAATCACATAAGTTTTTAAAATAGGAACGAGTTTGAATACCTACGGTAGGGTTACCTATTACCAATTCTGGAGGATGATCTGCTTTGAATTTCAATCTCTATGGTTTTGGATTTCTTTGGATTTCTTTCGTGGTTGGAATTTCTTTTGGATTTTCACTTTCATCCTTTTTGTTCTCCTCTTTGGCATTGCTTTTGATTGTTTCCTTGCTTCAATCATCAATACTTTCATCAAATTTCACATTGATTGACTCCATAATTGTTCTTGTCCTTTTATTGTATACTCTATAAGCTTTGCTTCTGGAAGAGTATCCCATGAACATGCCTTCATCAGCTTTTGGTTCAAATTTTCTCAATTGGTCACCTGTACTGAGAATAAAACACAGACAGCCAAAAACTTTGAAATATGCAATGTTTGGCTTATTTTTGAACCATAGCTCATATGGTGTTTTCTTAAGAATTGGTCTAATCATAACTCTATTTATTACATAACAGGCTGTATTTACTGCCTCTGCCCAAAAGAACAAGTGTAGTTCATACTCATTTATCATAGATCTAGCCAACTCTTGTAATGTTCGATTCTTTCTCTCGACTATCCTATTTTGTTGTGGAGTACGTGGGGCAGAGAATTCATGTTTAATTCCATTTTCATCACAAAAAATTTCAAATTCATAATTTTCAAATTCTCCACCATGATCACTTCTTAATGAAATGATAGAAACTCCCTTTTCATTTTGAACTAATTTTTTGAATTTAGTGAAGTATGAGAAAGTTTCTGATTTTTTAGCTAAGAAGTATACTCATGTGTATCTTGAGTAATCATCGACCAATACAAAACAATATTTCTTACCACCTAAACTTGCAATATCGTTAGGTCCAAACAGATCCATATGAACTAGTTTAAGGACTCTAGAAGTACTTACAGTATTCTTGGCATGAAAAGATGATTTTTTTAAGTTTTCCCATAGTACATGCTTTACATAGATCTTCTGTTTTGAAATCATGAGATGGTAAACCTCTTACCAAGTCTTTTCTTTTCAATTTGTTTAACAGATTCATACTAGCATGTCCTAATCGTCTATGCCATAAGTTTACTTCTATGTCCTTAGCTATCAGACATTTTGAAAGAGTGAGATCATCAAAAGATAGAGAGTATATATTACCTTTCCTTTTACCTAAAAACAATATTTCTTTTGATGATTGGTCAACAATTTTGCACAAGTCAGAGTCAAAAACAACATTCATTCCCTTATCACATAACTGGCTGATTGAAATCAGATTATGGTGCAGATTTTCAACATATAATACATCATTTAAGGTAAATGTATTGTTACCTACTTTACCTTTACCGATAATTTTACATTTTGTCGTTGTTACCCATTGTGACTCTGCCACCTTTGTACTTCTCTAGGCTAAGGAACTTTGATTTGTCACCCGTCATGTGCCTAGAACAGCTAGAATCCAGGTACCATTGTTGTTGTTCCTTAGCGTGCCAACATACCTACGCAAGAAAAGAATTTAGTGACCTATTTGTTTTTATAGATCCATGATTATTAGTGACAGAAGATTTTGAAAAACAAGTTTGTATAGAACCAAGACAGTCTATGGTTGTTCCCTTTGGCACCCAGATTTTTTTAATTCTAAGAGATTTTACACATGCCTTTAGGAACTCAAATTGGTATGGTTTTTTGTGTTTGGATTTATACTAGCAATTGTTTTGATTGTGTCCAATGTTTCCACAAATCGTGCACTTAGTTTTACTTCTACTTTTAATAGATTGAGTATACCCAAGTCCTTGTTTAATAGTATTAACAGTTTGTTTCCCTAATAGTATATTCAGTGATCTTTCTCCTTTGGAGAATTTTCCTAAAGTTGTAGACAATTGTTGGACTTGTAATTTGAGAGATTCATTTTCAGTCAATAACATAGTGCACTTTTTAATAGAATTTTCTCTCCTAGTGTTTTCACTTTCTTTCAAAATTTGAATTTCATTTTTAAGCGATTTAATTTTAATTTCTGATTTTTTTATTTCTTCTTCAAATGATGGACACTTATCACACTTAGGGCTCTTATTTCAATAGTTTTTAACCAATTGATCATGTTGTTTATTTAGTTCTATCAAACTATCTTTTTGTGATTCAAGTTTAGCGTACTTTTCCCTAAGTCATTCAAAATAACCATTTACTTCATGAAAATATATAAGTAATTCCGAATGAGTAAGTTTTGATACCTTGCTTAGCTCATCATCATCGCCGTCGGTTGTTTTTCCTTGAAGACACAGATTTTCTTTTTAACTCTCACTACCAGTGCTTTCATTTTCATCTTCATCACTTTCATCCCAAGTTGCTGCAAAACTTCTCCTTTTCAGTTTCTTTCCTTGGTTGAGCCGATTCTAAGGACAATTTAGTTGATATGACCCGGTTTATTATGCTTGTGGCAAATGATCTCCCGTTTTTCTGAGTTGTCTAGAACTTTGATGATTCTGCTCTTCAGTTGATGATTTTTGGCTGGATTTCAATATTTGCGGTTCCACCTTTTGAATCTTTTTATTAGTAGTGCCAGTTCTGCTTCACCATCATCATCATCTTCACTTTCAGTTGTTCCTTTGAGAGCTGTTGATTTCTTTCGAGTATCACTTCCTACACGTTCTTCCTTGATTTCATTTCTAGCTCATAAGTGGTGAGATTTCTAATGAGTTCTTCAACTTTAACTTATTTCAAATCCGTTGATTCTTGAATGGCGGTAACTTTCGCTTCAAAATTTCATGGAAGGACTTGGAGGATTTTTCAGACTATTTCTAGTTCTGTGTATGGTTTTCCGAGAGCTTTTGATTTGTATACGAGATTAGAAAGTCGTCCATACATCTCTTTGACATTTTCATCCTTGGCCATTGTGAAGTTCTCGTATTCGCTACTAAGCATGGCAAGACGAGATTCTTTGACTTGGGAGATTCCTTCGTGAGTCAATTCAAGTGTGTGCCAAAATTTCTGCGTAGTTAGACAATGTGAGACACGATTAAATTCAATTTGATATAATAAACAGATAATAGAATTCATAGCTTTAGCATTAAAATTTTGCAATTTATTATCTAGATCTATCCATTGATCCATAGATTTTTCAACTTCTTGATTATCTACCATAATTGTTGGTGTCCTATATCCCATTTCGATAATATTCCAAGCATCAATGGTTTTTAGAAAAAATTTCATTCTATTTTTCCAATAAGCATGTTCACCATAGAACATGGGTGGTATAACAATGGACCGACCCTCGACAAAAGCATTATTAAAAGAAGCTATTTAGAAATCAAATTTTTAAAACAAAAAATGGTTTTTGTTCCTAGCTCTGATACCACTTGTTGGATCGATATCACCCTAGATGGGGGTGAATAGGGTGAAACTAATAATAATAAAAATTAATTTGAAAATATATATAATAATTGCAGCACAGATAATAGCAGAATAATAAAAGAAGAAATAAAACAACACAGATTTACCTAGCTTCGGAAAAACCCTGCCTACGTGCTGCCCCCAAGGTTTCTACTAGAAATTAAGTAGTCAGACGCTTACACAAGTAAACTTGCAACACCCACTAACGACTAACCTAACTCTACGCTCAAAACCCTGCCACAACTCAGCCACTGAGTTGCGCATTCTCGAACTACACCACCGTAGTTCGTCCCTAGTCACACGACTAGAATTGACACAAATTTTAAGAGAAAAATAAAACAAATTAATAAAAAACAATATAAAAAACCCTATTAAAATTCTAAGCCCAAAGTAAAATATAATAGAGCCGGCCCAATTAATATTAAATCAAGGAGACGTCTCTTTTTTTTCGTGGCCAATGCTTTCTTCGTTCCTCTTCCAAAAATCAGGGCTTTGTTCGATTGAAGCTCCGATTCAAAAATTGATCGATTGAACTGTGTTTCTGCTTCATGTTGCTTCGTCAATCGATTCTCTGGCTTTGATAGACTTGCGGCTGCTCCAATTGTCAAGTTTGATTCGTGCTTTGAATTGGTATGTGTTTTCCCTTTCGATTTATACTTATACTCGACTTGATTCGAGTTCTGGATTGGTTCATGATTTATCTCGATGCTTGCTCTCTGATTTTTCTTGAACTCGAATCGATGATTTGCTGATGATGTAACAGGTTTAACTTATTGGGATAAAATCCTTAAATTTTCGTTCATATATATTGTTTGAATTCTTCATGATAATTTTGTTCGGCCATTCAATTTTGATTGAATGCTGGTGATTAATTTGACTTGTTCATCTCTGATACTTTAACTTGTTTTCTTCTCTAGTTCCATTCTTTATTGGCACTACGATTTGTTCATTGGCTTGTTCATACGTATGACTTTGTTTGATTTTCTCTGAGTCGGTTTTGTTCCTTTTGCCTTGACTTCGGTCATTTGAATTTTTGAGATAATATTCTGACTTTTAAATCATTGTTCAATTCACTAACTTGTTCAAATCATATATGCATTGCTCCATTCATGACACACGGCTTCTGACATTATTTGAACTGCTACTTGCACTGTTTTGTAAAACTGTAAACTGCTTCATTGAACTGATATATGTGTATACATATATATGCATACATGTATACATGTGTATGTACTTCATATTGTCTCTGGAGTAGTTCTTGTAATCTGGTTTCTTTATCTGATTACATTTTGTTGTGACATATGTATTTGTTGAACTTGCTGTTGCATATGTAATTGTAGTATGGTTCGTCACTGTTTGATCTGAAGCTTGATCTATGTTGCATTTGAGTCTTGTAGTATGTTGTAGCTGGTCTGAGTTGTGTTGCATCCCTGGTGGTCTTCATGTTTAGTTGTTGTGCACTGCATATATATGTATACATGTGTGTGTGTATATGTGTGTGTGTGTGTATATGTATGGTGGTTTCTTTGTGTAGCCTTCATCTCATGCTTGTGTATTGCTCTCATTGTTGTCTGTGTTTCATATGTTTTGGTCTGTTGCACCATGTAGTCTGCTGTCTTGTGCATGCCTCTGATGTCTGGCTTACTCGAGTCTGGTTGTTGTAATCTGAAGGTAGCTGAATGCATTTGAAACTCGATCACTTGTTTGGTTCCAGTCTTTGTGTACATGAGTTGCATTGTGCTGGTTGCGTTGAGTCTAGATGCTGTTGACCTTGTCTTGTGCACTTGTTGCTGATTTCATCCTTTTTACATGTGACCACTTTGACATGTTGTATGTGTTATCCTTTTGACTGGTTTAAACTGTTCACTATCATATTATTGCTTATGTCTTATTAGCCTTGCTTCGAGTTAAGTGACCAGTTCCTTGGTTATGTCTTGTGTGTGTGGTTTCACTGGTGATGTGTGCTTCAAGTACATGTCTAGTTGCATTACATTGTGTTCATGCAGTCTACACTTGCCTTTGAGCTTCTGATTATTTATATTGGTGCTTTTGTATTTTTTGAACTCATATATGTGTATATTTGCACCTATGTTGAATCCCCCATTTGTTTGGGTTTGACCTTGTGCTCACCCGTCCCTGCAATTTTACCAAGTGTATATCGGTATGCATGGCCTTGTGACATGTACAGTGATACACTGTGCATGTTACAAACTATTCGTGTAAAAATGAATTTAAAAGAAAATGATGACGAACAACCCAAATAACTGAGGCAAATAACATTTTCAAAATACACATTCATTGTACACTGCAAAAATATTTCTTTTTCAATTTTATTGCGTAAGTGTTTATTTTGTAGATAATTCAGATGTTGGATACAGGCTGGAACAAAGTTGAAGATAAAATACGAGTGTGAGTGAATATATGTAGTGAGGTCAAAATTGTAGTTTGAAATTTGTGATGTAACCGAAATTGTAATGTAATTGAAAAATGTATATATATAGTGAGAGCTCAAATTTGTACTATTTGAATTTGTAATAAAATATTTGTTTGAATAAAATATTTGTTTGAATATGAATTCTATTTTATTTATTTTATTCATCATTATTCAATTATGTGAAAAAGAAAACAGTACAATAACAAATACATTTAAACAAATATATATGTTTATTATCATCAAACAAAAATCATAAGCTATTGTATTCTACAGAATCGACTCAATGAAAATCGAAATTGAAATTAATTCGAACTGAATTGAGATTAAAGTTGATTTGAATTGAAATTGAAATTGATTTGAATGGAAATCGAAAGTGAGTCGACTTGAATTTAATTGAGATTGGAAATGATTTGAATTGAAAGATTTGGAACTGAATCAGCCTGATTTGAAACTATTTTCAATTTTTTTTTTAATATAGACTGTTTAAAATTCTATCTTTTATAAATATTCAAATTATTTAAATTTTCAAATAACTTAATATATAACCTATTTTAATATCTAAACTATTTAACTATTTTAACTATTTAACTATTTTAAATTATTTTTAAACTATTTAAAATTATTCAACTATTTTCTAAAATTCAAAATGGTCTAAGTGGGAACTGTTTATATTTAAATCGTGGATTTAAATGCGAATTTGGTTAAAATGAAGTTATAACCTAAGTTGAAATTCACAATGATATTGGAAGTGAAAATGAGATATTGGAGTGAAAAATGATTTTAAGTGAAATTGAGATATTTTAAGTAAATACGATGATTTTGAAATAAAAAGATTTTTGAAGTGAATATGATATTTTGATATCAATTAGTATGAATAGTTTTTGAAATGTAAAGGAACCAACTGTTGTGTAAAACGATATTTGATTGTTAAAGAGACCGGGGCCTCTTATTGGCATACTCTCTGTCAATATTGGAACCACTTTAACAACTGTGTACGTGGAGGAGATGTTAGTCGCTATGCACAACACCAAAGATAGCCAACAGTTGTAAACAATGTAAATGCACCGGAAATAGTAAAGTAGATCACACAGTCAATTTTATACTGGTTTGGAGCACCTCTCCTACGTCCAGTCCCTAAGCACCTCTTAGGAATTTTACTATCAACACCCTCTCTTCATCCAGAGGAACAGGTTTACAGACTCCGCCTGAACAACCAAACCGGACTTCAACAGTTGTTACAAGTAGTGTAATAAATGTTACTTTCTGACACAGCATATCTTGATATACAGAATATTACTTTGATGTACAATAACTCCTATAACCATACCAAAATATATTGAGTAGAGGTGTAGAGGCTAAGGATTTTATTAGACTAGAATATGGGATGTGGAAATGAAGCGCACTAGTCAAAATCTCTGAATCACATGAATTTCGTCGAATTCGGTGTATTGCTTAGAAATTGAGAGTTCGAGTCCTAGAATTCAAAGCATAAAGTTTTGATTTAATGTATGTTGATTCAGGAATTATGGGATTATATAGTTGTTGTAGGGATGCCAATGTAGGGGTGCAACCTTCTAAATTCGCCATTGATGAAGAAAAGTGGCTACAGGAGCAAAGAGATGCAACTTCTGGAGTGAAGAGATGCAACTTCTGGAGCGAAGAGACACAAAAGCACCAATTAAAAAAAATAGCTGTTTTTGTACTAGCTCAGTCGACCAAGTATCAAATTCAGTCGACTGAAAGTGGCCAATTTTGGTCCAGAACTTCGGGTTTGATTTAGTCGGCTATTGTTTTATAAGTTAGTCAACTTAGTCTAGTTCAGTCGACTGAGCAAGTATTTCAGTCGACTGAATAAGCATAATTTCCAAAAGCTATCTTAGTTCAGTGGTAAAAGCATGCGCTCATCTCTCAGCCCACCTGGGTTCGAGTCCTAGCTTCACATATTTTTAGCCAATTTATTTTTCACCTTTCCATCATCATTTTGACTGAAATAACTTACTAAACATATTAGTAGCATTGTTGTACAGTTGTTATCATCAAAACACCATATATATATGGTTCTAACAAGAGACTCCAGAATGAAGTGGTTGGATTTGATGTACGTTTGTTGCATTTGAAGAAAGAGAATGATGATGGATAGACCCCGACACTTGTGTCAATTTGAAATGACTAAAACAAGACGGCTTGACAGGGCCAATGAGGGTAGCTACCTCTAGCGAACATCTGTTCTTTGATTTTCTTTTTGGACTTGGTCCATACTATTTCTTTGATGTTGGTTTTGATTGGTGCACGTTGATTTGGGATAACCTTCCTTTGACTCGATATGGGATGGATGGACGCGGTGGGCGATCGTGGCTACGATGCGTTACCACCAGCCCTATGACCTGAACTGGTAGTATCATACCTTGGGCATTGCCTCACGTGTCTTGTCATACTTTTATCCTTATACGAGACCACTATGAGTTTGGTTTAATGTTGTCATATCACGACGCATCCCTATCCCCCGATGTGCTACTGAGGCGTTATATGCAAAATGTACAATAATGCTTAAAAACACGTTAAGAGAGATTAATGCAAGCCTTAACGCTAGGAAAAATATTTATTTTATTGATTAGACATTACATATATAGCGTATTCTACTATATATAGATATTTTGACGGATCCTTAAGAGATGGAAAATCCCGTAACATCCCTTTAGTTATTGCACATACGTTGTACACTGGATAGGAGATGTAAAACTCCGTAAACATCTCTAACGCTATTACACTCATATTATATGTGATATTGATTTGACTTACATAAGAATATTTTAGTTCTGACTCGAGTGTACTGTTTTACTTTATGCTCGGGTCATCCCTGAGTTTTCAGTGTATTGAAGATCAATTATTCTGGAGGACAAAGACGAAGATTTAGTATATTATTTCTAGTATTATTTCCCTGCATCATTTTGTTCCGCTGCATTATTCTATTATTATGTTGTATATATAACTCTAATTGATGTTGTAAAAGTTTAATCAAATGTATAGTATAAACAGCTTCATGAACTGTTTATTTGATTATTATATTTTGTCATTCCACTGCGAGATTCTGTATTTGTTTTCTTCTTTTCTTATTTTTCTTAATTAACTCCATTGATTATTTGTATTCTGGATTGTTTTGAGTTGGACATGTGTGGTTTATTATCGACTTAAACCTTCCAAAATGTGGGTCGTTTTAGTTGGTATTAGAGCTTTGTTTAGTGATAACCTTAGCTTTGGTAGGGTTGGACTCATTAGAGATAAGGTAGTAATACCCTAGAATGAGCTTGTTTTTGAGTGTGTGTGTGTGTGTGTATGAGAGCACGTACTTGTTAGTGTTATAAAATGTTTTATATTATGTTTACTTATCCGTTGAGTTGTTTATGAATTCTGGTCGGTACATGAGGCGCCATGTTATCGATAGGGGTTTTAAACACTTAAACAAGGCAAGTCGACATAATATTGTTTTAAAATATGGTAAAAGAGATAATTTTACCTAAATTATATTTTATATATAAAATGATAACTTTCATAAACCTGTATGATTATTAATGAATGTTTGTTGTTAGGAGATGATAATATTTAGTTGTCATCGATTATTGCTTGAATTAAACTAAAAACGAATACTTTGTGAACTCTATCTCACGAAGCATTCGATAATTAGATTGAATTGAAATCTAATTAAAATAAGAATTGTTTGCAATAACAAAGATGTAAATTAACAAAATGTTTTCATAATAAGGTATTGGAATTGTATAAGTATATTTATAATATGGCTTATAAATATGAAGGATTTAAAAGCTGAGAATTTTAGAATTTAATTCCTTTGCTTTCAAAATTGTTTTCAAAGCCTTCAGAAATAATAATAATATTATTTGAAAGTGTTTTGACTAGAAATATATTTTTAAAAGATTTTTGAAAGAAATAAAAGTATTGAACTCGCTTTAGTCGCGGGGAAATAATTCTAGGGATGACTGTAGCATCGCCAGAATTCATTTTCGAGTTTCTGAGTGAGAATTGCTACCAAAAGAAATTTGTTTTCGGTTAAAACAAGTTTTGATTAAAAAATTCCAAATATGATTTGACAAATATATAAAAATAGTTTTGAACTTATAAATTGAAATAGTATAGATAATAAATAAGTTTATAACTTATGGATTTGACCAGGAAAGTGAAAACCGGATTTTAAAATGTTGAACATTTTGGTTAAGCAAACAAAAGAAAGTTTGAATTTGAGGTATGAAATAAAATGCAGTTAATTGAAGGAAGTTTAAATGAAAGTGAATTGTATTTGATATGAACCAGATAAAATAATGAAATGAAATTTTAAGTGAATAAATTTGTATAACTTATAGATTTGAGAAGTATTAAGCTAAAAACAAATTTTAAATTTGTTGAATGTGAATAATAAGAAAGAAAGAAAGTTTAATTCATATTAAGCAAAAGTGGTAAGAAACAATTTAAACTAAGTTTGAATTATGAAATGAATGGATTTATATAATAAATTGAATATGAAGTGAATAGGTTATAAAACCAAGTTTGAAAATATTAACTTAACTAATTTGAGTTTATGGATGTTTATAAACTTAAGTATTGAACTTAAGAAAAAACTAATTAACTTTAAGTTAAAATGAATTTAAACTGAGAATTTGAGAACTTGAATCCCTATGCTTTTTGAAACTGTTTTCTAAGATTTTGAAAATAAGATTAGTATTATTTAAAAATATTTACGAGTAGAAGTTGCTTTCAAAAATGGTTCTAAAAAGGAAGTAAGTCCTGTACTCCTCTCTTCTGTCGCTAGAAAATAATTTCGGTGATGACGACCGCATCATCGACATTCATTTTCTAGTTTCAAAGTGGGGAAGGCAACTTAGTAGCTTTGCTACACATTTGATTCAATAAATAGATTTTTGATTTAAAATTTCCGAATATGGTTTGATATATATAAAAGATATGAGTATATATTATTTCAAAATGGTTTGGAAAGAAATCCGATATTCAGTTCTTACATTCTCTATAAATTAATAATTTTCACTTATTGAAATGAAATGAATTAATAAAATGATTTTGTGAATGGTCCATAAATGAATTGATATGAAATGTGTTAAATATAAAGCGAAATAATTGAAATTTGAATAAATTGAATGTAAATAAAATAAATGTGGATAAATTGGAAGTAAACCAATTGGACGTTAATAAAGAATGAACGTTAATAAGAAATGATAGTGTATAAATTAATATCGACATTGGAAAATATAAATTGTGATAGTTATGAATTAATTGGATGAATATTAATTGTTGGATGGTTTCTTTTGTTGTATATCATTGTTATTACTGCTTTTGATTGCATACGATTGTGATGTTGTGTATTATTTCTTATGAATATGATTTGGATTCAGAATTCATGTTATATGGTTCTATTAAACTCATACATGTTTCTATATCTTTTATATGCAACTAATATTCTAATCTGAGATAGGCACATACGAAGACCGTTTGGATGTATACGATGTTTGATTTGCTTTTGCTCGCTTTAATATGAGCGAACTCACTCATATTAATAATAATATGGTACATATCTCAGATTACATACCGCACTTTTATATTTTTCCCTACGAGATGCCTCATCATTGAGATGAGATGTATATTTATGTTATATATATTACAAATTTTATGATTGAGCCGCGCAAAGGAGACACTGTTGAAATTTTCCGTAAATTCGGGTATTAGAAAAAATTTAAGACTTTAAAAATTTATAACTTGTTTTACAATAAGCCGTTATCAAAGTGGCGTAGTGGAGGTGTGGTAGGTTTTGCAAATAAGATTTTGAAGTTTTGTAAGTTGATTATTTTGAGAAAAATATATCAAATGTTAAATTCCTTACTTAACCCCTTTTCGAGGACGAAAAATTTTGAGTGGGGGAGATTGTAACGACCCGTATTTTTAACTATTTTAAATTATTAAATTCAATATGATTATTGAACAAAAATGATTAGAAATAAAAATTTAATGATTTATTAATGTAATTTACTGGATATGAACTTAGATAAAAAAAATTGAATAACAAAATCCAATAAGATAAAAATGATAACTTATATTAGAAAGTAAATTAAACAATATTGAATTGTAAATAATTGCATTGATGTTAAATTATTGTAAAATGGAAGTAGTTGTTTTATTATTTGAATTCATTTTAAAGTTAAACTTTATAAGTTAAATAACTTATATTTCAATTATAGTGATTTATTGGATAATTAAATTGTTTAAATTTAATATTGAAAATTATTTAAATTATTAAAATAATCGAATCTTAAATTTAATGTAAATGAAAATTATGTCGGAAGTTGATTTAACTTTTATTTAAACAAGAATGAAGATTATTAACTTTTAAAATTGAATTTGAAGTGATTAAATTAATTTTGGCAAATAGCTTGTTTTAAATAACGTGTAAAAATAGTCTTTTTGGGGACTGTCTCGGATTTTGACGAAACCAGTTTTATCGGATCCGTAATAGTAGGTTATCATAGGATTTCAAGTTTTGTAGCGATCGGACTTATCGTTTGGTCGTGTGAGCTTGAAAAGCGTAGAATTTAATTAAAGGAATTTAAGTTAAAATAACTCGATTTGAAAAGCTATCTTCTAAATATGATGGAATTAGCCTTCAGTACATATTCCATTGTATTCGGAATAGGGATATAACATATAGAACGCCAGGCGGTACGCTTCGTTTGAAGTTCAAAAATTTCATGGATGAATAGTGCCGTGAAAATTTCCTATAAATAGCCCTAAACCTATCTTCATTTGCTTAAACCCTAAAATAAATCCACAGCCACCACTTATAACTCTCGATCCAATGGCCATGATCGTCCATGTTGATCGGAGCCAAATTAGAGGAAGCCTCCAACAGGGAAGTCGGAGAGCTCGGCGAGGGGGTCGTGGATCGTCAAATGGCCAGAAGGGCCGCGTTCGCAGCGGCTCATGCTCGTGGTTTTGATTTGTGCGCGGCTGAGCATGCGCACGTGGAGGCAGGGCTGGAGCGAGCGTGGCTGGGGGTGACGCGGTCAAGGTGGCGACGGCAAGTGGATGGCAATGGTGCTTTCTCGATCGAAGTTCATAAAAAACACACGAAGCAGTCGAATGCGGACCTGGAGTAGCGGGAGAGAGGTGAGGTAGGTTTTGTTTTGATTTTTAATTTATTTTGTTAATTTTAATTTAATTATATCGTTATGTTTAAAATTGCATAACGTTTTCATGCGAGGTCCGTTTCGAACGAAACAAGTCACGTTGCGATCGTATCAATGAAGGCTATGACATGGAGTTGGATTCATATTTATTTGAAGCTAAAAAATTTCCAGTTTCAAATAAAGGTGAGTGTTTTAAACCGCTCACGAATTACAAAAATATTCTGATGTTAGTTAAATTGAAATCGTGAAGTTATTTATTTTATTGACTATTGTTTAGTAATTTAACTGACATTTGAATTGACATATGAGTTGAAATGTTAGGAATTTTAATCAACGGTTAAATTTAAATTGAAATTAAATTGCTAGTTAAACACTCGATATTGATAACTAGTTAATTGTTGTGATTATTGGCTGATTTGGATGTTGATTGAAATTGAATACTACTAGTTGATATTTTGGATGATTGGATGTTTATTTATTTTATATATCCCTGTTATCACCCTATATATTATTGACAGTATATAAAACTATAAACTGAATTATTTCGAATAAATTAAGAAATGGGTTGAAACGATATATACCTATGACACTGAGATTTGGATTGAAATGATATATATCCATCCCTGCAATTAAAAATTGAAATAACTATTCCCTTGGCCATAGGATAGAAAATTATATACGGACACCGGATTGGTTAATTAAATGGTTTTAAAATTCTTGATTTTAAAATTATTTAAATGATACCGTTTTTAAGGAATAAAATAATTGATCTATGGAAATTGAATTATTTTCGAACTCGAGCTTGGAATGTTGAAAATGAAATATGTTTATAGAAATTGTTTAAAGAATTAAATTGGAAGTTGAAGTTATAATTGAAATATGATTTGAAGTATGGAAATTGATTTATTTTAAAAGATTTGAACATTTATTCGAACTTTGAAATATATCCAAGTAATGGTAATTTAAATTGATATTTCAAACTTGGGCTTGAAATTGAATCATTTTAAAGATTTGAACATTAAATTTAACATCGAGGTTAAATTTGATTTAAAGGATATAAATTGATATTCTGAAATTAAACTCGAACTTTATATAAACTGAAATGGTTTAAAAAGAAAATTGAATTGGAACTTAAACTGTTTGAATCGACTCAATGAAAATTGAAATTGAAATTAATTCGAATTGAATTGTGATTGAAGTTGATTTGAATTGAAATTGAAATTGATTTGAATGGAGATCGAAAGCGAGTCGATTTGAATTGAATTGAAATTGAAGATGATTTGAATTGAAAATTTTGGAATTGAATTAGTCTGATTTGAAACATTTTCAAATAAGTTATATTAATATAGACTGTTTAAAATTCTATCTTTTTTAAATATTCAAATTATTTAAATTTTCAAATCACTTAATATATAACCTATTTTAATATCTAAACTATTTAAGTATTTTAACTATTTAACTGTTTTGAATTATTTTTAAACTATTTAAAATTATTCAACTATTTCTAAAATTCAAAATGATCAAAGCGGGAACTGTTTATATTTAAATCGTGGATTTAAATGCGAATTTGGTTAAAATGAAGTTATAACCTAAGTTGAAATTCGCAACGATTTTGGAAGTGAAATTGAGATATTGGAGAGAAAAATCATTTCAAGTGAAATTGAGATATTTTGAGTAAATATGATGATTTTGAAATAAAAATATTTTTGAAGTGAATATGATATTTTGATATCAAGTATGAATCAATTTCGAAATGTAAAGGAACCAACCGGTGTGTAAAATGACGTTTGGTTGTTAAAGAGTCCGGGGCCTCTTATTGGCATACTCTTTGTCAATATTGGAACCACTTTAACAACTGTGTACATGGAGGAGACTTGAGAATGAAGTGGTTGGATTTGGTGTACGTTTGTTGGATTTGCAGAAAGAGAACGATGATGGATAGACCCCGACACTTGTGTTAATTTGAAATGACTAAAACATGACGGCTTGACAGAGCCAATGAGGGTAGCTACCTATAGTGGGCATCTATTCTTCGATTTTATTTTTGGATGTGATCCATACTATTTCTTTGACTTTGGTTTCAATTGGTGCACCTTGATTTGGGATGACCTCTCTTTGACTCGATATGGGACGGATGGACATGGTGGGCGATCGTGGCTACGATGCGTTACCCTAGCCCTACGACCCGAACTGATAGTATCCTACCTTGGGCATTGTCTCACGTGCCTTGTCATACTTTTATCCTTATATGAGACCACTATGAGTTTGGTTTAGTGTTGTCGTATCACGGCGCGCATCCCTATCCCTCGACGTGCTACTGGGGCGTTATATGCAAATGTACGACAATGATTAAAAATGCATTAAAGGGGGTTAATGTAAAGCCTTGACGCTAGGAAAAATATTTATTTTATTGATTAGACATTACATATATAGTGTATTCTACTATATATAGATATTTTGACAAATCCTTAAGAGATGGAAAATCCCGTAACATCTCTTGAGTTATTGCACGCACGTTGTACACTGAATAAGAGATGTAAAACCTCATAAACATCTCTGACGCTATTACACTCATGTTATACGTGATATTGATTTGACTTACACAAAAATATTTTAGTTCTAACTCGAGTGTATTGTTTTACTTTATGCTCGGGTCAACCCTGAGTTTTGAGTGTATTGAAGATCAATTATTCTGGAGGATGAAGACGAAGATTTGGTATATTATTACTAGTATTATTTCCCTGCATCATTTTGTTCCGCTGCATTATTCTATTGTTCTGTTGTATATATAACTCTGATTGATGTTGTAAAAGTTTAATCAAATGTATAGTATAAACAACTTCATGAACTGTTTATTGATTATTATATTTTATCATTCCGCTGCAAGATTCTGTATTCGTTTTCTTCTTTTCTTATTTTTCTTAATTAACCTCATTGATTATCCATGTTCCGGATTGTTTTGAGTTGGACATGTGTCGTTTTTTATTGACTTAAACCTTCCGAAATGTGGGTCGTCGCATTTGCACTATGCGTAACTACTGCTATGGAAAGGGGGTTTAGGGGGGTGGCAACTGATAGAGTTAGGAGTATGCCCTAGGGGTAATTATGTAATTTGTTATATATATATCTAACTCAATAACTAATATTGTTCGAAATAAAAAGTGTTTTCTTTATATTATATATTTGATATAAAGTGTTATATTAATTAATTAATTTAACCAAAAGTATATTTAATAGAAAATCAACAAATGGTATGTTTTGTGATAGTAGTAACAATGTACTGTAATCATGAGTGATTTATCATAATAAATAAAAACATACCGTCTTAAATATTCCTAGTCAAGATGTATCAAGACTGGATATCGATAAACCCATTGAGACCAGAGTATGTAATGCTCTCCAAATGTTGGACAATTTATTACTTATGGCTGCTGGAGTAACAAAGGGTTAAGTACTGATGGTTATTGAATAACTATGGAATGACGCACTCGACAGTTTTATATTGGTTAATATAATTAATGTATGTTATCCCGCCTTTTGACCAGGCAGTATACATGCAGACCCGACGAGTCAAACTTCAAAATTATCAAGGAAAGACGTCCGAAGAGACGTCTGCGAAGCCCAAAAAGCAAATGCATCCAAGATTACTAGGCAAATGCAATGCCATCCTAAGAATTCACAAATCAACATCCACTCAAGTGTTGGATCAGTACCGACACAACACCATGGATCGGTGCCGACCATAAATACTCCACCAATGGAGCCCATCTTCTGCCTACCTATTCTACGTGATGCTAGAACCCCATTTGAACTATTGTTTTGTTGATCTAATGCAATTCCCTATCGATCTCCACAAGAACTAGAATCAACAACTCCATTCTTCCATATATCTATTATTTGGACCCAAAAACAAGCTAATAATGGTGCAAATAAGTTTGGAAACACGAAGCTAACTAAGAATCGAGCCAAAGAAAAGAGTTGACGATAGCCATTTTAGCTATCTTACGGATCGGTGCCGATCCAAGCCGTTGGATTGGTATCTATCCATGTAAAGTGATGATGTGGCCACCATTTTCTCTAGAGGACTTGGTCCTGGCGTGGAAATCGAGATGAGATCGTAGAGGTGGGATGGCAGGCTTTCTACCTCTATAAATAGGAGGGTATGACTTAATTTTTAGGATCTTTTGGTTCTTGATCTTCTTACTCTTATTTCTTGTAATCATTGTCTGAGTCATACCGACCCATAAGAACTTCTGCGTCTAATTCAGAATAAAAGCACTAAAAATCACTAAGTGGACGTATGCCAATATTAGCTGAACCACTATAAACTCTGTGTTCTTTCTTACTTGTTTTCATTTATTTTCTTAACTTTTTATTCTTTATTCAATCTATTGGGTGCTTGTGCCATTTTTGGTTCAAACAATGTTAATTGAAAATATCGATGTGACAAAATTACACGGTTCTCTTGACTTGAGAGTACCATTGACCTTGTGGAAGCTCCACTTTGATTATAGTTAAATCATGGTATGATATCTATCAAACGACTATAGTTGGGCGAGTGGAAGCATTAAAAGTGAAACACAATTCAAGAAAGGATTCGTCTCCTCCGTTATATGAGGTTAGTATCATGATCAACCGAAGTCAACTCAAAGTCAACGTCTTTGGCCATAGCAGTTCAGTTAATTATTATTATTATTATTGAACTAAGGACTTTGTGTTTGGACTATAGAGTTGAATATTGACGATATTGGAATTTTGACCATTATCAAATTCCATAAGTCTAAAATGATATAGCTTTGACGAAAAGGATTAGTATAAATATTTCACTATCGGATAACGCTACATAAAGTAAAATTGGATTTTACCGTGTCATGTAAGCAATAAATTGGTCATAATGTCACACCACTTGCTAAGTGACGTGTGAACATTAATATTCGAATTATTCAATATTAACCGCCAACAAAATTTACACTTCAGAGACACAATCGAAACGTTGAATACTCTTTTTTACCCGATCTAACTAATTTGTAATTGTTATGAATTTAATAAATTAATTAATATTTATGAAATATTAATTATAAATTTTTTTTGATGTATTGAACAATATTAAACAATATGTTTAAAGTAGTAGTACACTAATCGATATATGATATCGATACGCGTTTAAATTGGATTTAAATGAAATAAATATTGTTCGACTGTAAATGAATTTGATGCCATAAGGAGCATGATATTTTCGGTTATAATGGGGAGATAGAGGCTGGCTATTTTGATGGCTTATGGGGTAAGCTTTGAGTGTTTAAAATAAGAGAATAGGTAAGAGAGACTTAAGAATCTTGATCCTACTTTTGCTCTCTACTCTCTCTTATATATAAATGTAACACCCCGCAAAGATTAACCGAAAATTTAATAAAAGAATTAATTTAATTATAATAAGGGTAAAAATGAAGTTTTCATATACATCTGAATTTGGCTATGAAACTTGCATCATTGCGTTCATAGCAGTTTTCTGGATAATTTTCATATATAAAATTTTGTAATAGAAGATCATATGAAAAAGTTAGTAAAATTTAAAGATTTGGAATCGAAAATAATTAAAATATATAAATATGAAAAGAAATAATATAAAATAGGTAATTTCAACCAATCGACGCCTTGGTTGGGACCAGCCGACCCCTAGCGGTCGATTACTCTAAACCCACCGGTCGACCGGTCATAGGTTATCGGCCAGAGTTTGCCTAGGCCAAACGACACAAATTTTATATAATTAAATTAAATGGTTGAGATCGATTTCTATCCCTGTAAATACAACATTAGCTTGAGACTTAGAACCTTAATCTAATCATGTATGCTCCAAAATTCTCTGTCTCTCTCAAAACTCTCTATCTCACTCCAAATCAACCTATTCTTCAAAAACAAAAGATTTAAAAATTAAATCAAAGGTTAGGGAAGGAGAAGATAATCAAATTGAGGAAGGAGGGATTGACAAATCAAGTGAAGGTGGTTGTAGGTAGATAAAATGGGGAATAGCTTACTAGAGATGAGTGGGTTCATTATTAATATGTTGATTTATATGTAATCGAATTTATTTATACCTATTTGATCTAGAATTTGCCCAATTTAATTTGAGATATTGTTTATCCTGAAATTGCAATTACTTAGGAATTGGATAGAAATCTAAATTATATGAATATGATCCATATTTAATGATTAAAGTAAATTAGAGATATTAGTTGATTTAGTTTGATTGTAATATGAACGCTCCTTTTGTTCACCTCGACTTTTAAATCTGGAATTTAAAGTGTATATAGTTATACCTTATTGATGTTAATTTTACCCTGAATAAATTTGAACTACAAATATACCAAAATAATTACGAAAATTAATTGAATTGTAGATTTAACAAAATAAGGGTTACTGTTGAATTTGTATAATTTGTACAAAAGAACAAGTTTAATAAAGCGACAAAAAAGGGAAAAAATTTATTATAATTAACATCGGTCAGTCGATAGGCTCACTGTAGCTAGTCGATGCTACATTAGCCGACGATCAACTGATTATCGAGTTTCAGGCACGGATTGAACTCAGCCTAAGGCACGGGTTACATGCGCGGGCGCGTTAGTATATTAGTAGGGAAATTAGTTCCCTTATTCTTGACTTCTATATGTTACGGGATTGGGTAGATGTGTACATGAGCAATTGGACCAAGACACTATTTCTCCGTAATTCAATATTCGATAAAGGTGATTTGATTGCCAATGGCACTCACGGGAGGTTGCTCAGTAGATGCGCAACACTATTGGTGATGCTTGGAGAAGTGTGTGGCATGGCACTAACGGAAGGTTCCTCGGTGCATACAGTAATTAGGACGTGACACTGTTGGTGGATGCTCGGGGCAGTGTAATAAGTGGCGGTGTTACCATTGAGCTTGATACAAATGTAACAGGCCCTAAGACATCTTTGGTGGAAGCAGGAATTGCGAGCTCCTTTCAATGCGTAAGTGTGATACGTTGTAGTCGTAGTTCAATTGGAACATAGCCCAAAGGTTGATAATGTAGGCAATCCTATGTTAGGAATAGTCCTAGAGGTTATCAGTCCGATCCGTCATTATTTTAGGTTTCAGTTAGTTGTTCGACCCTAAGTGTAAACCTTCACAAGATGTTTGGGCTTAGGTATATCAAGAAATATATTCCTATGGTTAAAGAAACCAACCTTAGTAAGTAATTCATAAGCACAAGTAGGACACCCTAGGTCACATAGATTATAAATGAAGTCAATTGCATGTGATCACCATATATTAATGAGCTAGCTTATTCATAAGACTTTCGTCTAATCCATTTCTTTCCTTTTCCCCCACTACATGAGGGTAGGACAGTAGATGATTGGCCTAGATCTAGTACGTAGAGGAGTGAGCTTGGCATTGGCACTGTATATTATTACTTTTCATTACTCTCCATGTAACTATTTACTGTTTTTATCATTTATCAGACTATATGTTGTTATTTTGTAAACTCTGAATTTTTAACTATGTATGTTTTGAGAATGTGTTTTCTAAGATATTTTCTAAGAAGATTATTTTCTATATTTATATTTTACTACCTTCCGCCATGAGATCTGAAAGTGTAGAATTTCTTAGATTTTGTCCTTACAATCTTAGCCTCTATAAAGTTTTAAAACCCAATAGCTCGTACTTCTTGACACGACGCGAGTCTGAAAGTCACCTTAGGCTTTGGATCGATGTGTCTAGAGGTGCGGGTTGCTATAATAAACATTTTATCCCTCATTTTATTTTGAACTTTTGCTGCCTCCATACTCCCCTCTGTTGGCCGAAAACACGCCCTCCCCTCTTCCTAAATATCAACCAAATTAAAATCAAATAATCATCGGTGGGAAGGCATTCCAGAAGCTAGCAACTTGGGGATTAATGGAATTCAATTCAAGGAGTTTACTTCTTCATTTCAAGGTGCGAGCTTTAGGCTTTGGTGAAAGGTATTCTTCAGGTTTAATATTGTATTAATGTTTATGTAATTATTATTTTTATATATTGTTTGCAACCAAATTGGTCACAAGCACCCAAGAATAGATTTATGTAGAGAAGTAAATGAAGAAAGTAAAATTAAAACAGAGGAATAGATTTAACTAACAAGCAAATCAAAGCAATAATCAAGAACACAGTAATTTATTGTGGTCCGGTAGTGTATGCCTATGTCCACTTTGAAGATCATCTTTATTGATTCACTAACAGTTTGATTACAATAGCAAACAACAAGAAGTAAGAAGAAAACTTGATTACAATAAAGGCTAATGTAACCAGCAGCGTAAAGATCCTCAGAATGAATCCCTAGGCTAGTATATATAGGTGAAGGTGACCACCAATCTCTCTGAAACTTCGGCTACATGACCTTCTAATCCATATGGGCCCACCATAGGGGTCGCTAGGTCCAAATCCCAATGAAGAGGGATCGGTACCGATCCCTTCATTGGTCGATTCTTGGGCAGCGATCCCTATGGTGGCTTCTTCATGCTTATATACGTTGGCTCTTCAAATATCAAGTCATTTGGACTAGTGGAGCTTATGCTTTTGATTGATATTTGGCTCAACTTCCCTTGTAAGCTATTTTCTATCGAACCCTTCTAGTAGCCATATGTCGATCCCTCTTGCCTTTACCATGCCGATCCATCTTGCCTTGACCATGCCGATCCATTTGCTTTCACTGTGCCGATCCCTCCTTTGCTTCGACCATGCCGACCCCTTGCCTATCCCATTATGCCGATCCATGCACTTCCATCTACGCTGATCCCTCCTTTGCTTCGACCATGCCGATCCCTCGTATGACCAACTATGCCGATCCCTAGGGTTCTACCAAGCCATGCTGATCCCTTGTTTGTCCAAGCTAATATCCATGTTTCAAGCATCCTGCATCGTTTGTCTACTAATTCCATTCATTTCTGGCTTCATATAACCATCTGCACTTTACTTTCGGATCCTACAGCCATTGCTCAGTGGTCATCGTTCTTGATAACAGTCGAATCTATCTCATGCAATCAGTTCAATATAGCCGGGTCAGGATACCGGGTAACACATGCCCCCAAAGTACACCTTGTGAGTAACTTGATGTGCTTTGAATCGAAACAAGTTTGAATTGTTGAAAAGAAGTCCATCTAACTTCCTGATTGATTGCTATTTCTTTGTCGAATTGTTTTCCCAAGGCATTGAATTCTTCATTAATTGCCATGACGCTTGGTCGATTTCCAATAATGTAAATCCATAACCATATTCCGTCAACATATATAAATCAGGTTATGCAAGACTTATAGTTTTTTATTATCTGGTCCAGCCTTGAACTTAAAATTCAGGTTTGATTTCAATTTCCGTTGATCTAAAAAATTTGAACTTTTAAACCACTCACTTGCATATTCATATACACGTTTCTGTTGTTGGCTCCTGGACGTGTTCGAATGCTCATGGGTCGTTGCCAATTTCTATAATGTTTTGTATGTTCGCGTTTACAATCATTTTCTCCTTTCTCTTTTTTTATCATATATAGGGGTTGACATTCCTTATGCCGGCCCATCCTTATGGCCATGCAAATAGGGATCGACAGGTTTCTATGCCAACCCCTCTCCCCTTATGACTTGTTCAATGCTCTCACAGCTGAACCCTATCCCATACACACACATATATACATAAGCTTCTCCTTTCTCTCTTCCTCACTTTTCCATTCATTTTCCTTCGCACAAAACTCATTCATGAATCCAAGCTCTCCGATTTTTTGCTCTAACTTGCGACCCCTAACAGATCCATTCTCCATCCAAACTCAAACCCTCTTATTTCCATTCTTCCTATAAATTCGCTTCACCTCGCCTTTAGACTTCACGCATAGCCAAGTACCTGCTTCCATTCTAGCTTGAACATTCATATAGGTAATTCCTTGAATACGTCTTCTAGTCACGTTGGGTTCTTGAATCCTTAAGTTGGCATGGGTTTAAGGTTGTGATGGTGAGCGATTTTCGAGGGGTTAACAATTATTAGGTAGATGGTCTAATGGGTTGAGTTAGGATATGAGAGAAGGAAAGAAGAATAAGGAGGAGGAGGATGGTTTGGCATGGGATCCCGATGGAAGAAAGGCCAACATTGGAGGAATGTAGGGATCAGTATGTTATAAGATGGCAGTGGCAGGGATCGGCTGGGAAAGGGATCTGTTGTTCTAGTTTTGGAGAGGGATCAGTGAGGATGGTTTAGAGAGGAGGATCGATAATGAAAGTTTAGGAAAGGGATCGGTATTGGGTAGTGATATAGGGATCGTCATTCCCTACTCTGGGATAGGGTTCGGTATAAAGGCTTTCAGTGGAGGGATCCGTGGTCATGGTCAATTAGAAGGGTCGACATAGGAGCTCTTGAGAAAGGGATCGGTAGTGAATACTAAGAATCAGCATATACTTTATAAACTAATCCAACTTAATTTGTTTGAACAATTACTATTAGTTTGCCTTGCTGACCTTGAACATATATTGACAATGGACAATCTAACATTCGTACTTAGACGGTCGAACTTGAGATTGAACAATCAAATTCCCAGAACTTTCAATACGGACTAAGTGATAAACTTGAAAATAAACTTAAACAACCAACTCCACACCTTAATATATCGACGACCGATTCCAAAGCTTTCATAATCGATCAATCCTTCTTGTTAGTTGAGATGGTCAGTGATGACGGTCTCTCTGGGAAAACTCCCAAATCTTGTCATTTTATTTCGCTTTTCTGATTTCAAACTGCTTATGTCTATTATATACTACACTATAGTTCACACTTAGCACGGGGGGAATAGATTATTTTTCTAATCTCGATTATCTACTGAGCATAGCTGATATATAGTTTAGATGCTTGAAGCATTTAGCTGATATGTCTTCTGATTCAGCGATGTGACACATTGGTTCTAAAGCGAAGTCAAGTTCCGCAACTATATCCGGAAGGCCTTCTCCAAGCCATCATGTAGAACAAACAAAAGTTTCTAACCCACAAGCCGATCTTTTCTCTGATATTCCAGTCCTTCCAACGGAAAACATAAGCCCTACTCCTGATGCTATTGAGGGCGCTATTCTTTTAGATAATACAGTTGATTCGCAGGCTTCTCGAATTGGGAGGCCGCTCTTTGCCGGCTATGCTCCATTCATATAATTCCGTTTGGGGATGTCTTGGTTCCCTCTAGATAGGATTGATCTCACTTGCCCTCAATGGGGTATACAACATGTAATAAATTTATGTGTTGGGCTGGATGTGTACCACCCTTCAATTCGTTTGTCTGAGAAATGTTGAGATATCTTAGGATCACCCCTACACAACTTCATCCTAACAGTTATGCTTTTATTTATGGAACTTTCTTGTTCATGAACGTTTTATTCTATCCGCCTACTCCCGAAGATATCAGATTTTTCTATAACTTCAAACAATGATTGAGACGACCCACTATTTCGAAAGGTTTAAATCAATAATTGTTTGCGCCAAAATTGGTCACAAACACCCAATTGTCGATGAAAGCACCATTTACAATCACAAATCATAGATAGCAGGATTGTAGAGAGTAAAATATGAAAAGCACTAAGAAAATAATAGACAAGCAATGAATACACACAGGTTTATAGTGGTTCGGCGTTCTAGCCTACATCCACTTTGGAGAATTTGACTTTATTGATTCTTGCTCGCTGATTACAATGTGTTACAACAGTGGAATTCGAGTACAATGGTGATTTCGGCAGAGTTTGGAAGTAGAAGGGCCCCCCTCCCAAAAGATCCTTTTTCTGTAGGTTCTGGGATGCTATTTATAGGCGTAAGGTGCAAATATCTCGCTCAGATCTCGGGAGACCTCTTCTGGCACGTAGGTGGGCCCACGCGATCGATCCCATGTGGTTTGCACTCAGTCTGTGATTGATACGAACGGATTTCATATCGATCAAGATTTAGCCCAATCAAGTCGAAATTGAGCATGAGCATTCTCGAGGATGTACGCAAGCTTCTGTGAAAATTTGGTGGCATTTGGACTTGTAGATTGTGAGATATGATCGATACAAATTGGGCTCTCCAACAAGGATATTCGTTCGTATCGATACCTTCACCTCCATCCCCTTCGTGTCGATCAAAGGAACGTGCTTGCTTGTTGACGTGGAACGATAAACTGGGGTGGATCCATATTTTCGCCGCGTTGATCGAGCTTTCATCCTTGTAAACTTCATTCGTATCCATCTGTAATACTTCATTCGCATCCATCCATTTCGGCCCCTATTCGTATCGATAATTGATGGCGTACTTTGTATCGATACGAAGTGACTTCGTTTGAGGGGTTTTCAGATGGATACGAACAAGGACTATGATGGATATGAACAAGGACTATGATGGATACGAACAAGGACTATGATGGATACGAAGGCTCATGGATGCTATCGATTCGAATAACCATAAACTTGATGGATACGAATGAGGTCTGCAGGGTAGATGGATACGGACTAACCTTACTTGTGATCGATACGAACTAGGTCGGTCCTCGATGGATACGAAGTAGCATGGACATGAGGTAGGTTGCTGGATTCAAACTTGGTGGACACGAACATTGGGCTTACGGCCACAACCCATACCGGCTTCCTCCCTGACTCGAAGCAAACCATCCCATGACCTGAAGCAAACGGTGTATCGACTCGAAGTAACATACAAATGTGATGCTTTACCAGAAAACTCGAAATTAGCTATCCTTCAACTCGAAGCGAGTGCAAAATCACTCGAAGCCGACTCCAAGCAACTTGAAACAACTCAAACTTTGTCGAAACCATATTCTAAGCATCTTGTATGTTCGTTCGTCGAATATGTTGTATTCTACCTCTATAATTATGTTTATCTTCTGCAATGATCTAACTCTGATCGTTATACAATTGAGAGGGTTAAATTTGCCTGTATGCTGCCTTGCCAAAAGGCAAGTTAACACTTTGCCCCCCAAAACATGCCTTGCGGTAGGAAGGTATGGTTTGTAATTCGATAAGCTGGACATTTGTATCCTGTTAATGACTTGCAAAGAGATTGATAGTCTTACTTGACCGTGAATAGTGATCATTCGCGATCATATGCCATTTGGGGCGGTATGTGACCGTTCAAGGTCGAGTGCCGTTCGAGGCGAATTGTAACTGTTTACGGTCGGATGCCGTTCGAGGCAAACTGTGACCGTTCAAGGTCGGGTGCCGTTCGAGGAAAATTGTGACCATTCGCGGTCGGATGCCGTTCGAGGCGAATTATGACCGTTCGAGTTCGGGTGCCGTTCGAGGCGAATTGTGATGGTGGTTTATCACCATCTGAGAGCATGTCTGAGGACCGTTCGCGATCCCGTACTTGTGTAAGTGACTTTGCCGTCATAGAATTATTAAAGCCAAATTTACATTCAAATGAGTCTTTCAAAAGAAATGTTCAACAAAATCAAGTTCAAATGTGCGAAATAAAAAGCAAAAGTGGAATAGAGACGTCAAAGTGCAAACACCTAAACCGACGCAATTGATAGTCGTATCAGAGCATGCCCGAGGATCGCACGTAATCCTATATATGCGTAAATGACTTAATTGCATTGGTGTGGAGTTTGCCACTTATTCGTCGTTAGTCCGATCAGTTGATGACAAGCTGACGCCTCAATCAGGAGCCACCTTCATTTGACGTAGGCGGTGGTTGCTCTTGTTCCACCGTAGTTGCTCCCCTTCTCACATATTGCGATAGCAGACCATTCCGGATATGTCCCTCAACATCATCCTTCAAGTGCCTACAATCATTCATGTTATGACCATTCAGTTCGTGGAATAAGCAATACTTGTCGGATCTCCTTTCATTGCTAGTCGAATCCCTCCTCATTGGCTTTCGATAAGAAATCTACCCCTGGTATCCTGGTAGATCCGCTCCAAAGTCTCATTCAACTCCGTATAAGAAGTGAATCTTGGTTCCTTTCGCGGTCGCTTTGGTCCATCACCATTATCCTCAACTTTCCGTTTCCCTTTATCATTGCTTGAATCTTTTCCGGGTGGATCTCCGCCTTTGACTGCATAAACTTCAACTCCCTCTCCTTCCTCTCTTTCAACATTTGCATCCTTTAATCGCAGAAATCCTTCCGCTTCATGATAAAATTCTCCCAGATCCATAGGTGGATCCCTTGTCCATGAATTCTTAAATTCTGTGCCATCAGCTATGCCAGATACAGCTACCATCAAAACCATGGATGGTTCGGGTCGATCCACCGATGCTGCCGCTGCATTGAATCGTGTTAGAAAACTCCTTAAAGATTCCCCGGTTCTTTGCTTCAGTGTTGCCAAACTCATCACATTCTTGGGTCTCGAATTGTGAACTCTGAACTGCCTCATAAACTTCTCAGTCAAATCGGTCCATGTTCCAATGGAGCCGCTCTCCAGTTGTCTAAACCATAGTGCTGCAATTTCCGTCAAATATAATGGGAAACACCTGGCCATGACCTCCTCCGATGCCCCCAGTACGTCCATATGCCTCATGTACCTTGTCAGATGAACTGCAGGATCCGTCCTCCCATCGTACGTCTCTAGTGTTGGTAGCTTGAATTCTGGTGGATTCCTAGCCTGTCTAATTGCGGGAGCGAAGGGGCTCCTATTCACATCTTCTGGATCTCTATTTGCTAGTCCGCCTTTCATGGCTCATTTGACAATCTCCACCAATCTGTCACTGTTGCCAAGCTGTGGTCCTTATCCGTTGCCTCTGATCTGCCCCCCGAGTTCGCGAGGGAATCTTGGAATCTGCTCTCCTGGACATGCGTCCATTCCTCTATCAATGCCGTGTTGAACAGCTTCACTTGGTAGCCTACCTGAGGTTGGATCAATATGCTCCCGAGGAGTGCCCCCTAGCTATGGGACTGCTCTCGACGGTTCCGCTCTATTCTGGGCTTTGATTGCTCCATGCTCCCGACCTCTATCTCTAGCGCTTCCTGCAGTTGCATTCCCTTGATTCTGCACTCCAACTTGACCAAATTATCGAAGTAAATTATGCATCATCTCTTCTTGACTTTTCATCATTCCCTCATGCATGGCTCCCATCATCATCTCCATCTCGTCTCGGGTGATGAAGACTGAGGCTTGATTCGCTCCCGAGGAAGCCTCCTGACTCCCTTCATGCTCACTCCTTTCAATTCTTTGTCTTCTTGTGGATTGCTTGGCCATGATTTCTTCTAGATCTGATCTTCTAGCTTTCCAAATCTGAACTCCAAGCTTTAGAATCCCTGAGTGCTAGCGTTCTCAGTGAAAGCACCAAAATGTTTGCGCCAAAATTGGTCACAAACACCCAATTGTCGATGAAAGCAACGTTTACAATCACAGATCACATATAGCAGGTTTGTAGAGAGTAAAATATGAAAAGCACTCAGAAAATAATAGACAAGCAATGGATACACACAGGTTTATAGTGGTTCGACGTTCTAGCCTACACCCACTTTGGAGAATGTGAGTTTATTGATTCTAGCTTGTTGATTACAATGTGTTACAACGGTGGAATTCGAGTACAATGGTGATTTCGGCAGGATTTGGACGTAGAAGGGCCCCCTCCCAAAAGATCCTTTTTCTGTAGGTTCTGGAATGCTATTTATAGGCGTAAGGTGTAAATATCTCGCTCTGATCTCGGGAGACCTCTTCTGACATGTAGGTGGGCCCAGGCGATCGATCCCATGTGGTTTGCACTCGGTCTGTGATCGATACGAACGGATTTCGTATCGATTAAGATTTAGCCCAATCGAGTCAAAATTGAGCATGATCATTCTCGGGGATGTACGCAAGCTTCTGTGAAAATTTGGTGGCATTTGGACTTGTAGATTGTGAGATATGATCGATACGAATTGGGCTTTCCTACACGGATATTCGTTCGTATCGATACCTTCGCCTCCATCCCCTTCATGTCGATCAAAGGCACATGCTTGCTTGTTGACGTGGAACGATAAACTGGGGTGGATCCATATTTTTCGCCACGTTGACCGAGCTTTCATCCTTGTAAACTTCATTCGTATCCATCTGTAATACTCCGTTCGCATCCATCCATTTCGGCCCCTATTCGTATCGATAATTTATGGTGTACTTCGTATCGATCATTGTAGATACAATCGATACGAAGTGACTTCGTTTGAGGGGTTTTCAAATGGATACGAACAAGGACTATGATGGATACGAACAAGGACTATGATGGATACGAAGGCTCATAGATGTTATCGATTCGAACAACCATGAACTTGATGGATACGATTGAGGTCTGTAGGGTGGATGGATACAGACTAACCTTACCTATGATCGATACGAACTAGGTCAGTCCTCGATGGATACGAAGTAGCATGGACACGAGGTAGGTTGATGGATTCAAACTTGGTGGACACGAACATTGGGCTTACGGCCACAACCCATATCGGCTTCCTCCCTGACTCGAAGCAAACCATCCCATGACCTGAAGCAAACAGTGTATCGACTCGAAGTAACATACAAATGTGCTGCTTTACCAGAAAACTCGAAATTAGCTATCCTTCAACTCGAAGCGAGTGCAAAATAACTCGAAGTCGACACCAAGAAACTTGAAACAACTCAAACTTTGTCAAAACCATATTCAAAGCATCTTGTAATGTTCGTTCGTCGAATATGCTATATTCTACCTCCATAACTATGTTTATCTTCTGCAATGATCTAACTCCGATCGTTATGCAATTGAGAGGGTTAAATTCGCCTGTATGCTGCCTTGCCAAAAGGCGGGTTAACAACAATAATCCACACATGTCCAACTGAAACAATCCAGAACATAGATAATCAATGGGGTTAATTAAGAAAATAAGAAAAGTAGAAGAAAACAAATACAGAATCTCGCAGTGGAACGATAAAATATAATAATCAAATAAATAGTTCATGGAGCAGTTTATATTATACATTTGATTATAATTTATAAAACATTCATCAGAGTTATATATACAACAGGGATAAATAAAAAATGCAGCAGACAACATGATGCAGGAATACTAATAGTAATAACATAACAAATTTTGCTTCTTCGTCCTCCAAAATAAATCTTCAATACGCTGTAAAACTCAGGACTAACCTGAGTGTAATGAAAAGACAAAACACTCGAGTGAGGACTAAAATATTCTTATGTGAGTCAAATCGTATTGACCAGAATCCATAAGCCACTCAATAGATCAGCCAACACAATATAAAACATTTTATATTCACTAAGAAATACACGCTCATATCTATATACACTCAAACTCATTCTAAGGTGCTACTGATCCTATCTCTAATGAGTTACCCTGCCAAAGCCAAGGATCCCGCTTAACCTTCAGCTCTGATACCAACTGAGACAACCCACATTTCAGAAGGTTTAAATCGACAATAATCCACACATGTCCAACTTAAACAATCCTGAACATAGATAGTCAATGGGGTTAATTAAGAAAATAAGAAAAGAAGAAGAAAACAAACACAGAATCTCACAGCAGAACGATAAAATATAATAATCAAATAAATAGTTCATGAAGCTGTTTATATTATACATTTGATTATAATTTATACAACATTTATCAGAGTTATATATACAATAGGTATAAATAAAAAAATGCAGCAAACAACATGATGTAGGAACACTAATAGTAATAACATACCAAATTTTCGTCTTCGTCCTCCAGAATAAATATTCAATACACTGTAAAACTCAAGACTGACCCGAGCGTAATGAAAATACAAAACACTCGAGTAAGGACTAAAATATTCTTACGTGAGTCAAATCGATATCGCATATAACATGAGTGTCGTGGCGTCGGAGATGTTTACGGGGTTTCATATCTCCTACCAGTGTATAACGTGCGTGCAATAACTTAAGAGATGTTACGAGATTTTCTATCTCTTAAGGATCCATCAAAATATTTATATGTAGTAGAATATGCTACATATATAATGTCTAATCAGTAAAATAATTTTTTTTCTTAGCGTTAAGGCTTTACATTAATCCCCCTTAATGCGTTTTTAAGCATTATCGTACAGTTTGCATATAAAACACCAGTAAACCATCGATGGATAGGGATACGCCATGATATGACAACACTAAATCAAAATCGTAGTGGTCTCTTTTAGGGATAAAAGTATGACAAGGCACGTGAGGCAATGTCCAAGGTGGATACTACCAGTTCGGGTCGCAGGGCTGGTGGTAACGCATCATAGCCATGACCGCCCACCGCGTCCATCCATCCCATACCGAGTCAAAGGAAGGCTATCCCAAATCAAGGTGCACCAATCGAAACCAATAACAAGAGTAGTAATACGGACCGAGTCCAAGAAAATCGAAGAATGGATGTTCGCTAGGGTAATTAGCCCACTTGGCCCTGCCAAGCCGTCCTGTTTTAGTCAATTCAAATTGGCACAAGTGTCGGGGTCTATTCATCATCGTTCTCTTTCTTTGAATCCAGTAAACGACGACAAATCCAACCACTTTGTTCTGGAGTCTCCTCTGCGTACACCGTTGTTAAAGTGGTTCCAATATTGATAGAGAGTATGCCAATAAGTGGCCCCGGTCTCTTTAACAACCAAATGTCGTTTTACACACTGGTTGGTACTTTTACATTTCAAAAATGATCATACTTGATATCAAAATATCACATTCGCTTCAAAATCAATTTCATTTCAAAATATCATATTTACTCAAAATATTTTATTTCAATTCAAAATCATTTTCGCCTTAATATATCGATTTCAGTTCCAACTTAAAATTGCTTTGAATTCCATTTGGGTTATAACTTCAATTTAACCCAATTCGTATTTAAATCCATAATTTAAATATATACATTCCAAACTTTGACCAGTTTGAATTTTTAGAAAATAGTTTGAATTTTTTTAAATAGTTTTAAAAAGTTAAATTTGTTTGATAGAAAATAGTTTAATAAAATGGTTTATATATTAAAAATGGTTTATATAGGAATTGTTTGAAAATCAAAATAATTTGAATATTCAGAAGGTAGATTTTTAAATAGTTTATATAATAAAATAATTTATTTTGAAAATAGTTTCAAAGTCAAACTGATCCAATTCCAAATTTCCAATTCAAATCAACTTAAATTTCCATTTCAATTTAATCGATTCCATTACGATTTCAATTCGAATTAACTTCGATTCCAATTTCAATTCAAATCAATTTCAATTCCAAATTAATTTCAGTTCCATATTTTCAATTTCAACTTCAACTATTTGATTCAATGGTTAAATTTCAACTCTATTCTTGAATTTAAACCATTTCGATTTATATAAATTCGAGTTCGATTTCAGAATATCGATTTAAATCATTTAAATAAAATATAACTTCCATATTTAATTTTAAGATTCAAATCTTTAAAAAATAATTTAGTTCCAAGCCCAAATTTCGAAATATCCATTTAAATTACTTTTACTTGGATTTATTTCAAAGTTCGAGTAAGAGTTCAAATCTTTTTAAAACAAATAAATTTCTGAAATTCAAATAGTTTCTCAATTATAACTTCAAAATTTCAAACCCGATTCTTTAAACAATTCCGGTTGACAAGTTCATTTTTAACATTTCAATCTCGAGTTCAAAAATTATTCCATTTCCATAAACTCGATTTTTTTATTTCCTGAATAAAATAATTTCAAATCAAAATTTTCAAAATCATTTAATTTAACCAATCCGGTGTCCGTATCTAATTTTCTATCCTATGGCCAAGTGATCAATTATTTCAATTTAATTTCTAGGATGAATATATATCATTTCAAACCAAATCACAGTGTCATAGATATATATCATTTCAACCTATTTCTTAATTTATTCGAAATAATTCAATTTATAGTTTTATATACTGTAAATAATACACAGGATGATAACTTGATATGTCAAACAAATAAACATCCAAATCATACAAAATATCAACCAATTTTCGTCCACCACAATCAATCATCCAAACAATCAATAATTCAATACAATTAACCAATTATCAATGATCGGGAATTTTACTAATAGTTTAATTCCAATTCAATTTAACCATCAATTTAAATTTCTATCAGTTAATTCAGATGTCAATTTAAATGTCAATTAAAATTATCAAACAACAATCAACAAATTTAAATCACTTCATAATTTTAAATTTAACTAACATAAAAATATTCTAGTACTTCGTGAGCATAATAAAACACTCACCTTTTATTTTTGTTGTCGCTTTCGCGTTCTGATTCCGATTAAATTCGAACGCGTTCGAATTTAACTGAAAATTTTACAAGCTCTAACTTCAACTAATTCAATTCCATAGTAAAGATCTCGTTAATACGAACCGAACGCGGCTGACCGCATTGGATTTGGACCTAAAACGAACGAGTTATGAATTTATAAGAATTGGAATTTAATTAAATCGATTTATATTACTTAATTTCAAATAAAACCATTAGCCAGCCCACAAAAGCAAGTCTGGCCCAACAATCCTTCCTTCTTCTTCCTCGATGTCCAAAATTCATGCACGAGACACAGCAAGACCCATTCCCTTAGCGTGCATGCACAACCGTCGCAACCACCATCCACGACGAAAATCAAATCTGTTAGCACCTACGAACTCCTCTTCGAACGAGCAACCAGATGGACTCTACGACTTCAACCCCGATGCCACCTAGAAGAATGCGACCTGACCATCACGTTCGCGACTGCTACAGGTTGCGTGACCTAATCTGGCACCACAGCTCGTCAAAGCTCGCCCATATGAGCACCCCCCACCATGAACTCGATTCTAACCTCGAATCTCCACAACGACCTCAAAATCAAATTAAATCTTCAACCCTAGCTCTCGACCTATGCTCGATAAAACAATTGAGCATCCAAAACGACAGCCGTACCTCTTGAAAAGGCCATCAATGCGAAGATTACATCGAAACATGATTTATAAAAAAAAATTGGGAATTTTTCATGAAGTATATTACTCGATTTTGATTTTTAAAGTTTCATCTTCATTTTTTTCTTCCTTTTACTCTGTTGTGTTTTCAATTTAAAGAGGGAGGAAGCGTATTTTGAAAGGAATAGACAGGCACGCGTATAGGGTGGTTGAAGGTAGGTCAGCTGAAAGGCAGAATAGAGTATGCAAAGTTAAATCTAATAAAAATATATATTATTAAAATTTCAAATATCTAGATATTTATTTCGAACCCCTATCGAGGCATGCTGCCTAGCGTTCCTAATGTTATACCTCTATTCCGAACGCAATGGAACTAGTCTCGAGCCTCAATTCGATCATATGTGGAAGATAGCTTTTGAACCCAATTAAAATATTAAATTTTCGATATAAATTTCAACGCTTTTCTATCCCATACGACCAAATGATAACTCCAAATGCTATGAAATTTGAAATCTGATAGTAATACACTATTACGGATCCAATGGAACTAGTTTCGTCAGAATCCGAGACTGTGCCCCGGAAGGCTATTTTTACTCGTTAGTTTAAACGAGTTATTTTTAAAATTGAGTAAATCACTTTTAAATCCAATTTAAAATTTTAATTATCTTCATCCTTATCAATAGAAATTAAATAAGCTTTTAAATCATTTTTATCCAGCTTAAAACCCAATATTCAATTATTTAAACGATTTTCAATGATTAAATTATACAATTAAATTATCCAAATAAATCATTATATTTGAAATTCAAGTTATTAAATATATAAAATTAACTTTTAAATATTTATAATCAATTAAATATTCCAATTTCAAATAACCAAAATTCTAGGTCGTTACATTCCCTCCCCCTAAGAGAATTTTGTTCCCGAAATTGCCAGGATAGGAAAAATGTCGGAACCAATTTCTTTTCTCAAACAAATTATTTGAAATAACTTCCCAAATCAATTTAAGCCTTTAACTTCCCAAAAATAAATTTTTTGAAACCTTGTTATTACTTTTAATTAATTTCTAAATTCATCCATAGATTCCAAATAATATTATCCATTCAATCATTTCAGGTTAAAATTCAAAAATAAAGTTTTAGTTGGCCGAATTTCCTTCAAAATTTTCTAACACCTTAAATTTCCGAAAAAATTTCGCCAGCGTCTCTTTTGCGCGGCTAGATCCAAACAACTACAAAACGCCACTACGGGCCCAATCCAACAAAAGAAAACAAAAGCCAAGTGGCTCAATCATAAAATCATCAAATTCAAACTACAATTTCAACATGTACCTTTTTGTCGAGCAACCCAATTTTTTACTTACAAAATCAAAGTCATCAAATTAGCCTTGCTTTTATACACCTGCATCTTATTTACCAATAATACCAAATCATAAAATTCAAAATCATATTATTCTGCATTTCAATTTCCAATATTTGCTTTACTTAAGCCCATACGATGTACATATATCAACCGTATGCAATATCAAATCTGACCGCTCACTCGATCATACAATTTCACTTCCGAAATAGTATTGTTCACACGACTCTCTAGCGCGGACTCAGATCCGGTTCTTTGATTAGAAACCATCGTTCTCCTTGCATAGCCATATACTATGATAGGGAACTCTGGAATCAAATCAAAAATCCATATCTAGTGTTCGCCGTCGATAATTGAGTGAAAAATCCTAACTCGGACCGATATAAATCATCTTGAAATTCTGTGCTCGAATCTAGATCAAACCGTTATATGAATAAAATAATATACGTACAACCCTTTTCATTAATTCTTATCTAACCCAATTCTTTTTTATTCACATTCATTACATTTGTATTCACTTATTTGCAATCACTATTCACATTTCGTTATTTACTTAGTATATCCTTTCAATACTAATTATCTCTTAAGAATGATTCAATCAATTTTTTCTTGAGCCTATTACAATTTTTTTAATGCAAAAGTTCTTATGTTTATTACCACTTCACCACTTAAGTCCTTACCCATTTTTAACCAAATTTAATTTCATTTCCCAATTTCAACATTCAATTTTATCCATCCACATTCCAAATCAAATTCAATTAACTAATTAATTTAATTAGTCCATTCGCTAATTTATTTCAATCTCAATAAATTTCATTTCCAACAATTACTTTATTTAGTCCAACTTAGGCTAAATTTTCACTTCCACTTTATTTAACTTAATTTAAGTTAAATTTCATTCCACATTTAAATTTCATTCCACATTTAAATTTCATTCCACAGTTAAATTTCAAATTTTCCCTTCTTGCATTCACATTCAACAATTTTAAAACACTGCTTTAACTTGCAATTTACAAATTTTATATGTTATCAAACTTATTTTCTCATATTTTCAATAAAACATTTTAAATCAAAATCCCAAAGTTTAAACACTTTGTTTTGAGTATTCCAAACTATTTTTGAAATCATACACACACACAATCCCTTGGTATATCAAATTATTATTTTGAATTTCAAAACCAAAACCAGTTTTCCAAAACAAAACTCCAATTGGTAGCAATTTCTCCCTTGAAAACTCAAAAATGAACGTCGATGATGCTGCAGTCATCACCGAAATTATTTTCCAATGACCGAAGTGAGTTCAGTGCTTTTATTCCTTTTAAACCTTTTTAAATATTTTTATTTAAAATATTTCCAAATAAAACTATTATTATTTCCACAACTTTGAAAATCATTTTCAAAACCAACGGGATTTAAATTCCCAAATTTGCAGCTTTTAAATCCTTTATAAATCGTTTTTATAAACCATATCAATTTATAAATCACATAGTTATATAATCCCATCTTGGTTATATAAAGTCATTTCTTACTTATTAATCTTGTATGCATTATAATACTAACAACTTTTATTCGATCACAACCACTGTAACGACCCGGAATTTTCGAACCCGAAAATTCCAAGTCGTTACAGTTTTCTACTGTGTTATATTATTGTATATCTGAGACTTGATAATTGTGTATATCCAGTGTCAGTATAAATGTGTAACACTGATGTTGGTTTCGGTGGTGCTGTTGGGAAATTTTCGACTCCGAAAATCCCGAATTGTTACAACCACAATCAACAGATGATAATAGTTTAATGTTATCATTTTCTAACAACCAAGCACACTATATAATAATTCCTGAAATACTATTCCTTTATATATAAAATATTATCCAGGTAAAATTATTTCATTTACCCAATTTCGAAACAATACCATGTCGAGTTGCTCTTTCAAGTGCTTAGAGATTCCTGTCAGTAACGTTAATTACTCGTATTGACCAGAATCCATAAGCCACTCAATAGATCAGCCAACACAATATAAAACATTTTATATTCACTAAAAAATATGCGCTCATATTTATATACACTCAAACTTATTCTAAGGTGTTATTGACCATATCTCTAATGAGTTACCTCGCCAAAGCCAAGTTTCTCGCTTAACCTTCAGCTCTGATACCAACTGAGACGACCCACATTTCGGAAGGTTTAAATCGATAATAATCCACACATGTCCAACTTAAACAATCCTGCACATAGATAGTCAATGGGGTTAATTGAGAAAATAAGAAAAGAAGAATAAAACAAACCCAGAATCTCATAGCAGAACGATAAAATATAATAATCAAATAAATAGTTCATGAAGCTATTTATAATATACATTTGATTATAATTTATACAACATTTATCAGAGTTATATATACAATAGAGATAAATAAAAAAAATGCAGCAGACAACATGATGCAAGAACACTAATAGTAATAACATACCAAATTTTCGTCTTCATCCTCCAAAATAAATCTTCAGTATGCTGTAAAACCCAGGACTGACCCGAGCGTAATGAAAAGACAAAACACTCGAGTCAGGACTAAAATATTCTTACGCAAGTCAAATCGATATCGCATATAACATGAGTGTCGTGGTGTCGGAGATGTTTACGAGGTTTCACATCTCCTATCCAGTGTATAACATGCGTGCAATAACTCAAGAGATGTTATAGGATTTTCCATCTCTTAAGGATCCATCGAAATATTTATATGTAGTAGAATACACTACATATATAATGTCTAATTAGTAAAATATTTTTTTTCTTAGCGTTAAGGCTTTACATTGATCCCCCTTAACCGTTTTTAAGCATTGTCGTATAGTTTGCATATAAAACACCAGTAAACCGTCGATGGATAGGGATGCACCATGATACGACAACACTAAATCAAAATCGTAGTGGTCTCGTATAGGGATAAAAGTATGACAAGGCACGTGAGGCAATGCCCAAGGTAGGATACTACCAGTTCGGGTCGCAGGGCTGGTGGTAACGCATCATAGCCATGACCGCCCACCGCGTCCATCCATCCCATATCGAGTCAAAGGGAGGCTATCCCAAATTAAGGTGCACCAATCGAAACCAACAACAGGAGTAATAATATGGACCGAGTCCAAGAAAATCGAAGAACGGATGTCCGCTATGGGTAATTAGCCCACTTAGCCCTGTCAATCCATCCTGTTTTAGTCATTTTAAATTGGCACAAGTGCCGGGGTTTATCCGTCATCGTTCTCTCTCTTCAAATCCAGTAAACGATGCCAAATTCAACCACTTCATTCTAGACGTTGTCACGAGCAGTTGGTAGGCAGCCACGACCCAAGACGTTGTCAGCAGATACTAAACCAATTGACTGAACTACACACGGAATTACATCCCGGACAACACCATTTGCACCACAAGACAACAGACCAACATGTTCAGTATCAATAGCACCCATTGAAGACTCGACAGGCAACCTCACTTTAGTCTCGAACCAAGGTAAATTACAAGATGACGCTAAATAAGTTATGAGAGGATGCTCACCAGAGGACATTGGAGAAGGAAGCACAGAGGGCGAAGAATCAATTTCCTTAATCAAGCCAGATAGGGGTTGAACGATTTTCACAACTGTCAAATGAGGATCACCCACGCGAAGAACAACAGATCGACCCGATAAGGGATTAACTACAACTTCGACATTGGCCTGACTATCAATACCAAAGGGGATACCAATTGGCACCGCAAGCTCTGACATCACAACACCCGGAGGAAGAGACAAGGTCGAAACATAAGAAACGCCAGAACATGATGAAGAGCCAGCAAGTGTTAGTCCATGAGTTGATGGTTTTGATGACAACAACCATAGAACAAGATTATAAAATATAAATACTAACATTATAGTTTAGATATATATTTATATGCAGGATTTAACCATGCAGGTACCAAGAATGAAGACTGTACAGTATAGAGATTCAAGATATCAAGATTGAAGACTCATGAGTATCAAGATAATCAAGAGTTCAAGATTTCAAGATAAGTATTGAGTCTAGAATTATGTTAAAACTTCACAATAGCACTGCAATCTTCACTCCATTTTTCTTTTGGGATGGAACCCATTTCTACATTTTTAGTGGCTTACAACCCCACAACAAGTAGCTTACAAACCTACGACAAGTGGCTTACAAACCCACGAACATCCTGGTTTTGTACAAGTTCTCGAGTCCTGACATGATGAGATAGTCTGCAGGAAGAAGCTTGCAAAACTACTTCAAAATGATTTTCAAAACTACCTCAGAATGATTTTCAAATTTTTTTTTTCAAAATGTTTTAGCCTTAAAAATTATCTTTTTAAATGATTTTCAAAAAGATGTTTTAGCCTTAAATATTCTTGTTTTTAAACTTCGGTTATTTTAAACTATCTTTAATTATAATATATTTAAACTTTGATTTAAATATAAAATTATAGTAAAATGGTATATATATTATTCTTTATATTCATCTATCTATTTTATCTGTAGTCAAGTATATTTATAAAGTTTAAAATAGTTTTAATATAAGATAAAGGTTATTTTCAAAGAAAATCAAATCTTCAAAAATTGCTTTGGGATGTCGACATGCCTATGGTGACCATGTCGACATGGTGACAGTTGAGTTCAAAATTTAAATTTCAAAAGAAGTGTCTATTCGCCATAACTCTTCACGAATGGACATGACTGTTGTTCCTCTATAAATAGGGGTTAGTTTCAACGAATTTCAGATGAGTTTTTTTGGTTTTTTCACTCCTCTTCTTCTTCTCCATTTTCTTAATCAAAATCCTATCATTACTCTGCCGAAATCAACATTGAATCGAACTAGATTATCTCTAGTTTGATTCTCTATCACTATCTCAATAAAGATCTAAGTGCTATTCAGAGTTATAGGCTTCTTTGTAGTCTATCTAGCGAGAAAAGGTGTGATTGTAGCCTTGGAAATCAATCAAGCGAGAAAGGTGTGATTGTAGCCTTGGAAATCAATTGGGTGAACTTGTTGCCCCGGAAATCAAGTATCTCTACCCAGAGGATTGTGATTCTGGATGGTGTACCTCGTAGCCTTGAAACCGAGGGTTGTAATTGTTGAATTGCTTTTGAAAGGAAATCCGTACTTGATTGTGCGGGACTGGATGTAGGGTAACCCCGAACCAGTATAAAATCCGGTGTGTTCTTTCCTTTACTGCATTTACTTTATTTCTGCATCTGTGTTTGTTTCTGTGATTATATCTGTGTCTGAATATTGCATACATTTGTGTTCAAATTAACATAAACTCAAAAAGATTTAGTAATTTCTTAAAAACACTATTCACCCCCTCTAGTGTTATTCCTAGCCTTAAGATCCGTAATCCGCATTCCTCACATTTGGTATCAGAGCAAGGTTTTCAAAAGTTTCATAATCTGATTTTTGAAATTTTTTCAAAATGGCTACCAACATTGGTAATGTTATTAACACTAGTATCCCTATCACTAGTTCATTTATAGAAGGTCAGTCTACTGCCAGACCACCACTTTTTAATGGTAGTAACTATGCATATTGGGCACGTAGGATGAAAATATATTTACAATCTGTAGGATTAGATACTTGGAATATCACACAAACTGAATATTCTGAATCCACAACTAATTTTGCACAGTGGACTACTGAGCAAAAGACTGTTGCACAAAATAATTCTAAAGCAATGAATATTATGTTTTGTTCACTTGAAAGAAATGAATTTAATAGAGTGTCAGTTTGTAAGTCTGCATATGAAATCTGGAAAACTTTGCAAGTGACTCACGAAGGAACAAGCAAAATTAAACAGACCAAAATTTCCATGCTCACAAATCAGTTTCAGTTATTTAAAATGAATACTAATGAGTCTATTTCAGATATGTATAGTCAATTTCAAGATATTGTGCATTCTTTAATATCCTTGGGAAAGGAATTTTCAGAAGAAGACCAAGTTAGAAATTTTTTAAATTCTCTCACTCCGGAATGGGATCAAAAGACACTTGCAATTGAAGAGGCAAATGACATCAGTACCTTAAAGATAAAAGAATTGATTGGAAATCTAATGTCGTTTGAAGTTCAAATGATCGGGAGAAGAGAAAGCAAAGCATCTGAAAAGAAATTAATGGCATTCAATGCATTAACCGACGGATCCGACTCAAACAGTGATAATGATGAAGAGATAGCATTTATGACCAGGAATTTTCAAAAATTTCTGAAATACAGAAAGATGAATAATCTCAAGAGAAACAACTATAAGAATTCTGGAAATCAGAATGCAGTGCCAAACAATGTCAAATGTTTCAACTGTGATGAACCAGGTCATATCAAAAGAGACTGTCCATATCCAGAAAGGCAGAATTCTCCTATAAACAATGATTCAGTAAAGAAACGGAAGCGTGCATTTACTGCTACTCTAGATGACTCAGACTCGTCCTCAAGCGATGATGATCAGAAGATAGATAACTCAAATTTGTGTTTTACGGCAGTTCATGACTTCAACAAATTCAAGGAAACGGATTCAGAAAAAGGTACACATTTACAATACAATTGATTGAAATTGCATGCTTAGAATTAGATGATTGATTTTGAATTGGTGTGTTGATTGAATTTTAAATTTATTTTTTATTATAATTTTTTATAATTTTTATTATTTTTAATATAACAATATTTTCTGGAATTTACTATAAGAATACTCCAGATATATATATATACATTAAAATAATAAGTATATATATATATTAGAATACTAGGAAAAATAAATCATAGAAATTCACAGGCACATGTCGACATGGTCCCTACCATGATGTCGACATGGGTACAAATTTTGAAATTCAAAATTTGAATTCAAATGATTGAATTTCCCTCCATCTTTTCACTTCATTCAATACTCTAAAAAGGCATCTTTTGACCAGAGAACATGTCTTTCAGAAATCTATTTAGTCACTATCTTTTATCACAACTTTTCACTTTCATTTTCAAATTCAAACTCTCTCTTCAAAACTCCAAGCTCTCTATTCTCTACTTTAATGGCTTCTTCAAGCAACCCCTCCAACATGAGACTCTCCAGAAACTTGAAAGAGCAACTCCTCAATAATCCGGAGGCAATAAAAGCATACATCAATTATGCTAACTATGGAAAGGTCCATCCCGGAAAGTTTGCTATTTTTCAAGATTTTGCTTCTTATGAAATTGATACTCTTTTTGCAAACAATCAAATTCTTAGTCTTGTTGATTCTTCTCAAAATGATTTTGTTTGCTACCCAAATCTTGTTAAAATTTTCTATGCAAATCTCAATCAAGAATTTTTTGAAGGAAATGATAATGAAATTTGGAGTAGTGTCAAAGGCACTAGAATTTTTTTAAATTGTGATCTTTTGGGTACCATTCTCAATTCCAAAAGCACGGGAATGGATATTTCTAGTTTTAAAATCAATGAACATGATCGTGAGACATTTCATCATATTTTTGAAGGAGATGAAAACTTTGAATTTAAAAACCGAAACTTTTGTCCTAAAGCAAGAATTGTCAATCTTCTCTTACAACATACTTTGACCCCAAGATCGGGAAATTTTAACAATCCTACTTCAAAAGTGTGCAAAGCACTTTTTGCTATTTTCGGAAATTATGATATCAATTGGGCGCAAGTTATTTTGGATGAACTTCGTCCTAAAAATTTTGAAATGGGAGAAAACACTTTATATCACGGAATTTACCTTACTTGGATTTTCAACTATTTTGGAGTAAATTTCAAAGGAGAAGAATTTATTTCAAGAAAAGTTTTTAATATCTCAAACATTTCTCTCATGAAAATCCCATATGTTTTTCAACCTTATGAGACTCTTATCGAAAAGGAAGAGCGTTTGGCTTCATGAAGAAATGGAAGAGGAAGAAGAAGAAAGGGATGAAATGGAAATAGAAGAAGAAGGTGAAACATCCCTAGAAAGTATTGAATATCCCTCCAATCCTTCCAAAAAAACCCTTCTCAAAAACCAAAAGGTTATTGTTGAGAATCAACGGGTTCTTAAAAGAACCGTTAGTAAGAAATTGGACAAAATGTCATCCAAGATGAACAAGTTTTTCTCTAAAGTCAGCAAGAAACTTGGATTATCTTCATCTTCATCATCCTCTAACTAGTTCTATATCTTTATATCATATCGAATTAGTTTAAGTTTGTCTTAATTTGAGTGTTTATGTAGTTCTTTATGTTTAATCATTGTATTATCCTATTATGCAATGAAATTAAATTTCCTTTCTGTTATCTAGCTTATCTTATCTCCTGAATAAATGTTAGTATATTATATAAATTTATATATATACACAATTATTCACAAAATCAAAATTACCATCAAATTTCACTATAGTATGTCGACATCCCCCCTTGACCATGTCGACATGTACTGGTCAGAAATGACATTTCATTTCAAATTTGAAATTTGAATAACTACCATATGTCTATTCATTTCAAACGAATTCCTACACCTATAAATACCTATTTCTTCCAGAATTTTTCACTCAATATTATTTTCTATCTTCTTTATCTCTTATTCTCTTCAAAAATTCAAAAATGGCAAATCCTATTCATAATTTAACCGAGAATCTTGAAGAGACTCTTAATTCGTTCATGAACATTCTCTCGTTCATTCTTCGTAACCAGCGACACTTAGAGTTGAGTCAAATGCAGATGATCAAGGAGCAAGAAAGGCATTTCGATGCAATTCGATGGATGATTTCTTCCCTGCACAAGGATGATAACGAAGCACATCCTCCTGTCTCTCTCACAAATGACAATGAAAATTGGGATGCCATCAAAGCAGACCCTATTTTCGGAGAAGAAGGATGGGTGGAAGTTCCCCATAACGTTTAATTTGTTTGCTTTATTTAATTACTCTGTTTGAATTGATTGTTTTTGATTGAAATTGGTTGTTTTGATTGACTTGATTTATACATTGGTGTGGTTTGATGGTTGTATAAATATACATTAATATATTTATAATCGTTGGTTGAATATCATGTCTATAAGTATAGTTATTTCTTATATATACTCTATTATATAGTTTATTAATGCAGGTACTTGAGTACAAGAATGAGGGGGAGTTATAGTTTGTAGTTAGATTGTTTTTGTTGATGACAAAGGGGGAGAAATATAAAATAGGAGAGTTAGGCATAGGTTAAGGGGGAGTTATTAGATTTAAGGGGAGTCAATAGGATAGAAGTAATATTTTATAAACAAAGTTTGGCATTATCAAAAAAGGGGAGATTGTTAGTCCATGAGTTGATGGTTTTGATGACAACCTTAGAACAAGATTATAAAATATAAATACTAACATTATAGTTTAGATATATATGTATATGCAGGATTTAACCATGCAGGTACCAAGAATGAAGACTGTACAGTATAGAGATTCAAGATATCAAGATTGAAGACTCATGAGTATCAAGATAATCAAGAGTTCAAGATTTCAATATAAGTATTGAGTCTAGAATTATGTTGAAACTTCACAATAGCACTGAAATCTTTACTCCATTTTTCTTTTGGGATGGAACCCATTTCTACCTTTTTAGTGGCTTACAAACCCACGACAAGTAACTTACAAACCTATGACAAGTGGCTTACAAACCCACGAACATCCTGGTTTTGTACAAGTTCTCGAGTCCTGACATGATGAGATATTCTACAGGAAGAAGCTTGCAAAACTACTTCAAAATGATTTTCAAAATTGTTTTTCAAAATGTTTTAGCCTTAAAAATTATCTTTTTAAATGATTTTCAAAAAGATGTTTTAGCCTTAAATATTCTTGTTTTTAAACTTCGGTTATTTTAAACTATCTTTTAATTATAATATATTTATACTTTGATTTAAATATAAAATTATAGTAAAATGGTATATATATTATTCTTTATATTCATCTATGTATTTTATCTATAGTCAAGTATATTTATAAAGTTTAAAATAGTTTTAATATAAGATAAAGGTTATTTTCAAAGAAAATCAAATCTTCAAAAATTGCTTTGGGATGTCGACATGCCTATGGTGACCATGTCGACATGGTGACAGTTGAGTTTAAAATTTAAATTTCAAAAGAAGTGTCGATTCGCCATAACTCTTCACGAATGGACATGGCTGTTGTTCCTCTATAAATAGGGGTTAGTTTCAACGAATTTCAGATGATTTTTTCTGGTTTTTTCACTCCTCCTCTTCTTCTCCATTTTCTTAATCAAAATCCTATCATTACTCTGCCGAAATCAACATTGAATCGAACTAGATTATCTCTGGTTTGATTCTCTATCACTATCTCAACAAGATCTAAGTGCTATTCAGAGTTATAGGCTTCTTTGTAATCTATCTAGCGAGAAAAGGTGTGATTGTAGCCTTGGAAATCAATCAAGCGAGAAAAGGTGTGATTGTAGCCTTGGAAATCAATTGGGTGAACTTGTTGCCCCGGAAATCAAGTATCTCTACCCAGAGAATTGTGATTCTGGAGGGTGTACCTCGTAGCCTTGAAACCGAGGGTTGTAATTGTTGAATTGCTTTTGAAAGGAAATCCGTACTTGATTGTGCGGGACTGGATATAAGGTAACCCCGAACCAGTATAAAATCCGGTGTGTTCTTTCCTTTACTGCATTTACTTTATTTCTGCATCTGTGTTTGTTTCTGTGATTATATCTGTGTCTGAATATTGCATACATTTATGTTCAAATTAACATAAACTCAAAAATATTTAGTAATTTCTTAAAAACACTATTCACCCCCCTCTATTGTTATTCCTAGCCTTAAGATCCGTAATCCGCATTCCTCACAGCAAGATCTAGCACCGGAGGAAGAGGCTTCAAATAGAGCAGAGTTGGGGCAGAGAAGGCAGAATGAAATAGACTAAAACGAACTAGAAGCCAAAAAAATCGCAGTCCCCCAAATTTTCACTGTTGCTATTATTTAATTAAAAGAAATTTTGAAATTAATAAATTTTAAATTAAATTATTTAATTAAATTAATTAATTAAAAGTTAATTAATAAATTAAAATACATATATATAAGATATATGTGGATTACTATAAAGGCCATAATATATATATTCAATATAATATGTTATAGTTGAATAATATAATAATTAATTAAAATGTTAATTAATTAAATTAGTTAAATAAGATTTAATTAATATAATATACGTAAAATATTATATAAGTTAAATAAAGTATAAAAGTTATATAATAACATTTCAAGTAAGTAGGTTTCAAGTTCGATTCCCGTCTGCCCTGCTCCCATTTCAAGGCAAGGAGGTGGGTCCCCATAAAGCCTCATAACATGGTTGGGGGCATCAAATCTCTGTGCTGGGCTGGCTAAAAACACTCCTTACTGTGGTCATACCAGGCTAGGGGGAGCTCATCTCATCCCTTCGATTTCATTAGGGCTCTGGGTTGAGTTTTGAAAAAAACTTATATAATATAAATGTATAAACTAAAGGTGGAATATTAAAGAAACCTTAAATAGACTTAAGGAATAAATACATATGTAAACGTACGTATATCGTGATTTCTGATGTGTTTGACACTGGAATCGTGATGGTATTTCATAAGAAATATAATTTTTCATAAGTCAATATCATTCGATATAATATATTGAAGACTACAAATCTTTAATATAAAGTTGTCCTCTTTTATTTATACATTAATAAATTACTTGCATACTCTCTAGCTGTTGAGCTTTCCTCAAGTTAGATATGTTAAGTGTAGTATTATTAATGTATAGACTAGACGAGGTACGATACTTATAAATATTTTTTTAACTTTCTTCAAGGTATGTTAGATACTTAGGCCGTCGTGAAATGGTAGGTATGCATGAATAATCTATTTTTTCTTGTTGAACTTTCCTCAAGGTAAAATGAGATTAGGACAAGGAACCATAGGTTAAGAGTTGTATATGGTACAACTGATAATGAGTTATCCATCGTATATAGGAGTATGGTTTGTTAAGCTTTCCATAAGGTTAGAATTCCAAGATATACGAGTCCTAACACCCACAAGTGAAGTCGAAAGGCCTCTATGTTTCACCTTAGGGTTTGGAGAAACATAAAAGACTAGTGGGAGCCTTATTAGAAAAATGAAATGGTAATGCTATCCACATAGGGGAGTATGATGTCGAATTCAAAGCCTCAAAAAGATGATATCGAACCTTATTACAAGGAGTGTTGATGCCTTTATAATAGAAACCACTATGAAGCAAATAAAGTTGGCATTAAGATAGAAAACATTACTACTACTATTATTAATCCCGAAGATATGCGACATAGTCATGATATCGTACCAGCAAGTAGTGCCGAAAGTATAAGCCAATGCCGAAGATATTGGAATAGGTTAATGTAAAAGGTATAAACCAATGCTGGCAGTACGAAGATGAGCCAATAATGAAGTATAGAGAAGAATCAAAGTCGCGTCTTTCTAATACTGCCTTATCCTGGTGCTATCCTTCAAATGATGTCGCACCTCATCAATACCGCTCCTTATCAAAGCCGCCTCCCATTGATGTCACACTTCTTCAGTGCCGCCCACGCTGGAGTTAACCTTCTGTAATGATCCATATTTTTAAACATTTAAAAATATTAAATTAAATAAGTTTTTTGAATAAAATTGTTAGGAATAAAAAAAATTAAGATTTTACTGATACAAATTAAATTATAATACAAGTTATGAGCTTAAGTAAAATTTCTATTAATGAAACATGTTTGCAATAATGTAAGGATGGTAACAAATGCTAGTGTGTATTTTAATAACATTGGTTTGAGTGAAATTAACAATTGTCCGAATGTAAATTTCCAATTGATTGGAATAATAAATGTTAATTTAAATTTTTGTTTATTAAAGAAGAAATCATATGTTTACTTATTTGAAATGTTTGGTAGCTGAAAGATTGATTGCAGAGACGAGAAACTATTATTTGGTAAGTAATGTATAATTCCTGTTTGTATCCAATAGTGTATAAATATGTTTAAATTACTATTAGATAGGAAATAATTGTTCTATTTCTCATTACATTTATTTTGTCCATTTTGAAATTTATCTTTGTAAACAATTGAAATTAATGTAATTGAATAATTTCAATTAATGGTAGAGAGGACACCAAATTGTAAATTAATAGGTGTAATTAAACATAGCTTATGTTTTGTGAAAATATAAGGAAAGTTGATTTAATGAAAAGAACATTTATATCAAATAAAATGAATGTTTCATTTGTGAATGTAGGTTTAATTTCATTGAAATAAAGAATAGAATGATTGATTTAAAGGAAGAAATATATGTATATTTGAACTGTGTTTTAGCATACAGATGGATTACAAGAGTAGGAAAATAATTTATTTAAGTAAGTTATTTATTACTCTGCTGTATAAACAACAAATTTATAAAGGTGTTTAAATGACTAAAGGAAATACTTATTCTATTTTTCATCCATTTTAGTTGTTTGTTTTGAAGTTTAACTTTTTAAGTAATTGCAATTAATGTTATTGAAATATTTCAATTAAAAGGGAAGAAAATGTTGATTGCAATTAATAGATTTAATAAAAGAAACGCACCTTTTGTGATAAACAAAAAGGATGTTTTAATGGAAATAAAAGATCATTTTGGGTAAACCAAATTGAATGTTTTCATTTTTAAGGTAAGTATTTATTATGCATAGATAAAAAAACTAAATGCGTACAAATTCGAATATTATTTGAGTTAATGAAGTTAATTTGGTTACGTTTCACAAATTGAATTTCAAAAAGGTTGTGCAATGTACATGGTGCTTTCATTTCTTTTGTTATTAATTGTTGCATGTACGTTTTAAAATAGTTATCTCATTATTAATACTTGATCCGTTCATTTCTCCTTCTGTTTAATACCCGAGCCTAGACTTTTAGGTTGTATTTAATTCTTGCCACTTAATTTTCACGTATACAAAATTTCACTTTCCTTTGGTTTACAAACTTTTCCATTCCCACGTACATTTCTTTATGCATTATTAATGCCTGAAGCTTCAAAATAAAACGTGACATTTATATTTGTCTCTCCACTTTCATTTCCTAATTATTAAATAACCTGCAGCTTATTTCTTTCATTTGCAGTGTATATTTGTGTTCTTTTTTTGCTAAGTCTTATTGGGTTTGTTTTAGACTAATGGGCTCCTTAGTAAACCAAGAGACCTTAGAAACCCTAAGAGACTTTGGACCCTTTCTTTTCCCACCCATTGACCTTCTATTTCCTATCTGACTAAAACCAAGTACGTACATCAATTCCTCATTTGAGAAACTTTCTACGTACTCTTCTTCTTCTTGTTCAAATCTACGGAAAACTCCAAACCCCAAAACTCCTAAATCTCCAAATCAAATTACATCCTTCCTCCTTCAAAACCCTATCCTACCTCTCTCCTCTTGCCACCACCCACCTCCATCACCACCCACATCCCACGGGAGTAACCCATAGCCAAAGCCCCACCTTCCCTCTCCTCTTCTTTCTCCTTTTTCCCTTCTTTTTCCCTTCCCTTTTTCCCTCTTTCTTCCCTTTATTTCCATGGCTTCTATATTCCACAAAACTATTCCAGATCAAACTTTTTTTTGAAACCTTTCAATGGGAACAACTTTGTTGTTGAACCATTCTTCCCATTCCGAATATTTCTGTATCAAAAACTCTAATTTTCAAGTCCTTTCTCGGGTCCAGTTTTGGTCGAAAATACCCCATACTGTATCAATCATATATCCTTTAGTAATGAATCAAATTATGTGATTCTTTTTTTTGAATCATTAATTTTTCCAGTGGCTCCAACTTTCTTTTAGATCAGTTCTTTAAATTCCTTAATTTGCTATACCAGAAACTCAAATATTTTCAAAGTATTTTTGAACTCAGATTTTCAACTCAGAAAACACCTCTGTTTGTTTTTACCATAACATCCTCAAGGCTGAAGCTTTTTAAGTGATTCTTTTTTTGAAAGTGGAGAGAAAAGAATTTGCAACAACTTTCTAGTTAGTAACTTTTACAGATTCAATAATTTTCTAGTCCTAATATTTTCTTAAAGATGACCTAGTTTTAGCTTTGTCCGTAGTTTGGATCTTAGGTTGTTTGGAAGTTGGAAGTAGTTGAAACTTGTTTATTGATTCATGTTCGTGCCTAAGCTTTGTTGGATTTGCTTCCCATTTGGATCTTTGCTAGGAATCTCCATATTGCTCCATTTTTATCATCACCTTCGTTGCCACGAAAGGTGAGCAAACACTCATAACTACTAGATTTTCTTATGTTAGTTAAACTGAATTTATGATGTGATTAGAAATTGATTGGTTGCTGTTTAGTATATTTTAAATTGTCATTCAAGTTAAATCTGACTTTTATTGAATTTAATTGCCATTTAATTTAATACTGAAATTTAAATTGCCGATTAAATACTTGTTAATGATAACCAGTAAATTGTTGGTTGTTATTGGTTGATTTCAATTATGATTGTGTTGTATGTTCAATTGTTGATATTTAGGTGATTGGATGGATGTTATTGGTTGACATTTTGGATGATTGAATGTTATTTATGTCTATATCTCTGTTATCCCTATGGGTTGAAATGATACATACCCGAACAATTTTATAGATTAAGGGAAAATCGTTATGGGTTGAAATGATAAACCCGAGCGGTTTTCATTGATTTGGAAATGTTAATTTTTGATACTGGTTGAAATGACATATACTCATATAATTTCTTGAATTTGGACTTTTATTTGGAATTTAATTATTTGAAGGGTTTAAGTTAATTCAAACTTCGGATTTGTTTTAATTAGATGATTAAGATTGATATTTCGAATTATTTGAAACCCTTTAAATGATTATATTCACGTTGTACAGTTGATAGGGGATGAAATCCCTAATATCTATGAAATCATTGCACTAATATTTCTATTTTACTTGTTTTGATTTGACTTACATAAGATCTTTTAGTTCCGACTCGAGTATTTTTTCTTTTCATTACGCTCGGGTCAGTCTGAGCTTTTCAGTGTATCGAAGACTATTTTCCGGAGGACGAACACGAAGATTCAGTATATTATTGCTATTTATTATTCCACTGCATTCTGTGTTCAGCTGCATTATTTGTTTATTTCTGATGTATGTATAACTCTGATTTGAATTGTAAAAGTGTAATCAAATGTTATTTGTAAAACAACTTCATGAACTGTTTATTTGATTATTATATTTTGTCGTTCCGCTGCGAGATTCTGTGTTTTGTTTTCTTTTTTCTTTTTTTTCCTTTCTTTTTCTTATTTACCCCATTAACAATCCTCCCTTTCGAATGGTTTGAGTCTGACATGTGTGGTTTATTATCGATTTGAATAGTCTAAAATGGTGGGTCATTATACCTTCAAATACTACCACTTCTTATCAAGGTCGCTCCTATGGATGTCGCATCTTCTCAATCAAGAGAAGACACCTCACATTAATAAATGTTGTATTGATGCCAAAAGCCATCAATATACACAAAGGTTATAATGTCACTCCCTCTCAATGCCACTCCTCATCAATACTGCTTCACACTAATATCACTTCCAACTAATGATGCACATCTATACATGTGATGTTGATGCTAAAAAACATCAACATTAAGAGGATTTATCAAGGCCGACATTATACAAAATGATGCCGCCACATGTTATTATTGCACCATAACAATTTTGCTCCATATCAATGTCGATTCATGCTGGAATAACTTTAAACTAATGTCGCTCCCTATCGGTGTCGAATACCGCCTATATTGGAGTAGCGCCAAAGCTCAACTATGCATCCAAGAATACCGAAGGACATTATTGAACAAAACTAATGCCATATGGTATTAATGTCGAAGCACATGAATGCCAAAACCAAGTTGTTATGCCACAACTCTACCCCAATAAATACGAACCTAGGGGCGTTGTAGATGGGGCCGATCATTCTTTCCTTAACTTCTTATGCCTTAAACTTCATAACCCTAAATTGATTTGGGGATTTAGTGCCAATTGTACCTTTTGCACATAGGACTTTGCACATTCAACTATTACATGGAATATGAATAAAAGGTCTTGAATTATGGCTTGCTTTCGGGTTCTAAAGCATTTTTGATTTTAATCACAACCCTCTTTGAATTCTTAAAGCACTCATATTCTTGATTTCTATTTGCATAAGATTGCATGTATAGATTGACTCCAAGATTACATGACTTTCACATGATCATGCTTATAACATCATCATGGAATTGAACATGCTAAGCCTAATTTTGCAAGCCCTTACTCAACCAAGTGTTGCTTATGCCAACACTCGTTGAGGTTTACAAGGGATATCCAAGCCTTCATTCAACCAAGTTTCCCTTCCATACACCTTTTAGGTGTTATCGCAGAAATTCGTTAACATTTTGGCGCTAGAAGGAGGGCCTGAACCTCCGATTCCTTATAGTTCTCTCCATAAACTGATTGCATAAAATTCTTTTGTTTCAGGGAAAATGGTGAGTGCCAGAAGAAATAATAACATCCTAAATAAAGAAGTCACACAACAAACGCTTTGGACGATAATATCATCTCGAGCTTCAATTTAATGAATATGGAAGTTGGGAAACCTTTGACTCTAACAAAGCTCGCAAGCTGTAAAGACCCGTTTCTTCGGCCCTTGGAAATCGAAACTTATACATCCTTGGTATTTACATGCCGCAAATCAGAGCGCCGGAGAACCAGTTCCTTAAGGGTAAGAAGAAAAGAAGTCAAAGTAGAATCTTACACGAATGGAATAACATATATTATTTCATTTTGTAAAATCTTTGCTGTAGAAATTTTAAATACATTTACCAAAGTTAAACATGGATAGTTATAAATCTCTGTCCATACAAAAGCGGAATAAAATAGTACACTAATGTGGTGGAAAAAGAGGTAATAGTCTACTGAAGAATCTTCTAACTCCATGCTCCGAGCTCTTCCAGATTGCTCCAAACTAAACCTGACTACTAGGCTGCCTGGAAAAACAAGGCACCCAGAGTTTAAGGAAAGGGAAATAAACTCCGGGTCAATCATGGGACCGGTGTGAGAAACTCAAAATACAAGTGTTTGAAAACAAAAGGTATCTCATAAGACCACGCCGCACATAAACACGGAACAGGTTTTTACCTGATGATAACCAAAATAGCTCTACGTGAAATCCATTTTTATTATTTCTAATGACTTTCTTTGAAAAAAGTTTTCCAAATAAACATATTAAAATAGTCGAAATTGTTATATTGGTTAAATTTTATGGCATAATAGGTCTACAACTAAGTCCGATGGCACTTATTGGAGAATGGATTTGATAAGATGACAAGGTAAGGGACTACCTTTCATACAATACACCTCTAGAGGGATGTATCTAGGGTCCAGATACTGGGTACCTAAACCAAGATGGGACCGGCCTACCACTTCCATGATAGTATCGAATATGTCATCACCCCGGTCGTTCCTGACCTATCCGAGAGCTCTCTTAGCATATACAACATACTTGACATATATTGAGCAATCTAGAAAGGTGACGACATCTTCTAATGGGCACGACCCACATAGCCTTGCTGCTTCCACCATGTTTTTGTCATTTTCAGGATGCGAGGCTTTAGGTAACGTTTACCTTTCATAGCACACATTTTATTTTGAATGCCACATTGCCATTCCACAATCACACAACTGATTTCTACAAATGTATAACTCCTGGTCTCGTACGTCTCAGGAAAGGGTGTTAAGCTAAGAGAAGCTGCCTTCTCTGCCGCCATACAGATGATACATTTATAGAGATCAATCAATGTGATCTCGAAATGCAACGTCAAACATTCGTCCATACAAGCTGTCCAAGAATAGGACAAACCAAAGGAACTCTCCTATAACATCCTGTCAAGAATCATCCCTAGGATTAATAGTGAGCAGCCCTTGCATCGAAGAACAAATGAAGATACTACTACCACATATATATGATATGGGAAATTTCCCCCGAGGGTCGGTGACAAGCAGCCCTTCATTCTATTTATTATCATTCCAGGTCTTCACTTCGAATACGCAAATTGGTTCAAAGTGGTTTTCAGATAAGAATCACTTAAATCCATCCACGGTTCCTTCGAACCAATCATCGATAAAAAGATGTTAGGTAAATTGGTGCTTATCAGTTGATTAATTACTTCCTTTTTATAAAATATCTTCTAGAGATATATATCTTTAAAACATTTCTTTCCGATATATACAGAATCATTAAACCTCTCTTTAACTTTGGAAATGCCAAATCATTTTCATAAATCACATTGTAAAATCTTTTGGAGTTAAAAAAGGTCGATAGAAATTATACTAATCCTACTTATCATCAATTTCCGTATTCAACCTTTACTATCCATCAAATAACAGTGAAATTGGCTTTTAAATTCACATGGATAGTACGGGTTCCCTCCTCGAAATTTAGTACCAATTATAAGAGGATTATCTTTATACATTCTAAGTTGTAATCTTTTATCCTTGCCTCGTTCCCAACATTTCGACCTTACCTATTCCTCACCCAAGAAAGAGGCCAGGTGAGCCAGGGTACTGGTTGCTCTTGAAATCTCCTTAGTTTAAGTACGTCACATCTGGATCTCACAAATAGAAAAATCCAGTCTACTCGTCGGCTTTTAGGGTCAAGATTAAATCACTTGATTTTAACATCTTTTCTTTAAATCATTTATTTAAACAGTTTAAAAATAAATTATAAAACCTTCACATTATCTTTAAAATACTTAACTATTCATTTGAAAACATTTATAAAAGATTTGGAAATGAATTATAAAATTTAAGTTCATATTTCAAAAGTTATCAAAAGTGCTATAAAAAGTGCTGCGAATAGTACTGCAAGTAGTTTTTTCAAAGCTTATTTGATCAACACAACTTTTCAATCATTTAGAAATCCATTAACTCAAATCTCATTTAAAACATTTTCAAATATGTATAGAATTATTTCATATTTTTAAAGAATTAAAAATCTTATTTTTAAAGAATTTATCGCTTTGTTTTCTGAAATACCAAACCGCGACTATTTTGAAAACTTGTTTTGCTCATATTTCAAAATCTATCAAACGAAATCTCAATTTTTTTCTTTATTTGAAAACTATAGTTATAAGGGTCTGGAAAATTCTTATTAAAAAGAATTCTGACTCCGAACCATTGTTTAAGTAGATTTAACTTTCTACGGCGTGAAATTGCGATCTACCGTTACCACTACAAGATATCTGACCTTTACCTACCAATATTTTAGCTACCAATATATATGGGTAGGTATATATAACCTTTATCTACCAATATTTAATGGTAAGATTTATTGGTAGGTAAATATTGCTAATATTATAATATTTTGGAAAGATGATTATCTACCAATAAATATGAGTAAGTAAAAGTGTTACCTATGCATATACTAGAGGGAAAGTTTTTTTCAATTGGCATCTATATTTTCCTCCTTTCATTTTAACTTTTCATTAAAAATAACGTTGAGCTATGTGATGATGTGTCAAAAAACCCTATCCTAGAAATTTCGTTTTTGGAATGAAGGTTTCGTTTGTATATCCTAGCAATGTTCCTTGTAAGATCACTTATTTATTAATTATTTTGAAATATGAAATAATTAGCAATTATTAATTAATAAGCAGTAATTAAATTTTAAATAATTAATATTAAATAATCAATAATCATTTATTAATAACTCCTCATATACTGTAATTTTTTTCATATAATTGACTATTAAAATGTAAATGTTGCAATTCTTCTAAAAGTTTCATAATTTCATCTAATATGTCATCATCAAAAATGGCTAAAACATATTCTCCCTAGTTTATTAGAGAAACACAATCCGTACCATCCCCTCCAACTACTGATCTAACCGTTTATTTTAAATCAAATCTAACGGTACAAATCTCAATCAGCGTATCACTGCCAAAATTAAGAGTATTAGAGGCACTTAATTAAGAGCAAAATAAGATAATTGCCTCTAATAATGTAAAGTTAGAGGCAAAATAAGATAATTGCCTCTAATAATGTAAAGTTAGAGGCAAATTTTAATTTGGCAGCTATTAATGTTAAGAAAGGCCAAGCAATCCGCCTCTAATATAATTATTATCACGTTCTTCAAACACTCAAAAAACACATTTCTCCAATCTCCTCTTAATCAGCGTACACTACCAAAATTAAGAGTATTAGAGGCACTTAATTAAGGAAAAAAAAAGATAATTTCCTCTAATAATGTTAAGTTAGAAGCAAAATAAGGTAATTGCCTCTAATAACGTAAAGTTAGAGGCAAATTTTAATTTGGCTGCTATTATTGTTAAGAAAGGCAGAGCAATCCGCTTCTAGTATAATTGTTATCTTATAACTATTATCACGTTCTTAAAACACTCAAAAAACACTTTTCTCCAATCTCCTCCTTCTACCTCCTTCGTATAAACCCTAATTCCTGAAATCAATTAATTGATTTTAGATTCTCGTGGAAATCTTCATCGTTACAATATTGAGAAAATATAGCCTATAATCTGGGCGATTCAGGTCTTCGAAAAATAAATTAGGAGAAAGGTATCATCAATCAATTTCTCCTATACCATTCTCGTAATTTTAAATTACTTGCTTTGCCATCCTAGATGGGGTTTTGATGTATCATTTTGTTACTATTTTGAATCCTTTTAAAAAGAAAATTTTTGGTAATCTCTAAAATCTATTCATAGTACTTTCTTGCCATTATTTTTGCTAATTTGATTTTTGAATCCTTTTAAGAAGAATTTTTTTGGTAATCTCTAAAACCTTCATGCACGCAAGGTGTTTGAAACAATATCCAAGCCACAAAATCTGAGGTACTTATTGTAATACTATCATCTATACAAATGTACTGTAACGACCCAAAATTTTAGTGGTTTTATTTGTAACGACCCGTATTTTACGGATCGAAACATCGTAAAATAATTAACAATTGGTTGCATTGTTGTTAAGATGTTCAGGATTTTTTTTCTAAGTCCTAAGTCGGTTTGGACGAGCTAAGAGATAAGTCTGGGTCGAGTTGCCGACTTAAGTAATTAACCGAGTTAAGGAAGTGTGGTTGACCGACTTAAGGCAGTGACCGACCTAAGTGATGAGTCGTGACCGACTTAGGAGGTTTAGGCGACCTAAGGAAGAATAGTAGGCGACCTAAGTATTCTGGGGTAGGTCGTGGGGTAGAGTTAGGTCGGCAACGACCTAAGGAAACTGTTGTGAGCGACCTAAGTGTGGTATTGGATAGTTAGGTCGGCTAGACGACTTAGTAGATAGGTCGTATCCCAGTTTGTTCGCGACTTATGTTAGGTCGCGTAGATGTTTAAGGGTTTAGGTCGTAGACGACCTAAGAGATAGGAGACTTAAGAGTTTAAGGCGAGTTAAGGTTTCGAGCGACCTATAGGATGTAGGGTATAGTTAGGTCGGCAACGACCTAGAGGAGCTGGGATAGCAGGTTAGCGACTTAGCAGTTAAGTCGTTGGTCAACCTAAGGAGTTATACCGTGTTAGCGACCTAAGGAGATAGGTCGCATAAGTGTTAGGTCGCGTGTTGGCATAAGTCGTTAGGTCGTATAGGCTGGTTAAGTCGAGCACTTGTTAAGTCGTAAGTCGTCTAACCAGTTAAGGCGCGTGCGCATTAAGTCGTAGACATGGTTTGTATATGCGCATGTGTTGAGTCGGAGGTTGCTAGGTCGGCAGAGGCTTAGGTCGTAAGTCGGAGACGACTTAAGGAGATAGCCAAATTTCGACTTAAGGAATTTTCTGCTATAAATAGGAGGGGTTGTTCTCACTTTTTGGGATCCGGATTTTGAAGCGACGAAGTGCTGCCATTTTGAGAACTCGACTTCTACACTTCTTCACTTCTTTTCTCCACTCTAATCTAGTGCTCCCATCCATCCAAATCGAAGATCAAGATTGAAGATTCAAGAGCTTAGATTGAAGATCTTCATCCTTTGAAGTGAGATTTCTTCATTTGAAGCGGATTCGTGATAGATCAAGCTTCATCCTTCGCTGTCCAGATCTGAAGCGTGCTGATTTGGGTTTGTTTAGGTGATTTGGTGAGTGGTGATTATCTCTCACACGGATCCAAAGGAGTATATCGGATTGTTGGCTCGTTTTGGTGTTAAAATAGTGATTTCCATGCATTTTCTTCATCCTAAGTGTAGATCCATATAGATCCATTGTTCGTGATGATGTTACATCCATTTTATCATATGTTAACCTATGCAAGTTCATTCATCAAGTTTGTAGAGATATAATCCATGTTTTCATGCTTATTGGACTTTCAACTCTTTAATTACGAAAATGCCATTATTGTTATAATTGTCTATTTAGATCATTTTTGAATGCTTGATTGCTTGGATTGATGTTTGATTTGATTGATTGTTATGAACTAGATGATTGATGATTAGATTTAAATCGAAGGTGATTCAAAAGCTAAGGGAAAGGCTCTTGAATTGGAAAAGCTGCTCGTGGCATATGTAGCGGGATGATGAAGACTTGGTCTAATCCAGACGGGATCATTCCAAGCATGTTGATAACTCGGTGATATGATTCGAGTTGAGGATAATGAATGGATATGAGAATAGTTGTCGAGGAGGATGACTAGGAGGCTTGGATAGCATCGTTGTTGAAGGTTCTAGCATGCTCTAAGCAAGAGTACGTTTGGGCAAATTCGATAGTCCCAACGGCCAACTGTTGATGGTCGAGTACTCTGGGCAGATTCGATAGTCCTAGGCACGGGCTGCGACGACGTGCGGGAGTTATGTCTAGAACCGGGGTTTCCATTAGCCCTTGACGGACGGCTGAAAGAATGTGCCGGTCATTCAATTAACGGTGATATCGAAGCAATGATAACAGTGATAGCCAGAGTCATGGATGTTTGGTTGTATCGTCATTCGGACTCAAGAGCGGTATTTTCTGGGTGCTTATCTGATTTAGGCCTTGGTACTTGGAAAACATCGCCCTTGACTCGAGTGATAGTAGCTTTACTTTAAATTGTATGCTCTGCTATGTTTGCTTCTACTTAGTGTGTGTCTGGGGGCTATCACTGTAGAATGAGGTTGGAGTGGGAGGGTTGCATTCCTATTCCTTTTTCCTTTATGCTCTTTTGGTATGTTGTTAGTTAATTTACTGCTCACTAAGACTGTTGTCTGACTCAAGGCTTTATGTTTTAATTCTTATTGCCTTGGGCTGTTCGTCCATTTTTGGGACGGGCAGACTAGGTAACAGGTGACAGGTGCTATTCTCTTCTCACGACACTGATATCGAAGACGAGCTGGAGGGTTGCATATTATCTTCTTATTATATGTACTGGATGTTCCGCTGTTTTATTTTCTCTAAGTGTTGTAGTGAGGCTTGATGTATTTTGATGACCTGACTATTCAGACGCTTGTATTCAACTATTATGAAGTTTTATATGATGTCATTTGTTCTGTAAAGCTTCACTATACATATGTTCTATTGTATTTTATCCATGCGCTGCGAGTAATACGATAGATTCTGTTGTGTTTAATTTACCTTGACAATCGTCCATGGTCGCCTGGCACACTTTACAGCGCACTATCTCTAGATTCAGCGCAGGGGTCATGGGCGGTCGTCACATTTGGTATCAGAGCATTGGTTAATCGATTTTACCCAACGCTCGCTGACGTAACTACGTATGAGAGACGTAATTGTATTTTGATGGATGAATACTATATATAATATAGTAGCTTAGTAGAGTTTGAGTCCTTTATGCAGTTGTTTCTCTAGATGTTCTAATCATTCCTTTTTATAGATATTGAGAATGAGTCGAAGAGGGAGACCAGCTGCTAGGGAAGGCCGTGCTACTGAAGAGACTGCTGATTATGCAGCCATGTTCGAAGCTATGATGACTTCGATCATGAGGAGGATACCAGTTCCGGGGGCGGCAGTTGATGTTGGAGTTCAAGTCCAAACTCCGAAACCAGTGGATTTTGCTAAGTTGTGCAAGGATTATACTGCTCTTGGAGGGAAGGTTTTCTTGGGAACAGAATCAACTATCGAAGTCCAGAGATGGATAGATGCTTGTAGAAGGATCTTTGGTGATTTGGGAATTGATGATGCAACTAAGAGGAAGTTGGCATCAAGGCAGCTTCAAGGGAGAGCCTATGATTGGTGGAACTCTATTACCATCAATACTGCGGAGGAAGAGATTACTTAGGAGCAATTCCAAGCTAGATTTGAAGCTAAGTTCATTTCTACAGCTCAGAAGTCTGTTCTGTTCAAGAAGTTTGTGGAGCTCAAGCAAGGTGGAAGATCAGTTCTTGAGTATGTTTCTGAGTTTGAGGCTTTGTCCAAGTATGCCCGGTCATATATTGAATCCGCTTATCAGAAGAATGAGAAGTTTGTGACAGGTTTGGACAGTTATCTCGGGAGACAGTTGGTGGATCATTTGGATGATTCATTTGAGAAGCTTGTGGAGAAAGCTCTCAGGCATGAGAGTTTGTTTCCTAATGATGGATCTGTTGTTGCTGTGACCAGGGAAGAGTCTAAACCCCAGCAGGGTGGAAACAAGAAGAGGAAGCAGCAGCAGCAGAAGGGTAAGGATGGCCAGAAGAAGCCGAAAGGCGAGGTGACTTGCTACAATTGTCAGCAGAAGGGCCATTTCTCGAAGGATTGTAAGAATCCTAAGGTGCCAATGAAGTGTCACAACTGTGACAAGCCGGGGCATTTCAGGAAGAATTGTCCAGAACCGAGGAGAGATAAGCAGATTGTGCAAGCTTATGCTTTGGGAGCTGTTCCGTCGTCTTCAAAAGCTCCTACTGCTGAAGAGAAAGGAAAGAGTGTGGTTGTTCAAGGTACTCTTTTCCTATGTGGTATTCCAGTTAGAGTTTTGTTTGATACTGGAGCATCGCATTCGTTTGTTTGTAATGAACTAGTAGGCCGGTTAGATTTGAAGCTGGATATTGTTGATAGGCCATTGGTTGTGACTAATCCAGTTGGGGGTTCGTCTTGTTTGTGTATGTTATGCCGTGGTCTAGTTGTATCGAGTCATGGTTGCTCTTTTGTTTATGATTGCTTTGTTCTGAACTTTGCGGGGTTCGGAATTATTTTGGGTATGGACTGGCTTAGGAAGTATGCGGCTAAGGTTGATTGCGAAAGGTTGGAAGTGACAGTCGAGAATGTGGAGGGGCGAAAGATTGTGATACGATGTAAGCATGAAGAAGGCGTCTTCATGAGCTTCATGTATTCGCTAGTTGTTCCACGGGATGGACTGTCATCAGTGCCAATCGCTAATGGATTTGAGGATATCTTTGACGAAGTCAAAGGGTTGCCGCCGCATAGAGAGATCGAGTTTCGTATAGATCTAGTTGAAGGAGCCAGACCTGTTGTGATGCCTCTAAGGCGGATGGCGCCTAGGGAACAGCAAGAGTTGAGGGTGCAAGTTGATGACCTTTTACAGAAAGGATTCATTCGGCGTAGTGTGTCCGAGTGGGGTGCACCAGTTGTGTTTGCAACCAAGGCAGATGGGTCGTTGAGATTGTGTGTCGATTATCGGGAGCTGAATAAGGTGACTAAGAAGAACAAGTATCCATTGCCGAGAATAGATGACTTGTTTGATCAGCTTCACGAAGCTAAGGTGTTTTCTCAGATGGATTTGGCAACGGGATTTCACCAGTTGAGAGTGGCAAAGGATAGTGTGCCGAAGACTGCTTTTCTGACACCATCTGGTTTCTTTGAGTGGCTGGTAATGCCGTTTGGATTGACTAACGCGCCAGCATATTTTGTGGATCTTATGAATAGAGTGTTCAGAGATCAGTTGAACAAGTTCGTACTTGTGTTCGTGGATGATATTCTGATTTATTCCAGAACGGAAGAAGAGCACAAGACGCACTTGCGTATTGTTTTGGAAATCTTACGAAAACATCAGCTGAAGGCTAAGTTTTCGAAGTGTCACTTCTGGAAGAGTGAAGTGAGGTTCTTAGGCCATGTGATTTCTAGAAGTGGAATAGCGGTTGATCCCGCTAAGGTAGCAGCAATCCAGGATTGGGTTAGACCTAAGAATGCATCTGATGTGAGAAGTTTTCTTGGATTAGCAGGATATTATCGACGGTTTATCAAAGACTTCTCCAAGGTAGCTGCACCGTTAACAGGATTGACGAAAAAGAACCAAGTGTTCAGTTGGGATGCTAAGTGCGAGCAAGCTTTCGGAATCCTGAAAGAGAGATTGACGAGTGCTCCTGTTTTGACTATTCCAAGTGGGAATGATGAGATGGTGGTTTACACCGACGCATGTGGTACTGGACTTGGAGCAGTGCTGATGCAGAAGGATAAAGTTGTTGCGTATGCCAGTCGACAACTAAAGCCGCATGAAAGGAATTACCCGACTCATGATTTGGAGTTAGCGGCGATTGTATTTGCTCTGAAGATGTGGAGACATTATCTACTGGGAGTCCGATTCGAGTTGTTTACAGATCATAAGTCGTTGAAGTATCTTTTCTCCCAAAAGGATTTGAATCTTCGGCAGCAACGTTGGCTAGAGTTTTTAGCATCATATGATTTTGGTGTAGCTTACACTCCGGGAAAAGGTAATGCAGTGGCAGATGCGTTAAGTCGAAGACATGCAGGATTGGGAGTCATGTTTTCAGAATGGAAGAATCTCGAGTATTTAGCTGGATTTGACTTCAGGCCTAGATGCGAATTGGAACCTGAGATGTTGGCAAACTTATCGATAAGACCCACTCTTGTGGAAAGGATTGGCGAGGGCCAAAAGCGAGATGATAAGCTTGTCAAGATTATCCGTGAATTGGAATCTGGATTGGATCCAGAAAAGGATAAAGGATTCGAGGTCGATCGAGAGGGTTGGCTTCGGAAGCAAGGACGACTAGTTGTTCCCGATATAGATGAATTGAGGAGTGAAGTTCTGAAGGAAAGTCATCACTCGAAGTTGACAATTCATCCAGGTGGAAATAAGATGTATCGGGATATGAAGAGAACCTACTACTGGGAAGGTATGAAGAAGGATGTTGGAAATTTTATTTCCAAATGTATGAACTGCCAATTGGTGAAGGCCGAACAGAAGAAGCCAAGCGGATTGCTTCAACCATTAGAAGTTCCTACATGGAAGTGGGAACAAGTGTCGATGGATTTTATCGATGGATTACCTAGAACAAGAACGGGAAATGAAGGGATTTGGGTCATTATAGATCGTCTGACTAAGAGTGCACGATTCATTCCTGTTCGATCGACTAGGACTGCATCAAAGTTGGCTGAGTTGTATGTTAAGTGGGTAGTTCGATTCCATGGTATTCCGAAGAGTATAGTGAGCGATCGAGATCCATTGTTCACTAGTGGATTTTGGAAGAGCTTCCAGGAAGTTTTGGGAACCGAGTTGTGTTTGAGTACAGCTTATCACCCTCAAACAGATGGCCAGACCGAGAGAGTCAACCGAGTTTTGGAAGATCTTCTTAGAGCTTGTGTTTTGGATTTCGGAGGATCATGGGAAGATCACCTTCATTTGGTGGAGTTTGCGTACAACAACAGTTACCAGTCAAGCATTGGTATGGCACCGTATGAGGCGTTGTATGGAAGACCGTGTAACTCTCCGACATGTTGGTTGGAAACTGGAGAAAAGCTGATACTTGGGCCAGAGATGATTCGACAGACTTCAGATTGTATAGAGATCATTCGGCAACGAATGAAGGCAGCCCAAGATCGTCAGAAGAGTTATGCCGATAAGCGTCGTAAGGATTTGGAATTCGACATTGGTGATATGGTTTTTGTGAAGATTTCTCCACTGAAGAATGTTATTCGATTCGGGAAGAAAGGAAAATTGACTCCGAGATTTGTTGGACCATTCCCGATTATCGAGCGAATTGGAAAGCTCGCTTACAGATTGGAGTTACCAGAGAAGATGTCGAGTGTGCACAATGTTTTTCATGTATCATATCTACGGAAGTATGTACACGACTCGAGTACGGTAGTTTCCGCTGATAGCTGTGAAGACTTAGAAGTTGATCCAGTCGATAGAAGACCTCGTAAGCCGCTTCGTGTTGTTGAAACTGACACGAAACAGCTTAGGAGGAAGGTGGTTAAGTTGCTCAAGATACAATGGAGTGATGATGATAACGACTGTACGTGGGAGGTGGAAGAGGGGATGAAGGCAGCTCATCCTGAACTCTTCGAGGTATGGCCCTAAGGTGTCGTGTCATCTCGCGATATTGTAACTTGTTCTAAGTCTTAGAATTCTGTACGCTAAGTTAGAATTGGATGCATGGTTTGTTGATTGCTATGGATGGTAGGCGTACAGAATAGTCTTTGATTGCTTTGTTTGCTTGGAATTTCGGGGGCGAAATTCCTAAGGGGGAGAGAATGTAACGACCCGTATTTTACGGATCGAAACATCGTAAAATAATTCATAGTACTTTCTTGCCATTATTTTTGCTAATTTGATTTTTGAATCCTTTTAAGAAGAATTTTTTTGGTAATCTCTAAAACCTTCATGCACGCAAGGTGTTTGAAACAATATCCAAGCCACAAAATCTGAGGTACTTATTGTAATACTATCATCTATACAAATGTACTATAACGACCCAAAATTTTAGTGGTTTTATTTGTAACGACCCGTATTTTACAGATCGAAACATCGTAAAATAATTAACAATTGGTTGCATTGTTGTTAAGATGTTCAGGATTTTTTTTCTAAGTCCTAAGTCGGTTTGGACGAGCTAAGAGATAAGTCTGGGTCGAGTTGCCGACTTAAGTAATTAACCGAGTTAAGGAAGTGTGGTTGACCGACTTAAGGCAGTGACCGACCTAAGTGATGAGTCGTGACCGACTTAGGAGGTTTAGGCAACCTAAGGAAGAATAGTAGGCGACCTAAGTATTCTGGGGTAGGTCGTGGGGTAGAGTTAGGTCGGCAACGACCTAAGGAAACTGTTGTGAGCGACCTAAGTGTGGTATTGGATAGTTAGGTCGGCTAGACGACTTAGTAGATAGGTCGTATCCCAGTTTGTTCGCGACTTATGTTAGGTCGCGTAGATGTTTAAGGGTTTAGGTCGTAGACGACCTAAGAGATAGGAGACTTAAGAGTTTAAGGCGAGTTAAGGTTTCGAGTGACCTATAGGATGTAGGGTATAGTTAGGTCGGCAACGACCTAGAGGAGCTGGGATAGCAGGTTAGCGACTTAGCAGTTAAGTCGTTGGTCAACCTAAGGAGTTATACCGTGTTAGCGACCTAAGGAGATAGGTCGCATAAGTGTTAGGTCGCGTGTTGGCATAAGTCGTTAGGTCGTATAGGCTGGTTAAGTCGAGCACTTGTTAAGTCGTAAGTCGTCTAACCAGTTAAGGCGCGTGCGCATTAAGTCGTAGACATGGTTCGTATATGCGCATGTGTTGAGTCGGAGGTTGCTAGGTCGGCAGAGGCTTAGGTCGTAAGTCGGAGACGACTTAAGGAGATAGCCAAATTTCGACTTAAGGAATTTTCTGCTATAAATAGGAGGGGTTGTTCTCACTTTTTGGGATTCGGATTTTGAAGCGACGAAGTGCTGCCATTTTGAGAACTCGACTTCTACACTTCTTCACTTCTTTTCTCCACTCTAATCTAGTGCTCCCATCCATCCAAATCGAAGATCAAGATTGAAGATTCAAGAGCTTAGATTGAAGATCTTCATCCTTTGAAGTGAGATTTCTTCGTTTGAAGCGGATTCGTGATAGATCAAGCTTCATCCTTCGCTGTCCAGATCTGAAGCGTGCTGATTTGGGTTTGTTTAAGTGATTTGGTGAGTGGTGATTATCTCTCACACGGATCCAAAGGAGTATATCGGATTGTTGGCTCGTTTTGGTGTTAAAATAGTGATTTCCATGCATTTTCTTCATCCTAAGTGTAGATCCATATAGATCCATTGTTCGTGATGATGTTACATCCATTTTATCATATGTTAACCTATGCAAGTTCATTCATCAAGTTTGTAGAGATATAATCCATGTTTTCATGCTTATTGGACTTTCAACTCTTTAATTACGAAAATGCCATTATTGTTATAATTGTCTATTTAGATCATTTTTGAATGCTTGATTGCTTGGATTGATGTTTGATTTGATTGATTGTTATGAACTAGATGATTGATGATTAGATTTAAATCGAAGGTGATTCAAAAGCTAAGGGAAAGGCTCTTGAATTGGAAAAGCTGCTCGTGGCATATGTAGCGGGATGATGAAGACTTGGTCTAATCCAGACGGGATCATTCCAAGCATGTTGATAACTCGGTGATATGATTCGAGTTGAGGATAATGAATGGATATGAGAATAGTTGTCGAGGAGGATGACTAGGAGGCTTGGATAGTTTCGTGGTTGAAGGTTCTAGCATGCTCTAAGCAAGAGTACGTTTGGGCAGATTCGATAGTCCCAACGGCCAACTGTTGATGGTCGAGTACTCTGGGCAGATTCGATAGTCCTAGGCACGGGCTGCGACGACGTGCGGGAGTTATGTCTAGAACCGGGGTTTCCATTAGCCCTTGTGTGATAACCCGGATTTTGGAAAATCTGTTAATTGATAATTAACTGGGTTAATAAATAGAAATACTGATTTTATTTGGATTATTAAATGAAATTCTGGTAATTAGAATATATCTGGATATATATAGATAAATTTGAACTATAATAAATACTGACTTATAAATATCTAGATAAATATTCATTTGATAATATTTGTTTAATGATCTTCTTTTATAAATATTTATTTGGTAAAAATTAACTTTTCAAAACTAATATAAAAAATATATATATATAATCAACTTTAAACAAATTTTTGAAAATTCTATACATATGTATGTGTAAGATTGGGTTGTAAATATGTAAGGTGAGATTTAATTAAAGATTTAAAAATACCTTTTCTTTTATATACTTGGAAATAGATATAGTTAGTATATTTGTAAATTTATATAAAGCTTTGATATGTGTATATCTTTTAAAACTATAAGTATAAAATCTAAAGTACAAAAGACATATGTAAATATAAAATAAATAATCTATATAAATACATATATATGACTTAAAGAATTTAATAAAAGAAGAGTTTAACACTTGTAAGTATATTAAGATGATTTAAAGACATTTGTAAATTTATTTAATATGTGTAAGCTAGATAAACAATCTAAGATACAAGTGGCCACATTTGTCTCTTTTAAAATTAATTTATAAATAATGTTGTATTAGAGAGAAGCCTGGCTTTTCTTTTCAGTTCAAATACTTTTTCTTCCTCAAATTCTTTCTTTCTTCTTATACGTAAAAACTGAAATCTAAATTCAAAATTTAATCAAAGCAACAAGCTCAAGTCTAAAAACAAGTTTAAAGCAAGCTCTAATCATCTCAATAACTGATTCAAGTTCAAAATCTGGAAGCAAGCAATCAAATAGTCATCTCAAACATTTGTTAAATCAAGTTACAAATCTAAATCATACAGCAGTTCAATGATCAACATTCAAGTTCCAGTTCAAAAAGGCAATGTTCTGTTTTTCTGTTCTAACTATATACAGGTGAGTAAACTACCCTTTATAAAATCTTAAACTGTTTATACCTTGATTTGCATGTGAAAAATACTTAATGTATGTTATGAAAAATGTTTGATAGTTGTAAAATGTGCTTGCATATCTGTATATATGTAGATGACTGTGTGCATGTTTGTGTAAACGTACCTCTGTTCACATATTACAGGTTTCAATCATGTTTAAAAATTCAAAATCTCTTTCTCCAAAACTTTTTAGGTTAGAATCTCTAAATGAAAAATGTTTGAAAGAAGGTAAAATGATTTTTAAAAATGATTTCCGGAATTTATATTTAGTAATTATTTCAAAATATATAGATTACAGTGATAATCTGAAATGGGTTAGAAAATTAATCATCTCTATATCAAGTTAAGATTATAGGAGTTAATTCATATTGGAAAATTATGATTTTTGATAAACATTTCAAGATTTTTAAGATTGTAATTAGGGAGAGATCTTGAGTTGAACGGAAAAGGAACTTTGCTCGAATTCCGGCGATTGCGTGGGTCGGGGGCATCGGGATTGTGGCTAGAGGTAGGTTGTAGGCTGGGGATTTGAGGGAAAGTAGTGGTTGATTTTATAATGTGCTATGGTGGCCGATCGTCGATGATTTAGGGTTTCCGGTTCGTTTTGAGTCATGGTGGGGTTTCGACCATTTGTGGAGTCGCAGCGGTGACTGGGTGGTGCGGTGTAGGGGGGTTAGCAGAAGGAGAGGAAGATGAAGCCTGAGCCAGAGTTTCGTGGCCACCGGTGGTCTGTGGTGGCGATGCAGGGGATGTTTTGGCGATGGTTCGTTCTCGTTTGGGTTCCAGTAGTTGCTGTCACACTCGTTTTTGAATCACGGCGAAGTAACGGGTTCTAGGTGGTTGTTTGGGGTGAGGTGATCATCGATGACTTATGAGTGGCCTCGGCGACGATCGGAGAGGGTCGGACTAGTGGTGCATGTGCACCGTGCACTTGCGTGCCTGGGTGGTTTTGATGATTGGGAAGAAGGTCTGGGCTCGGGAATGGTCTCGAGTTAATATAGTTTCGGTTGGTGTTTTTGTCGGGGAAATTATCGTGTAGCTCGGGTTTGTTTTTTTATAAACCAGGTTTTAAATATGAAAGAAATGGTGTTCCAGGTTTTGAAATTTAAAAAGAAAACCAAAGTTTTCAAAGTTTAAAGGCAGAACAGAAACAAGTCTTCCAAGTTAAAGTATTTGTTAAGTTCCCAAGGCAATTATGTTCAAATAAAAATTTAAATGATAAAATTAAGTAATTTAAAAAGTTTATCTCTACGTAATTAAAGTCTTGATTTATGAAATTATGGTGATTAAGTAAGATTTTTTTTGGTTTATCTTTTAAATTAATTAAGGTCTTGGTTCAATATAAGAAGTAATAAATCAATATAATTAATTTAAAGGCTAAGAAATTAAGGACTATAATTAATTAGAGATTAATTAATTACTGAATGAAACTAATTAGAGGATAATTAATGACTTAATGTGATTAATTAAAGGTTAATAAATGAATGTACTTAGTTAAAGATAATTAACTAATAAAAGTGATTAAGGGTTAATTAATTAACTCAAATGATTATGGGATAATTACTTGATGGAAATAATTAAGAGATAATTAAATTACTTAAAAGATAATTTCTTAATGTAAGTAATTGAAGGGTTAAATTCGTTTATTGTAATTAATTAATCAAAGGTTAATTAATGTGAATAATTAAGAAATAATTAAGTAATTAAGGATAATTACTTAAGCTGGATAATTAAGAATGATTAATTAATTCAAATAGTTTTTTTTATGATTAAGTAAGCAGGGTTTAAAGCAATTAAATTAATTGTACCATTAATTCATTAAAGATAATTAACAAATGGATAATTACTAACGGAAGTAATTATGGGTGATTAATAGATAATTAAAAGATGATGAATTAATTGGTTTGTAATTAATTAATGTCGAGTAAAGATAATTCAAGTGATTAAAAATTAAATTTAATTAGAGACAAATTAAATAATTTTAAATTATGTGATTAATTAATCTTGCTTATGGATGATTAATGGTATTGAATGTTTGGATTGATAAATATCTCTAGTATGATAAGTTGTGATGTTCTGTGATATGAAATGCTTAGTTAACTGTGATAAATGTGGGTTATCTATCTATGATGAAATGCTGTATTCTAAATTTTTAATTGAATTGTATTCACTTAAACAACTTGGCTTAAAGGATAGCATTGAATTCGAAGAGGCCGGGATCGGGTATCAGCAATATCCGGAACCACTTCAATTATTAATCTTTAATTCTTTATAGATGTGATTATGGAATCTAATAGGCTGGAATGAGATAAACTTAAGTAAACCGGACTATTTAAACTAAGTAACGGTACTTAGTATTGTTTTGTGGAATAAGTGTAGTCAATAACTAGTTAAGAACTCGTACTAAGGTACGAGTTACCCTGGGTTGCAAATAAGTTTATAACTTAGCATTTCAAATTATATGGGTTTACTCACGCTGGTTTCCAGCCTGACCCGGGTGTTACTTTGATGTAATGCTCGGGTCAGACCGAGTATTACAGATTTCCAGGTAAGGACGTTCTGGAGCTCAGGAGGCAAGCTGGATGGCAGGAACGTATGGAGTGTGATATATTATTATTTATTGGGACGAGTTATTTTAACTGTCCAGTGATTAAGAAATGTTGTAACTCTGATATATAAAAATGTAATTAACTGATACAGTTTTTCTTTGTATAACTGATATTATTATTTACTATTGTAATTTGATCCGCTGCGAATGTGAGAATCTGTGTCTTGTTCTGTTTCTTTCTTCTATCTCTTTTCTATTTCTTCTAACTATCTGGAATTTTCGGGTTCGAAATTTCCGGGTCGTTACACTTGGTATCAGAGCTGAAGGTTAAACCTTGGCTCTGTTGGGATTACTCATTAAGGATAGGGTCAATAGTACCCTAAGATGAGTTGAGTGTATATATATATATGAGAGCGTATTTGTTATTTTCTTATATAAAGGTTTTAAAAAGGTTTTAAAAATAAATGATTTTTATATAAGTTTATCTTTTGATATATATAGAAATAATTTTCTAATTATTAAATATATTAAAGAAATTGGTTGTTGAATCATTGGAATTAAATAAAATAATAAGAATTAAGTGGTAAACAACCAAATTGAAATTGAATGAAGATAAGTTGAAATGGATCCAAACTGAAAATAAAATCTTGAATTTATAGAAGTGTTATCAGAATAAAGATAAAAATGAATTGGTTTCCAGATATGATAATCTTGGTTATTATCATAAATGGTTGTTGTGTTTAATAATGAAATGTTTTGGAAAAGTAAACTTTTAGGTGAATATGACTTATAAATTGGAATTGAAGATAATTTGAAATTGTGAAATTTTAAATCTAAATCCAGAAAACTTGAAATTGTTTTAAAGAAGTTTGCTTTGAAATTAAAAACCAAGAATGAATTAAAAATTTAGGGTATAACTTGGTGTGTAAAGGAAATAAATATCTATATTTGGAAATAAACTCTAAGGTTGAGTTTTGAATTTTCCTAGGGATGTGATGTGAAACCCAAAGTGAAGTAAGTTTTTAAACTTAAAGGGGAAAGATTATTAATCTTAAGTTTAAAATTTGAATGAGAATTCAAATTGTGTAAAGTTGACTGGATTAAGTAAATTTAATTTAACTTGGAGGAAGTTAAATAAGTTTGAATGAATAACTTGAATTGGAAATTTCAAGATGAAATTTAAATTTAACTTGGGTAGTTAAATGGTTAATTTAAATGGGAGTTATGAGTGATCTCAAAATGGGTTTGAGATCTGGAAATTGGAAATGGATAATAAATTAGAACCTGAAGATTAAATTGTTTTTGAATTCTTATTTGAACTTTGTAATAAGTTAAGTAAAGATAATTTTAAAAATGGAATTTTGAAATTTGAATTCAGGATTAAATGGTTTAAAGATTTAATTTGTTAAAATTAAAAATAAAGGTTGAATTAATTTTAAAAAAGAGTTAATTTGATTTAAGAAATTAAATCAACATTTAAAATTTTAACTCGAATTTATATAATTCGAGATAGTTTAAAATTGAGATTTAAATAGAATTAGTTCAAATTGAATTTGATTTGAATTTATTAGAATTATGATTGAAGATGTATAAGTTTAAAAATTCAAATGGTAAATTAGAATTGAAATGATTTGAAAATTTAAGTTGGATTAATTTGTAATTAATCCAAATTGATTTGAAATTATTGTGATTAAAGTTGAATAAGTTTAAAAATCAAATGGAATTTGATTTGAATTTGGAAAGGAATTAAGGTTAATTCAACTTGAATTGGGATTAAATCAATTTCAATGGAAATTGAAGTATTGTTTAAATGGAAGTGGAATTTAAATTGAATTGATGGGAAATTAATTGGAAATGGAGATTGGGAAATTAAACAGTTTGGCTCTGGATTATTTTCAAAATAAATTATTTTAATACAAATATATTTTTCCAAACTATTTACTATACAATCTTTCTTCTTAAACCCCAAACTATCTTATACTTATTTTACAATTATTTTTGAAACAAATTACTATTTTTCAACTATTTTATAATTAATTTCTATTTTTACAATTATTTTGCAATTACCTAAATATTCTATAACTATTTTGCAATTATCTAACTATTTTATACCCACTTAACTATTTTACAGCTATTTTACAACTAATTACTATTTTTCAACTACTTATCTATTTTAAACTTTTTCAAGCTATTTTTAAATTTAATAGATCAGAGTTCAAAGTGTTTGTAATTAAAGTAATGACTCAATTGGAAATGGAAGCAATTGAGAATAAGTGAAATGGAATTAAAGGAAATATGAATAGAAAAGAGAATTGATTTGGCTAATAACCAACAAAGATAAATACGTAGGATATACGTATATTATTCTATTCGCATAGTGATTTGATCCAGATTCGAACACAGAATTTCGAGATAGTATTATCGATCCGAGTTGGAATTTTTCGCTCGATTTTCGACGGCGAACCTGGATATGGGTTGTTGATTGGTTCTGGATATTCTCTATCATAGTTGTGACTATGCAAGGAGAATGACGGTTTCTGATCAAGAAACCAGATCTGAGTCCGCACTAGGAAGTCGGGTGGACGATACTAGTTCGGAAGAGAAATTGTGTGATCAAGTAAGCGATCAGATTGGTATTGCGTACGAATGATATGAGTACATCGTACGAGTTTGAATGAAATTGATATTGAAAATTTGTGGATAAGAACTGTAAAAGGGTTTTTGAAATGAAAAGCAATATGGTAAATAACTTTATAAAAGAATTATCAAATTTAAATATTTGATTTGGAATAAAATAAAGTTATATATCCTTGTTATATAAAGTAAATCTTCCCTTGTTAAATCTATTGCCAGAAGAAAAGAGTTTTGAAATATTTGAAGTATAAAAGAGGTTTTATACAAGTTGAAATGATCCAAAGATTTTCAAAGTTATATATATTTATATATATATATATATATAAAAGGATCTTATGAGAATGATTTTGGAAAAGGTTTTGGGAACCTATGGATTTTGGAAAGGCTTTTGATTTTTGGGAAAATCAATTTTGGATTTTTGGAAAAGCCTAGTTTGAGAATTATCGATTTTGGTAATCGATTTTGTGTAAAGGAGATTTTGATAAATCATAAAGGGTATGATTTGAAGATACTATAAGTATATAGTATAAAGTGTTTTGAAAATAGCTCTGGGAAAAAAGGCGCTTCCTTGAAATGAACTTCTCAGGAGTACCACTGGGTGGTACTGCCTTGAGCCCCAAGGGGGGTTTCTAAAGTTGATCCTGTGAGGAGTCCGGACAAACTAGTTCCTGAGGATTATTTGTGTAGCGAAAGTCGAGGGGCTGGTGCCCACAGAGGCATTTGGGTTATGCTGTGACAATAGTTTAACTCGATGTCACTGCGATCTACTGCAGACCATAGCGAAAGTCATGCGTTCCGCTGAGAGCCAACTGTCTACGTTTGATTTTATATCGGTAGACTGTGACACTATGGTAACATAGCGAAAGTCGTTTGTGCCGCTGAGAGCCAACAGTCTGCGTTTGATTTTATATCGGTAGACTGCGACCTATGTGGGAGAAGTTTCATTATTTGGCAGCGAAATTCGGTGGCGCTGATGCCTACAGTTATATGGGTTTGTGCTGTGATAGCAACGTAAGGCCCAGGTATAACTGCGATCTGTAGCGGGTTCCATGGCATAATCGAGGAGCGCGGAGACCTACAGTTATCTGTGGATTTTGCCGGGACGGCAACGTAACCATCGGGTTAACTGCGACCATGGATGGGGGTGATGATTTCCAGAGCATTCTCACCAAAGATATTTCCTCTATTTTCAAAACTGTTTTCTATATTTTCAATAAAAATTATTTTCCAGGTATTTTCACTAGGTGTTGAAAACGGGTTTACCAAGTACTTATAGATTTTCAGTCTTACGTCTGATCAACGTATGACTAAATTTCTATAAGAACAAGGATGGACTTGTTGAAACATCGAGTTATTAAAGTATTTTTATAAAAACTATTTTTGTAATATTATATAGATTTTAAAGTATTTTTAAAATTTAATATAAAAGAAGTTTATAGATTAAAATGTTCAACAAGAAATTTATCTGATAATAAGTAAATAATAAATTTTGGCTTCGTTCCTTTTCGAGGACGAAAAGATTCTAAGGGGGGAGGAATGTGATAACCCGGATTTTGGAAAATCTGTTAATTGATAATTAACTGGGTTAATAAATAGAAATACTGATTTTATTTGGATTATTAAATGAAATTCTGGTAATTAGAATATATCTGGATATATATAGATAAATTTGAACTATAATAAATACTGACTTATAAATATCTAGATAAATATTCATTTGATAATATTTGTTTAATGATCTTCTTTTATAAATATTTATTTGGTAAAAATTAACTTTTCAAAACTAATATAAAATATATATATATATATATAATCAACTTTAAACAAATTTTTGAAAATTCTATACATATGTATGTGTAAGATTGGGTTGTAAATATGTAAGGTGAGATTTAATTAAAGATTTAAAAATACCTTTTCTTTTATATACTTGGAAATAGATATAGTTAGTATATTTGTAAATTTATATAAAGCTTTGATATGTGTATATCTTTTAAAACTATAAGTATAAAATCTAAAGTACAAAAGACATATGTAAATATAAAATAAATAATCTATATAAATACATATATATGACTTAAAGAATTTAATAAAAGAAGAGTTTAACACTTATAAGTATATTAAGATGATTTAAAGACATTTGTAAATTTATTTAATATGTGTAAGCTAGATAAACAATCTAAGATACAAGTGGCCACATTTGTCTCTTTTAAAATTAATTTATAAATAATGTTGTATTAGAGAGAAGCCTGGCTTTTCTTTTCAGTTCAAATTCTTTTTCTTCCTCAAATTCTTTCTTTCTTCTTATACGTAAAAACTGAAATCTAAATTCAAAATTTAATCAAAGCAACAAGCTCAAGTCTAAAAACAAGTTTAAAGCAAGCTCTAATCATCTCAATAACTGATTCAAGTTCAAAATCTGGAAGCAAGCAATCAAATAGTCATCTCAAACATTTGTTAAATCAAGTTACAAATCTAAATCATACAGCAGTTCAATGATCAACATTCAAGTTCCAGTTCAAAAAGGCAATGTTCTGTTTTTCTGTTCTAACTATATACAGGTGAGTAAACTACCCTTTATAAAATCTTAAACTGTTTATACCTTGATTTGCATGTGAAAAATACTTAATGTATGTTATGAAAAATGTTTGATAGTTGTAAAATGTGCTTGCATATCTGTATATATGTAGATGACTGTGTGCATGTTTGTGTAAACGTACCTCTGTTCACATATTACAGGTTTCAATCATGTTTAAAAATTCAAAATCTCTTTCTCCAAAACTTTTTAGGTTAGAATCTCTAAATGAAAAATGTTTGGAAGAAGGTAAAATGATTTTTAAAAATGATTCCCGAATTTATATTTAGTAATTATTTCAAAATATATAGATTACAGTGATAATCTGAAATGGGTTAGAAAATTAATCATCTCTATATCAAGTTAAGATTATAGGAGTTAATTCATATTGGAAAATTATGATTTTTGATAAACATTTCAAGATTTTTAAGATTGTAATTAGGGAGAGATCTTGAGTTGAATGGAAAAGGAACTTTGCTCGAATTCCGGCGATTGCGTGGGTCGGGGGCATCGGGATTGTGGCTAGAGGTAGGTTGTAGGCTGGGGATTTGAGGGAAAGTAGTGGTTGATTTTATAATGTGCTGTGGTGGCCGATCGTCGATGATTTAGGGTTTCCGGTTCGTTTTGAGTCATGGTGGGGTTTCGACCATTTGTGGAGTCGCAGCGGTGACTGGGTGGTGCGGTGTAGGGGGGTTAGCAGAAGGAGAGGAAGATGAAGCCTGAGCCAGAGTTTCGTGGCCACCGGTGGTCTGTGGTGGCGATGCAGGGGATGTTTTGGCGATGGTTCGTTCTCGTTTGGGTTCCAGTAGTTGCTGTCACACTCGTTTTTGAATCACGGCAAAGTAACGGGTTCTAGGTGGTTGTTTGGGGTGAGGTGATCATCGATGACTTATGAGTGGCCTCGGCGACGATCGGAGAGGGTCGGACTAGTGGTGCATGTGCACCGTGCACTTGCGTGCCTGGGTGGTTTTGATGATTGGGAAGAAGGTCTGGGCTCGGGAATGGTCTCGAGTTAATATAGTTTCGGTTGGTGTTTTTGTCGGGGAAATTATCGTGTAGCTCGGGTTTGTTTTGTTATAAACCAGGTTTTAAATATGAAAGAAATGGTGTTCCAGGTTTTGAAATTTAAAAAGAAAACCAAAGTTTTCAAAGTTTAAAGGCAGAACAGAAACAAGTCTTCCAAGTTAAAGTATTTGTTAAGTTCCCAAGGCAATTATGTTCAAATAAAAATTTAAATGATAAAATTAAGTAATTTAAAAAGTTTATCTCTACGTAATTAAAGTCTTGATTTATGAAATTATGGTGATTAAGTAAGATTTTTTTTGGTTTATCTTTTAAATTAATTAAGGTCTTGGTTCAATATAAGAAGTAATAAATCAATATAATTAATTTAAAGGCTAAGAAATTAAGGATTATAATTAATTAGAGATTAATTAATTACTGAATGAAACTAATTAGAGGATAATTAATGACTTAATGTGATTAATTAAAGGTTAATAAATGAATGTACTTAGTTAAAGATAATTAACTAATAAAAGTGATTAAGGGTTAATTAATTAACTCAAATGATTATGGGATAATTACTTGATGGAAATAATTAAGAGATAATTAAATTACTTAAAAGATAATTTCTTAATGTAAGTAATTGAAGGGTTAAATTCGTTTATTGTAATTAATTAATCAAAGGTTAATTAATGTGAATAATTAAGAAATAATTAAGTAATTAAGGATAATTACTTAAGCTGGATAATTAAGAATGATTAATTAATTCAAATAGTTTTTTTTATGATTAAGTAAGCAGGGTTTAAAGCAATTAAATTAATTATACCATTAATTCATTAAAGATAATTAACAAATGGATAATTACTAACGGAAGTAATTATGGGTGATTAATAGATAATTAAAAGATGATGAATTAATTGGTTTGTAATTAATTAATGTCGAGTAAAGATAATTCAAGTGATTAAAGATTAAATTTAATTAGAGACAAATTAAATAATTTTAAATTATGTGATTAATTAATCTTGCTTATGGATGATTAATGGTATTGAATGTTTGGATTGATAAATATCTCTAGTATGATAAGTTGTGATGTTCTGTGATATGAAATGCTTAGTTAACTGTGATAAATGTGGGTTATCTATCTATGATGAAATGCTGTATTCTAAATTTTTAATTGAATTGTATTCACTTAAACAACTTGGCTTAAAGGATAGCATTGAATTCGAAGAGGCCGGGATCGGGTATCAGCAATATCCGGAACCACTTCAATTATTAATCTTTAATTCTTTATAGATGTGATTATGGAATCTAATAGGCTGGAATGAGATAAACTTAAGTAAACCGGACTATTTAAACTAAGTAACGGTACTTAGTATTGTTTTGTGGAATAAGTGTAGTCTATAACTAGTTAAGAACTCGTACTAAGGTACGAGTTACCCTGGGTTGCAAATAAGTTTATAACTTAGCATTTCAAATTATATAGGTTTACTCACGCTGGTTTCCAGCCTGACCCGGGTGTTACTTTGATGTAATGCTCGGGTCAGACCGAGTATTACAGATTTCCAGGTAAGGACGTTCTGGAGCTCAGGAGGCAAGCTGGATGGCAGGAACGTATGGAGTGTGATATATTATTATTTATTGGGACGAGTTATTTTAACTGTCCAGTGATTAAGAAATGTTGTAACTCTGATATATAAAAATGTAATTAACTGATACAGTTTTTCTTTGTATAACTGATATTATTATTTACTATTGTAATTTGATCCGCTGCGAATGTGAGAATCTGTGTCTTGTTCTGTTTCTTTCTTCTATCTCTTTTCTATTTCTTCTAACTATCTGGAATTTTCGGGTTCGAAATTTCCAGGCCGTTACACCTTGACGGACGGCTGAAAGAATGTGCCGGTCATTCAATTAACGGTGATATCGAAGCAATGATAACAGTGATAGCCAGAGTCATGGATGTTTGGTTGTATCGTCATTCGGACTCAAGAGCGGTATTTTCTGGGTGCTTATCTGATTTAGGCCTTGGTACTTGGAAAACATCGCCCTTGACTCGAGTGATAGTAGCTTTACTTTAAATTGTATGCTCTGCTATGTTTGCTTCTGCTTAGTGTGTGTCTGGGGGCTATCACTGTAGAATGAGGTTGGAGTGGGAGGGTTGCATTCCTATTCCTTTTTCCTTTATGCTCTTTTGGTATGTTGTTAGTTAATTTACTGCTCACTAAGACTGTTGTCTGACTCAAGGCTTTATGTTTTAATTCTTATTGCCTTGGGCTGTTCGTCCATTTTTGGGACGGGCAGACTAGGTAACAGGTGACAGGTGCTATTCTCTTCTCACGACACTGATATCGAAGACGAGCTGGAGGGTTGCATATTATCTTCTTATTATATGTACTGGATGTTCCGCTGTTTTATTTTCTCTGAGTGTTGTAGTGAGGCTTGATGTATTTTGATGACCTGACTATTCAGACGCTTGTATTCAACTATTATGAAGTTTTATATGATGTCATTTGTTCTGTAAAGCTTCACTATACATATGTTCTATTGTATTTTATCCATGCGCTGCGAGTAATACGATAGATTCTGTTGTGTTTAATTTACCTTGACAATCGTCCATGGTCGCCTGGCACACTTTACAGCGCACTATCTCTAGATTCAGCGCAGGGGTCATGGGCGGTCGTCACATTATTTGTTTAATTAATTGAATTTTTGTGAAATTTTAAATAATAAAATTTTGAAATAAAAATATAATATTTGGGATACGTATTTAAAAACATAGCAAATGGTAAATTTTCACCTGATAATATTGAAGTTTATTTTATTGTATAATTTTATTCAAACTCAAATCAGTTAATAATTGATGGTAATAAAATGTTTTCCAAACTTGAATATTTTTATACAGTAAATTTCTAAATCTTCTTCTAAGTGAGATGTCATCTTTCGTTTTTCCAAATTTGGACTTCTACTGCTCCGTTTATCTTAATTCTGGCAAAATAGCAGCATTTCTGGTACCGATTATCGACTTTCGATCGGATGATCGTACCACTAGTATTTGTATACCGTTTTGATCGTCCCGTTGTGCTGATCTCTACGGTATATTTATTTCTGTATTTTGAGGTCCGGTACGCGATGGAAACAATAAAAATGTTTGTTGTAACGGTACCCTAAACTGTTGACTTAACTTTTTCCTTTACGTTTCAAATTTGAAACGTGCTGACCAATCAACCCATTAATTGCTTTAATAATTTATTTGCTAGAATTCAGCCGTTCCCTATGCCCAAATTTCAGCTCTTTATCTCCGTCATTCGAATATCTAACGTATATACCCTTTGCATCCATTCGTTTATTCACTTTTACGTTTCTTATTCCATCTGCTTTATAATATTTTTTTCTCTCTCCTTCATTTCGTTTGCTTCTGAAACCCAACCTCTCATTTTCACTATTTCCTCACCTTCCATTTCTTTGTTGCCCCTGCCGCCTGCTATAGAGAATTTACAAAATCATGAATTCATTATCAAGCCTGTGCCCTCCCTCTTTCATGTAGCCAAAACCTCCTTCCCTTGTGCCTCTGCTCGGCAGCCGCTACACATCACCACTTCCTCGCATCAGCACCCACATCCACACCACGCCGACCTTCCATGCCGATTGCTGAGACCACCACTTCACTCGGCCTCCACAACTGTCATTTCACCCATACCCGCTCCGCCATCCGAGGCAACATCCCTCCGCCTCCTTCCTTCACCGCATAACATGCATTTAAGGTACTATATATATAAATCTTGTATATTATTATATAGTTATATAGATTTGTTTATTATATATATAAGTTGCGTATATTTATATATATATATATATATATGCATATTTGTGGTTGAAATTTTCGTGTCTGCATATCTTTGCTATACACATATGGTTTACTTTAGTCTGTTTTATGTCAGGTTTCGTATATTTTCGTATAGCATATATATTGATTTTATTTAAATATGATATACGATATGATATTTGTAACACATATGCGTTATTGTTATTATATATATTTGGGTGAATATATATATTGTTAAGTTGTATTATATATATAGTTATGATTTAATACGTTAGTTTATAATATTATATAAGTAAGTTTTATACGAGTTTTATATTACTATATATGTATATAAAATTATTTTAGTACTGTAGAACATGTTGTGGTATATATAAAGTTTATATATATTGAATAAGTTATACTCGCATGTATATATTATTTATATATATAGAGTTTCAAAAATATAAGTTGTTTATTATATGTTATATATATTAAGTGATGCAAGTTGTATATAAATATATTCTAAATATAAATTGCTAGCACAGTTTCATTTGCTGTTATATATAAATGGTTATATGAACTTATTTGCCTACATATATGTAAATCTATACATGTATAGTGTTGGAGCTTTTAATCCTACTTTGAGTGCTAAAGTATTTATGTATATAATTTTGTTTTAAGCTTTGTTTGTTATTAGATAATATGTCGAGTCATTTATATATGTTGGTTTGTACATTTTTTCCCTTTTGATTTGATACAACTATATGTCCTATTTATACATAAAGATCTACATTGGTATAGAGTATGTTGATATATTAAGTGATTTGTACAGTTATATATAAAACCGAGTTGTATGTATAGGTTATTTATAACAGATCTGAAAGTAAATTTAAGCGTGTCTAAAGTATTGTATATTATATAAGATTTTTGTACATTAGTTTATATATTGGTCATAGTTTTATAGGTCTTGTGAGTCTGCATATATATGTTAGTATGTATTGGGTATATAAGGTGTTATATTATATAAATTGTTTTATATATACACTAGTTTATATGAATTATATATATATATATATATATATTAGTAGACAGGTTTTGGTAATTAGTGGAATTTCTATAACACTGTATGCATATTTTATATAAATATTTAGAAATATAATATGCATATACATAAGTATTAATTTGAGAAATAATACATATTTTAATTTTGATAATGTTTGATTTTTAAGTATATTTTAAAGATTTTATTTTATCTTATTTTCATATGAGTTAATAGTAGACCTTAAATTACAAATATATATATATATATATATATTGTTCTCATCAAATTCCTATTCACCAGCCCGTTCATCAAATTCGTGCCAACCTAGCTTTGCTTTGAAATTCGTGTTGGATTCGAAATTCATCTCATTCTCGTTCATCTCTAGCCTCGAAAGGTGAGCAATCACTCATGATTTAGCGTTCTTATATTTATTAAATTTGATTTCAATTGAAAAGACAATTGAACTATGCTGATGTAGTTATTTAAATTGTTATATATACTATTATTTGTAACCGTTCACCTGTGGGATTTGACACCATATCCTGTTGTTATATTTTCTGTTATTCATCACTGATGACATATGCCTGTTACTGATTGTTATTATTATTATCATATCTGTTATCACTCTGCAAGTTCCCTGTAGTATAGAATTCACTATAGGTTGAAATGATACATACCAGAACAGACTTTAGAATAGGAGAAAATTGTTATGGGTTGAAATGATAGACCCAAGCGATTTTCATTTGAATTGAATTTGGGATTTTGGGTTGAAATGATATTTACCCGTATATACCTAAAGTTCAGATTGAAATGATAAATATCTGTATCACTTGACCATAGGATAGGAAATTATATACAGACACCGTTGGTCCATATATAAATATTTTGAAAATAAATTCTATGGTTTTGGAAAGAAATATATGGTTTTAATAAATGTTGAGCCTTAAATTATTTTATATAAATGGGAATGATATATATAGATTAAATAATGATATTTAATTTAATTAAGATTGATTTAATGCACATAATATGGTAGAGTATTTAAATTTATATTTCAAAATAGATTTTGGCAATAATTTGAATAAGTTAAGGTTGGGAAGATAATTTGAATTTAGTTGAAATTGTATTCAATAAAGAATTTTATGTAATTAAACCGATTTGAAACTTTTTGAAATTTAGATTTAAGATATGATTTATATCTGGGTTTTGATTTAAACGTTTAATGAATATTTCTCATTTAAATAAATTTAAGGAAATATTTTAGTAAAAATGTAATTTAGGACTAGTTAAATGATATTGAATCTATTAAGTGAATATTCCCTGACTAACTAATAATGAAGTTAAATTAAGATCTATAGGAAACTGTTAAATTTAACTTTGAAATGTTGAATATTAAAGCTTTGAAATATATTGGAATTTAAATGGTTTATTTTGTGATTCAGATTTGTATTTGGAATCAATATAATTTGAATTTGTTATTTAGAAACTAAATTGAATTAAATGGATAAATTTAGTTTGAATTAAATTTGAATTTGGAACTCAAGTTTATTTGAATCAAATTTTTGGAATTTAGGAAACATATATGTATTTGAAATGGAAATGATACTTTGGTTTTGAAGTATAAAATATTGTGAAATGACCACAGTGTTATAGTGTATATTTCTGCATTGTAGATAGTCCCATGGATCCTTAAAGGATGGTTATCCCAAACATCCTTTGAGTTACTTATATTTCAGTTGATATTTCACTTGAGTTGGATTTATTGATATAAGAATGTTAATCCTGACTCGAGTGTTTTGTGTTTTTCTTTACGCTCGGGTCAGACCTAGTGATACAGCATTTGAGACTCTCCTTTGGAGTTTGGAGCTTCGTTTGGAGATCCAACTATCGACTCAGCTTTCAGCTTTTCTAGTTGATTTATTCAGAGAGGTCATATGTTGTATTGGAGACTTCACTGCATTTGAGATATTCTGTTGTATTTTATTTCTAACTCTGATGTTTATATAGTAGCTTCATGAACTACTATTTATTTATTCCACTGCGTATTATTGTATTACTCTATGTCTGTGATTCTGTGATTGATTTATTTATTGTATATGCTGAGTTTTTGCCAAATTTAAATTAACAATTTGATATTTTGAGCAAATTCAAGTCCGACATGTGCGGATGCGAAAGGTTCAAAATACCGGGCCGTTACATGTACTTATTCTCCTGTAATATGATAGCTTTTACATTATTTTTTATGTCTCTACATTTAATATTGTTAACCGAAATTCAAAGAGTTTGATTCTTTTGATTCAAGTAAATGTTGCAACGTAAACCATTTGTAACAGATTTAATTTTATTGTTGCTTCTTATGGAATTATGTAGCAATTGGATTTATTTATTTTCAACACTGGCGTTATTTTGCTGTTCAGATGCTTTGATAGTTCAGATTAGTTTAGATAATTTTACAACGATAATAGGTTCGATTGATATTATAAAAATTATTCATAGCTTTTATAAGAGAAACACTTTAATTTATGTGAAATTGTGAATTTTTTTATAATGAATATGGCGATGAAAAAAAGTAAGGTTGGAATAATTGTTGGTAGAATCGTAAATGTAGTATGCTAATTTCAAAATTCTTAGTAGCTCTCTATATTTTAGTTTACTATGTTTATTAACTTGCATTCATTTATGTCCCGATATTTGTTTTAGTTTTTTATTATTTGAAATCTGTTGAATTTGGCTTGTAAGTTGGTTTTAGAGTGATTTCAACATTTTATAATAGCTTGGAATGATTTCAAGATTCAACTTTTGCTAATGATAGTCAATAGTTTATTATTTGAACAATATATTACACTATGGAAAGATTTGGACGCTTGACATCTCAATCAATATCAAGTCATATAGTCATCTTTGAGTAATACTGGCAATTTTTTACATTTAGCCCTTACAATTCATTTTTTATACCAACTAATGTCACAAACTTTCACTAATTCTTTACTTCCTACTTATCCTCTATCTCTTTGTTTCAATACATCTTAATCTTTATTCTCTCTAATTCAAGATTTATTTTGAAAAAAATAGTCACATATATGATTTTCTTTCAATATTTTTTTCCTTCAACTCACATTTAAAAAACAAAGTGATAAATTCAAAAGTGTTGTCTCATTACTTCATCTAATTTATTTTAAAAGTTGGCATGGCCATTTTATTTCTTAATTATTCGTATATAATCCTTTATGCAGCAGATAAACAAAGGGGTCCTTACAATATTTGTCTAAAAAAAGTTGAAAGGGCCAATAAGGGAACATAGTCAGCATTGTTTTCTTTTTTCACTTTCCATAAATATATTTGTTACATTGGCATGGTTTTTTTCATTTTATTGTGTGTTATTTAGCATTATAATGAAAATAGATGTTATATCCCGAGGTAAATATAGAGTGCGTTTATGAACATACGTTTAAAAGGTTATTAATCATAGTATTCTTTTTTTAAGAACAAAATAATGGATCACGTTATATGGTAAATGATGGAATACATGTTGGGTGACATGTAGTGGGTGGGAATTTGAAATTAAAACTAAAGATGTTAATATTTCAATCTTTCACTAATTTGAATAGTCATGAGTTTGTTATTTGAAACATTGGATTAATTTAACTTGCTCTTTTCCTTCACTTCATATTTATTTTTGGTCTCTTATTTCTATCTATCTTACAGTTCCTTCCTAGCTCATGGTTTATTTTGAAAAAAATATCACTATATGATTTTTGTTTACTCTTTTCATCCTTCTAACTCATAATAAAAAAACAAGAGAATTAAAATTATAAAAATTCTAGTTACTTCCTTTATTTAATGTTTTGTTTCATTTTGTTCATTTGAAAATATTGGCATTGCCATTTTATTCCTTAGTTATTCCTATTTTCTCTTTTTATAAAGTAGGTAGCTTAAGGATATGTAGGATATTTGTATATTCATTTAAAGAAGTTAGTAAAAAAACGATGATGAAACATTGTAAGTATTTTTCTTTTTTTTTTCACTTTTCTAAATATGCAGTTACTAGGAATTCGAAATTAAGTTAAATATGTTATAGTATCCATTTTAAGATCAAAATTTAACATAATTTTACCATTTTTTGTATTGTATAGAAAGAAAGTTAATTAAGATAGTTTGGAAGAATTGAAATTAAAGTTGAATCATAAGTGACCAACTAAGCAAAAGCTTTCATTTGCATCTTCTATTTTCCTTATATTTGTGCTTTTGATTCTAGAAAAAGTTAACGTCATGGTTTTTCGTATGCAGTATGCTAGAAATTAAACGAATACAATCTTAGGTACGCAAAAATTATTCCCTTAGAAAAAATTTCTATTTATTGAAATAGTCATAAATGTCATAAAGCGTTTTACTTTTTTTTCATTCTTTTTAAAATGAAATTAAATTAGTGACATCTACATTAATAATTTTCTTTCGCAAAGATCGTGAGTATTATGGAAACAATTTGAATTGGATCAAATATTCATATTTTTTAGTAGTTTTTGATCATTCACATGTCTCATACTTTTGCCTAAATAAGGAGACATTATTTTTTCATTAGTATATTGAACATTGCATATTGATTCTAATAAAGTTTTTATTAATATTATAAAAATATCCAACTGATGCATAGGATACGAATCTTAGTGGAGACTGAATTAAAAATAGAAAAATGCATAAGGAACTTTTTAAGACAAGTTTTCTTGCTATTATTTCAGGGAAATAAAAAATGAATCAAGCAAAAACAAGCTATACATTCAATTTTAAGACCTAACATTCTTAAAATGATTGTACAATTGACCAATGATCGATGTCCTTACAAGTCTTTTGAGTAGAAGACTTATTAGAGAGAAGATAGGACTTAAAGTACAAAGTGAGGTAACATACAACCAAATCATTATATTATAGACTAATATTGCATAAAACTAAAATCAATATTTACATCAGATATATGTTCTTTGTAGACGAACGCAGTAGACTCCCCAATAATTAAATTCCTTGACATATTCGATACAGAAGGCACAAAAGGCATGTCATAATACAATTGATAAAATTGGAGCAATTAAGATATCAATGGAGAATAGTTATGCATCAGATTCAGTATGCTGCTCAGTTTGACTTCAGGTATGACTCCTATTACAAAATATTTTCTTGATATTTTAAGCCTAATTATTAATTAATGATTAATGAAGTATTCAATTTTTTTGGAATGATTTTGAGATCAAAGAAAGCACGAGGAGTTTACCAATGTAAACATGTTTTTCAGCTGTAGTGTATTGATGGCTGGCTCATCAAGCATGCTTCATCTCCATTGTGTAGGAGAGAGATCTAATTTTTTCAAGTTATGTTTTGTAAATTATATATACATTGGCATTAGTTGTTTGTATATATATAATTGCGAATTTTATGTATACAACATATACATTTGATTGAATATCACAGTGGCTACAACTACTTTGATTTGGTTATTTGAGTTTTTGATATATTAGTTTTGTAGACAATAATAATGTATGTTTTTTTATAGTTTATTTCTAATATAGAATATTTATAAATAATTGTTATTATCTTTTACCTACACATAACCATTAAATTTGACCAAAATGTGAATTCAGTAACAAAGCAATAAAATGAAGCCACATGGGCGAATAAAATTATGCCATGTGGTCCAATAATATTGTGCAACATAGACCAATAAAATGATGCCACATGGCTAATCAAATAATGCCATATGGACTAATCAAATGATGCCATGTGGCCAAAGGAAAATGATGCCATATGTACTAATCAAATGATGACACGTGGACAAATTATTTTTTGACACATGGACCAACCATAATATGCCAAGTGGAAGCATTGATGCACACCACGTGTATGCTACTACGACAACCATGTTAGAAGCCACGTAGGATGATACATCATCAAACACATCAGCCGATGACTCTTCATTTGATTCATAACTTAGTTGGGTCTATGGATTCTTTTACCTACCAATATTAATAAGTGTAGGTAAAGACTCTTTCCCCACTAACCTTTACTTACCAATGTCTACAAATTCAATATTAGTAGCTAAAACATATTGTCCACCATTAAGCTAGTTTTACCTACACTTACAATTGGTAGGTAAAGACCCCATTTTATTGTAATGTACGTGACGCGCCTATTTTTGACTCATAATGTATCAAAACTTCACCAAATTTGATTTTAATGTTTATAAAGCATTATTAAATCATTTTAAACCATTTCAAAGAGGTTTAGCCATCTCGTATAAACCATTTCATTTATTAAAGGAAACTGATTTTCTTTATGATTTTCGACATGTATTAAACGTGACATATTAATACAATCAAACAACATACAATCAACATCCAAACTTGATGATCAAGCATAGTAAACAACCATAATAATCATATCACATCATCATATTATATATAAATATAAATATAGAGTTTCTCACCATAATCCAAACTAATACTTCCTACCGACATTCAACGAATCAACACTTCACTTAAACCTTCATTCAAACACTCCACCCTCCTATTTTCTTTCGGCCCCACCTCTACCATAGCTCACAGTCTATGGGTCTAGGGTCAAAGAGCTCGACCATTGGAAAAAGAAAAGGTCTTTAGTTTACAATATTTGGACCCGAAAATGAGTCATCTTCTCTTGGTTTTTTGACCATGTTTCACTCAAAATTTGGAAAAGTTGTCAACTGTAAAGTTGTTGAAAATTCTTTTCTATACTATTTAGAAAATAGAATTACTTAATTTCGAGTTGTTTTGAGGGAGATATGGTTAGAAGAAGAAGAGGTATTCTCGGATTCACAGAAATCAAACCCGAGAATGCACCGGAAAGAGTGGGGATTTTGACATAGATAGGATCAAAACTTTAAGAAGTGGTAAACATGAAAGTTGTAGCCACTGGAATTTCACATGATATGGAAAGAAGAATTTCTTCATTTGGATCTATTTTGAGGAAGTTATGATCAAAAGACAAAGAGGTATTTTTGGACTTAGAATTTGGGCCCGAAAATGCACTGGAATGAAGTTGGTTTTTGACATAACTAAGGTTAAAATGGGAAGAAGTGGTGGACAATAAAGTTGTAGCCACTGAAATTTTATATGGTTTGAAAAAAAATATTTACTCCATTTAGTTCGGTTTTGAAGAAGTTATGGAAGAATGAAGAAGAGGCAAAATGAGTGGGTATTTATAACCAAAGTCCTTCTCCAAAATATCATGATATTTTGGCTACCCTACCACACCACTTCATCATCACCCCACTCCTCCTTATGTCACCCTACACAGCTGAAATGACCCCCTCCCCCATGTGTGTATTCCCATGTTCATGTCCTTATGCATGTGCATTGACCTTGTGAATGCTTATGTAGTAAGCAAATTAAAATATCTTAGATTTTTTATATATGTATAAATATGTGTACATGTATATTTGTATGTTTTTATAAGTTCATGTGCATGTTAGGGTGTATATGTGCATGTCACAAATGTGTACAATTTATTTAAACAACGTTGTATAATTTATATACGTTAAACCGTTACGAATTCGGATTCCGATCTTCGGTCATATTTTCATTTATTAATTAACGTATATATATTTGTAAAAAAAGTTTGGAAACTAATTTCTTATTATTATCCATGAATTAAAATGATCATATTTGATTTATAAAACCATATAAATCAATATTAAATGATTGTTTACAAAAAGCGTTATTATATCGATAAACCGATATCAATTTTACATATATTTTCAAATCAAATATATCTTTATAAAAGAATTATAAATGATTTATTATTACTTCATAACTAATTAAAATGAATTACAATCATTTAAAAAAATTATTTGAATAATTATTAAATCATTAAATCTCAATTTAAAATCATTAATCATTTATTAAATATAAGGGCATCACTAATGGTGTCATAAATACATTTAATTTTCAAAAATAAAATAATTAATTTTATTTCATATTCTTGTTCAATTATAAAAATAAATGTATGTATCCAGTTCCATGCACAACTTTTGATAATTATAGAGCCGTTTATTGATAAAAAGATTTTCGACCATTTTATCGATATTTTTCCAAAGTATATATTTTTGTAAATACTTATTAAAACTAAGATTATCATCATTATTTATTATTTAAGACAACATAATCCATGTTAAGAAGCCATATTTTTGAATATTTAAAAATAAACATCTTTACTACTAATAATGAGAATTCCTTGAATATGAATTCAACCGTGTCTTTTTGAAATACCAGAAATACCCCTCATTATAATAATGGAAATCGTTCACTCTATCTTTATCTTTACTACTAATAAAGAGAATTCATTGAATAGATTTACTCAGTGTCTTTTTGAAATTTCAAATATACCCTTTTACATCTTATCTTATAGAGAAATAGTATTCAAATATGGGAATATAGCCTGTTATTTTCTAAGTACAATTGTCAGTCCCCATGGAGAACTACAGTGTACGTTTACAAGATGAAGTATCTGAGTGTTTCATATTGTCCGTAATTTAGGTGGGAGTTAATTGGTCGAAGTCTCGCCGGATTTCGAGTTAGTATGATGAAAATATTGCAGTCAGAACAAAAAAATTAGCGGCTTCTGCACTAGGCAGAGTTCAAATATGGGGATGTGGTAGCCTCTTATTTTCTAAGTACAACTGTCAGTCCTCATAGAGAACTACAATGTGCGTTCACAAGATGAAGTATCCGAGTGTTCCATACTGTCCGTAATTTAGGTGGGAGTTAATCGGTCGAAGTCTCTCCGGATTCCGAGTTAGTATGAAGAAAATATTGCAGTTTGAACAAAAAAAATAGCGGCTTCTGCACTAGGCGGAGTTCAAATATGGGGATGTGGTATCCTGTTATTTTCTAAGTACAACTATCAGTCCCCATGGAGAACTACAGTTTGTGTTCACAAGATGAAGAGTGTTCCATATTGTCCATAATTTAGGTGGGAGTTAATCGATCGAAATCTCGCCGGGTTCCGAATTAGTATGAAGAAGTTATTGCAAACTGAACAAAAAAAATAGCGACTTCTGCACTAGGCGGAGTTCAAATATGGGGATGTGGTAGCATGTTATTTTCTAAGTAAACTGTCAGTTCCCATGAAGAACTACAGTGTGCGTTCACAAAATGAAGTATCCGAGTGTACTATATTGTTCGTAATTTAGGTAGGAGTTCATCGGTCGAAGTTTTGTCTGATTCTGAGTTAGTATAAAGAAGTTATTGCAGTCTGAACAAAAAAATAGCGGCTTTTTCCCAGGCAAAGTTCAAATATGAGGATGTAGTCTATTATTTTCTAAGTACAACTATTAGTCACCATGGAGAACTACAGTGAGCGTTGAAGTGAGGATATAGCATGTTATTTTCTAAGTACAACTGTCAGTCACCATGGTGTACTACAGTTTGCATTCACAAGATGAAGTATCCAACTATACCGTATTGTCCGTAATTTAGGTGGGAGTTCATCGGTCGAAGTATCGTCTAATTCCGAGTTAGTATGAAGAAGTTATTCCAGTCTGAACAAAAAAATAGCGGCTTCTGCACTAGGCGGAGTTGAAATATGGGGATATGTTAGCCTGTTATTTTCTAAGTACAACTGTCAGTCCCCATGGAGAACTACAGTGTGCGTTCATAAGATGAAGTATCCGAGTATTCCATATTGTCCGTAATTTAGGTGGGAGTTAATCTGTCGAAGTCTCGCCGGATTCCAAGTTAGTATGAAGAAAATATAGCAGTCTGAATAAAAAGTTAGCGGCTTCTGCACTAGGCGGAGTTCAAATATGAGGATGTTGTGCCATGTTATTTTCTAAGTAAACTGTCAGTCCCCTTGGAGAACTACAGTGTGCGTTCACAATATGAAGTATCCGAGTGTACCATATTGTCTGTAATTTAGGTAGGAATTCATCGGTCGAAGTTTTGCCTGATTCCGAGTTAGTATGAAGAAGTTATTGCAGTCAGAACAAAAAAAATAGCGGTTTCTGCCTAGGCGGCGTTCAAATGTGGGGATGCTACTATCAACTCTACTTTCACAGATACAAATAAAAATTCATGCACATTGTGGTTAAATGCAGGCCCACATGGGCGTGCATATGTACTCGTAATTTATTAAATTGATAAATTTGTGGGTCGTTATACAAGCAATGATGCCAAGGTTCGGGATTTAACACAACAACTCAACAACTGATAGTTATGAAAGAGCTTCTTGAGAATGCTCCATCTCAAAAATCTTCTAAAATGACAAAGCTTATGGAAGAAGAGGATGAAGCAAAATCTCCAAGTAAAACCCAAGATAAAGGAACCCTTGACCCAAGGAATAATAATAGTTTTCGAAAAACTCATTTTACAAAGAAAATAATGTCTATTAGGATTACATCCTATATAAAAATTCCTTCACTAAAGTATGATGGAACCACTGATCCAGATGATTACCTTTTAGCTTTCAAAAGTCAAATAGATTTATATAACATCTCCAGGGCCTTTCGTTGTAGGCTCTTCCCCGTAACTTTTCATGAAGCAGCTGCCAAATGGTATAGGCATTACCAAAAAAAGACCATCTACTCTTGAGAATAATTTTCTTATGAATTCTTGGCATAGTTTTGCATGTCTAAAGATCTGATTATAGATTCCAATATGTTAGCTAATATCAAACAAAGGCCAGAAGAATTGCTTGGAAAATACCTAAAGATATTCAATACAGAAGCATTAAGAGTAGAAAATATGATTACTAGAAGTCGATGACAGTTCATTCAGGGCTAATTGAGCAGACTCCTTTTTGAAAGAAACTTTATATTCATGGATGTAAAGATCTATAGTATTTTCATTTTCGGACCAAGAAATTCATCCGTATGGACGAGACGTACCATGACAAGAAGAAATCTCAACAAGATAAGAAGGAAGAAAAGTTTGATTTCAATCACTCTAACAAGAGGCCATAATGGGATGAAAGTAGAAGAGAAAGTCATAAGAAGATTTTAGAATCTGATTATGTAGACTTAAACAAATCCCTCTCCTACATTTTCGCCATGGCAAAAGATGATGAAAATTTCTCCACTTATTATAAAATACATAGTCATCCTAAACCAAATATAGGAAGAGATAATTATGCCTACCATAAAGTAAATGGACATAAGATCGACGAATGCTGCATCTTGGCAGGAATAATTCAGAATATGATCAAATCAGGATTTCTAAAGGAATTCATTAAGGAAACTTAAAAGATTTCTTGCTCTAAAAATAAATTATCCAAGCACCTGAAACAAGAGCAAAACAGCTTTTGCAACTTCAAATACAGATTCTAGTCAAATTGTGAAATTTTGTAGCAGTTGCCCACAATGGATAAACTCTGCTCATCAAAATTCCTAATTTGATTTATACTTGAAATTCATCATGTGCTAACATAAAATTAAAGTTTCTTTATAAGTTAAAACGAAGACCAATCTACTACGAATGACATCCATGAGGTTCTGGATTTTCTTATCAAAGCATAATAGATTTTTAGTTTTCTGTAAAAGAGGATAGTTCAAATATCTAAGATAAAATAACTCTCTACCTCAAGGTCAGAATCTATGTAGTATAAAGGGTTTCTTTATAGTCTTTTGAATCATAGTAAATCCTCCGGCATAAACCGATCTTTGGAAAAGAGATAAATACTCAAAACCCTCCTAAAAGATGGGATACTTAAAGAAAAGCATGTACTTGTCTGCAAAGTCTATTAGTTCATGAATTATGACTTTTCAAACCTACAAATAAGACATTTCTTTTTGCTAAGCAAAATCTGAAGTGGTGCAATTATACATATCATACAAAGGTGGAGTAATATATACCAACCTTATTTTTTAACAAGCAATTTTATTGCAAAAGTTTTACCAAACACATCTTTGAGAAAAATATTTCCAAAAGTTAAAAGGATTATTACCAATTACCCTATAGATTAGGAAAGCATATATTTATCTATTTCAAGGAAGATTTATAAAATCTTCGAAAAATATAACTTAGCATCTGTAAATGCACATAAAAGGTTTTGATTTAGCATGTGTTGACAAAAGCATTTCAAATATTTTAGAAATTATTGAAAAATAAAAACCTATACATATTTTCTAAAGAAAAGTTTTTGGAACTACTAAGGCCCATTAGCCCACTAAAACTCTAATTAAAAGAGCTTATTCTTGATTAAAGGGCTACTGTTCATGAATCATGACCACTTAGTCTCTTATTTGAGATTTGCACTTCTATTATGAGATTGGCTCAAAGACCCTTCTTAGTGGCGATGTTAAGAAGGGGCTTCTCTATCAAAGAATTCAAATATCCAAAATCTTTTCAAAAGAAAGACCAATTTTAAGGAAATTTTTTCCTAAAGAAGTTCTTTTTCGGAAAATCCATTCTTCCAAAGGGAAATCTCACATCAAAAAAGTTGAAGTTTTGTTATTTAAAAAGGTTTTCCCAAACAAATCGATTGGCCAAAAATCATTTTAACAAATAAGTTTTATAAAAACTTCCTTTTACTAAAAAGCCTCTGATGCATTTCTAGGGCACCTCTCGAAGGTAGGGAGAAAGCCTCCAACCCATTTCCAAAGCACCTCCTTGAGGGAGGGACAAACCCTCCAGCACATTTCTGGAGCACCTTTTAGATGGAGGGACAAAGCCTCCGATGCATTTTTGGAGCACCTCCTAGAAGGAGGGACAAAGCCTTTAACGCATTTCTGGAGTGCCTCCTAGAGGGAGGAGGGCTCAATTCCCACCAAAAGCCTCTGATGTATTCTCAGAGCGACTCCTAAAGGAACGAAGATGTCCAAAGCCCAAAGAGAGGCAAAGCCCAAGGAAGGGCGAAAAGAAAAGGGACTAAGATGTCCAAAGCCCAAGTAGGGGTAAAGAAAAAAGGGACTAAGATGTCCAAAGCCCAGAGAGGGGTAAAGAAAAAAGAACTAAGATGTTCAAAGCCCAGAGAGGGGTAAAGAAAAAAAAGAACTAAGATGTTCAAAGTCTAAAGAAAGGCAAAGAGAAAAGGGACTAAAATGTCCAAAGCCCAAAGAGAGGTAAAGCCCAAGAAGGGGTGAAGAAATGAGGGACTAAGATATCCAAAGACCGAAGAGAGGCAAAGCCCAAGAAGGGGCGAAGGTAGAAGAGATGAAGAAGTTTGAAGCTCAATGAAGAGGCAAAGGGAATTAAGCAAAGAATAAATCCATACTGGCGAGGTAAGAATAATTTCATCTAAAGGATAGATGAAAACATACTTCTAATAGGTTCGATCCTAACCCAAAGATAGGAAAGCCTTTATATAAATAAAGTAATTAGACCTTTTTCAAGCCGAACGGCCAAAAAACTGAATAGCTAAATGGCTGGACGAAAAATTTTTGCGGAACGGTCAAATGATTGAATGGAACTACTTTTTTGAATAGCAAACGACGGAACATAACTACTATGCTGAATGGCCAAACCGCCGAATGGAACTAATTTGCCGAATGGCCAAACAGCTGAACGGAAGTACTTTGCTGAACGGCTGAACGGATCTACTTTGCTGAACGGTTGAATGATTGAATATAATTACTTTGCTCCAATATAAAAATAATAAGAATAAGAAATAATAATAAATGATAAACACCTTAAAGATCACATATCTCTTAAGCAAGAGACATTCCATTAAACAATGGGAATCTCCGCTGCTATTCAAAGTATTAGTCTCCAGAAAAAACGGGAATTGCTAGATAAAGTTTCTGGTCTTCTATTTTAGGTATGCTCGGATTATCATTACCAATTGGATTTCTAATCTCCTTACTACCAAATGGATTTCCTGGTTTTCTTATTACCAAGTGAATTTCTGGTCTTCCTATCATCATCAGACAGATTTTCTGGTTTTCTTATTACCAAATGAATTTTCGTGTCTTCTTATTATTATCTAATGGATTTCTAGTCATCTATTCATATTATTATTGCTAAATGGATTTTCTAGTTTTCTTATTGCCTAATGAATTTTCTACTCTTCTTATTATTATCAGATGGATTTCTGGTCTTCTATTTAGATTATTATTACCAGATGGTTTTCTGGTCTTCTTATTATCAGAGGGATTTCTGGTAGTCTTATTATTATCAGAAGACATTCTAGATTTCTTATTGTCAGAAAATGGAATTCTAGATTTCTTATTATCAGATGGTATTCTGAATTTCTTATTATAAGATGATGGTATTTCATTTTTTTTTATTAGATGGTATTCTAGATTTTTTATTATCAGATGATGGTATTTTGGATTTCTCATTATCAGATAATATTCTGGATTCCTTATTATCAGACGATATTCTGGATTTCTTATTATTGTCAGATAGTATTTCGAATTTCGTATTATCAAATGGTATTCTGGATTTCCTATTATCAGATAGTATTCCGAACTTCTTATCAGATGGAATCATAGTCTTCCTATTATTAGATCGAGTTCTAGTCTTTTTATTGTTAGATGGTTTTCTAATATTTTCTTTAAAGTTAGTACCGAAAAATTCTCTAGTTTTCTGTTAGGTGAATTTCTGATTTCTTAAATGACTAACCTATTATGAAAGCGAATTTCAGGTTTGAAGACAAGAATTATACTAAGAAGACAAGCTAAGGGTTACATATCATAGTGCATCAAATTAAAGCTCTAGAAAGCAAACTGTATAGTACATTCAAAGCGAGTCCGGTTAAGAAGTTTATAAACGACTCTATATCAAAAGACAATCTTCAACAACCAAAGATGAATTAACTCAAAGGAAGGAGTTTTGGAGCCCATACTAATCTTTTAGATGGGTTTCTTGCTTGTCTTTGAGCCCTCCATTTGCTTACCAGGTGATATTATCCCAAATTTGAATGTTGATTATAAAAAATGGATTATTATGAGCTAAGTCAAAAAGCATTTAATTGATTTACCTATTATCTAAATATCAAAAGTTTAAAGTCTAACATACCTTTTACAACAAATCAATGGCCACCGAGTAGTCAATGCCAAATTCATAAGAGAACTAAAACTTTCAAGTTGACTAAAAGTGCACGAATAAATGCTAAACTTATGATAAAAAAGAATGAGAGTTAACACAAAGGTATCCTAAGTATAATATGCATTAATAAACCCATGTCAAATGGATGGATTAATGCCGAATTTAAATAACAATCCTTCTAGTTAATGCCGACATAATAGAACGTCGTGTTATAATTTAAACCAGTTTTCACATTTTTGTATATTAGCGGCATCGCCATTAATACTCTAAACTACAGAATTGATTGTTGAAGTAAAAGATAATGGAAAAAACTTAATTGATATCAAACATCAGAGTGACATCGTAAAATAGAGTAAATTAATCAATATCGAACATCCTGATAATGACGTAAAACATTATTGTCGATACAGAGCAAGATGATATTAAGTTTTAGGTTTGATAGACTATTTGTTTCACCATTAAACTAAAAATGACTGGGTTACAAAGTCAATGTTGCCTAACTACTGATTAATCCTAAAATCATCCAAGCGACATAGAAATTCGTCACCAATTCAATCTATAAGCATAAACAATCATTAACCTAAGTGACAATATGAATATTAACATTAAAATCGTGCAATTAAACCCTAATTAAATTTTTTATACAAAACCCACATATTTATCTCGTCGATCCAGTTGATGGAAGAAAGAGTTATACATTGATTTTAGCTTTGGTGACAAAAAACTAGAATCTGTAAATGATCTTGTAAATTTTTAGGTTTGCTTACTTGAGCTTTTAATCACAGGTAAAAGAGAAGCAGGAAAAAGACTTGACTATTTATAGTGGAAGAAAAGATGTGCAGTTCCCATTGGATCAATTTGGAATGGTTGGTTAGATCTGCAAGGAATACAACTAGTTGGCAAGCGCTATTCTCAAGATTGCTGACTTGAAAAGTCGATGACTCCACTACACTTTGAGGTGGAAAATGTTATCCACATAAATTCTAAGTGGAGTATGATGTCGAACTCAAAGCCTTAAAGAGATGATATCGAACCTCATTACAAGAAGGAGTGTTGAAGCCTTTATAATATCAACCATTATAAAGCACATAAAGGCGACATTAAGATAACAAACGTTACTACTACTATTATTGGTTTTGAAGATGTGCAATAAAGTCATGATATCATACCAGCAAGTAGTGCCGAAAGTATAAACCAATGCCAAAGATATTGGAATAGGTTAATGCCAAAGGTATAAACATAGCCGATAGTATGAAGATGAGCCAATGCCGAAGTATAGAGAAGAATCGATGTCGCGTCTTTCTAATACTACCTCATTCTGGTGCTATCCTTCAAATGACGTCGCACCTCATCAGTACTGCTCCTTATCAATGCCGTCTCCCATTGATGCCGCACTTCTTCAATATCGCCCATGTTGGATTTGAACTTCAAATACTACCACTTCTTATCAACGTTGCTCATATGGATGTCACATCTCGTCAATCTAGAGAAGACATCGCACATCAATAAATGCGATATTGATACCGAAAGCCATGAATATCCACAAAGGTTATAATGCCACTCCTTCTCAATGCCACTCCTCATCAATACTGCTTCACACTAATATCACTTCAAACTAATGTCGCACATTTATACATGCGATGTTGATGTCAAAAGACTTCAAGATTCATAGGAGTTATCAAGGCCAACATCATACAAAATGATGTCGCCACATTTATTATCGCACCATAGCAATGCTGCTCCATATCAATGCCAATTCATGCTAGAATAACTTTAGACTAATGTCGCTCCTTATTGGTGCTGAATACCACCTCTATTGGAGCAGCGTCGAAGCTCAACTATGCATCCAAGAATGCCGAAGGACATTATTAAATGAAGCTAATGTCATTTGGTATTAATGTCAAAGCTTATGAATGCCAAAATCAAGTTACCGTGTCGCAACTCTACCCCAATAAATACGGACCTAGGGGCATTGTAGAAGGGGCCGATCATTCTTTCCTCAACCTCTTATGTTTTAAACTTTGTAACCCTAAATTGATTTGGAGATTCAGCGTCGATCGTACTTTTTACACATAGGACCTTGTACATTCAACTATTACATGGGATATGGATGAAACGTCTTGAATTATGGCTTGCTTTCGAGTTCCAAAGCATTTGTGATTTTAATCATAGCTTGCTTCAAATTCCAAAAGCACTCATATTCTTGATTTCAATTTGCATAAGATTGCCTGTATAGATTGGCTCCAAGATTACATGACTTCGACATGATCATGCTTATAATGTCATCCTGGACTTGAACATGCTAAGTCTAATTTCTCAAGCCCTTACTCAACCAAGTGTCTCTTTTGCCAACACTTGCTGAAGTTTACAAGGGATATCCAAGCCTTCATTCAACCAAGTTTCCCTTCCCTACACCTTTTGGGTGTTAACAAAAAATTCATTAATAGGTAACATTTAGCATTTCTAATATTGTAAGACATATGCTATATATAATTTAAATAATCTACATCGATAATTTTGTGTAGTAAGTATAATTGGTAAAATGTTTATCAATTGAAATATACAAAGTAATTGAATTAAATATTGACAAATAAATATTAAATATACTTACAATAAATTTTTGCATGTTTACCTATGCAAGTGCATAATTATACAACTACTAAATACGTTCGTAACTTGGTCACATACGAGTTTACTTGCTTGAGACTGTGTGCTGCCTTCAATGAGTTTTGAACTCTAAAAGCAATACAAGAATATGGGTATTTGATCCATATACGATCACATACAAATGTTGTATGGTGAATGATCATAATTCGTAATGCATGAAACTTTGATGAAATTAGTCCATTGAAATAAGCAATTAAGCTGTATTATGAGATCTTATTCAATATGATTGGCTAGAATAATGATCTTGTTGTGTTAATGTAACACTAGATCAAAAACTATAAGATAGATTTAAGAACTCGACCATTGAAATGTCATTTGATCAGTTTACATAAAGTGCAGTTTATTGGTATCCTTAAAAGTTAAGGAGGCTAAATGCACTTTTGTAAAGAGTTCGTTATGATATTGTAGCAGAGATTTTCTTTGAATGGTTTGACCATTTAGAAAGGAAATCGAATGTATAAGAGTGGATGTAACTTAAGGCATGGTTGGGATGGAGAGAGCGAATGCTCACTTCTGCTTTATAAAGAAACGTTGGAAATAATAATTGTAAAATAATAATTGATACTTAAAATTGAAATGAGAAATATGATTTTTATTCCAAAATATATTTTCACATAGAAAATTATTTTCTATGATATTTATTTCTTTATATTTAAGATATTTGATTCGAAAATTCTCGATTGTAAATCGGTTATAGTAAATAAAATAAATAGCCTATATTAAGTGGTTGAATAGAGCTTCATTTTTTATATGCTATTATAGTATCGCGAAAATAGTGGGAGCATGCCATGTAACAATTATTGATCGCATCAAGTTATGAAATTTATTTTCGTAAAGCTTACCAAACATTATTCATGAAATAATAATTATTTCCAATATTGACTGAAAAATAAACATAATTTTTTTAATATGAATATTATCAATATTAGTTATAAAATAAAACTATAGTACTAGTATTTGTGATGCATTGGAAAAATATAGAAGTATCTAAATTTATTTTCAATTATTTTGGAATTATGGACTAAGCCGTAGTTTGAGTAATAATTTTTTTATATGATTATGAATCATATGGTACTGGTAAATTATAACTTAGACAATTAAGGGCAAAACACCCATTCGGTGGGAGCATCATAAGAGTTAATGAACTCTAAGGATTGATACATACAAATGTATGCAATTAAAAGTCAATTAATTCCAAAATGGTTCCACGTACTTTGTTGTATTCACCGATGAATTATTACAAACATGAACATGTGTATTTTATTCACATGTGGTATGTAAATGATAAGCTTATAGAGTATAAAATGGAAGAAAGTAAAATAACATGCAATAGAAAATAAATTTGATTCAATTTGATCGAATAAGTGAGTATACTGGAAAGAGTTCCGAACATACCTAAAATGAATAAAGATTCAATCTCAAAAGTCACTCCTCCCTATGATACATAATGATATATCGATAAAGAGTAATCAAACTCTGTTGAACAAAGTATGATTAATGGTGAGTGAATTTGAGTTAACTTCCTTCTATAAAGTCGAACACTTAAGATTAGTACATAAGTTAAAATTAATTTCATTTAAAGAATAGTTTACAAAATTATACAAGATAAGGGTTTATAAGAAACCCCAACATATTCTAGGCCAAGGAGTTGGCAGGTTTTGCAAGTCGAAAGACTGGACATAATAATTATACATGAGAGATCTTATATGAATCGCCCTAAAAGAATTTTAGGACCAACTGTTATCGGATGACCAATTTATGTTTTAAACATAAGTATTATAAACTAAAACCAAATAAGTATTATATATAAGACAATTCATAAAGTGTTTATGAATACCTATTCCGTTGCACTGGAAAACAACTGTTGTTTCAGGAAATACCAACTTCGTAGCGAAGGAATTTATTTTAGAAATTATTGGTAGCAAAATGGATTTGGATACAATCCAAAGATGAAATTGATTATATGGGATGAAATGAAACTAACCAAACCTAAATAAACATAATAGATTATAATGCCTAATAAATATTCTTGCATATTGAAGAGAAACTATGAGTTTCTTATCATTATCAAAAATAGATAATCCTTAGTTGTCAATTAAACCATTACCTGTATTGACTTTGCCATATGGTACAATACAAATCCGAAGTGGATTCCAAATATGTTATCAAAATATGATTTTGGTAGTTGTACCCGAAGGGATATGATCCATCAGTCGTGGACGTGTCTTCGAGAGCAAGATTAATGCAGTTGGAATATAATGAGCAACGTTGATAAGAATAATAATCTAAATTTCAATAGTTGAAATTAGCATAATAGATTCGTTATTTAACGTGCTCAAGTTAATTTGGATTTACTCACAAAATTATCACTTGGTATGACTTTGTATTTTGGTATATATGAGTTGAAATAGAAAAATTCTAAATAATGATTTAGAATAGATCGTTTGCACATAACAACCAAGGTGTCTCGAAGTCAATGAAGCGATATTAAGGTTATGAGTTTTAGATATGATCCAATAAATGGTACAAAGGTATCATTTTATAAGCATCAGAATTGAATAAGTATTTTGATAGAAATATCGAATAGTTTGATTTTCGGTCAAAATGCAGAGGAAGGATGTGTCCATAAGAGAAAGCCAATTAACGGTACATGGATATTCTAGACTATAAGTAAACAACATACTGCTAATTGTTAACGGTGTACTTATGTTAAAATTAGTAATAGTTTAGTTGTTTAATACACGATATTGGATTTGAAAATTATGACTTTTATATTAAGTATAAAGGATGTTGGAAATGTCCCAAACGATATGCAAAAGAACCTTATTAAAATGTTCAATATAGAACATGTAAGATTGATTCCTTATGAAAAACATCTCATAAAAAACAATGAAACTATGGTGGCCGTCCTTTCCGTCTCTATAACCTTTCTTGCTTCTTTCTAACGCTTCACCCCTCTCTCCTTCCTTCGCTTCGCCTTTCTGCTCTTCTCCCTTTCCATGGCTCGCAAGCACCGTTCATCGAGTCCAGTTTTGAATTTCCGTGCCTCGGCATTAAGATATCACTCCAGATCTGCCTCCATCCCCTCTGACCCTGTTGCTCAAGCCCCACCATGTGTTTTCGATTTTCCACCTCTGCATGCTCTGGTTGTGGAGCCTACGTCATCTAGTCAGGCCGTTAATATGTTTAATCTTGGCTCTGTAAACAGCCCTTTATTTTGGCCATTTCCCATGATCTTGTGCTTGTTGTTAATAGACTCGAGTTTGGTGATGGTGCCTCTATGCAGGTGTCGAATGTTGGTTGTAATGGATGTCTTGATGATGGGAGGATATGATCATGCCTTGGTAATGTCTGTGTTAATGCTCATGTGATAAAAAAACAATGAAAGTGACAAAGTTACATCCCAATCTATACTATCTAATCCCAGTCAGCCTCCCAGCAAGTCACATAACTAGTCCTCCTTTTTCTCCAAGCTTCCACAAAATACTGGGATGTATTCTCCATAGCGATTCGAGGTCATTGAGGAGCATGGTGTGATGATCCCAACGAAAGAAGTCATCGATTCTGGCATTGATTTCTGGAATGATTTTCTGGTAGGATTCTTTTTAGACTCCACCCCCTACAATATTGTTCGTGATCAATGCAAGTAGGTTTGGAAGCATATGGGCAGATTAAAAGTATGTTTTGCTAATTCCTTGTTCTTTTGTTTCTCTATTCTAGAAGAAAGACAATGTATACTTAAATCTGAGCCTATTTTCATAGAGGGCAAGCCCTTTATTGTCACACCGTGGAGCCCTTCTATTGATTTGGCTAAGGAGCGAGTCCTTTCCATTCTAGTTTGAGCACATTTTACTAACACCCCATCCGTCTTTAGCCGTTGACAGGTCTTAATTGGTTAGCTAATATGATTGGAGATTTGAGATGTTTCGATGCAAATACAGTGGCTAGGTAGAAGCTGGTTTATGCCAAGGCCCTGATTGAAATCACTTTGCATCAGCCTCTTCTCTAAAAATTGCATGTTCGACTTGACGAGAGTCATGTGGCAGAGGTTGATGTGAACTATGCTTGGAAACCAGATATTTGCACTACTTGTTGCTCTTTTGGTCATACGGTGCCTTCATGCATGCATGGCCCTCCTTTACCTCCCTTAGCTTCTGCTCATCCACCACTTCCTATTCCACCCAAAATTCCTCTCCCTCACCAACCTATCAGACAGTGGGTTGCTAAATGTACTCCAGCTCCGCCGGTTTTGCTTCGTTATTCCATTCCACTTGTCCCTTCCTCCACTCCATCGCCACCTATCTCCTTTGACGTAGTTCCTCCTATCTGAAATCCTGACCTATATATGCCTCCAGTGGTTCCACTAGCGTTAGACTCCCTTGTTCGCCCCTCTATTTCTTGGATCCATGCTGAGAAATCTTGTTAACATCGTGTTTCCGAAATGCATTACAATCCTTCTAATAGTAGTTTTTTCAAATTCATCTCAGAATGATCTGGCGAGAACCGATGCTTATATTACCAAGTTTTAGGTGATGAACTTATTCTGGCTTCAGGATGGTGAACTTGGCAAATGGAACAGGCTTTTATTTTAAGACGGTTCTTGGGGCAGAAACTTTATATACTTTAACAATTCTGTAGACTGCGTCCCTGTCCTTGCCCATCTTTTCTCTGGGTACATAGATGTTATTGGACCAAATTTTTCTAATGTGGGTAGTGACTCATCCTATATTGAGGAGTGACAGTTTTGTATTTTTAGTAGTTAGAGCATTTTAGCTCTTCTCCTGTACTTTCAATGGTTTGTTTGAGTAATAAAAAGTGGACGATCCACTATAAAACTAGTTAGCTTTGCTAAAAAGATCGATTCCTTATGTATTAACAATATGAATTATCATACATGTAGTATTGTCTACAATATCATATTTTTCTTATGTATTTGATGCATGATGCAAATATCAAATCCAAATTAAGGTCACTAAATGGTAGTTTAGAGTTTTCTCAAGTATTTATAAAATACTAGAAAATTGTTTATAGAAATAACAAACTCTTTATGAAGGAACGCTTGGACTCGAACTTCATAGGTGATATTGAGCGTAATATTTCAACATTAAATTCATGTTCAAACCTTAGTAAAGGAACCTTATGTTGGAATGTTCCAAATAAGAGGTTGTCGCTAATCCAACGAAAAGGCTAAGTACATCATCTTGAATAACGCCACAATAAAAGCAATGTGTGCGCGCGCACGCGAGCGCGTGCGTCTTTATGTGTGTGTGTGTGTGTATGCACAAATTTATAACCAAGCTTAAGGCGTTTCCAAGTATTAAGAATAATAATCATTGTTATATGATAATAATGCAATAATAAGTGCTCACTAGAAGTCGAAAAACATATTCTGAATAGTTCCACACGATAAATATAGTTTATCAACATTGAAAAGAGTTGATTGACAAAGTAGATAATTAAAATAATTATAGAAAATCCATTCATGAAGGGTTTAACTCGATCAGTTCTCATCAAATAGATTAAGGGGATGGAATATAGATTTCATAATTGGCCCCAGGTGCAAGTGGGAGATTGATAGAGTTAGGGAAATGCCCTAGGGGCAATTATGTAATTTGTTACATATATCTAACTCGATAAATAATCTTGTTTGAAATAAAAGGTGTTTTTTTTCTATTATATACTTGATATAATGTGTTATATTAATTAATTAAATTAAAAGTATATTTAATAGAAAATCAATAAATGGTATATTTTGTGATAGTAGTTACAATGTGTTGTAACCATGAGTGATTTATCATAATAAAATAAACATACCATTTTAAATATTCCTAATCAAAATGTATCGAGAGTGGATATCGATACATCCATTGAGATTAGAGTATGTAATGCTCTTCAAATGTTGGGTAATGTATTACTCATGGACGCTTGGGGCACCAAGTGGTTACGTATTGATAGTTACTGGATTTATTAAATAAAAAAGGATTAGAAGAGTTACATGTTTTCTATCTTCTTAATTTTGTAAAAGTGGTTTATGAAACATATGAAGTGATTAAATAGATGTTAACAAGAGGTTACCATCCACCTCTTACCCTTCATGGACGGTCACAAAGCAACCTCCCTCTCATGTGCAACTTTACACCTCACATTTGACCAAAAAAAATATCTTTTAATATTCACCAAAATATCTTCTCCTTAATCACTTTACTATTCTCTTAATATTCACAATTAGTCGGGCATAACATGCAAAATATTTTTAGTCATTAATATATTAAATAAGCCCAAAATGTTCGAACAACCTATATCTAGTAAAATGCCGTTTATCGATAGAATGATTTTCAATCACAACATCGGTATTTGTTTGAAGTATTTATTTTGGTAAACACTTTTCAAAAGCAAGTTTACCATCACCAGTTATTAATTAAAAGGGGTTTAATAAGGTTATTAAATCAATTTAATCGCATTAATCCAAGATTCAAATATTTAAATAATCCAGATATTTAAATACTAAGTGTTCGAAATTCCAAGTCGTCACAGAATAGCTCACTCGATAGTTTTCTGTTGGTTAGTATAACTAAGGTTAAACAAAAAATATCGATTTGACAAATTACATAGTTATCTTGACTTGAGAATATAGTTGATCTTTAATCTAGAAATTCTGCTTTGATTATAGTTAAATTATGGCATGATGTCCATCGAATGACTACAATTGATTCGAGTGGAAGCATTGAGAGTGAAATACTATTCAAGAGAGGATTCGCTCCTCGGTTATATAAGGTTAGAATCATGGTAACCTGAAGTCAATTCAAAGTCAAAGTATCTGCCCAGAATATATTGGTTAATAGTAATTGTTATTATTAAACCATGAACTTTGTGTTTGGACTATAGAGTTAAATATGGACGATATTGGAAATTTGGCCCTTACCAAATTCCATAAGTCCAAGGTGATATAGTTTTGATGAAGAGAATTAGTGTAAATAAATTTCACTACTGGGTAATGCTTAATAAAGTAAAATTGATTTTACCAATGCCAAGGTAAGTGATAAATTTGTCCATAATGTCACACCACCTACTAAGTGACGTGTGAACGTTAATATTCGAATTGTTTGATATTATCTGCTGACCAAATTTACACCCAAGAGTCACATAACTGAAACGTTGAATACTCCTTTTTCACCCAATTTAATTAATTTGTAATTGTTATATAATAACTAAATTAATTAATATTTAAATGAAATAAATATAATTTGGGCATTAAAATTACAAAATACTATATAACAATTACAAATGTGACAATAAATATTGTTCCACAAGCACACATTCTATATAAGATATCGATACGCGTTTAAATTGGATTTAAATGTAATAAATATTGTTTTGGCTTGAAATGGATTTGAGGCTAATTAAGGGGATGATATTTTCGGCTATAATGGAGACATGGAGGCTGGCCATTTTGATGGCTTATAGAGTAATCTTTGAGTATTTAAAAATAAGAGAATGGTTAAGTGAGAATTAACGATCATGATCTTACTTTTGTTCTCTAATCTCTCCTATATATAAACATCTTATCCCTCATTTTATTTTGAAATTTTGCTTCCTCCATACTCCCTTTTGTTAGCCAAAAACACCCCCTCCCTTCTCCTTAATTTTTCAAGGAAATTAAAATCAAATAATCGTCAGTGGAAAGGCAATTTAGGAGCAGGAAACTTCAGGATTGTAATTCTATTCAAGGAGTTTACTTTATTTCAAGGAGCTAGCTTCTGACTTGGGTTAAAGTTATTCTTTATGCTTAATATTATATTAATGCTTATATAATTATTATTTATATATATATTGTTTTGTTAGAGATATCACGAATCGGTATATCGATGGACTGTCACATATTAATGGTTGTGTGTGTGTGTATTAGAAAAAATTGTGCATATTTTGTATAGATGCTCTTGGCCTAGAGTTAAAAAATCTTTTATTTTCGAAATTTAAATAATAAAATATTATATAAAGTTTAATATTAAATCTAATTTAAAAGTTTAACACTATATAATATACATACACACACACACACACATATATATATATATATATATATATATTAAATCTTTATAGAATTTAATTTAGTTAGTATAATACTCGGCTTTTAAAAGAATAAAATTAATTTTTTGGATATTATATATAAAAATATTTTTATTAATTCAAAATTGTTTATATATATAGGATGTGTGCATATATATATATATATATATATATATATATGTTTGTGTGTGTGTGTGTGTGTACATAACATAATGGAATTTTTTTATGTAAAATAAAATATACTTTATAGTTCCGAAAATAATTTTTTTAATTAATTTCATATGATTTTTAATTAATTATGAATTTTATCTAATAAATTATTCAAACAGAAAACTAAATAATAAAAAAATTATTTTTATTATCAGGCTGAAAGCAACATCAAGATATAATATTAATTTTAAATTAGGGGCATTTCACCAGAAGGACAAATTTTGCAGTCCAATTAGTTTCTAAGACACCGATTCAAGAAAATTACTTTCAAGGCCAAAGTCAGCAGAATAATTACTTTCAAGGACAAAGTCAGCAGCCCAATTACTTTAAAAGACATAATTTCATAGGTTTTTAGGCCCTAGAAACTAATTATTTTACGTTTTGTCCTTGAAAGTAATTATTTCAGTTGTGTGTCCTAGAAACTAATTCCACTTGCTAAAGAGGCCCTTGTGGCTAATTTCCACTTTAAATTATATATATATAATTATAATTATTTATTTGTTTATATATATAATTTATTTTTACAACATGACTAATATCTCTCTTAGGGCCATGCTCAAGCTCGATATAAAAAAAGCCTTTGATTCTCTTCATTTGAAATCAGTAGTAGCTGTGATGGCTAAAATGAACTTTTTTAATAATGGAGCTGCTCACTCAAATGATAAATAAATCATTTGTTGACAAGGAGTTCTCTCTACATCCTTAATGTAAAGATCTAAGAGTAACTTCCTCCATGTTTGCCGACGATCTCATCTTATTTACCAAGCCTTCAGTTGCTTCTTTGCTTAGTATCAACTCTACTCTCTAATCTTTCTTCAATATTACTAGACTTCAAATTAATTTGGATAAGTCTAGTATTTATATTATAGGTGCTCCTGAAGATAGAGTGGTGCTCTTCGAGCTTTAGTCTCCTTGCCACCTATAAATCATTCCATGAGTTACCTTGGGTTGCCTCTCTGTACTATGAAAATAGGGTACTCTGACTGCCTCCCTTTGTTTGAAAAGATCACCTCTTCAATGAATAGTCGGATGAACAGAATGCTTAGTTAAGTAGGAAGGTTGACATTTATCAACATAATAATACACTCTATGATGTTTACCGGAGCAGGGCGTTTATTCTCCCCTTGAAATTGCTAAATCAAGTTAGGCAAACCATGAATCACTACTTATGGTCTGGTAACATGTTTTCAAAAAAACTGATGCCTCTGGCATTTAATAAAGTTGAAAGAACTTGCTATATTAGTGGTCTAGGCATTAAAAACACTAAAGTGTGGAACAAGGCAACCTTTTCAAAACACTTTGACAGTTTTATTAACAACAAGTTTAGCTTATGGTCCTTGTGGGCCAGGAATTTCAACTTAGAAGTTAGAACTTCTGGAACATGGAGCCCTCACCTTTGTGTGGATGGGTTTGGAGGAGTGTCTTGAATCACAGAGAGGAATTTCTGCCTTTGTTACAAATACAATTGTCTCTTGAAGTTAATGTCAAATTCTAGTATGTACCTTGAGCATTGCAAGGCCTTTTACTATGTAATGCTCTGAATTATAAAGAAAAAAGTCAAGCAGGTATTCCCTTTAAAGCTAATGCTTGTGACTATATCTAGAATGGTGTCATCACTCTGCCTTCTTCCAGCAATGTGACAGTCGGAACTCTTTGGAGCAAGTTGAATGGAATTAAGTTGCAACTAGGCATTGATGAATATATATGGAATAACAGCACTCAGGGACACTTTATTTCCTTTGTATATGATGCATTAATTACCAAGGTTGGAGAAAGACAGTTCAGGTGGAATGAGAGAGTTTGAAACTCAATGAGCCCTCAAAACACAACTTTTCCTTTAGAAAGTGTTTGCTCCTTTTCTATGAATTATAAGAGTGCAAATTATTATAAATTACTGCAAGCGCATAGATGTGTATTACGTAGGTCGAACACAAGGATTTGGTTGAAAATTAATAAAATTTTCATTTTAAAACCTTAGGCGAGTTATAAAAGTTCTAAATGATGATGGAAAGATTACATTAGAAATTGAAATTTAATTTGAAACAAACCTAATTGAATCAAAAACTAAAAGACGGTTATCAATTTAAAGAGTAGTAATTTGAATTTCCAATCTTTCTGAATCTAAACAGAAAGGATTACTGTAGAAATTAAATTACTTAATAAATCAAAAGAAACTTGAAACTGAAAGAAAATTAAATAAATAATAAAATAAAATATTGGTATTGCAGAAAATAAAAATTGCAGAACAGAATTAAACAAGTGCAAAGTAAAATTAAAATTAAAATTAGGATTACCACCAAAACTAATTGTATGGTCAATCACTAATAAGAAGATGAAAACTAAATAGTAATTGTGTTCTAGCAAATCTAATTGACTGGATAACACAATTGACTATGAGAGAAAAATGTGAAGTAAAAATGAAGGAAAGAAGAACAAAACTTTATTAAAGAAGATATGAAATTTAAGCATACATTTATAATGAAAACATCGGGTATTTATAGTGAATGAGATCTTCTATGTATATGCACATGTGGCTCTAATCAAATCCATATGTATATTTAGTTTATAGTAAAAATATCTTCTCTTCATTATGGTGAATTTGAGATTTCAAGCAATGATTCTTTCCTTTCGATCTTTGACATGTGGCAGCATCAATGGTATAGGGCAAAAGATGATAAACTAAATTATACGAATCCAATTGAAATTAGGGCCTATATCTTCTTTTGATCATAATATCTTGTCAAATCTTCATGTATTTGGTAGATGAGATGGCAGATCATGTATAGATGTGTGAAATTCTAATTTTTTTCTAAGATGAAATCAACATATACATATAGTCCAATTATCTTCATTTGTGTGTGTATATAGACATACGTGCATACACATGCATCTACATATGTATATATAATATATAAACACTAACGCCCACAAATATTTGAAGGTTTATAGGCGTCACGTGTACAATATCTGATCTTTCCTTTTCCTAAAAAAATGCGACGACCCACCTTTTTGGACGATTTAAATCGACAATAAACCACACATGTCTAACTCAAACCATTCAAAAGGGAGGATTGTCAATGGGGTAAATAAGAAAATAAGAGAAAAGAAGGAAAACAAAACACAAAATCTTGCAGTGGAATGACAAAATATAATAATCAAATAAACAGTTCATGAAGCTGTTTTACAATATACATTTGATTACACAACTTTTATAATATAATCAGAGTATAATCAAGAAACATACCAAAATAATGCAACGAAATAAAACTAATAATATAATATACCAAATTCCGTCTTTGTCCTCCAAAAATAATCTCTTCAACACTGAAAAGCTCAGACTGACCTGAGCGTAATGAAAAGATAAAACACTCGAGTCAGAACTAAAAGTTCTTATGTAAGTTAAATCAACAAGAAGTAAATATGAGTGTAATAGCTTCAAAGATGTTTACGGGATTTTACATCCCCTATCCAGTGTATAACGTGCGTGCAATAACTTAAGAGATGTTATAGGATATTCCATCTCCTAAGGATCCGTTAAACTATCTATATGTAGTAAGGTACGCTATATATGTAGTGTCTAATCAATAAAATAAATATTTTTCCTAGCGTTAAGGCTTTACATTAATCCCCCTTAACAAATTTTTAAGCATTGTCCTACAGTTTGCCTTTGACACCACCAGTAACCTCGGTAGTCAGGGAGGCGCCATGATAAGATAACACTAAAACAAAATCATAGTGGTGGCGTATAAGGATAAAAGTATGACAAGGCATGCGAGGCAATGCCCAAGGTAGGATTCTACCAGTTTACCCTTTTTGGCTGGTGGTAACGCATCATAGCTACGACCGCCCAATGAGTCCACCACCCCCAAATCAAATCAAGGTGCACCGATCAAGTTCAAAATCAATATAATAATACGAAAGGGTGATGGCCCCTAAAGGTTGCGAACCCCTTGGCCAGACATAGGCTTCTGCTTTAGTCATTTCCAATTGACACAAGTGTTGGGGTCATCCATCATCGTTCTCTTTCTTCAAATCCAGCAACGCCTCTAATTCAACCACTTTATTCTGGATAACATTCACCGCGTACACAGTTGTTAAAGTGGTTCCAATATTGACAGAGAGTATGCCAATAAGAGGCCCGGTCTCTTTAACAACCAAACGTCATGTTTCACACCGGTTGATTCTTTTACATTTCGAAAACGATTCATATTTGTTAACAAAATATCATATTCACTTCAAAATATCACTTCATTTCAAAATACCATATTTACTCAAAATATGTCATTTTCACTTGAAAATATAATTTCAAATTCCAACTTAGGTTATAACCTCATTTAACCACATTCGCATTTAAATCAATGATTTAAATATAAACATTCCAACTTTGCACAGTTTGAATTTTTAGGAAATAGTTTGAATAGTTTAGAAATTTAAAATGGTTTAATATAAAATGGTTTGAGTATTGAAAATGGTTTATATAGTAAAATAGTTTGGAAAATAAAAATAATTTGAGTATAAAAAAATAGATTTCAAATAGTTTATATTAAAATAGTTCATTTTGAAAATAATATCAATCAAACTGTTTCCTTCCATTTCAACAAATCTGGACCCATGTCCAAATTTCAAATCAGCAAACTCAGTTTCCAATCTTTCAATTCAATTGACTCGGTTTCAATTTAGTTTCAAATCAACTTGATTTCAACTTCAATTCGAATTAACTTTAATTTTTGAAACATTCATTTTTAACTTCAAATTCAATTCAACAATTCAATTCAATGATTTAATTTCAATCTAATTCTTATTTTAAACCATTTCAATTCATATCGATTTCAAGTCCAATTTCAATTTACTGATTCAAACCCTTTAAATCAATTTAAACTTCATTGTTCAATTTAAGGTTCAAACTTAAAAATAATCAATTTTCAAAACTATAGTCATATATCGATTATAACTTCACATTTCCAATTCAACTCTTTATAACAATTTCTTTTAACCAATTTTGATTTCAACATTTCAAAGCTTGAATTAGAAAATAATTCAATTCATATAAATCCATAATTTATTTACTTTAAAACAATGTCATTTAATCAAAATCCAAATTCAAGATTTTAAAACCATTTAATTTAACCAATCCTGTGTCCGTATATAATTTTCTACCCTATGACCAAGTGATTATTTATATCAATTTAATTAATGGATGGATATATATCATTTCAATCCAAATCAAAGTGTCATAGGTATATATCATTTCAACCTATTTCTTAATTCATTTCCATAATACAATTGACAATTTATATAATGTCAAATAATAAATAGGTAATAACAGGGATGTATCAAAAATAAATAAACAACCATACATCCAACATCAATCATTGGCATATAATAACAAACAACATCCAAATCAACCAACATGTCACATTGTTACTAATTATCAATTGACAGTGTTTAACTAGCAGTTAATTTCAATAATAATTAAGATGTCAATTTAATTCAATATAAAATTCAATTTCAACTAAATGTCGATTTAAACTATCAAACAACAACAAATAGAATTCTCATCACTTCATAAATTCAATTCAACCAACATAAGAAGATTTAGTATTGCGTGAGTGGGTTAAATCACCCACCTTTGATTTTAGCCCATAAAAATCCAAACAGAAGCGCAAAATCTCAACAGTCTCTAAATTCAACCAAATCAATTTCATGTTGTCTGGAATTTAAATATGAATCCAAAGAAGAAATCGCGCGTGAATCGTAGTTTATATGCAAAAGATTTTCATGTTATAAGAAATATTATTAAAATAATAATTGGTACACGTTTAATAAAAAAAATAAACAAAGTTTAATACTTACGTTTTTCTCAAGATGAGGCTTTAGGCAAAGATGGAAGAACAATCTAAGATAAGGGCAGGACGTGCAGGACAAATGAAAAAATGAAACTCATGTTTCATAAAAGAAAGCTTTTGAATTTGCAAAAATGAGAGTTTTTGAATTTGCTCACATTAAAATGATTTGAGGAAAGAGAGATTTTAAATGGAGATCTAAACATAGGAAATGAGGTGGTAACAAAAAAAATAAAGGGAAAAGTTTAAAATGTGAACAATTTTATGATAAGAATATACCTTCAGCAAAGAACAGTTTGAACTAAATGAATTTGAGGTGTCAGGAGAAACAAAATGCAAATGAAGAAATAAAATTGCAGGTTATTTAATAATAAGGAAATGAAGGTGGAGGGACAAAAATGAATGTCACATTTTGTTTTGAAAGCTTCAGGTATTAATAATGCATAAGAAAACGTACGTAGGAATGGGAAAGTTTGCAAACAAAAGGAAAACGAAATTTTGTATAACTAAAAATGAGATGGCAAGAATTAAATATAGCCTAAAAGTCTAGGCTCAGGTATTAAACAGAAGGAGAAATGAACGGATCAAGTATTAATAATGAGGTAACTATTTTAAAACGTACCTACAATAATTAATAACAAAAGAAATGAAGGGACCATATACATCTGACAACCTTTTGAAATTCAATTTTTGAAACGCAACCAAAGTAATTTCATTAACCCAAATAATACTCAATTTGTGCACATTTAATTTTTTTTTCAACGCATAATAAATAAAATTATACTTACCTTAAAAATGAAAAGGTTCAATTTGGTTTTCTCAAAAACGATCTTTTATTTCCATTAAAGCGCCCTTTCTGTTTAACAAAAAATGTGCGTTTCTTTTATTAATCTATTAATTGCAATCAAAGTTTTCTTTCCTTTTAATTGAAATATTTCAATTACATTAGTTGCAATTAATTACAAAGTTAAATTTCAAAATAGACAAACTAAAATGAATGAAAAATATAACAATTGTTTCCTTTAGTCATTTAAACACGTTTATAAGTTTCTTGTTTATACACCAGGGTAATAAATAACTTACTTAAAAAAATTATTTTCCTTTTCTTGTAATCAATCTGTATGCTAAAATACAGTTCAAATAAACATATATTTCTTCCTTTAAATCAATCATTTTATTATTTATTTTAATGAAATTAAGCCGACATTCACAAATGAAAAATTCATTTTATTTGATATAAATGCTCTTTTCATTAAATCAAACTTTCCTTATATTTTCACAAAATATAAGCTACGTTTAATTACACCTATTAAGTTATAATTTAGTGTCCTCTCTCCTATTAATTGAAATTATTCAATTACATTAATTTCATTTAATTATAAAGATGAATTTCAAAATGGACTAAATAAATGTAAAGAGAAATAGAACAATTATTTCCTATCTAATAGTAATTTAAACATATTCATACATTATTGGATACAAATAGGAGTTATACATTTCTTACTAAATAATAGTTTCTCATCCCTATAATTATTCTGTAAGCTAAAATACATTTCAAACAAATAGACATATGTTTACACCTTTACTAAACTTATTCATTTTACTTTTTATTAAATTAACACTTACTCATAATAAGTCTTTTATATTAAATCAACAATTCCTTATGTAATCTATTAACATAAGTTTCCATTTTATTTCACTCAAACTCTACAGTTAACATCTTTTCTTATATTAACTGCAACATTTAATTACATCTAATTTCATCGATTCCCAAATAAATTCCAACACGGATTTAAAAATAAGATGAGAAATGAACAGTTGTTACATTTAAATAATTTGAGCACATTAATACATTTATTGTTTACAAACAAGGAGTATAAATTTACTTACAAATGTTAAAACCAATTTCAATTAAATAACATATAATTTCACCATTAATACATCATTTATTTTATTCCTTATTAAACTTACAATTATTTCAATTGATTGAAATTACATTAAAATAGTTGTCAATTTCATTCAATCAACATTATTAAATTATATTCTAATAATTTTTTCCACTTACAAATCATAAATTTTAATTACTAACAATACTAATTTCCAAAATCTCATTTAATTTAATATTTTCAACTATCAAAAATATTGGTCGTTACAAAAAATAAAGCATTCCCAGGGATTGACAACTTGGCACTCTTTGACAAATTATTCAACCTTTACCAATAAGCTATAACTTTCTTTGAGCAAGAACCTCTAAAGCATGAGTCTTCATTGGTGTTGACATAAAAACATCATTTTTGTCTACAATTGCTCTTTTATTGAAGCGAAGAAGACTTTGAATCATCTATCTGCAAAAACGCTAAAAACATACCTAGTGTAATATTTATTTATAAACAATAAAGAAAATATGAGCCTAATAATATACACTTTTATGTGTTAATCAAATACCCTCACACTTATCTTTTACTGATCATCGAGTGAAAAAATAAGAGAAACTAAACTAGATAGGTCACCTTTCTTAGGAAACACAGTTGCATTAAGCATATGCAACAAGTCGTTAAACCTCCTTGTGTCCCCAGTAGGACGAGTGGTGTCTCGTGAGGGTTTTCAACGGATATTGCCCACAAAATTCAAAATACAGATGTTATGAACTAATGCAACTACATGAAAGATGTGAGGATTGCCCTATACTGCCGACAACCAATATACTGTATAGTGCGCTGTAGCAGTGCTCGGCCAATGCAGGGCGATCATCAATACAGTAAAGCAAATAAGGAACACAGAACCTGTCGTATATTTCACAGCACATCTAATAAAATATAATAGTAAACATATCAGATATAAAAACAAACGAGACTGTAAACAACTGAATGAGTCACAACATAAGAGTATATAGATCCACACAATGAACATCATAAGTAATAGAGTTATACATCAAATAATAACTCATAAAATGTCTCTAAATATTAAGGCACTAACAAGATCCATAGTGCTATGCAGCGGAATAACATATGAGTAAATATATACTAATACAAGAGAATAGTCTCCTGCTCATCACCTGTCCAGCTCTACGTGCTCACCAGACCTTATATCCCTAATCTACCCATTTAAGAGTACCTAGAGTAATAGGAAGAAAAGCATAACACCTCAGGTCAGACAACAGTCTACTGTGAGCGGTGGAAATCTCAAATACTATAAAGTCGATATACTAGGACAAATGGTATGGAAAATCATACTTGACCTGTCCCTGCATCCACAGAGTTAGCACATACAAAAGTATATGCTACTCTATGATAATCATCATGAGTGTACTATACATCAAGGTACTAAGGGTGTCTAGATATCTGCATCAATACTATCTACATCTTGTGACATCCTTAAGGTGATAAAACAATCAAACAAACATAGCATCCATCATCCATCTTCACATTCACTCACTCAGTGCATTGGTTATATGACACTCGTATGACTACTCCAGAGTCAAGGACTACTCAACATTCTGATTTCTTAGTACTCGAACCCACACCAATCAGTAGGCAATAAACTAGACTACACCCTTATAGACAGCCCAAGGTAAACGGATCAAAACATCATGCGGTCCGGGGTTCCTCATATGCCTAAGTGAGCATCCTCACATACCCGTGCTTCACGAGTACACTTCGAAACCTATAAATATTAAAGATCCCTTTACACGTCATCCATAATAGAGCCCATCTCAGAAATGTCTCTACAACTCTCGTTTGAAGTCATCGCCATTGGGGACTACTCTAGACAACCATCATAAGTCACAGAGTGTCATCATGTGTCCTGTAACCGGCTTCCAAGAGCCCCCCAATTCAACTCATCGACCCCTACTTTGCATCTCAAAGTGTTGCTGCCCATCATTGAAACCATAAATTCCCACCACAGAATCATCATCATTGAACTCCGTGTCATCACTGTCGATAATCGCCATATCCATCCTCAATGCCATAACTCGAGCATACATACTCCAAATGATCTGAAACTTTGAACGTAGTCTTATAGGTCCTTCCTTGTCACCCATATCGATATCATCATGTTTGGAACAAAACTCATGGATCGTCACCGATCCATGACCATCGAACCATCCCAACTGATTCATGGCTATCGATCCATGGCCACCGATCCTATACTTCACATATGAGCTCTAGCACACCGCCCAATGCTCCACCATCAATCGCACGTTGAGTGGGTCAACCCCCATGGACCGATACCGATCCATGAAGACCGGTCCCACACTTCATATTGGAGCTCTAGCATACTTCTTCATACACCAAAATGAATTGTTAGTTAAATAGGCTAACCCCTATGGATCGGTACAAATCTATAGGATCAAACCCACACTTAGCCAAAATTGTGTGATGTTGGCTCCACTTTCTTGCCTCCATATTCCTATGCCCCGATCCATACCCCAAGCTAGTCCACCGATCCATGTTAGGGATCCCTACCAATCTGTGCCATGGATCCCTACCGATCCATGCCAACTTGTGCTTTGAGTACCCATATCTTGGTCATATGAACTCCCAATGACTTGAAACTTGGTGTGCAACCTTATGAGGCCTTCCTTATTCCCCCACATCTATCGCACCAAGTTTGGAATAAAATTTATGGATCTCCACCGATCCATAGGGATCATCACAGATCCGTAGCCCCTTCCTAACTATGTCACCATTCGAGTGGCGTTTTCAACCATTCAAACATCAAACAATCATACATACATCATATACAAGCATTAATAATAGCGAAACATCCCAATATAACAGTTTTAAAGAAATCAAAATCTAAGGTGAATGTAAGGTGTCCATGAGAACACATTTTTACAAATTAAGTCCAAATAGTCTAAAACTCACATATATGGTGTAATATGATCTATAAACATTTTTGGTATTCTAAAATAATTTTTAAAACATCGTTTAGGGTGTATAATGACCATATTAGCAAGTGAGAGACCTAATCGCTCACCTAAACCCAAAGCAAGATCCAAATCCCTAAATGAACTGTAGAAGGCATAAAATCTAAGGCTCCTCCAACAAAAAATCTTTAATCTCAAGTGCTAATCAAGCTAATCTCCTCTTAATGATGTAATTTGGCTAAAAAATAGGATTAAGAATTGCTTTTTTCTCAAAAGCGGTTAAAGGAGGTTTTTAACTATTTTAGGAGTTGTGTAATGATGGAGACGAGGTCCTATCAGCCCCCACTTACCCCAAAACCGAAATGGGTCATGGGCCTTAGCACTAACGACCCTAATTACCCACTTAAGCTGCTCAAAATCAAAGAAAACTTTAAACAGTCATAGTCTTCAAACGGTAAGTCCATTGCCTTAATATGACCACTCTATGGAAAGAGTAACCATGATCCGATCTAATGGAAGTTGTTTTAGACTCTAACTCGGATCATATCAAAAGTTATAGTCCATACAAGATTACAGGGTCAAAATTAAAATCATGGATGTGGGAAATGTCCCTAAGAGTCATTTTCCAAAAGTTTAGAATCATACGACCTCATATGAAAATAATATAATTATTTTACGATCCTCCAGTATGTAGAATACAGGATGTTACATTCTCCCCACTTTAGGAGTTTTTCCCTCTAAATTCGATAATCAAGTTAGTAGGGTCATCCCGCACGCCTAACAATCATATATAGCCATAGCCATAGGCAACCATCACACATCAAACATGCACATATAACAATAAGTGAAAAAGAGAATACCTAAGCCTATCCTAGCATGCATGATACTATGCCATGGTACATTTCAGGATATCATAAGTGAAAGTAAAAGCGATAAATAAGAAATCTCACCAATTAAAGAGCTTTGGGTATGCTGCCCTCATGCTCTCCTCAGACTCCCAAGTGGAAGTGCCTTCACTATCACTCTATTGAAACTTTACCAGCTTTACAGTCTTCCTCCTAAGCTTCTTCGTATCACATTCAATAATACGAATTGGCCTACGAGGTCTCGGAGCCTCTAGTTCAATCTCAATATCATTTAGTTGATCTGATGCGATAGTGACGCCTGAGCCATGCACAAATTTCCGCAAATGAGAGACATGGAAGATATTGTGCGCTCCCGCCATTCTCTGAGGTAATTCGATGCTATAAGTAAGGTTCCCAATCCTCTCTAATATTGGAAAAGGACCAACAAATCTCGTTGCCAACTTCCCACTACCACCGAATCGAATAACATTCATCAATGGAGAGATCTTGACAAATATCATGTCGCCGATAGGGAACTCCAAATCTTGATGTCTTTTATCAGTGTAGCTTTTCTATTTATCATGGGCAGCTTTCATCTGTTACCGAATGATATCAATCTTATTTGATGTTTCTCTAATCATATCTGGCCCTAGCATCAGTCTCTCGTCCGCTTCCCACCAACACGAAGGAGCGTTGCATGGTCGGCCATATAATGCCTCAAATGGTGCTATACCGATGCTAGACTAATAACTTTTATTGTATGCAAATTCAACAAGATATAAATGATCATTCCATGAGCCTCCAAAGTCTAATATGCAAGCCCATAAGAGATCCTCTAAGGTACGATTCACTCTCTCAGTTTGGCCATCAGTTTGAGGGTAATAAGCTGCGCTGAGGTGTAGCTCTGTCCATAACGCCTCATCTAGGCTCTTCCAAAACCCACTAGTGAACAATAGATCTTGGTCACTCATAATGGTCTTCGGCACACCATGGACTTGTACTATCCATCTCATATATAGTTCAGCTAGTTTGGCTACCGTTCTAGTTGACTTGATGGGTATAAGTTTGGTGCTCTTGGTCAATCGATCGACTATGATCCAAATGCCATCGTACCTTGCTCAAGTCTTGGCAGTCCATCGATGAAATCCATCGATATTTGTTCCCACTTCAACTTGGGAACTTCTAGCGGTTGCATCAGACTACTAGGTTTCTCCCGCTTTGCCTTAACCAACTGGCAATTTATTCATTTCGAGATGAATGTCCCAACATCTTTTTTCATCCCTTCCCAATAGCAAGTCTGCCTCATATTACGATACATCTCATTACCGTCAGGATGAATAGTCAATCTTGAATGATGGCACTCAAGGTGCACCTCATCCCTCAACCCATCGACATCAGGAATAAACAATCTCCCAACTTTACGGAGCCAACCATCTCCATCGAGTCCGTATTGTCTCATATCCTCAGACTATACTCCCGATTCAATCTTAGAAATGATCTTAGCTAATCTGGCATCGCGCCTCTGGCTAGTACCAATCCGCTCAATAGGAGTAGGTTTGATAGTCAAGCTCGCCAACATCCCTGGCTCTAACTCGCACCTCGGTCAGAAATCATAACCAACAATATATTCTAACTAAGTCCACTCTAGGAACATAACTCCTAAGTTGGAATGTATCCTACTCAAGCATCAACAAATGCATTACCTTTTCCCGGTATATACGCAATATCAAAGTCATAGAAGGCTAGGAACTCTAACCATCACTGCCGATGAAGGTTGAGATTCTTTTGCGAAAAGAGGTATTTTAATGATTTATGGTCGGTGAATAGCTCGGACCTCTCTCCTAAAAGATAGTGCCTCTAAATCAGAAGCACAAAACTAATTGCTGCTAACTCTAAATCATGGGTCGGGTATTTCTTCTTATGTGGCTTCAACTGTCGACTAGCATATGCAATAATCTTGCCTCTCTACATCAATACCGTGCCCAATCCGGTACCACAAGTATTAGTGTATACCATCATCTCCTCATTTCTGCTCGAAATAGTCAATACTAGTGCACTCATCAACTTCTCCTTCAGAGTCACAAATGCCTGGTCACGTCTCCTATCCTAAGTAAAAGTTTGATTCTTTTTCGTCAAGTGAGTCAATGGTGCTGCTACCTTAGAGAAGTCCTGGATGAATCGTCTATAATATTTAGCTAACCACAATAAATTTCTCATGTCCATAGCGTTTTTGGGTCTAATCCAATCTTGAACTTCTGTGACTTTTGCAGGATCGACAACAATGCCATGCTCAGAAACAACGTGACCCAAAATCGCACTTCCCTCTTCCAGAAGTGACGTTTAGAAAACTTCACCTTCAGTCGGTGCTCTCTCAACACCTCCAATACAATTCTCAAATGTGTCTTATGTTCTTCCTCTGTCTGTGAATAGATAAGAATATCGTCGACAAACATAAGCGCGAATTTATTTAGTTGAACCCTGTAAGCACGGTTCATGAGATCAACAAAGTATGCCGGCGCATTGGCTAGCCCGAATGGCATAAGTAACCACTCATAGAAACTAGATGGCGTATGAAATGCAATAATCAACACACTCTGCTTCGCTACTCTCAGTTGGTGAAATCCCATCGCAAGATCTAATTGAGAAAATACTCTAACACCCTGTAGCTGATCAAACAAATCATCATTATGTGGGAGTGGGTACTTGTTCTTCTTCATCACTTTATTCGGCTCACGGTAATCAACACATAATCTAAGGGAGTCGTCCGCCTTCATGACAAATACTACTGGCGCCCCCACTCAGATATACTCCTGCGAATGAACCTCCTTCGCAAAAGGTCATTAACTTGCACCTCAAGCTCTCTCCGCTTTTTAGGTGCCATCCTCCTCAAAGGCATCATCGGTCTAACATCTTTAACTAAATCAATATGGAACTCGATCTTTCTATGCGGTGGAAGTCTGGTTACCTCCTCAAATATGTCTATATGCTCACTAGTAATAGGTACTAATGGCAACTTGTCCTGAGGGGTGTCAAGCGTATAGAAAACTGACCATCACGTCATCATCCGGAAGGCAGCCTGACACTACCGTCTGCACATCATCTACCTCTATCCTCACCATTGACTTCTCACAATCCACCATCACTCTGTCTCTATGAAGTCGGTCTATGCCCAGAATGATACCAAACCCAATGAAAACCATAACAAAACAATCACAATCAAAAGAGCATCCATGACTTGATAAAACCAAACCACGACAAAATATGCAGCCTAATGGAGCCTCCAACATGGTTCGTCACAACCAAAGGTCGGTCAACTATTTTGGGTCTCAATCTTAATCTACCTACTAAGTCACTAGATATGAAGGAATGTGAAGCCCCAATATCAAATAAAACTTGTATAGGAACATAATAAATGGAAAGCATACCTTGAATAACGATGCCTTTCTACTTCTCTTTTGCCGATGGAGCATTCGACAAAGTTGGAATGACACTGATAACATATGCATTCACTACCTGCTTCTGCTTTAATGGCTCTGGCTAGTTCTTCTGGATATGCCCAAGCTTATTGCAGTTGTAGCACTTCTTCCCCTCAGCTTTGCAGTCTCTACCATAATGACCCTTCTCTCCATAGTTGTAGCAAGTCAGCACCGCTTGACCTTCTTCTTTTTGCTATCTTTGTTTTGAAATTACTTCCTCTTATTGTTTCATTTCTTCTTACCTTCCTTGCCCAATTACGGCTTTGGTTCTCCTTTAGGAATGATGACTTTCGATTTCGGATATAGACTTTCATGCCTCAAGGCCTTCTCGACTATCATCTCAAAAGTCTCATCAATGTGGCTCATGAGTTGCTTCCCTAAGTAGTCTTCCAAGCCAATGATAAATTTTCCATTCTTCTTTAATGGAGTGTCGATGAAGGACATCCCATATTTCGATAGAACATCAAACTTAGCAACATACTCGAAGACAATCATATCCTCTTGCTTCAGATCCGAAAACTTATGGAGCAGAACTGACCTCTAAGCTGTAGGAATAAATTTATCCTTGAATTTAGCTTTAAACTGGTTCCAGGTGAACTGGTCCTCAAGAGTAGCAGCCCTCACTACATTCCACCAGTTCATAGCTTACCCTTGAAGCTGTCGGGTAGTTAATCGCCTTTTCGTAGCATCATCCAGCTCTAAGTCATCGAAAATTCTTTCATAGGTATCAAGCTAATCCTGCACTTCCATCTCCGGCTCCATTCCTTGGAATGGTTGCCACCAAGACTAGCAAAGTCCTTGTTCAGCTTAGCGAAATAAGCTCTGGGCGCTTGCATTGGAGCACCACCATCAACAGCAGCATGCAGCAACTTGAGCATTTTGTAGCATGTTCCTCATCATAGTATTGAACATCGTTTGTAAATTAGGATTATCAGCTCCCGAGCCAGCACCTTCCTCAACTCCAGAGATGGAGTTTCTAACAACGTTCCTTGTTTGGCAACTCATCATCCAATCTACAATAAGGACAATCGGTCTCTCTATAAGGAATTCTGCTTAAGTAGTACTCATGTGTGCAGTGTGACTTAGGTACTATATATACTACTTTATAGTTTTGAAAATAAAAATATATAACAAGCAAGCGCTCTCATATACACACATACACATTCTTGATCCAGTCTAAGGTGATAACTCCTACCCTATCTCTACCGGATCACGTTATCCCTTAAGTCAAACAACGCAGCCTAAGCTCTGGTAACAAATGTGTGGACTGCCCTACACCGTCGATACCCAACGTACCTGTATAGTGCACTGTAGTGGTGCTTGGTCGATGTGGGGTAATCATCATTAAAGTAAAGTACATAAGCAATATAGAACCTGCCGTATATCTCACATGCATCGAATATAATGTAATAGTAAACATCTCAGATATAAAAACAAGCCCGACTGTAAACAACTAAATGAATCACAGCATCAAAATATATGGATCCATACAATGAACAATGTAAGTAATAGAGTTGCACATCAAATAATAACTCATAAACTGTCTTTAAATAGTAAGGCACTAGCAAGCTCCATAGTGCTATGTAGAAGAATAGTAGATGAGTAAATATAGCAATAATACAAGAGAATAGCCTCCTGCTCGTCACCTGTCCAACTCCACGTGCTCATCAGACCTGATATCTCTAATCTACCCATTTAAGAGTACCCAAGGTAATAGGAAGCAAAGCATAAAACTCGAGGTCACACAACAGTCTGGTATGAGCGATAGAAATCTCAAATACTATAAAGTCAATATATTAGGACAAATGGTATGGAAAATCATACCTGACCCATCCTTGCATTCACGGAGTTAGCACATACAAAAGATATATGCTACTCTATGATAGTCATTATGGGTGTACTATACATCAAGGTACTAAGGGTGTTCAGGTATCTGCATTAATAATATCTACATCATGTGACATCCCCAAGGTGATAAAACAATCAAATAAACATAGCATCCAAATGTATACGTAAATGTGCATATTTTTACTTCCATATTTAAAATACTTTTATTTAAATAGATGTCATAATTTAATATTGTTACATGTTTTTACCATAATCCAAATATCATCAAATCATCATTCATTCATCTTCATTTAGAGGCAAAATGGTAATTTTGTGCACGTATTAATTGTGAGAATATTTATTTGCACATTTAAGTTTTATTTGTAGGAATTTGGATGGAAATATGAAGAAACCTTCATGGAAAAATGCATGCACAAGAGATGAAGGCAAATGAAGATGGAAATAAATGAATTCATGTAATCATGGAGGACCACACCTTCCCACTTACCATGATCTACAATTAGGAGCTAATGCACATGTTAGTGGAGATTAAGCGCATGCACATTTAATGGAGGATTAATTCATGCTAATGATAACTTGGTGGCCACACTTCCTAAGGGGCATTTTGGGTAGTCTCCTAAAATATGGATTAGGGTTTTAGGCATGTATAAATACCTCTTATGTTTCATGTAGAGAGCTCTTACCACCTTCTCTTTAGTTTAGATGTAGCATGTAAACATGAACTCTCTTTCTTTAATGGCTTCTTAGCCTTTGCTTATGCTATTTATTTTTATGCAATTTTAATACATGTTCTTTTCTTTGTTGTTTCTTTTATGTTAGTAGTGTAGATCTCTTTATTTTATGCAAATAGATTAGCTTTTATTTTATTTTAATTAGCTCTCTTTTTTCTCTTATTTATGTTTATATTGCAATCTACATTTGTTGAAATGATAACGAATATGAGAAGCTAAACCTCTTCAATTTAGGAGTAATGAAACTCTCTTAATCATGTATGTTTAACAATGGTTTTTCTATGAGTTAGAAAATCGCCGATAAAATTTTAATTAAAAATAACTATAAGGGCACGACATACAATTTTAGTACGTGGCGAGTACGGGTCGATCCGTAGGGAATTGTATTGATTTTAAAATTTCTACTCAATCAAATTAAACCAAGAGCTTGAAAATTGTTTTAAGCTAGAGAAAATGTAAAAACTAACTACAAGCAAAAGAAAGTGGATAAAAATATGAGAGTAGAAGACAATTTAGATGCAATTTCCTTTTCATGTTCACATAAATCAACAGATATGAAATTATGATCTCTCTTTTTGGTCATTAGTGAATTTAGTTGATGTGTTTATCATAAGTATGGAATATTTGTGTTATTAATTAGCCCAACAGAAACCATCAAACTTTAAAACACCCACTAAACCACTTGTTAACTCTCATGAAAATTGACAATAAACTTGTAAATAAAATCTATTATAAGTATGATCTATTTATTATTGATTAATAATATAGACCATCAAATTTTGATTTTAATATTCACTTCATTACCATAATCATATGTAGATGAAGTGATAATTTTTGTTTATGTTTGTTTAAGCATAGCCTATTTGGTATCAACAACATATGCTATCAAATTCAAAGTTAAAACAACAAAATTTTACCACATCAAACATTCCATTAAGCACAAAAAGAGATCAACAATTAACAAATATGTTGAATCTACATGATTAAGAGAGCTGTATTACCCATTAATTAAAGGGGTTTAGCTTCTCATATTTGTTATCATTCCAACAAATGTAGAATTCAACATGAAATAAAAAACAAGAGGAAAATGCAAGATAATTGAAGTAAAATAAAAGCTAAACTACTACAAAATAAAGAGATCTACACTACTAACATAAGAAGAAATAAACAAGAAAAGAACATGAATTAAAATTGCATTAAGAACATTACATGAAAGAAGGCTAAGAAGCCATTAAAAAAAAGAGAGTTTTCGTTTATTTTTGAGCCTCAAACTAAACTAACTAAAGAGGAGGCTAAGAGCTCATTACATAAAACATAAGGAGTATTTATACATGCTAAAACCCTAATCCATATTCTTGGGGACTACCCAAAATACCCTTAAGGAAGTGTGGCCTCCAAGTTGTCATTAGCATGAGCATAATCCCATTTAAATGTGCATGTAGCTTTAATCATGTACATTAGCTCTTAATAGGGGATCATGCTAAGTGGGTAGGTGGGATCCTCCATGTTGCATGAAATGATTTATTTCCATCTTCATTTGTTTTTTTAACTCTTGTGCATGTATATTTCCATGAAGACCTCTTCCATTTAAATCCAAATTCCTATAAAATAACATAAAAATGTCCAAGTAAATTTTCTCAAATTATTATATGCACAAAAATGATCATTTTGCCTCTATATGAAGATGAATAAATGATGATTTGAAAATAATTTGAATTTTGGTTTAAACACGTTAAAATACCCTATATGCTCATTTATTTAATTAAATTAGATTAAATATGGAAGTAAAAATATGCACATTTACGTGCATATCAAATACCCCACACTTATCTTTTTATTTGTCCTCGAATAAAGAAAAACTAAGATAAATCCATTTTCGTAGGAAACACGATTGCATTGAGCATATGCAAAAAGCCGTTAAACCTCTAGGTGTCCCTAGTAGGACGAGTGTTGTCTCATGAGGGCTTTCAGCGGATATTACCCACAAAATCCTAATGCGAAATTCCTAAATGCAAGATTTATTCACAATGAGATGGATGCAAGTTTTTGAAAATTTTTACAAACGAAGAATTTACTTTCAAATTGACACTAATAACTTAAATATAAGTTCTGGTCATTATCATGAAATTTTAGTCTTTTTACTCGTCAAAATTTCCAAAAAAAATTAAGTTATCACCACAATTAGACTCTAGTTTGGCTAGTTGTTTCGGTTGATAACATAGTGCAACTATGTAATGGATCCTTAGTTGATTTTCGAAGTTTATCAAAGTGGTATTTTCATTTCTTTTGAATAACAAGTCAAATCAAATAAGTGAAAATAGTGCTTGGATTTCAATTGCTTACTCTCTATTTATTTGAAAATTTTATTGATATTAACAACATTTACATATGCCTAACTCAAAAAAACTGAGGCTAGATATATTACCCATGCACTGCCTTACAGGTTTACGTTAGGGGAATACAGAGCACGGCGAGTGTACACACAAGTGTGTACATCTATCGACTGTAGAAATTATTAATGAATTTTTTTATATACATACACCTAACTCAGATAAACTGAGGCCAGATATACCAATCATGCACTGCCTTTTGGGCTTACGTGAGAAGGGTACAAAGGATGGCAAGTGTACACACTTGCGTGTGAACACATGACTCTAGGTGTTAATAAAATATATACATATATACAAAAAAAATCTTTTCTCTTTTTTGTTATATTTTTTTACTTTTTTTATGAAGAGAGAGTTTTACAATATCATCTTAGCACCACTTAACTTGGAAGATTAAAAATGTTATAGCCTTTACTTTAAATTAACCACTTTTAAAACAAAGATTACAATTAGGATATACCTCATAATTATCACCCATGAACCTTTCTATATACTAGTTAAACCATCGTTACTTGTAATCAAACTTTATTTTTATTTTTGTTGAGACAAATAAATTTTCAAAAAATTTGAATTTAATAACCAAAAACATATACTTATCCTATAGTGTTTCTTCAAAAATAAATCAAAATGCTAAAAGAATTTTTTTGGGATTTTTTTTAAGTTTTGAGTTTTGGAAAATAAACCATGAAAAATAAAAAATGAACATGAGACTCCCTCCCATACTTGATTTTGACGTTCAGTCAACCCAAGTGAAAGGAGAAAAATAAAACAAAAATAAAACCTATATTTATATGAAAATGAAAAGATTATTATTTACACGTTATCGAAAAATATACTATTAAAGAGTAAATGAAACGGTCTTTTAAAGACCAATTCATTTGTCTCGTCAAGTATGAGAAACACAACTTAAGCACATAAAACCAAACCATATAAGATTTCAAAGTTTAATGTTGATTTGGAAAATCGAATGTCGTTTTATAAATCGTATGAGTTGTTTTATTTTCGATGATTTTTGGAGTAGATAGAATAATTGGTTGAAGTTCGAGTTTGTTTTCACCAAATTTAAATTCAAGCTCATGATTGACAAATTCTTCAAAATTATTGATTTTAAAATCAAAATGGTGATTTAAATCTACCACTTCAGAATTCATAACTCATCTTCGAAAAGTCCAAAAAAATTTTGTTCGTTAAATTCGTCTTCCTTTGTTGAATTATTCACAACTTCATTGCATATGCCATGTTCAAAATCTAAAGTTGTTGTATTCAATTTTTCAAAATCGAAAAAAGGATCAAATTTTAAATTTGGTTCCACACTCTCAAAAGAATTAAAATCCAACCCAATTACCACATTTTCAACAACTTCATTAAGATTGTCATTTTTAATTTCAAAAGTTGTTATTTGAAAATCGTCAATTTTGGTAAAAGGTGGATTATTATTTGACTCGTCACACGTTTGGATTTGATTTTGTTTCTCACGTTGTTTCATATATGTTTCAAACAATAGATCCGTGTGATCTTTGTGAATTTCTTTCATTTGCTCAGCAAAATCAAATTTATAACTATTAACTTGATAATTTTCAATTTGAATTTGTTGAGAACAAAAATTGTACATTGCACTATAATCGAGATTATTCTCATAGAAAAAATCATTTAAAAAGTGGTTCACATTTCCATTTTGACTATAAATTCATTTTGGAATTCAAAATTATATTGGCATGAGTTATACTTGAAATCATTTGAATTTTGAAGTGAATTCAAATTTTGATTATCTTGAAAACTTTGACTTGAGTTATTGCACAAATATGAATTACACGAATCATTTATCCTTTGATTATTTTGTGTAGAGAGTTCAAGTAAAGACGAAATCATTTCAATGCTTTTTTTCAAGATTTGAGGGTTGTTCATCATTTTGAAAACTTTATGGTTCAAAATTCGAATTGTTTATACAATAGTTGTTATTAAAATATCCATAAGAATTTAATGTGAAATTATATTGATTTTCACAACTACCGTAAAATTCATGTGAGTAGGGAAATTCAGACATTTTCAAAATGTTTTTTCTATAAAGGAAATTTTTTACCAAAAGGAATTTATTTTTCAAAAAGGAAATTTGCTTTTTGGATTTACAAATTTTTTTTTATATGTTTTTTTTGAAAAGATTTTTTTTTTGGATTTTTGTTTTTCATAAAAAAAACTAACTCAATTTTTTTTTGGATTTTTTATTTTGATTGAAAAATTTCAAAGGATTTAAAGACTAAGTTAAAAAATATTTTCAATTTTTTTAGTTTTGGCTTTTGAATTGTTTTTTTAAATATGCATGAACTAATGCAACTAAATGAATGCAAAGGACTCAATTACAAATTTGCTGTCCTAAGTAGCTCCTAACCCAAAATTGTATAATCACACTTTGTCTTAATTCAATAAGATAGTTCTTAGTCTGGTAACAGACATGACTTATCGGTGCACCGCAAATCACCTTTGCAATGCAACCGAAGGTTTAAGTACCTTTGAAGAAACAATCAATATAATATTTACGAATCACCGTAACATTTATAACTGATTATTGCACTGCCGTAGCCTAGACACCAAGAAATTAAATTGTTGAAAGAGCACAACTTGTCAATATACAATTAAGCCCTAGGTGAGCTCATGACACCCTTAAGTCGAATGTCCAATCGTTATTATTAGCAAATTCTAAGATGAAATGCAATTGGGCCAAGGAAAAGGGGATGAAATCCCCCACCTTATGTGGATTTGGGTGTTGCTCTTAATAAAGAAAATAAAATGGGAAGAATGCAAAGCAGAAATTAAACGTGAATTAAAAATGCAACTAAGAATGGATTTAGTTTTTGTTTTTGAACTTTTTTTAAAATGCAAGTAACCAACAATCTAAAGCAAATAAAAAACAAGAGATGAAAGCACGATACCAGAGTGTGCAAAATTATTAGCAAATTATTTTAAAAGCAGCGAATTTCTTTTATTAAGCAAGCAAGCAGAGTTGAGCAATTATTTGACAAGCAATTCCTTGTAAATTTCTGCTTTTGCAACCTGAAACTAAAAACAAGATATGTACAGTTATATATATATAAAAGAAGAAATTAAAACAAAACAATTGAAAACAAAACAAATTGAAATTAAAACAAATTGAAACTTGTTTTTTTCTTTTATTTTAGAGAGAAGAAAAAAATTGCTTAAACAAATTATGTAAATAAAAGAAAGAAAAAAAGGAAAAAAATACAAACTCAAAACTAGCCCGACTCAATACTAAGAACTATGGCATTTTTAGTTTATTTATACGAATTAACTTCTCCCCTTTATCAAATTGAGCTTCGAATCCGCAAACACTTCTCCCTTTATCAAATTAAACTTTGATTCTTTCTTCAAAATCAAATATGAAATTAAAATTCGCTGTCGTTCAAGGATGCTGGGTTGTCGCGATTAGTGATTGAGGAGAGACTATCGTGGGTTCGAGGCGATTGAGGCAGTGGGGTTTTGGTTTGCGATTGGAGAATGAGGCGACTGGTTTGATGAGATAGGTGATTTGCAGAAGTTGGTTTGAAAGGGATTGTTGAAGGAGTACTATTTGTATGTGCACCGGGCTGTTGTGCACTAGTTTGTATGGTGGTGACTAGTTGGTGTGTATGTGGAGTTTGTATATGGTTGAGTGAGGTGGGTGTATGTGAGTTGGGTATTTGATGTTGGTAATGAAGTGTTGTGAATATGGTGACTGAAATGTTGTATGTGGGAGATGTTGATGACAGAGGCAAAGTGTTATGGCAGAGATGTTTTGTGGAGTTGATTCTGTATAGGGTTGTGCAGTCAGGTGATGATGGTTGAAGTGATAATGTATGGAAATGTTGTTAGCAACAACAACAGTAGTTGTAGGCAGTGAAATGCAGAAATGTATGTGTATGTTGAAGGAGGGATGTTGTGTTGGTTGAAGCAGTTGGTGGAATGACTGGTACAATTGAGGTGGTTGAAAGAGTTGGTTCTTGAAGTGTGCTGTGGTATGGTGTGGTGACAGTTTATTGCTGGTTTGTGACAGGAGTATAAGAACAGTGGGAGATGTGGTGTGGTCTGTTGTTGAACTGTGGCAAGAGTATATGAACAGTAGTGGGTGACTGCAGTGGTGTAAAAGTGTGTGCAGTAAGGGAAGATATGCATAGTGGTAGTTTGTATGGTGATTTGAAGTGTATGGTGGTTTGAAGTGGAGGTTTGAAGTAGATGGTTAGTGAGTAAACAGATGTATGTGCAGTGTGTTTTACAAGTTGCTATGATGGAGAAAAGGGGTTTTGTTGTGGTGTTGGCAGTATTGGACTGGGGGTAAAGTGATGATAGTGAGAAGTTGACAGAGTATATGAATGAAGAAGGAGATGATGTGGATGGAAGTGTGAGGTGTGTATGAAAGGAGATGGTTGATGTTTTGTACAGTTGTATTGTATTGTAGTTATAGGGTTGGGTGGATGTGCAAGGTAGATTATATTATGAGTAGAGGTAAAGAGGTATGTGTTGCTGTGGTAAGTAATAGCAGGTGGTTGATGGCTGATGGGTATGTGAAGAGGGGTGAGTATTGACAGTGGTTTGTATGTAGGGAATGTGCTGTTGTATGGGAGGTTGAATTGGATATGTGATGTGCACACTTTGTATGTGCACAGTGTGTGCACAATGATGATGAAGAAGTATGTAGTGTCAGTTACGGGAGTTTTTATTGTTGGTGATTCGTAAGTTTGTATGCACATAGTTTGTAGGGAATATGTAAATGAGGGAAGGGGGATTGATGTGTGAAGTGATGTGCACTGATGTCTGTTGTCAGTGCAGTTGTATGCTGAGTTATGGGTAGAGAGAAACACTGTTGGTCAGGTATGTGGGTACAGAGTGCAGATATGTAGTGGTATGTCTGCTGTTGGTTGATGGAGCAAGGCAGGTAGTGGATTTGGTGGTGGGTGGTTGCAGTGGGCAGTTCTGGTTGGTGCACAGAGGTTGGTGCAAAGTAAAGTTGAGGGAAATAGTAGAAATGTAACGGTATGCAATGAAATGCAGTAATGCCAGAAATGTACAAAAATGAAATGTTTTTTTAAATAGAAATAAAAAATGTACAGAAATGAAAATGTAAATTGATGATGTAATGAAATGCGAAGTTTTTTTTATAAAGAAGATTGTTGTTTTTTTATATCAAATGCAAAATGAAAAACAACAAGCACATAATCAAATTGCAAGCAAAAATCAAACAACAAACACACAACACAACATTTAAAAAAAAATGCAAATTAACACACAAAAATCAAACAAAAATATTTCGAAGAACAGAAATAAAATCAAATTAATTCCTCGGACACGGCGTCAAAAACTTGTTTAACAACGGTTTTTCTATGAGTTAGAAAATCACCAATAAAATTTTAATTAAAAATAATCGCAAGCGCACGGCGTACAATTTTAGTTCGTGGCGAGTATGGGTCGATCCGCAAGGAATTGTATTGATTTTAAAATTTCTACTCAATCAAATTAAACGTAGAGCTTGAAAATTGTTTTAAGCTAGAGAAAATGTAAAAACTAACTACAAGCAAAAGAAAGTGGATAAAAATATGAGTAGAAGGCAATTTAGAGGTAATTTCCTTCTCATTTTAACATAAATCAACATATATGAAATTATGATCTCTCTTTTTGGTCATTAGTGAATTTAGTTGATGTGTTTATCATAAGTATGGAATATTTGTGCTATTAATTAGCCCAACATAAACCATCAAACTTTAAACCACTTGTTAACTCTCATGAAAATTAACAATAAACTTGAAAAAAAATCTATTCTAAGCATGATCTATTTACTATTGATTAGTAATATAGACCATTAAATTTTAATTTTAATATTCACTTCATTACCATAATCATATGTAGATAAAGAGGTAATTTGTGTTTATGTTTGTTTAACATAGCCTATTTGGTGTCAACAACATAGACTATCAAATTCAAAGTTAAAACAACAAAATTTTATCACATCAAACATTCCATTAAGCCCAAAAAGAGATCAACAATTAACAAATATGTTGAATCTACATGATTAAGAGAGCTTCATTACCCAAAAATTGAAGGGGTTTAGCTTCTTATATTTGTTATCATTTCAACAAATGTTGAGTTCAACATGAAACAAAAAAACAAGAAGAAAATGCAAGCTAATTGAAATAAATAAAAGCTAAACCACTTGCATAAAATAAAGAGATCTATACTACTAACATAAGAATAAATAAACAAGAAAAGAACTTGAATTAAAATTGCATTAAGAAAATTACATGAAAGAAGGCTAAGAAATAATTAAAAAGAAAAGAGAGTTTTTGTTTATTTTTGAGCCTCAAACAAAACTAACTAAAGAGGAGGCTAAGAGCTCATTACATGAAACATAAGGGGTATTTATACATGCCTAAAACCCTAACCATATTTTTGGGGACTACCCAAAATACCCTTGAGGAAATGTGGCCTCCAAGTTGTCATTAGCATGAGTATAATCCTCCATTTAAATGTGCATGTAGCTTTAATAATGTGCATTAGCTCTTAATAGGGGATCATGGCAAGTGGGTAGGTGGGGTGCTCCATGTTGCATGGAATGATTTATTTCCATCTTCATTTGTTTTCTAACTCTTGTGCATGCATATTTCCATGAAGGCCTCTTCCATTTGAATCCAAATTCCTATAAAATAACATAAAAATGTCCAAGTAAATTTTCTCAAATTAATATATGCACAAAAATAACCATTTTGCCCCTACATGAAGATGAATTAATGATGATTTGAAAATAATTTGAATTTTTGTTTAATCACGTCAAAATATCATATATGCTCATTTATTTAATTAAATTAGATTAAATATGAAATTAAAAATATGCACATTTACGTGCACATCAATGTAGATTCAACATATTTGCTAATTTATGATCTCTTTTTGTGCTTAGTGGAAATTTTTAATGTGGTAAAATTTTTATTGTTTAACTTTGAATTTGATAGCCTACGTTGTTCACACAAAATAGGTTATGCTTAAACAAACATAGACACAAATTACCTCTTCATCTACATATGATTTTGGTAATTAAGTGGATTTTGGAATCAAAATTTGATAGTCTATGTTACTAATCAATAGTAAATAGATCATGCTTGGAATAGATTTTATTTTTAATTTCATTATCATTTTCATGAGAGTTGACAAGTGGTTTGGATGGTGTGTTAAAGTTTGATGGTTTATGTTGGGCTAATTAATAGCACAAATAAACTACACTTTGGATAAACATATCAACTAAATTCACAAATGACCAAAAAGAGAGATCATAATTTCATTGTGTTGATTTGTATGATTATGAGAAGGCATATACCTCTAAAATTGTCTTCTACTCTCATATTTTTATTCATTTTGTTTTAGTTAGTTTTTACGTTTTTTTAGCTTAAAAAATTTCAAACTCTTGGATTAATTTGATCGAGTAGAATTTAAAATTAATTCAATTTCAACGGGTCGACCCGTACTCGCCACGTACTACAATTGTACATCGTGCGCTTGCGATAATTTTTATCACAATATTTTTCGACGGTTTTCTAATTCGATAGAAAACTCGTCGTCAAACAAGTTTTTGGCACCGTTGCGGGGAATAGACTTGATTTTAATTTTACTCTTTGAATTATTTTCGTTTGATTTTATTGTGTTTTCATTTTGTGTGTAGAGTTGCATTTAAAAAAAAATATTTTGTGTTGTGTGTTTGTTTTTGTTTTCATTTTGGTTTGTGTGCTTGTTGTTTTTCTATTTGCATTTCTATTTTTTTTTAATATACACAATTTCATTTCAGAACAAAATATATATATATTTCATTTCATTTTCTTTACATTACAATGTAGATCATTTGTTTTACAAGTTGCATTTCAGTTTTTTCTACACAATTTACATTTACAAACTCACTTCTGCCTTCAACATACAACTTTTCTGACCAAAACAACACCTTCACCATTCTCCCTGTCATCTTACATTTATAAATTACAGCTGCCTTCCTTGCTCCTCTGCCTACATTCCACTGTCTTACCCCCCTGTGCCATCCTTCTATCAACCAATTGTTACATCACAGCGCTTCTTCAAACCATATAACCAACCACTGCTCCTCTACTCCTCTGTTTACCATTGCCCTTCTCCCTATCATCACATTCCCATACATCACTGTTACTCCTACTGCTCCACTCCACTACCCACATACAAACATACACTTCAGTTCACTACTCCACTGCCTTGATATCAACCTGCCACACATCAATGCACCACCTCTGGCACTACTACAACCAACACCTTCCCAACCTTTCCACTGCCCACTACAAGTGCTACCATCACCACCACCATTAACCTCACTGCTGCCACCCCTTCCATACAAACTCCCATACAATTTCCACACAAGCTCCCATACAATTTCCATACTTACCTATTCCAAATTGCTACTCAATCTACAACTATTCATCAAACTCTGAACTCCTCCACTTATGTGCATACATCATAGTGCAAACATAACTTATCTTTGTACATCTCTGCCTCATCAAATTCAAACAACCCAATACTTGCAAAACCATCAGTGCACACTCACTTTCACCTCTTCAAACCATCATCTCTCCACCATACTCTTCCTTCCTCTACCAAACAACCCATACTCCTCTCCTCTACAGCTACTTGACCAACCTTCAATTTCAACACCTACACAGTCATCTCCTCCTCCAACCTGAACACCCATCATCCCCCAAACAACAGCTCCTCTGCTTCACTCTCCTGCACAACAACAAATTCCAACCAAAAACCATACAAAACTGTCACAACCACTTCTGCATAACCATTTCATCCACCTCTATTATTCACTTCATCACAACTACATTACTATCTACCCACACAATCACCACTCACTGTCAACTACCACTGCAAAACACTTCAAACATACCATCATCCATCCTCAATTACATAATTGCATATCATCACTATTCCATAACCTGATCTTCCTCCTTCATCAACATCACCTCCTTCTGCTGCCAACTTCCAGCCTCACCTGGCAATACCTTCCTGTGCACATTGCACTATCCATACAACTGCACATCATCAACATCAAATAGTGCACATCATCAACCTTAAACACCAATAAACATCTTCATCACATCAAACCATACAAACATTCATCTGCCATGTTCATCTCCATACCTAACTGTAGTTCACCAACTGCCTCTTCTGCAAACCCACCTCTGCCGTGCAAACTACCTACAACGATATCACAACAATATCTCTGTCCTTTGCAAACTACCATCTTCCCTTTGCTCGACAACAACTACCACATCAATATTACCACCATCGTCAAGCATTACAACTCAACCTTCACTCTGCCTTGCCAACTGCCACTGCCCCATAATCCACTTTCATCCTCTGCCCGAGCAGCCAACCCAAATTTCCGCAACCAAAATCGCCGTGACACTTCACCTCACCATCCTCAAAATACAAATCCAACATCCAAAACCCAAAACTCGACTTCTCCAATCCTCTAAACCATCCTCGACCCTACATCAGAACAAATCTCGACTTCATCGACCATCAACCCGGCACCATCTAATCGAACTTCGGGAAATTGGAATTTTGGTTTTGCAAATTTTGATTAAGGGGATTTTGGCTTTGGGAATTTTGGGAACGTGACTTTTGAATTCGATTTTGGGCTTCGCGGGTATATAGGCTGAGTGTTTCTTTGATATTGGATTTTAAATTTTTGATATTTCTATTGTTTTGTTTTGTTTTGTTTGGCTTTGTGTAAACACTCTTGATTTAAAAAAAAAGAAAAAGAAAAATTGTGTTTTGTTTTAGAAATATATATATATAACTTGTTCAACAATTTTCAGGTTGCAAAAGCAAAAAATCAGAAGAGAGGAATTGTGCGCTAAATAATTGCTTCACTCTGCTTACAAATTGCTTGCTTGAAAAAATTGCTGCTTTTAAAATAAATTGCTAATAAATTATGCATGCTCTGGTATCGTGCCTTTATCTCTTGATTTTATTTTCAGTTTGCATTGTTAATTGCTTGCATTTTAAAAAATTCAAGAACAAAAACAAAAATAAAATTTCATTCTTAGTTGCATCGTTAATTCACGTTTAATTTCCGTTTTGCATTCGTACCATCTTATTTTTATTTTATAAGGGCAACACCCAAATCCACATAAGGTGGGGGATTTCATCACCCCTTCCTTGGCCTACAAATTGCATTTCATCTTAGAAATTGACTAATAATAACGGTTAGATTCGAACATAAGGGAGTCATGAGCTCACCTAGGACTTAATTGTATCTTAACAAGTCGTCTTCTTTGAACAATTTATTTTCTTGGGGTCTTGGCTACGACAGAGCAATAATCATATATAAATATTATGGTGATTCATGAATATTATAGTGATTGTTTCTCTGAAGGTACTTAAACCTTCGGTTGCATTGCTACGGTGATTCATGGTGCACCAATAACTCCTGTCCGTAACCTGGCTAAGAAATATTTTGTTGCATTAAGAAAAAGTGTGATATACAATTTTGGGTTAGGAGCTACTAAGGATAGAAAATTTGTAATTAAGTCCTTGCATTCATTTAGTTGCATTAGTTCATGCATATTTAAAAAAAATTCAAAATCCAAAACTAAAAAAGTTGTAAATTTGACTTAACTTAGTTTTTTAAAAAAAATTAAAAAAAAATCATTTTATTTAAGTTATTTTTTTAGAAAAACAGAATTAAAAAAAATCTTTTCAAAAAAAAACTTAAAAAAAGTCTGAATTTCCCTACTCATAAGAATTTTATAATAGTTATGAAAATCAATATAATACATATAATTTCACACCAAATTCTTATGGATATTTTAATGGTAACTATTGTACAAACAATTCGGATTTTGCACCATAAAGTTTTCAAAATGATGACCAACCGCCAACTCTTGAAAAGAGAACTGAATCTTTACTTGAACTCTCTACACAAAAAATCAAAGGATAAATGATTTGTGTAATTCATATTTGTGCAATAACTCAAGTCAAAGTTTTCAAAATAATCAAAATTTGAATTCACTTCAAAATTCAAATGATTTTGATTATAACTCATGCCAATACAACTTTGAACTCCAAAATGAATTTCAAAGTCAAAATGGAAATGTGAACCACTTTTTAAATGATTTTGGCAATGAGAATTATTTCAATTATGGTGTAATGGAAAATTTTTGTTCTCAAAAATTTCAAATTGGAAATTCTCAAACTAATAATTATAAATTTGATTTTGTTGATCAAATGGAAGAAATTCACAAAAATCACACGGATTTTTTGTTTGAAACCTACATGAAACAACGTGAGCAACATAATCAAACCCAACGTGTGACGAGTCAAATAATTCACCGTTTACCAAAATTGACGATTTTCAAATAACAACTTTTGAAATTAAAAATGACAATCTTAATGAAGTTGTTGAGAGTGTGGAACCAAATTTAAAATTCGATCTTCCTTTTTCCGATTTTGAAAAATTGAATACAACTGCTTTAGATTTTGAACATGATACATGCAATGAAGTTGTTGACAATTCAGTAAAGGAAGATGACTTTAACGAATACAAACTTTTTGGACTTTTCGAAGATGAGTTGTTGAATTCGGAAGGGATAGATTTAAATCACCATTTTGATCTTAAAATCAATAATTTTGATGAATTTTTCAATGATGAGTTTGAATTTAAATTTGGCGAAAATAAACTTGAACTTCAACAAATTGTTCAATATATTCCAAAAATCATCGAAAATAAAACAACTCATACGATTTTTATAAAACGACATTCGTTTTTCCAAATCAACATTTAACTATGAAATCTTTTATGGTTTGGTTTTCTGTGCTTAAGCTATGTCTCTCATACTTGACGAGACAAATGAATTGGTCTTTGGAAGACCGTTTCATTTACTCTTTGACGATATATTTTCTGATGTCGTGTAAATAATAATCATTTTATTTTCATGTAAATATAGGTCATATTTTTATTTTTATTTTATTTTTCTCCTTTCACTTGGGTTGACTGTGGGGACACAGTCAGAATCAAGTGTGGGGGGGAGTCTAATCTTCATTTTTTATTTTTCATGGTTTATTTTTTGCATTTTCTTTCCAAAAATCAAAATTAAAAAAAACAAAACAAAAATCCTAGAACAAATTTTCTTTTTAGCAATTTGATTTATTTTTGAAGAAACACTATAGGATAAGTATAAGATTTTAGTTATTAAATTGAATTTTTTGAAAATTTATCTGTCTCAACAAAAATAAAAATAAAGTTTGATTACAAGTAACGATGGTTTAACTAGTATATAGGAAGATTCATGGGTGATAATTATGAAGTATATCCTAATTGAAAATCTTTGTTTAAAAAAGTGATGGATTTAAAGTAAAGGATATAACATTTTTGATCTTCTAAGTTAAATGGTGCTAAGATTTTGCAAAACTCTCTCTTAAAAATATATATATAAAAAGCAACATAAAAAATGGTTTTTGTGAAAATAAGAAATACCTAGAGTCATGCGTTCACACGTAAGTGTGCACACTCGCCATGCTCTGTACCCTTCTCATGTAAGCCCGAAAGGCAGTGCCAGATCGATATATCTGGCCTCAGTTTATCTGATTTAGGTGTATGTAAATATTTTTAATAAAAATAATCACCTAGAGTCATGTGGTCATATGCAAGTGTGTACACTCTCCACACTCTGTGCCCTTCTCACGTAAGCCCGACAGGCAGTTAATGATCGGTATATCTAGCCTTAGTTTATCTGAGTTAGGTGTGTAAATAATAATGATGTTAATACTTGTCAAAAAATAGAGAGAGCAAGCAATTGAAATCCAAGCACTATTTTCACTTATTTGATTCGATTTGTTATTCAAAAGAAATAAAAATACCACTTTGAAAAACTTTGGTAATCAACAAAGGATCCATTTCATAGTTGCATTATGTTATCAACCGAAACGACTAGCCAAACTAGATTCTAATTTTGATGATAACTTAATTTCTATTGGAGGTTTTGATGAGTAAAAGGACCAAAATTTCTTGATAATGACCAAAACTTATGTTTAACTTAAATGTGTCAATTTGAAAATAAATTCTTCATTTGTAAATATTTTCAAAAACTTGCAGTCATATCATTGTAAATAAATATTACATTTAGGAATTTTTTTTCATGTTGCATTTGGATTTTGTGGTAGTGTTTGGAACCAAATTGACCACAAACACCCAAGAACAGGTTTAAGTAGTGAAATAAATGAAGAAACTAAATGAAAAAAGAGGAATATATCAAAATAACAGGAAAAACGCAACAAAAGCAAGAACAACAAGATTTATTGTGATTCGATGTTGATTGCCTACGTCCACTTTGAATATTCTCTTTATTACTTTTCAATTTACTTGATTACAATTAGAAACAACAAGAAATGGCAAGAGACAAGAGAATAATGGAGGGAGTTGATTACAATAATGGTGTTGTCTAACCAGTAGCTTAAAGGTTCCCAGAATGGCCCCCTAGGCCTGTATTTATAGATGAAGGCGGCTTCCAATCTGACTAGAACTTCGACAATAGGTCCTTCTCAACCATATGGGCCCACCATAGGAAGGGCTAGGCCTAAATCTCAATAGATAGGGATCGATCCCTCCATGTGTTGAGTTTGGGGTAGCGATTCCTATAGTAGCTCCCTTATGCTCTAATATGATGGTGTTCTAGATATGAGGCTGTTTGGATGTGTGGAGCTCTTGCTTTTCTCAATTCTTGGTTTAGTTTCACACTAGTCTGATGAATACCGATCCCTTCATGTGTCGACATACCGAACCCTCCTGTTGTATTAATATATGCCGATCCATATTGCATCTCAACTACATGCCGATCTATCCTTTATGGACATGCCAATCCATTCTATATGAGCATGTTGTTCCCTACGTTTGTTGCATGCTATGCCAATCTATCCTTTATGAGTATGCCGATCCCTACATTTGTTGCATGCTATGCCGATCCCTATAGTGCCATTGAACCACGCTGAACTTGATACCACATCTAATGCCAATCCCTATAGTCTCTCCTTGCTATACCGAACCCTTTAGCATCTCGTCCATATTGACAAACCACTATGTCGGTCCCTATCTCACACAAGCTAATTCCCATCTTTCTGACATCCCACATCGTCCATCTATCAACTCTGTCCAATTCAGGCTTCGTATAACTGTTCGGACTTTATATCTAGGTTATGAAGCCGTTGCCTCATGATCATTCTTCTCATCAACTGTCGAATATGTCCTGCGCGATCAGCCCAATATAGCCGGGTCAAGGCACCGAGTAACACTTGCCCCCCAAAGTACGTCTTGTGAGTAACATGACATGCTTTGAATTGAAAAAGTCCGAGTTGCCGAAAAGAAGTCCATCTAACTTCCTGGTTGAATTCTATTCCTTTATCGATCCTCAATAATGTAAGTCTGATGTCGTATTCCATTAGCATATACAAATTTGGTCATGTGGGACTTATAGGCCTTCTTCTGATTCGATCTCAAACTTGATTGTTTTAGGCTAGACTGTAATTTCAGTTGATTTCAAAAGGTTGAATTCTTGAATCGTTTCCGAACACATTCACATACACATTTCGGTTGTTGGCCCCCGGACGTGTTCAGACGTTCGAAAGTCATTGCCAAGTTTTTTTTATATTATGTACGCTTACGTTTTGCAGCCAAACCTCCATGATAGTGGTTGCCCTTTGGTTTTCAGTGGTCTGCCATTTCTCTCTACTTCCATTCATTCTCATAATCTTTTTCTTTCTCTTTACTTTTTTTATTTCATTTAAAAAAAAAACCTTTGTGGAGGGATCAACACCTGATATGCCGATCCCTTGCTATATACATGCTAATAGGGGTTGGCAAATCCCAATGATGATCCCTATTTGCTCCAAACTTGGTCTAACTGTGATAACCGGTTGGACTCCCCTCACAAACACTCATATATAAAATCGCTTTCCTTTCTTTCTCCCTTCACTTTCTTACTTCACAACTTTTCCTTAACTTTGATCCTGTCCTTTGCACAAACACATAGCCGAACCCATCACCGCCATCACCCTCTACTGAATGATAGAAAGAAGAAAAACTCGACTTTAATACTAAATTCAAACATGATACATCCTCCTTAATCCAAGTCGCTTGTGGTTCACCCAAGTTTCAATTATTCATCCATAATCTAATTATATATATATATAGGTACGCTTTCCACTTTTAATCGCGTTAGTTGAGTCCAAATCTTGAGCTCATGTGTGTTCGAGCTGTTTTTAGGCGAATAGTTTGATGGGAAGTTAGGCGAGAGAGGAGGAGGATACGAAGGAGCTGGAGAAGGAAGAAGAGGGTTTGGTCGGGTATTCCTAAAGGGTCACAGGAAAGTTAGAATTTTGAGATGGGAAAGGAGATAGTGTGAAAGGGATCGGTAGGTCATATTCAGAGGAAGGGGTCGGTAGGAGTTAGTTGTTTAATGGAGGGATCGGTGTTAGCAACTTAGGTATAGGGATCGGCAATGGTAGCTAAAATGTAGGGATTGGTATAGAGGTTGAAATGTAGGGATCGGTGTAAAGGTTGAGGGTAAGGATCAACACAGGGAGTTGAGGGATCGGCTATGATAATGAATGCTAACTTAACTTAAGTTATTTAAACACTGAACTACACACTGCCTTTCCCAAACATAAAATGACTTGGACTGCTAGACTTAAGCTGAAATGAACATATTTCCGGACTTCTTGACATGGAATAAGTAAAGAACTTCTTAAAAAACTTGGATAAAAAATTTCATAACTAAATATGTCGATAACCAATCCTAAAGCTCTCGTTGCCGATCAACTTTCTTGTTGATCGAGAAGCTCAGCGATGACGGTCTCTCTGGATAAAACTCTAAGTCTTGTCATTTTATTCTTGCTTTTACGATTCCGAACTATTCATACTTGTTTTACACTGCATCGCACTAGTTCACATACGACACGGGGAGAACAGGTTATTATTTCTAATGTTGATTGTCTACTGAGTATAGCTGACATAGATCTCAAGTTGCATGAGGCACTCAGTCAAAATGTCTTCCGAATCAGCCGCAAGACATATCATTTCTGAGGCAAGATCATGTTCCGCCACCATATCTGAAAAACCTTCTTCGAGCCACCATACAAAACAAGCAGAGGCGTCTGACCTGCAAATGAATCTATTTTTCGATATTCCGGTCCTACCTACGGAAGCTATCAGTCCAGCTCCCGATGCCGTCGAGGGTGCCATCATTCTAGATAACCCTATTGACTCACAAGCTTCTAGACTCGATGAAGCTACCCTTCGTTGATTATGCTCCATCCATGGTGTAACGATCCCGGTTTTAAGTCAAATTTAAATTAGCAATTAATATAAAATTTTGGATTTAATTGTGAATTAATTTGAAAATTTGGAAATAAATATATAGAAAAAGATTTAATGTTCTTTCTTTTAAAAATACTTATGAACTAAGTTGTAAATATATTTAAGTTTAAAACATAAAAACACAAACCTATGTAAATATAATATTAAAATAAAATTTAAGTAAAGGGTTTAAAACATAAAATGATTATATTTTAACAAGTGTAAAGAAAATAGATCATGAGATTAACAAGTGTTAACATAGATAACAAGTGGCAAATGCATGTTTTATTTTAAACTAAATTTCAATTAACATGTATTAAAGAAAGAATACCAGGCTAGTGTATATTTTCTTTCATCTTCATTTCTCAAATCAAAAATCAAAACCTGGAAACTAAAACTAAACCAGAAAAATAAAATCAAAAGCAAAACAACTCTTTCAATCTCAAACAAGAATTCAACCTGATCAAAGGCATGCAGCAAACTCAGGATCAAATTCAAACTGTTTCAACATAAAGTTTTCAAATTAAAGAGTAAGCAAAGATCAGATTCAACTCAACATAATCAAATAATCAAATCAAAGGTCAAAGTTTCAAACTCAAAACATTTTCCAGGCTCAAGTTTTTTTCTCTGTTCTCTGTCAACATGTTCCAGGTGAGCAAACTTCTAAACCTAAAAGCTTGAATCTGTTTACATTTTGATGATGCTTGAAATGAAGTTGTTGTGATATGTTTGCATGTATGAAATTTTGGTTTTCATGTTATAAATATGTAGGTTTATAAGTGTGCATGTATGAAACCCTATGCATATCTCCGATTTATAACTCACAGGCTAAAATCTTGATCAAAGATCAAGTTCTCTTCAAACATTTACTTATAGGTTGTGAAATTTGAAGAAAATATGTTTGTTTTTACATAAACTAAGTATTAAAAATATATTTATGCATGATAAGTTGAAGCTCTCTGGAAATTTAGAAAAACTGTGGAAATTGTAAACTTATCAAATCCTCGACTTGAATAATTCTTGGTTCCAGGTTTACAATCTGTTTTGTTACCTAAAATAATGATTTTTGAAAGTGAAATCAGAATTTTTAAGTATAAATTCAAGGAGAAATTGTGGATTGAATGATATTGGGTTTTGGGGCAAATACTGGTGATCGATGAATGTGGAGGCCTCAGGATCGTGGCTGTAGGTAGCCAAGGGTTGGGCGAGCTTGGGAAAATGATCAGGAAAATTCCTGATAATCATGGTGGCCGGGCATGGATAATCTAGGGTTTAAGCTCGTGTTTCTGTATTGGTCTGAAATCGAGCTACTACGGCGTCTCTGGTGGATCGAGTGTCACCGGAGCTGGGGGAAACGTTGCGTAGCTGAATGGAGAGGCTGTGGTGGCGGTGGCGTGGCTTCTGACAAGCTAGATCGTCGGAGCGAGTCAATTCCTTGGCGACCATTATTGTTCTAGTTTGGGTCGTGTAGTCGAATTGCAGATTCGTCGTCGATTTGTGTTGCTGGGTGTTTTGATGGGTCGAGTAGATGATCGTTGACTGGTCGATGGTCGTAGCATCGACCAGAGGTGATCGAAACAGTTGTGCATGTGCACAACGTATCTGGGTGCCCACAATTTTCTGCACGGGCTGCCCAGAGTTAGATTTTTAGATAGTAGATGTAGATTCGATAGCCTACAGTCTTGGTTTGGAAGTTTCAATCTTTGAAGTCTTTGGATTTGGGGATCGCATTTGCACACTGGACTTGCTTAATTCAACTTGAAGGTGGTTCTCGCTTTTGGATTGGAGTCTTTGGAGTTTTGGCATTAGAGAATATATATCTTTCTGTTGCTGATGTTATTTCTTCTGCTATCTTATTATTTCTGTTGTTGTGTATCTCTGATATTGATATTCATTTGTATCAGATTGTTGTATCATTGTTGTATCAAATATTGTATATCAATGATATTCATTTCTTTTTCCGATGTGTTGTTTACTTAATGTGTTATAAGCTCCATCTGAACTGGAGTCCGACGTTTGAATCTGCGGCATTCGAATACAAGTGAGGTATTTGATGTCGATTTTCGGACGCCGAATTTCGGGTCGTGACACATAGAGTCCCATTTGAAGATATTTTGGTTCCAACGAGGCAAGACAGACCTCACTTGCCCCCAGCCGGATATACTTCTTGCAACAAATTTATGTGCTGGGCTAGATGCGTGCCACCCTTCAACTCCTTCGTTCGGGAAATGTTGAGGTATCTGGGGATCGCTCCTTCCCAATTGCACCCCAACAGCTATGCTTTCATCCATAGGACTTACCTTATCATTATGAACGTTCTGTTCCGTCCATCGACCCCTGAAGACATCAAATATATCTACAACTTCAAAAGACGGTCAAGGAGTCCCTCATATGTCTTCCTTTAACCCTCGCCTAAATGCCAAGTTTTGACGGGTGCATGGAACAAGCTTTCCTTATTGAAGCACGAGTGGTTTTACGTACGATGTCCTCCTGGCTCCGCAAGGAGATGGTTAGAAGGATGTAAGTGTTATTTCTGCTTTCATCTTAAGTTCGATGACTCACGTCGTAACTTCTCCTTTGAATATACCAACGTCTCAAGTTCTTTCAAGTGTTCATCCTCGACTCGAAAGCGTCGAGTATTCTAGGGCCGTCACCACCATTCGTGCTTCTCCCGTTGAGTATCAGGATATTAAACTTCTTGTTCCTGATGAGTTGCTTTCATTATTCGGGCTGCTGGAAGACGACCACAAAATTAGACTCCCCGGGAGCAAAACAGTTGTAACGACCTGCCTTTTTGGACAGTTTAAATCGGCAATAAACCACACATGTCGAATCCAAACCATTCAAAAGGGAGGATTGTTATGGGGTAAATAAGAAAAAGAAGAGAAAAGAAAGAAAAACAAAATACAGAATCTCACAGCGGAATGACAAAATATAATAATCAAATAAATAGTTCATGAAGCTGTTTTACAAATAATATTTGATTTCATTTTACAATACAATCAGAATTATACATACAGCAAGAATAAATAAATAATGCAGCGGAACAAAATGATACAGTGGGATAAATCATAATAATAATTAGTAGGCAAATCTTCATCTTCATCCTCCAAATAAAATGGTCTTCAATACACTGAAAAGCTCCGACTGACCTGAGCGTAATGAAAAGACAAAATACTTGAGTCAGAACAAAAAGATCTTATTTAAGTTAAATCAACAATACGTGAATATGCGTGTAACGGCTTCAGAGATGTTTACGGGATTTTATATCACCTATCCAGTGTATAACGTGCGTGCAATAACTTAAGAGATGTTCGAGATTACCATCTCCTAAGGATCCGTTAAACTATTTACTATGTAGTAATATACGCTATTATAATATGTCAATAAGTAAAGTAAAGTATTAAAATAGCGTTATGGCGTTACCCATATCCCCCTTAACACATTTTATATAAATGTCATAGTCTATACAGTACCATAATTCCTCCATAACCTGTAGGGCTATCAAAGGGCACTCCATAGTGTACGACACAAACCAAACTCGTAATAGGCTCGATAAGGCATGTGACAAGGCACGTGAGGCAATGCCCAGGGTAGGATACTACCGTTTTAGGGATCTGGACTGATGGTAACGCATAGCAGCTACTACCGCCCACCTCGGAACACACTCCTAAAATCAAATCGAGGGTGGCCACTAAATCAATCACAAAGTAATAAATATGGTATCGAAGAAATGTGTCCGATCGGAGGAGCGACCTCACTTGGCTCGACATGGCTCCTGTTTTAGTCACATCAAGCTGACGCGAGGGGGTCAGGACTACATTCATACCTCATACAGAATCGTTCGTTAAACCATCCTACTTCATTTTGGAGTCTCCACCACATGCACAGTTGTTAAAGTGGTTTTCAATATTAGCAAAGAGTATGACAATATCTGATCCCGGTCTCTTTAACAACCAAACACTTATTTCACACCAGTTGGTTCTTTTACATTTCCAAAACAATTCATAACCGATATCAAAATATCATATTTATTTAAATATCATATCACTTTCAAAATCATATTCACTTTCAAAATCATATCACTTTTGAAATCATATTTACTTTCAAAATCAATATTCACTTTAAAGCATATTCATTTCAAAATCAAACCACAAAATAGGTTAAACCCATATATCAAAATATTGCCTTTAAATCAAATAAATTAAATCATAACAGTTCCAACTTTAACAGTTTGGATATTGAAATTAGTTTATATATTGGAATAGTTATACATTTAACAAAAGTTTTTATGTTTAAAAATAGGTTATAGATTAAAATAGTATATATTTTAGAAATAGTTTATATATTAAAATAGGTTTTATATATATATATATATTAAGAGTTGATGTATCAGAAATAGTTTATAATAGTTTAAAATAGTTTAAAATGGTTTAAAATAGTTTTAAGAGCTTAAGATAGTTAAATAGTTTAAAATAGCTTTAAAATAGTTTTAATAGTTTAAAATAGATTTAATAGTTTAAATATAAAATGGGTTGATTATTTGAAATGGTTTATATAGTAAATAGTTTTTGAAAATCTAAATAATCTAAATTTTAAAATAATTAATTTTGTAAATAGTTTATATTAAAAAATAATTAATTTGAAAATAATATCAAATTAAACTATTTCTTCCATATCAACAAACCTGGACCATATCCAAATTTCAATTCAACAAAACTCAATTTTAATCTTTCAATTCAAATTCTCATTAAAACCATTTCAATCTATATTGATTGCAAATCCATGTTTGAACTACAAATTTAAATCACTTCAAGTTCAATAGATTTCAAAGTTTAAATATTCAAACATTTACTATAACTCAATTTTGATAAATTTCATTTATATTCCAAAATTCAACTTCAAAATTTCAATTTTAAATTCCTTAAACAATTCCTCTAAATCAATTTCAATTTCAACATTTTAAAAGCTTGGATTTTGAAAATAATTCAGTTCGTATAAATCTAATTTTATTTCATTTAAAATATTAACTGGATTCAAAAATTAAGATTTAAAATCATTTAATTTAACCAATCCGGTGTCCGTATATAATTTTCTACCTTATGGTCAAGTGATACAAATATATATCAATTCAACCCGTAATAAGTTTAAGTTTTTACGGGTATATATCATTTCAACCCACAATCCCGAGTAAAATTCAAAAATCCATAAAATCGCTCGAGTTTATCATTTCAACTCATAACGATTTTCCCCTAATCTATAAAATCGTTCGGGTATGTATCATTTCAACCTATAGTGACTTTCCTAACAATAACTAAGGGAACTTGCAGTGTGATAACAACATAAAATTTATATAATATTCAATCATCCAAATATTAACAATTAAACATCCATCACAATCATCATTCAAATCAACCAATAACTCATAATAATTAACTGGTTATCATTATAAGATATTTAATTAACAATTTAAATTCAATATTAAATTAAATGTTAATTAAATTCAATAAAATTCAAATTTAAACTCGAATGACAATTTAAATATACCAAGCAGCAATCAATAAATTTCTAATAACATCATAAATTTTATTTAACTAACATAAGGTAGTTTAGCATTCGTGAGTGGGTTAAAACACTCACTTTTGATTTCAAGTCAATTTAAAATCCAAACAAAGGCTCAAATTTGAAAAGTCTCAGAATGCATCCAAACAAGTCCCATAATGTTCAAATTTTCAATACGATTGCAACGGAGAAAACCGCGTGTGAATCCAAGCTCGTATGAAAAAGATACGCGTGTTAGAACGATTGAAATTTAAAATATAAGAATTAATTAAATAAAAGGAAAAACAACACGTTACCCTCACGTGCATCCACGCACTCAAGAAACCCTACAGCACGCTCGCACGCTCAAATGCGTATAGCTCGAATAGCTGCCACCTTCCACCTGACATCGCCGCCGCCACAACCCCTATCATCCAGATCGAGTACCTCCGATAAGCCTGCCTCGGCCAGCCGCTTCACATGGACCCCACACGTGACCCCACCTCCCCAACAAAATGACCGCCGCCGCCGACCATGTTTAGCCATTTTCTGGCGATCTCCGACAATGTTAAGATGAGCGACGACCACCCTAAGACCTGCTCAACCTCCTCTTACCAACACCGCTTCCCGATCGTCAAACAGTCGACAATCCACCGTTGGATCATAAGCCCTAGAAATGGATGGCCGGGGTTCTTCGTCAATTTCTAGTCAAATGATGCATCCAATTGAAAAATGAATTGCCGTAGTAGATTGCGCTCGTTGAGAGATTTCCAACGATATATAATTCAATATAGTTTGGAGAGGTTGAAATTTTGAAATTGATTTTGGTTTGAAAATTAGGGTTTTTGAATTGGAATTGGGTTTCTGCCATCAGAAGAAAGGAACAAATAGAATGTATGTACAGAAATAAGAAAGGCTGCTAGGATTTCAGGAAAGAAGTCTATTTATTTGGACACAAATAGATAAGAATGAATGGTATAGATTGAATTGGTCGAAACGATTTCGCGAAAACCCGAAAAGCCCGTTCCGTTTCCGAAACGAAAGTGGGTCATCCAATATATCGAAATAGATGTTTTCAATATTTTTAAACTCAATGGAACTAGTTTCAACCCCAATTCCATTGTATACATAAGTTAGTTTCCAAAATCAGATTATATTCATTTAAATTCTATTAATCAATTTCTACGAGTTTCGAGCTTGCACGATCAAACGACAAGTATGATCGCTACGAAACTTGAAATCCTACAATAATTCACTGTTAGGGATCCGATGAAACTTGTTTCGTCGAAATCCGAGCCAACGGCTAAAATGGCTGTTTTCACGTTAATTAATTAAATTATTATTAAATTAATTTAATCGCTTTTTAAATTTAAATGTTAACAATTTTTATCATTTTTGATTACCTAGTAATTTATAATCTTTTAAAACAAATTTCCCAAGCCAAATTCAATATTAAATATTGCACTAATTACAGCGTTCAAATTTCAACTGTAATAAATTCATTAATTAAAATTTTAAATTTCAAATAATTTCATTTATTTTGATTTACATCTTATTATTAAATCAATTATTAACTTATGAATATAACTAACATAAGTTTACATCGTATTGCATTCATATTTTAGCTTATCATCTTTTACCATATTAACGCATTATTTAATTACATTTAACCTTATTAATTTACAAATTAATTTCAACAGATCAAATAATAAGACGATAAATAAGCATTTGTTACCTTTACGTAATTTAATCGCATTTATAAGTTCATTGTTTACAACAAGATTATAAATTTACGTACAAATAATTGACTTCACATTATATAATAAAAATCAATTAAATAAAATAACATACAATTAATTTCAATTCATTAAAATTGCATTAGAATTGGTATCAATTACCTTAAATCAACCTTATTAAATCACATCCTAATAGTCTTTCCCATTTGTAAATCCTAAATTTTTATTTCATATAATGTTGAATTCAAAAATCTTATTATTTTTTAATTATCGAAAAATGCGGGTCGTTACACTCTCCCCCACTCAAAACTTTTCGTCCTCGAAAGGGGAAAAAGGAATTAAGAAATTAATATATTTTATTCAAAGTATTCAATTTATAAATAATTAATTTAAATAATTAAGTATTTTAAATAAATATACCAATTAATAAACAATTAAACCTTCATATTCAAGTTTAATAAAGTTTGAAAATATTTTACTTTCACTAAAAAAAATTTCTAAGTCTAAAATTGACGAAATTTTTTCGACAGAGTCTCCTTTGTACGGGTAGGTCCGGAAAAATAATAATATCAATAATTTCAATATATATATATCATATTTCAAAAATAAAATATCCCAAACCGTGGGAAAACAATTAAAATATCATTGCAAAACCATAGTCCGAAAACGTACCAATTTGTCGGGCAAACAACGCTTACTTATAAAACCAAAAGCAGTAGTTATTGCTTCCATAAACCTGTATTTCACTTATAAAATCCAAAATAGTGATAATTATGTACAAAAGAAATATTTAGTTGTTTTAATTCGTAACAAAAGCAAATCAATACAGAACACATGCAAACAAACAACACGACCATCGTATGCAACAAAGAAATCAATCATACATCCATAGCAATATAAAACTAATGGTTTGTCTAGTTCAGAAACCTTTCATTATACAAAGATGATAAATAAACTATCAAGTGTATCCTACGCTCATCAGCCTTAGATAATTTCGTAATAGATTATTTATGCATCCTTAAACAATTTGAAGTATCGTTTCCCAAACTTCCCATCAGCCAAACAACAATGAATTGTAAATATTATTTAGGTTTGTTCTATTGGTTTCATTTTCACATCATTGACCTTTTATTAATTTTCATTCATTCATACAATGTCATTTTCCATTCATTTACTTACATAAATTATTTTCGTTCAATTATTTAAAATAATCAACGAATTCATTATTTCATATTACATACATTTCATTTATTTTCAGTTTATTCATACAAGGTTATCTCTTATTAGTTTACATTCAATTATTCACATAGATTATTTCAACTCAATTATTTAGAACATCAATAAACCAATCCTTAAAATATTATATAAGTTTCCTTGCAATTTAATTCTCATTCATTTACCTATACTTGATTTCCAATTAAAAGTAATATTCATTAGCGAATCAATTCATACTAAGTTTCTTTATTCTTTGATTCCCATTTATTTCTTCATAAATAATATCATTTAATTAAACAGTATTCACTTTTTCTATTTAATATAATTACTAGCATTCCAAAATATTAACTTATGCTTATAATATTCTTGTAAATCTTAGATTTTCATTTATAAACATTTGTTCATTTTGAAGCACTTTCGGTACTAAGCTTTCATTTGTATAATATTATGTTACATATCCATATTAACATTTCAACTTTTAAATATTTCAGGTAAGTTATATATATGTTTTTAGAATATAATTAAATGTTACACAAGTTCATCTTATTCAAATTTAGTTAACAAAATGTTCAATAGTTTACATCATCTTAAATTTTCATATCTTTTGATTTACAAGTTACAAATTTCCAATTTCTTATATATATTTCATTAATCATTTAGCATCTAATCCCTTATTTTTTCATTTTAGAAGTTTCCAACTAATAAAATAGTTAAGATTTCATTTTATTACAATAACCGAAAACTACTAATTATCAAAAAGTTTTAAGAACTAAATTCCGGGTTTCCTTTCAAATCATTTTGAAATAATATATACACTCATAACTTAGCTTTTATATATCCAATCTTACTTAGAAATTAAAAATTAAGATTTTTTTTATCAAAAGAATGTGTAGTAAAACTACTACAGTGGTCTTCCCACTTTGAAACTCGAAAATGAATGTCAATGATGCGGCTGTCATCACCGAAATTATTTTCCAGCGACAAAAGTGGGGAGTACAGAGCTTATTTCCTTTTAAAATTCTTTAAAACATTTCTTTTAAATCACCTTGAAAATATTTATATTCGAAAATAATTCTAATATTAAATTCCAAAAGCTTTGAAAACCAATTTCAAAACCCCAGACTTAAGTTCTCAAATTTTCAATTTATATTCACTTTATTTGTAAATCTTATTTTGCAACTAATATTTATAAAATTTCACTTCCTAACAAACAAACATATCATATACAACTGTATCCATTTATAAAATTTTCTTTTATATACAGAATATAATACTAGGTAATGTTATTTCTTTTACCGATATTTCAAACAATATTGTGTCGGTCTGCCCTATTTAGTGTTTAGAAATCCCTATCGATGTCATAGCGTCCTATGTACCGACCAGAATTTATAAATACTAAACATAACAAATTAACACAATATAAAACATTTTTATAACACTAACAAGTACGCTCTTTCATACATATATATACGCTCAAACAACTCATTCTAGGGTATTACTACCCTATCTCTAATGAGTCAAACCCCACAAAGCTAAGGTTATGGCTAAAACTGGCTCTGATGCCACTTGTAACGACCCGCTTTTTTGGACAGTTTAAATCAACAATAAACCACACATGTCAAATTCAAACCATTCAAAAGAGAGGATTATTATGGGGTAAATAAGAAAAAGAAGAGAAAAGAAAGAAAAACAAAACACAGAATCTCACAACGGAATTACAAAATATAATAATCAAATATACAGTTCATGAAGCTATTTTACAAATAATATTTGATTACATTTTACAATACAATCAGAGTTATAGATACAACAATAATAAATAAATAATGCAGTGGAACAATATGATGCAGTGGGATAAATAATAATAATAATTAGTAGGCAAATCTCCGTCTTCATCCTCCAAATAAAATGGTCTTCAATACACTAAAAAGCTCAGACTGACCCGAGCATAATGAAAAGACAAAACACTCGAGTCAGAACTAAAAGACCTTATGTAAGTTAAATCAACAGTAAGTAAATATGCATGTAACGACTTTAGAGATGTTTATGGGATTTTACATCTCCTATCCAGTGTATAACGTGCGTGCAATAACTTAAGAGATGTTCGGGATTACCATCTCCTAAGGATCCATTAAACTATTTACTATGTAGTAATATACACTACTATAATATGTCTATCAGTAAAGTAAAGTATTAAAATAGCGTTAAAGCGTTACCCATATCCCCTTAACACATTTTATATAAATGTCGTAGTCTATATAGTACCATAATTCCTCCATAAACTGGAGGGCTATCAAAGGGCACTCCATAGTGTACGACACAACCCAAACTCGTAATGGGCTCGATAAGACCTGTGACAAGGCACACGAGATAATACCCAGGGAAGGATACTACCGTTTTGCGGATCCGGACTGGTGGTAATGCATAGCAGCTACTACCGCCCACCTCGTAACACACTTCCAAAATCAAATCGAGGGTGGCCACCAAATCAATCACAAAGTAATAAATATGGCATCGAAGAAATGTGTCCGATTGTAGGAGCGACCTCACTTGGCCCGACATGGCTCCTGTTTTAGTCACATTAAGCTGACCCGAGGGAGTCATGGCTACGTTCATACCTCATACAGAATCATTCGTCAAACCATCCTACTTCATTCTGGATTGTCCACCACGTGCACAATTGTTAAAGTGGTTTTAGGTATTAGCATAGAGTATGACAATATTCAATCCCGGTCTCTTTAACAACCAAATGCTTATTTCACACCGGTTGATTCTTTTACATTTCCATAACCAATTCATAATTGTTACCAAAATATCATATTTATTTAAAAATCATATCACTTTCAAAATCATATTCAGTTTCGAAATCATATCACTTTCGAAATCATGTTTACTTTTGAAACCAATATTCACTTTAAATCATATTCATTTCAAAATCAAACCACAAAATAGGTTAAACCCTCATTTCAAAATATTGCCTTTAAATCTAAATCATAATAGTTCCAACTTTAACAGTTTGGATATTGAAAGTAGTTTATATATTGGAATAGTTATACATTTAAAAATAGTTTATACGTTTAAAAATAGGTTATAGATTAAAATAGTATATATTATAGAAATAGTTTATAAATTAAAATAGGTTATATATATTAAAAGTTGATGTATTAGGAATAGTTTAAATTGGGTTAAAATAGTTTTAAGAGTTTAAGATAGTCAAATAGTTTAAAATATCTTTAAAATAGTTTTAATAGTTTAAAATAGATTTAATAGTTTAAATATAATTTGGGTTGATTATTGGAAATGGTTTATATAGTAAATAGTTTTGAAAATCTAAATAATCTAAATTTTAAAATAATAGATTTTTTAAACAGTTTATTAGAAATAATTAATTTCAAAATAATATCAAAGTAAACTATTTCTTCCATTTCAACAAATCTAGACCATATCCAAATTTCAAATCAACAAAACTCAATTTTAATCTTTCAGTTCAATTTTTCATTAAAACCATTTCAATCTATATCGATTTTAAATCCATGTTTGAACTACAAATTTAAATCACTTCAAATTCAATAGATTTCAAAGTTTAAATATTCAAACGTTTACAATAACTCAATTTTGATAAATTTCATTTATATTCCAAAATTCAACTTCGAAATTTCAATTTTAAATTCCTCAAACATTTCCTCTAAACCAATTTCAATTTCAACATTTTAAAAGCTTGTATTTTGAAAATAATTCTATTCATATAAATCTAATTTTATTTCATTTAAAATAATACCATTTGACTGGATTCAAAAATTTAGGATTTAAAATCATTTAATTTAACAACCAGGTGTCTGTATATAATTTTCTACCCTATGGTCAAGTGATACGGATATATATCATTTCAACCCGCAATAAGTTTAAGTTTACGGGTATAAATCATTTCAACCCGCAATCTCGAGTAAAATTCAAAAATCCATAAAATCGCTCGAGTTTACCATTTTAACTCATAACGATTTTTCTCTAATCTATAAAATCGTTCGGGTATGTATCATTTCAACCCATAGTGTGTGATAACCCAGATTTTTGAACACTTGTTAATTGATAATTAACCGGGTTAATTAATAGAAATACTGATTTTATTTGGATTAATAAATGAAATTCTGATAATTAGAATATATCTGGATATGTAAATAGATGAATTTGAAAATATAATAAAAAGAAATTGGCTTATAAATAGCTGGATAAATATTTGAATCTCCTAATATAATTACTTAAAATTTGACAAATTATTCTTTTAAAAACAAATAATAATGTGTTGTTATATATATACATATGAGTAGATTTTTTTTATAATACTTGAATTTGAAATTCATGATAATGTCTTAAATAAATTCAAAACTAATATGAATAGATATTTGGTTATTAATTTGTTTATAATTATAGTTTTATATCATTTTCTTTAAGGTTACCTAAAAATATATATATATAGAAATTGAGGTATAAAATGATATTAAAAACACTTAAAACTACATGAAGATACATGTGTAAATATTTTAATATAAAGATTTTTTATATCAAGACATGTGTAAGCAAATTAACATATGATATTAACAAGTGGCATATCTCTTTTCATTTGAAATTAAATGTTTGTAATCATAAAATGGAACTAGGCTGTATTCAGCTAAAAACTTTTTCACATGCATTCCTAAATCACTTCTTCTTCCATCTTTTAAAAAGAAAAGAAACAAAGCCATAAAATAAAATCAAGACCTGAGAAAATATAAACCAGAGAAGATTGTATCTAAACTACTTCAACTCAACGAAGAAATTCAAAGCAAACATCACAAGCAAATTCAAAGTATCAGTTTTAAAATCAAGTGCAAATTCTCAGAGCAGGTTTCCAGAATTCAAAATTTTAAAAGCCTGGAAGTGATAAACTGCCCTGTTTTAAGGTGAGTAAGCTACACCTTTATATAGCTAGATTCTGTTTCCTCTTGTTGCATGTGATAGATATATGGAGTAATATTGTGATAGTTGTTGGCATAAATGTAAATTATGCTGCATGTAGGTAAATATAAATTTGTTGAGTGTGCATGTCTGTGTATATAGAGATGAGCCTCTGTTTTGAATTTACAGACTGGAAATAAATTCAAAAACTAAAATCTTTTACCTCATTCACTTTTTAGTTATTCTGTACAAAGGAAACTTGTTTAAAATAACAAGATCTAAGATTTAAAAATATTGTAAGGATAATCAGTTTGAGTATTTTCTAGAAAATAGGAAATTACAGTGGAAACTCTGAAATATGTAAAATTCGAACATCATGATTATGTGATTCACCTATGTAATCTAAATTCTCTTTGAAAACCATGAATTTTAAGATAAAAATCAAGATTTTTAGTTTATTAAATTGTGGGAAATCGTGAGTTGAACGGAATCGAAACTTTGCTCGATTTCTGACGATCGGCAAGTTTGGGTAAGTCATGGTCATGGCTGAAGGAAGGTAGAGGCCGGGGAAACTCGGGAAAAATGCTCGAAGCATTTATAGTTGATCGTGGTGGCTGAAAGACGATGAAGTAGGGTTTAGGGGCTGTTTTTGGTCGAGGATGTTGTCAGGTCGATTTCTTCGTCGGTAGTGATTCGAGGTGGACCGGACTTAAGGGAAACGAGACTAGGGTTCGTGGCGAAGCTTCGGGCGGAGACTCGTAATATCTGATGGTCCAAATCATCGGAGCGAGATGATTTCATCCATGATCTGTGTTCCTGGAAGTGATAGCATAGTTCGATTTTGATTTCGTGATCGTTTAGATGACCTGGTTGTTTATGGTGACCGAGGGGAGGAACGGCGACTTGGTGGTGGTCGGAGATTTGATCGAAGGTAATTGGAATTCCTGTACATGTGCACGCATGTACGAGTTTCTTCGTGTATCTAGAGTTGGGTTGTAGTTTGGGGAAGAAGCACTCTTCACGGGTCTGGCTCGAGAATGTCGCGTTTGTGACTAGAAGTAAGGTGATTTCGCGTGAGTGGCTCGCGAGTGACTCGGGGATGGACCCGAGGGATCTTCGGTTTGACTCCAAGCGGCTGTGATAAGCAGTTTTAAAATGTTTTTAAATCAATTTATTACTGAAATTTGTATCTTAAAACTTCTTTTATAAAATGATTTTTAAAGAAGTTAAGTTTGTTTACCATAAATTTTTTAAGATAAATGATTATTTATTCTAAAATTTAATTAATGATTTAATTAGGTTAAGCTAATTAAAATGTTAAAATGTTTTAAAGTCTTAATGAGAATTAAGGTATTATCTTAAGATGATTAAGGTTATAATGTCTTGAGATTAATTAGTTTAATAATGGGAATTAAGTATAATTAATTTAAATTAGTTGTTAAGGATTAATTAAGTAATTAATTAAGAGTAGTTAATTGATTTGATTAATAAATAATTAAGGATTATAAATTAATTAATTAAAGGTTAATTAATTGTAATAAAGAATTATTAATTATTAATTAATGAATAGAGATTAACTAATTGAGAAATTAAGTTGCAATTAAGAATTAATTAATTTATGGAAATAATTAATGGGTTGGTTAATTAATGTAATTAATTAAGGATCATTAATTAATGAGAGTGATTAAAGGTTAATTACTGTGAATAGTTAAGGATAATTAATTGGTGAATTAATTAAAGGCTATTTACTTAATGTAATTTAAGTATAATTAATCAAGGATGATTAATTAAGATGGATAATTAAAAGATGATTAATTAATTGGTTTGTAATTGATTAAGGTTAAGTAAAGGTAATCTAGGTGATTAAAGATTTATAATTAATTCAATTAGAGATGAATTAAATTAATTTTAGAAGTGATAAATCTTGCTTAAAAATGATAAACCTGAATTGAATGCCATGGATTATTTGATATCTCTGATATGTGATTTGTGATGCTCTGTAATATGAGATGCTTTGGATGAACTGTGATAATGTAAGTTATCTATCTGAGATAGAATTGCTATGTGAATGTGATATCCTGAATTTAAATTAAATTATTTAACTTAAAACATCTTGATTAAAGAATGACATTTGATTCGAAGAGACCGGGGTCGGGTATCAGTAAATACCCGAAACCACTTCGATTTGTAATCTATAATTCCTTATAGATTTGATTTGTAAATCGAATAGGCTGGAATGAAATTAATTAAGTAATCTGAACCATTGGAACTAAGTCAAGATACTTAGATATTATTTTGTGAAATGATTGTGGACTAAAATAAGAAAAGAACTCGTAGTGAGGTACGAGTTACCCTGGGTTTCAAGGAAACTTTACAACTCTTGTATTTCAATTTAAATGAGTTTACTCACGCTGGTTTCCAGCCTGACCCGGGTGTTACTTTGATGTAATGCTCGGGTCAGACCGAGTATTACAGATTTCAGGTAAGGAAGTTTTGGAGCTCAGGAGGCGAGCTGGATGGCAGGAACGTATGGAGTATATTCCGCTGTGATATATTATAGTTGTCTGAGACATGTTAATTCTAACTGTCTAGTACATTTGTGAATGTTGTAACTCTGATGTATTAAAATGTAATTAACAAATACAGTTTTCCTTGTATAACTGATATTATTATTTGTTATTATATTTAATCCGCTGCGAATGTGAGATGTTGTGTTCTCTGTTCTTCTTTCTTCTTTCTGTTTCTTCCTTCTATCTCTTTCTTTTTCTTCTAACTATCTGGAATTTTCGGGTTCGAAAATTCCGGGACGTTACAGTTGGTATCAGAGCTGAAGGTTAAGCGAGAACCTTGGCTCTGTTGGGATTACTCGTTAAGGATAGGGTCAATGGTACCCTAGAACGAGTTGAGTGTATATATATATATATATATGAGAGCGTAATTGTTATTTTCTTATATAAGGATTTTAAATGATTTTATATAAGAATATATTTTGATATATAAAATGATATTTCTTTCTAATAAATATTAAGGTAATTGGTTGTTAAAATATTGGAATTAAATTAAGTGGTAATAGAAATATAGCCAAATTAAAATTGAATAAAGACAAGTTTGAAAAGAATTCAAACTAAAATTAAAATCTTGAATTTGTAGAAATGTTATCAAGAATAAAGATAATAATGAATTGGTTTCCAGATATGATAATCTTGGTTATTATCATAGATGGTCGATAATGAAATGTGGTAAATGATTAAGCAAAATGAAATGTTTAGAGAAGTAAACATTTAAGTGAGTATAACTTATAAATTGGAATTGAAGATAATTTGAAATTGTGAAATTTTAAATCTAAATCCAGAAAACTTGAAATTTGTTTTAAATTAAAAACCAAAAGTGATTTAAAATTTTAAGGTATAATATTAAGGATGATTTGAAATAACTCTTAGTGTTGAGTTTTAAATTGGATTGTGATATGAAAACCCAAAGTGATAAGTTTTTGAATTTAAGTGGGAAGAATATTAATCTGAAGTTTAAAATTTGAATGGGAATTCAAATTGTGTAAAGTTGACCGGATTAAGTAAATTTAATTTAACTTGGAGGGAGTTAAATAAGTTTGAATGAATAACTTGAATTGGAAATTTCAAGATGAAATTGGAATTTAACATGGGAAGTTAAATGATTAATTTAAATGGGAGTTATGAGTAATCTCAAATTGGGTTTGAGATTTGGAAATTGAAATGGATAATAAATTAGAATCTGAAGATTAAATTGTATTTGAATTCTTATTTGAACTTTGTAATAAGTTAAGTAAAGATAATTTTAAAATGGAATTTTGAAATTTGAATTCAGAATTAAAAGGTTTAAAGATTTAATTTGTTAAAATTAAAAATTTAAGGAATTAAATCAATAATTAAAAATTTTAACTCGAATTTATATAATTCGAGATAGTTTTAAATTGAGATTTAAATAGAATTAGTTCAAATTGAATTTGATTTGAATTAATTAGAATTGTGATTAAAAATGGATGAGCATAAATTTCAATGGAAATTCTGAATTAAAATAATTTGAAATTATGATTAAAATTGAATATGTTTAAAAATCAAATGGAATTTGATTTGAATTTGGAAAGGAATTAAGGTTAATTCAACTTGAATTGGGATTTAATAAATTTCAATGGAAATTGAAGTATTGAGTAAATTTAAATGGAAGTAGAAATTTAAATTGAATTGACGAGGAATTGAATGGTTTGACTCTGGACTATTTTCAAAGTAATTTGTTTTAATATGAACCTATTTTTCCAAACTATTTACTATACAATCTTTCTTTTTAAACTACAAACTATCTTATACTTATTTTACAATTATTTTAGAATTATTTAACTATTTTGAAACTGTCTTATAAACTAATTACTATTTTTCAGTTATTTATATCTAATCACTATTTTAAAAACCATTTTGCAATTATCTAACTATTTTATACTTACTTAACTATTTTACAAACCAATAACTATTTTTCAACTACTTATCTATTTTAAACTTTTTCAAACTATTTTTAAATTTAAATTGGTCAGAGTTCAAACTGTTTGTAATTGAAATAATAACTCAATTGGGAATAGAAGCAATTGAGAATAAGTGAATGGAATTAAAGGAAATATGAATAGAAAAGAGAATTGATTTGGCTAATAACCAATAAAGATAAATACGTAGGATATACGTATATTATTCTATTCGCATAGTGATTTGATCCAGATTCGAACACAGAATTTCGAGATAGTATTATTGATCCGAGTTGGGATTTTTCGCTCGATTTTCGACGGCGAACCTGGATATGGATTTTTGATTGGTTCTGGATATTCTCTATCATAGTTGTGACTATGCAGGGAGAATGACGGTTTCTAATCAAGAAACCAGATCTGAGTCCGCACTAGGAAGTCGGGTGGACGATACTAGTTCGGAAGTGAAATTGTGTGATCGGTTGAGCGATCAGATTGATATTGTGTACGGATGATATGTGTACATCGTACGGATTTGAATGAAATTGATATTAAAGATTTGTGGATAAGAACTGTAAAATGGTTTTTGAAAAGAAATATGGTTAATAACTTTATAAAAGATTTATCAAATGTGAATATTTGATTTGGAATAAAATAAAGTTATATATCCTTGTTATATAAGGTAAATCTTCCCTTGTTGAATCTATTGCTAAAAGAAAAGAGATTTGAAATATTTGAAGTATAAAAGAGGTTTTATACAAGTTGAGGTGATCCAAAGATTTTCAAAGTTATATATATCTATATCTATATATATATAAAAGATCTTATGAGAATGATTTTTGAAAAAGATTTTGGAAACCTATGAATTTGGAAAAGGCTTTTGATTTTTGGGAAAATCAATTTTGGATTTTGGAAAGCCTAGTTTGAGAATTATCGATTTTGGTAATCGATTTTGTGTAAAGGAGATTTTGATAAATCATAAAGAGTATGATTTGAAGATACTATAAGTATATAGTATAAAATGTTTTGAGTATAGCTCTGGGGAAAAAGGCGCTCCCTTGAAATGAACTTCTCAGGAGTACCACTGGGTGGTACTGCCTTGAGCCCCAAGGGGGGTTTCTAAAGTTGATCCTGTGAGGAGTCCGGAATAAACTAGTTCCTGAGGATTATTTTTGTAGCGAAAGTCGAGGGGCTGGTGCCCACAGAGGCATTTGGGTTATGCTGTGACGACAGTTTAACTCGATGTCACTGCGATCTACTGCAGACCATAGCGAAAGTCATGTGTGCCGCTGAGAGCCAACTGTCTACGTTTGATTTTATATCGGTAGACTGTGACACTATGGTAACATAGCGAAAGTCGTTTGTGCCGCTGAGAGCCAACAGTCTGCGTTTGATTTTATATCGGTAGACTGCGACCTATGTGGGAGAAGTTTCATTTTGACAGCGAAATCGTGTGTGCCGCTGAGAGCCAACAGTTACATGGACTTTTGCTGTGATGGCAACGTAACCCTGGATGTAACTGCGATCTGTTGTGGGTTCCATGCTGTTATCAGTTACATGGACTTTTGCTGCGATGGCAACGTAACCCGTGATGTAACTGTGACCATGGATGGGAGTGATGATTTCCAGAGCATTCTCACCAAAGATATTTCCTCTATTTTCAAAACTGTTTTCTATATTTTCAATAAAATTATTTTCCAAAATATTTTCACTGGGTGTTGAAAATGGGTCTGCTAAGTACTTATAGATTTTCAGTCTTACGCCTGATCAACGTATGACCGAATTTCTGTGAGAACGAGAATGGACTTGTTGAAACATCGAGTTATAAAAGTATTTTTATAAAAACTAATTTAGTAATATTATAAAGATTTTTAAAGTGTTTTAAAATATGTTCAAAAGAAAATTTTATCTGATAATAAGTAAATAAGTAAAGTCTGGCTTCGTTCCTTTTCGAGGACGAAAAGATTTAAAGGGGGGAGGAATGTGATAACCCGGATTTTTGAACACTTGTTAATTGATAATTAACCGGGTTAATTAATAGAAATACTGATTTTATTTGGATTAATAAATGAAATTCTGATAATTAGAATATATCTGGATATGTAAATAGATGAATTTGAAAATATAATAAAAAGAAATTGGCTTATAAATAGCTGGATAAATATTTGAATCTCCTAATATAATTACTTAAAATTTGACAAATTATTCTTTTAAAAACAAATAATAATGTGTTGTTATATATATACATATGAGTAGATTTTTTCTATAATACTTGAATTTGAAATTCATGATAATGTCTTAAATAAATTCAAAACTAATATGAATAGATATTTGGTTATTAATTTGTTTATAATTATAGTTTTATATCATTTTCTTTAAGGTTACCTAAAAATATATATATATAGAAATTGAGGTATAAAATGATATTAAAAACACTTAAAACTACATGAAGATACATGTGTAAATATTTTAATATAAAGATTTTTTATATCAAGACATGTGTAAGCAAATTAACATATGATATTAACAAGTGGCATATCTCTTTTCATTTGAAATTAAATGTTTGTAATCATAAAATGGAACTAGGCTGTATTCAGCTAAAAGCTTTTTCACATGCATTCCTAAATCACTTCTTCTTCCATCTTTTAAAAAGAAAAGAAACAAAGCCATAAAATAAAATCAAGACCTGAGAAAATATAAACCAGAGAAGATTGTATCTAAACTACTTCAACTCAACGAAGAAATTCAAAGCAAACATCACAAGCAAATTCAAAGTATCAGTTTTAAAATCAAGTGCAAATTCTCAGAGCAGGTTTCCAGAATTCAAAATTTTAAAAGCCTGGAAGTGATAAACTGCCCTGTTTTAAGGTGAGTAAGCTACACCTTTATATAGCTAGATTCTGTTTCCTCTTGTTGCATGTGATAGATATATGGAGTAATATTGTGATAGTTGTTGGCATAAATGTAAATTATGCTGCATGTAGGTAAATATAAATTTGTTGAGTGTGCATGTCTGTGTATATAGAGATGAGCCTCTGTTTTGAATTTACAGACTGGAAATAAATTCAAAAACTAAAATCTTTTACCTCATTCACTTTTTAGTTATTCTGTACAAAGGAAACTTGTTTAAAATAACAAGATCTAAGATTTAAAAATATTGTAAGGATAATCAGTTTGAGTATTTTCTAGAAAATAGGAAATTACAGTGGAAACTCTGAAATATGTAAAATTCGAACATCATGATTATGTGATTCACCTATGTAATCTAAATTCTCTTTGAAAACCATGAATTTTAAGATAAAAATCAAGATTTTTAGTTTATTAAATTGTGGGAAATCGTGAGTTGAACGGAATCGAAACTTTGCTCAATTTCTGACGATCGGCGAGTTTGGGTAAGTCATGGTCATGGCTGAAGGAAGGTAGAGGCCGGGGAAACTTGGGAAAAATGCTCGAAGCATTTATAGTTGATCGTGGTGGCTGAAAGACGATGAAGTAGGGTTTAGGGGCTGTTTTTGGTCGAGGATGTTGTCAGGTCGATTTCTTCGTCGGTAGTGATTCGAGGTGGACCGGACTTAAGGGAAACGAGACTAGGGTTCGTGGCGAAGCTTCGGGCGGAGACTCGTAATATCTGATGGTCCAAATCATCGGAGCGAGATGATTTCATCCATGATCTGTGTTCCTGGAAGTGATAGCATAGTTCGATTTTGATTTCGTGATCGTTTAGATGACCTGGTTGTTTATGGTGACCGAGGGGAGGAACGGCGACTTGGTGGTGGTCGGAGATTTGATCGAAGGTAATTGGAATTCCTGTACATGTGCACGCATGTACGAGTTTCTTCGTGTATCTAGAGTTGGGTTGTAGTTTGGGGAAGAAGCACTCTTCACGGGTCTGGCTCGAGAATGTCGCGTTTGTGACTAGAAGTAAGGTGATTTCGCGTGAGTGGCTCGCGAGTGACTCGGGGATGGACCCGAGGGATCTTCGGTTTGACTCCAAGCGGCTGTGATAAGCAGTTTTAAAATGTTTTTAAATCAATTTATTACTGAAATTTGTATCTTAAAACTTCTTTTATAAAATGATTTTTAAAGAAGTTAAGTTTGTTTACCATAAATTTTTTAAGATAAATGATTATTTATTCTAAAATTTAATTAATGATTTAATTAGGTTAAGCTAATTAAAATGTTAAAATGTTTTAAAGTCTTAATGAGAATTAAGGTATTATCTTAAGATGATTAAGGTTATAATGTCTTGAGATTAATTAGTTTAATAATGGGAATTAAGTATAATTAATTTAAATTAGTTGTTAAGGATTAATTAAGTAATTAATTAAGAGTAGTTAATTGATTTGATTAATAAATAATTAAGGATTATAAATTAATTAATTAAAGGTTAATTAATTGTAATAAAGAATTATTAATTATTAATTAATGAATAGAGATTAACTAATTGAGAAATTAAGTTGCAATTAAGAATTAATTAATTTATGGAAATAATTAATGGGTTGGTTAATTAATGTAATTAATTAAGGATCATTAATTAATGAGAGTGATTAAAGGTTAATTACTGTGAATAGTTAAGGATAATTAATTGGTGAATTAATTAAAGGCTATTTACTTAATGTAATTTAAGTATAATTAATCAAGGATGATTAATTAAGATGGATAATTAAAAGATGATTAATTAATTGGTTTGTAATTGATTAAGGTTAAGTAAAGGTAATCTAGGTGATTAAAGATTTATAATTAATTCAATTAGAGATGAATTAAATTAATTTTAGAAGTGATAAATCTTGCTTAAAAATGATAAACCTGAATTGAATGCCATGGATTATTTGATATCTCTGATATGTGATTTGTGATGCTCTGTAATATGAGATGCTTTGGATGAACTGTGATAATGTAAGTTATCTATCTGAGATAGAATTGCTATGTGAATGTGATATCCTGAATTTAAATTAAATTATTTAACTTAAAACATCTTGATTAAAGAATGACATTTGATTCGAAGAGACCGGGGTCGGGTATCAGTAAATACCCGAAACCACTTCGATTTGTAATCTATAATTCCTTATAGATTTGATTTGTAAATCGAATAGGCTGGAATGAAATTAATTAAGTAATCTGAACCATTGGAACTAAGTCAAGATACTTAGATATTATTTTGTGAAATGATTGTGGACTAAAATAAGAAAAGAACTCGTAGTGAGGTACGAGTTACCCTGGGTTTCAAGGAAACTTTACAACTCTTGTATTTCAATTTAAATGAGTTTACTCACGCTGGTTTCCAGCCTGACCCGGGTGTTACTTTGATGTAATGCTCGGGTCAGACCGAGTATTACAGATTTCAGGTAAGGAAGTTTTGGAGCTCAGGAGGCGAGCTGGATGGCAGGAACGTATGGAGTATATTCCACTGTGATATATTATAGTTGTCTGAGACATGTTAATTCTAACTGTCTAGTACATTTATGAATGTTGTAACTCTGATGTATTAAAATGTAATTAACAAATACAGTTTTCCTTGTATAACTGATATTATTATTTGTTATTATATTTAATCCGCTGCGAATGTGAGATGTTGTGTTCTCTGTTCTTCTTTCTTCTTTCTGTTTCTTCCTTCTATCTCTTTCTTTTTCTTCTAACTATCTGGAATTTTCGGGTTCGAAAATTCCGGGACGTTACATAGTGACTTTCCTAACAATAACTAAGGGAACTTGCAGTGTGATAACAACAAATTTTTTATATAATATCCAATCATCCAAATATCAACAATTAAATTCCATCACAATCATCATTCAAATTAACCAATAACTCTTAATAATTAACTGGTTATCATTATCAGATATTTAATTAACAATTTAAATTCAATATTAACTTAAATGGCAATTAAATTCAATAAAGTTCAAATTTAAACTCGAATGACAATTTAAATATACCAAACAGCGATCAATTAATTTTTAATAACATCATAAATTTTATTTAACTAACATAAGATAGTTTAGCATTCGTGAGTGGGTTAAAACACTCGCTTTTGATTTCAAGTCGATTTAAAATCCAAATAAAGGCCCAAATTAGAACAGTCTCAGAATGCAGCCGAACCAGTCCTATAAAGTCCATAATTTCAATACGATCACAATGAAGAAAACCGCACATGAATCCGAGCTTGTATGAAAACGATACACGTGTTAGAACATTGAAATTTAAAATATAAGAATTAATTAAATAAAAGGAAAAACAACACGTTACCCTCATTTGAATCCACGTGCTGAAGAAACCCTATAGCACGCTAGGACACTCAAATGCGTATAGCTCGAATAGTCGCCACCTTCCACCTGAAATCGCCATCGCCACATCTCCTATCGTCCAAATCGAGTACCTCCGATCAGCTCGCCTCGGCCAGCCGCTTCACAAGGACCCCACACGCGACCCCACCTCACCAGCAAAACGACCGCCGCCACCGACCATGATTAGCCATTTTCTGGCAATCTCCGACCAAGTTACGACGAGCGACGACCACCCTAAAACCTGCTCGACCTCCTCTTCCCAACGGCGCTTCCCGATCATCAAACGGTCGACAATCCACTGTTGGATCATAAACCCCTGAAATGGACGGCAGAGGTTCTTCATCAATTTCTGGTCGAACAATGCATCCAATTGAAAAACAAATTGCTACAGTAAGTTACGCTCGTCGAGAGCTTTCCAACGATATAGTTTGGAGAGGTTGAAATTTTGAAATTGATTTTGGTTTCAAAATTAGGGTTTTTGAATTGGAATTGGGTTTCCTCCATCAGAAGAAAGGAACAGATAGAATGTATGTACAAAAATAAGAATGGCTGTTATGGTTTTAGGAAAGAAGTCTATTTATATGGACACAAACAAATAAGAATGAATGGCACAGATTGAATTGGTCGAAACAATTTCGCGAACCCGAAAAGCTCGTTCCGTTTCCGTAATGAAAGTGGGTCATCCAATATATCAAAATAGATGTTTCGATATTTTTAAACTCAATGGAACTAGTTTCAAGCCCCAATTCCATTGTATACAGAAGTTAGTTTCCAAAACCAGATTATATTCATTTAAATTATATTAATCAATTTCTACGCGTTTCGAGCTCGCACGATCAAACGACAAGTCCAATCGCTACGAAACTTCCTACAATAATTCACTATTACGGATCCTATGAAACTGGTTTCATCAAAATCCAAGCCAATGGCCAAAATGGCTATTTTCACGTTAATTAAATAAATTATTATTAAATTAATTTAATCGCTTTTTAAATTTAAATTTAAATGTTAACAATTTTTATCATTTTTGATTACCTAGTAATTTATAATCTTTTAAAACAAATTTCCCATGCCAAATTCAATGTTAAATATCCCACTAATTACAACGTTCAAATTTCAGCTGTAATAAATTCATTGATTAAAATTTTAATTTTCAAATAAATTCAATTATTTTGATTTACATCTTATTATTGAATCAATTATTAACTTATGAATATAACTAACATAAGTTTACATCTTATTACATTCATATTTCACACTTATCATCTTTTACCATATTAACGCAATATTTAATTACATTTAATTTTATTAATTTACAAATTAATTTCAACGGATCAAATAATAAGACGATAAATAAGCAATTGTTACCTTTACGTAATTAATCACATTTATAAGTTCATTGTTTAAAACAAGATTATAAATTTACGTACAAATAATTGACTTCACATTATCTACTAAAATCAATTAAATAAAACAACATACAATTAATTTCAATTGATTGAAATTGCATTAGAATAGTTATCAATTACCTTAAATCAACCTTATTAAATCACATCCTAATAGTCTTTCCCATTTGTAAATCATAAATTTTTATTTCACACAATATTGAATTTAAAAATCTTATTAAATTTAATATTTTTAATTATCGAAAAATGCGGGTCGTTATAATGGTCCTGAAAATTGTAACTGAAAGAAGAGCAGAAGAAAACGACCCCGCTATGTCCCCTACCAAGGGAACTCGGGAAGACACCAAAGAGGGGGAGATCAAAGAATCTCAAGATGTTGGGCCGAGAAATGAAGATGCAGGCCTTGTAAAGGCGCTGGTGGTTGAACCGCCACAGGTCGGTCAAATGCAAACACCTTCGAAGAGGAAAAAAAGTTGGTGTACAGACTGCGCAAAAGTAAGGCCGGGGCAAATCCAGAGTTCGTCATTACTCCAATTGAAAAGGAGTCATCCTCTCAACACATGGAAATCTCATTGAAGGGATTCTCTGACCTTCCAATCCCAGATGATATAATGACCTACGATTTTCCTAACATCAACTTTGAAGGGCTCAACTCCCCCACCAGAAGCGGCGAAGGCATCCAACCTTTCAATAAAGGGGAGAATACTCCGATGAGTAAAGCCACCATTAACGGTCCTTCGGGGGGAGCACTAGGACACACACAAGCACTTGCACTTCACAATACACTTGTTATTAGTTCTTCGAGCGACAATTCTCTATATGCTCCTATTTGGTTCTTTACAGGTGCAATGTCACGGTCTCGTGCCTTCGACTGTCTTTGGGGTTCTTCTACTCATTATCGCTCGAGCCAAGATTCTGAATCCGGGAGATGTAGAGAAAAGATGATGGGCGAGATAAAGATGACTATTCAAGGGAATATTCTTCCTCATCCAAATGGAAGTCCTAACCACATGCTTCTCATCATGATGATCACTCTAACCTGCCCGCTCACAATGGAGAGAGGTCTTCACATCGTGGCTCTCATGTTGTCGCGCCTCATGAACAACATTCTGGGTCGTCTAGTTTAAGACAGTCACGCGAGCCCCACTCCAGCAAGCATCCACTTGTTACTTCCGATTCGCATCTGCTGGTTCCCGCTCCTGACTCTACGACAGTGGAGAAGTTAGCTAAACTTAAAGCTATTTTTCCAAAAATCTGCTTTGATGGACTTAAGTTCCTCCCTTCCTTACACGTCATTCCCAAAAGCACCAAGGAGAGCTCACTAGCATGCATGAACGACGTGTACATCCAACATGAATGATTTATTCACTTGGCTAAGAAAGTCTTCGAAGTCTCGGTCGAGCGCCAACATGAAATCGACCGCCTCAAGTTGGAGGCTATTCATGGCAAGGACATCATCAAGCATTGGGATGCTGAGCTGCTTGAGTATAAAACCCAACTTTCTAAAGCAGAGAAGAATGCAAAAGCAGCAGCAGAGGTGGTAAATCGCTTGGAGACTTTGCACAAAAAAGAACTTGACACTGGCACTTCATCGCAGCGGCACTTAGGCTCTAGAAAAGGACTCTTTGCAAAAGGATAAAGATGCTCTAGCTCGCTGCATTGAAGAGCTTGAAAAATTATTAAATAAAGCGAGGGAGGAAAAGATTGAGGCGTAAGAAGAATCACAGAGATACTACGAGGAGATCGTCGGGGCAAGAAGCTTAAGAACAAAGCTCGACGAACAATTTTCTAAGATCAAAGCTTTAAAGGAAGAGCCCCGCGATGAGGGCAAAAAGGAAGTGCTCGAAGAAGCTAACTCCCAGATAGAAGCTGCCACCGAGTCAGGCAGGAATGAGATCAAGGACTTTTTCGACCCACTTATCGTTGAATATAATGCGAAAGTCCTTCTTCACCGCGACTTGACCTTTCTTGGCGAAGGTTATCTTGAATCTATCGCTGAATTCTAGGAGCTCGTCATCAAGAAAAAGAAGGAAGAGTTGGGAGATGCGGGATTCAATGAAGAGGAACTTATGAGACAAGTGCTTCGAGGTAACGAGCCGCCTGATCTAACCACCGCCAAACTTCAATTCTCCATAGCTCCTGCACTGACTATAGAAGAATGGGATATCGTTGAGTCAGCTGAAACCGATCCTAAAAGTTCTCCTTGAAACACACTATACCCTTAATATACCTAAAAGGACACATTAAAAGGTGTGGTGCGTTGTAGGTATAACTGAAACTAACAGAGACTAAGATTCACAAGACAAAAATAGGTAAAAACAGTGGAAACTAAATAAGTATTTAATTGAAAACAAAGCTTTATAATTAAATCATAAATAAGTCAAATGCCAAATACAACTTCCATATCTCAAAACCCATCATGTCTTATGAAAAAGAAAATTCATAGTCTTAAAATCAGAGTACGTAATATCCCTTATAAATAAACCAGTGTATACAAGAACAAAAGCTGAAAATGAAAGATATACATAAAAGAAATCTCCTCCAAGAAGAACTCCAAAATGCAGCAATCTACTAGCTTCTCCCTTGATTGCCTAAGGGGGGAAAAATGGGAAATAGAGGAGTGGGTCAGACTAAAAGTCTGGTGAATGATAGTAATTACTAGAGTCTTTAAGCAAGATAAAAGCAATAGACTCTACAGCAGTTCTAGCATAAACAAGGATAACAAATGAAATAGGAAAGAGATAAACTGGAAATAAATACGATTAAATATTGCTCAGGATAGGTTAACTTTGATTGCTTGCACTTGTTCTGACTTAATTAGGCTGAACTCCTAATCCTGTAATTAGGATGTGACCCTAATTCTACCCTTTTTGATCAGTCTGCTACTCCATAGACCTTACTGTGGACCAACCGCTATATAACTCCCTACACAACAGCCAATGGTATCTACGAAAGATACACAGAGCTTAACTACTATGGATCCGGACGACAAATATAGCTCCCTACAAAAAAGGCAATGGTGTCTACTAAGGCACCCTACTAAGCGCTTAGAACTCATAGCTATTACCGAGCACCTAAATGGAAGTCGCACGTGTAACTGCCACCGTGCCCATACTACCTTTTTCTCCACCTATTGGGTCTTCTTATTACCTCCAACGTCCAGCATAGCGTGCCCCTCATGCGAGATCACCGTGTGTCCATAGAAAAATAGAGGAAATGCTGTTGGTACTAGCCCTTCATCCAAACAATATCTAGTTGCACCCCTTATCCAAATCCCCGTGATTTGGACTTCTATTTGACCAATTACTACCATTCTTAGCATAAGCGTGCTCTGCGGAATGCTATTTGGTACAGGTCCTACTTTCATCTTTGCTTATTAACTTAGATAAATTATTTAAATAAGCCTTTATTATCATTTTTACTTTCTACGCTAATTAATCTATCCCAAGCCTTAAAATAAGCCCAATTCTGTTCTTTTCCTTATTATAACCTACGTTATAATCATGCTTATTACTTAACCCAAGGTCTATGTGTGAAAATAAGCTTCTTTCATCTTTTTACTCTATTTAGTTATGATTCTAGGTTATAACTATGCCAATTATCTTTAATTAGTCCAATTCTAATTATAATTAGGTGTAATTTCAGTCCAATTCCATTATTTATTGCAGTCTTTATTATTTACGTCTTATTTTCTTCATTCAACATGCTTACTTATAAAATCCATATTCGCGTTCAATTTATTCTAGTCCATACGCGCAGATAAGGGGGATGGAGAGAATAGACGCTTGCATAAAATCCAAAACGTCGAAAAATATGTAAATAAGAAATAAATAACAGTAAATAAACTTAAATACTATAAATAGACTGTAAATCAATAAAAAGCTATGCTTAACTGTAATAAGTTATAATTAATAGAAATAATACTAAAATTACTAAAAGTAATAGCTGAAAGGAAATAGACTAATAACAATTAAAAACTGTAAATAATTACTGAAAAAGGCTATTCCAAAATCATAGTAAAACTACAACTATTGGAAACCCTATTATTTTAAATTACTTAAAGAAATCTTAAAATAATTACAATCACTCACCTCCGATCCTAAGCTTTTCCTTTGGTCTTCTCGGATCCACTTAGAGTTGTAAAATAATTTAATTTATAACAATTTTCTCATTTGGAAAAATTATTCTGTTTAGGGTCCTTCCTAGAAAGGTGAACCCAACTGGAGAAAACCTAGAATGAGAAAAAGTGTTAGGTCTAGGGATCTATTTATATGTGTAGAAGTGAATCTTGGGCCGTTGGATTTGGAGACTGAATAGGATGCAACCACATCATAGGCTGAATAGGAGCCATCGGATGCAGAAACGGAGGGACCAGATTAAACTAAAGGATGCAAATGAAGTGTTCCGTGGCCTCTAATTCGTTAGAATGAATTTACGTTCGTTCGCCTGCCAAAATACAAGGCGGGTCGACCGGGCGGTCAACCGCCTCTCGCCCAGGTCGACTGGCCGGTCGACCTGACCATATATATATATATATATTGTTATATTTCTGCTTATTTTGTTTATTTTATAACTTGGTCATATTGGCTCGGTTTCTGACGTTCTATATATGGAAATTGGCCAGAAAATTACCACGGACACAATGGTGCAACTTCCGTAGCTTAATTCTGATAATTTCACAAAGTTATTAATTATCAAATTAATTATTATAGGTTAAATTTCGGGTTGTTACACTCCTCCTATCCAAGTAGCCAGACCATCCTCTTCTCACGATATGGAGCAAAGCATTGGTTATGATCCAGACAAGCCCGACTTTGGACTATAGATGTTGTCTCCCATTCTCGAAGGAAACATTCCATTGACTACAGAGAGTCAACCGGATGCTGGTATCATACTGAATTTCTTCGATTTTGAAAAGTTTTTGTTCTTCATGCAATGGCTTTCAACTAATGTTTATGCCTTAACAAATTTTTGCAAGTCATCCGGGTCCTGATCAAACTCCAAGGAGTGGCGCCGCCACGGAGCAACAGGGAAAGACAACCGAAGACCCGGCCGTTGTTGATATCTCAGGGCCTGATGCTCAAGTCATCAGCACCCTTGATGAAGATAAGCCCGGAGACTCGCCCCCTACTGATGAATCAGAAGATGTAGTGATCACAGGTGCTTCGGGGCACATTACTGAAACTAGCATGAAGGAATAGAATGAGGTGGAGGAGTGATAAAAGCGTAAAGTGAAAGGTGAACCCATCAAGGTGGAAACTGAAGATCTTGATCTTATACCACTACAAGTCATTCCACCAGGCGGAACGATCCCAATTGAAACCCATACTCCTTCTTTAAGCATTCCAACCAAGGGCGGCAAAGGGTCTCGGAAGAGTGGCTCGACCGACTCTACTCCTGAAAAGTCAAAGAGGGAGAGAAGGTCGAAGAAGTAGTCACTACTTCATATCGTTGTACACAGTTTTAGTAGTTATTTCTTTCCTCGGTTATGGGTATTCGGATATGAATCATGTTCTTTTGAAATAACTTGTAATGGAATTTTGAGACTAGTGAACAAAAGTTTTTTGCTTTTGATTAGTCATCGTGTGAATTGTTACTTTGATAGTTGAATAATTACTTTCCATTCCATGTACTTGTAATTTTTTGATTGCAAATCCCGTTAATAATTCACCATCTCCATCTAAAGGTCTCTCTATAGTTGTTGCCTTAAGTCGTAAGGAATGATAAGCCAGAACTCTAATGGGCTGCCATATCCAGCCTTCAATAATTTGAATTTCTTCCATGAATTTCTGGTTGGAATTCGGGATAGGAAACATTCAAAATCCGTCCATCTGCCCATTGAGTTTACAAGTCAGTTTGCGCTCTGGGGACTTAGAGTTATTTCGTGAGCGGTCGGTCCGTGCTCGACTTATGCTTTTGCTTCAGTCCACATTCCAGGGACCTAGAATTTTCTCATGGGTGATCAGTCACACCCGAATTTTTCATATTCCAGTCCGCACTTCGGGGACTTTGATTTTTCTCGTGGGCAGTCGTGTTTCTGCCCGAATCATTTATACTCCAGTCCGCACTTCGGGGACTTGGATTTTTTCTCGTGGGTAGTCGTGTTTCCTCCCGGGGTAGTCGTTTTTCCACTCGAATTGTCTACACAACCAATCCGCACTCCGGGGACTTAGAGTTTTTCTCATGAGCAGTCATGTTTCAGCCCGGGGCAGTCGTTTTTCCCGCCTGGGGCAGTCATTTTTCCGTCCGAATTATTTATACTCCAGTCCACACTCCGAGGACGTAGAGTTTTTCTCATGGGCAGTCGTGTTTCCGCCTAGGGCAGTTGTTTTTCCGCCCGGATTGTTTATACTCTAGTCCGCACTCTGGGGACTTAGAGTTTTTCTCGTGGGCAGTCGTGTTTTTGCCCGGGGCAGTCGTTTTTCCACCCGAATTGTTTATACTCCAGTCCGCCCTTCGGGGACTTAGAGTTTTTCTCGTAGGCAGTCGTGTTTTCGCATGAGGCATTCATTGTTGGCAGTCGTGTTTCCTCCCAAATGTTTATACTCCAGTCCGCACTCCGGGGACTTAGAGTTTTTCTCGTGGGCGGTCGTGTTTCCGCCCGGGGCAGTCATTTTTCCATCCGAATTATTTATACTCCAGTCCGAACTCCGGGGACTTAGAGTTTTTCTCATGGGTTGTCGTGTTTCCGCCCGAGGCAGTCGTTGTTCTGCCCGAATTGCTTATACTCTAGTCTGCACTCCGGGGACTTAGGGTTTTTCTCATAGGCAGTCGTGTTTCCGCCCAGGGCAATCATTTTTCCACCTTGGGTAGTCGTGTTTTCGCCCAGATTGTTTATACTCTAGTCCGCACTCCAGGGAGTAGAGTTTTTCAACCTCTAAATTGCCGACGACCTTTGTTCCTTATTGCGAGTACTGCCCTTTGGTTCATCTATGGGAGTCGTCAATCGAGTAGATTTATGGAGCTTATCTTATTCGATCCCATCAAGGATCGGTATGATTGATCGATTTCAAACTTCGTGAATCGTTCACACATCACACATATCGATATCAATCAATTTCATTGTATACTTAGCATGAAATGCAATAACAATCACTTATGCAAAGGAAGTTCAATATTTTATTCATCATATGAAAAGGAACAAACTAACTTGTCTTATTACACATCTAAAAGATCAAATACTAAAGCAAATGTTGAAAGTAACTAGTACTGAAATACAAAGGAAGTGTTCTAAATGAAATAGCATCATAGATGCTCGCTATTCCATGCTCTTGGAAGTGTCGCGCCATCAACAGTCGCTAGCTTGAAAGTTCCTTCTCTAAGCCTCTATTCAATGACATACAGTCCTTCCCATGTCGGATTCATGGGCGACGGGACCGAAAAAACCCATTTCAGGACGAGATCGCCAACTTCAAAGGTTCTCAATCGCGCTTTGTGTTGTAATATCGGGCGACTCGATGTCGGTGTGCAGTTGCTCTCAAATCGACCGCCTCGCGTTTCTCATCGATAAAGTCCAAAGATTCTAAGAGAATATCTTGGTTCGTTCAGGGGTCGTAGTAAGTCACTCGATGAGAAGGGACTTTGAGTTCTACTAGGATAACTACTTCGGCTTCGTAAGCTAGAGCGAATGGAGTATGGCCAATCACAAACTTGTGAGTGGTCCTGTAGGCCCAAAGTGCCATAAGAAGTTCATCCACCCACTTGCCTCTAGCCTTCTCCAAACGCTTTTTCAGAATAGACTTGATAATTTTATTTACAGCTTCAACCTATCCATTCACTTGAGGGTGAGCGACCGCTGCAAACCTCCTTTCAATACGATATCCCAACAAAATTCTTTAAATTCAGCATATCGAACTGAGTCCTATTATCTATTATGATGGTCCGCAGGAGACCGAAGTGACATATGATGTTTCGAACAACAAAGTTGATAACTTTCTTGGTCTTGATTGTAGCTAGCGGTTTCGCTTTAGCCCATTTAGTGAAGTAATCAACTGCGACAATGGCGTACTTCACACCGCCTTTAGAGATCGACAAAGAGCCCATAATGTCAATACCCCACATAGTGAATGGCCATGGGCTGACCATTTGCGTGACCTCTGTTGGTGGAGCTCTTGGAACTTTTGCATATATCTAGCACTTGTCGCATCGTATCACATTATCAGCAGCGTCTCGGTTAACGGTTGGCCAGTAATATCCGTAGCGGAGTATCTTCTTTGCCACAGTTTGCCCCCCAATGTGATCGCCACATTCTCCCTCGTGAACTTCTTTCAGAACACGCTTTATCTCTTCATGAGCAATACACCGGAGTAAGGGAATGAAAACCCTTTTCTATACATAGTTCCTTCTTGCATAATATATTGCTAAGCTTTACGAAGGACTTACCGCTTTTCATTTTTCCTCTCAAGCAAGATTCCATGCAACAAGTAATCTTTAAATGGAGTCATCCACGATTCCTTCTCGGGCTCCATTTCCAGTACTTGATCAACTTCCATCATATTCATGCTTGGGGTATGTAATGTCTCGATTGGAACCAAGCCCATCTATTTTGCATCACCAGTACTAGAGAACTTTGCCAATGAATCGTCTTCTCCATTCTTCTCACATGGGATATGCGAAATGTCATAATATTCGATATTCGTTAACAACTCCTGCACTCGTGTAAGATACGAGGCAAACAATTGTCCCTTAGCCTTATACTCGGCCTCGTTGTTTGTTGCAGGAAAATCGAGCTTCAAAGCATAAAAATTGACCAGTTTTTAGGGGTTACAAGTACAATCCCAGCTCCGCAACAATGATCATTAGATGCTCCATCAGTGTACAACTTCCACCGCACATTAGGGAGTGCGCTACTTTCTGGAAGTTTGTCTTTCACGGTAAATTCCGCTATGAAGTCCGCTAACGCTTGATCCTAGATAGCTCTTCATGAAAAATATGTGATGTCGAACTAGCTGAGCTCGATGTTCCATTTAAGCAACCTCCCAGACATCTCAGGTCTCTATAGGACCTGTCGTAATGGTTGATCGGTGTAAATGTTGATTGGATGTGCCTGGAAGTATGGGCGAAGTTTTCGTGATGCGATTAGCAAACAGTACGTCAACTTTTTATCTTTAGATAGTTTCTTTCTGCACCTATTAACCGCTTGCTGACGTAATACACTGGCTATGCTCACAAATCAAGGCGGGACTTATAGCATGTGATGATACAGCCAAGTAAACATACAACTCATCGTGATCAACTGGTTTTGACAAGACAGGAGGTCTCTCCAAATGATTTACCAGAGCTCGAATGCGCCTTCACAATTTTGCATCCATTCAAAGTTCCTCCTTCCCTTTCTTATCGAATCAAAGAAAGGAATGCATTTGTGTGTTTCCCTGGAGATGAATCGAATTAAAGCAACAGCCTTCCCATTCAAACTTTGCACTTGCTTAATGGTTCTTGGCACCTGAATATCTCGAATAGCCTGAATATTTTCTGGATTAACTTTGATTCCCCGAGCATTGATAATAAGGCCCAAGAACTTCTCTTACGCAACACCGAATTAACACTTCAAAGGATTGATCTACATGTTATAAAATCGGAGGATGTCGAACATCTCTGCTAAGTCTCGAATGTGGTAGTTTGATCGCCATGACTTCATGAGCATATCATCCAGATAGACTTCCATCGTCCTCCCAATCTGTTCTTAAAACATCCAGTTAACCAAAGGCTGATAGGTTGCTCCAGCATTCTTTAATCCAAACGGCATCACCACATGATAATATAGCCCAACATCCGTCACAAAGCTGGTATGTTCCTGATCCAGGACATGCATTGGTATTTGGTTATACCCCGAGTATGCATCCATATAGGACAATATTTCATGCCTTGCAGTCGAATCAACTAGCTGATCAATTCTAGGAAGGGGTAAAACTATCTTCAGGGCACGCCTTGTTCAGGTCTGAATACTCGATGCGTGTTCTCCACGTCCTATTCGCCTTCTTCACCAGCGCAGTATTAGATATCCATTCAGGATAGAGGGTGTCCCGAATAAACCCATTGACTTTCAATTTATCCACCTTCTCTTTAAGGGCAACGGATCTCTCCGGATCCATGCCTCACCTTTTTTGTTTTACCGGTACATACTTCGGGTCAACGTTCAATGCATGGCTCGCGATGGCAGGTGAGATCCCACACATGTTAGAATAAGTCCAAGCAAATACATCCAGATTCGCTCGAAGAAAAGCAGCAAGTTCTCTCATCATCGAGGGGCTGAGCTATGACCCAATCTTCAGGACTCGTGATGGGTCGTCATGGCTGACTTTTATATCAATCGTCAATTTAGACGGCTCCGCCTTGGTCTCCTTAGGCTCTTCTTCAGCATCCCTTGGATTTATATCTCTATAGAACCGACTATGGTGCCCAAGCCAAGGCTTAGGCGTTACTTGTCAATCTTCAGTAACTTGGATGCAGATAGATTTGTCCACACCTTTTCTTTTCTCCTTACGCTGAGCTTCCCTCATCTCAGCCACATAACAGGATGCCCAGTCTCCTGATCACCATGCACAACACCTACTCCATTATCAGTTGGAAATTTCAAAGTCAAACTCCATGGAGCAAGAGCTTCCCGAAATTCAGCCAGGGTTGGTCGGCCCAAAAAAACGTTGTATGGTGAGTCAACATCCAACACAATGAGGTAGGATCTGCACCCTCCTACGTTCACCTTCCCCCAATTCCACTGGCAACTCCACATAACTAACTGCCTCAGTCGCCATACCATTGAAACCATGTATGCGAGCCTTAGATGGTTTCAGATATTTAGCCTTCATTCTCATTTGATCATAAGCCTTCTTGAAAATAATGTTTACCGAGCTTCCACAATCAATCAGAATTCTTCTCACAAGAGCAGGGCCAATCATGGCCGAAATGACCATCGGGTCAATCGTAGGAGCTTCTACTCTATCGCCATCCCTGCTCCTGAACACTATATCATCAGTCATCGTATGTTGTTGCTTGGCCGAGGTCTCGTCCTCCATATTTGAACAACATTCAAAATCCACATGCCTCATCGCGCTAGCATAGTACTTCATTTCCTGCCAACTTCTATCCATAGGATGGTCCGCACAAGCTCCTCAGCCCTACGCGGAGCTTGTCCTCGATTGGGGTCAGATGTCCCCTGTCCGCTGTCTTACGGAGTTTTTACAAACTGCTGCAACTTCTTCTCCCGAATCAACTTCTCAATGGCATCCGAGAGATGCCTGCACTTGTTCGTGTTGTGCCCATAACACTGATAAAATCGGCAATATTTCCCAGTCTACTTTTGTGTCTCTATCGACTCCTTCGGATGCGGCTTCTTAAATTGAAAAGTATTACAAGTGGACAGATAAATATTCTCCAGGGATGCATTAAGAGGTGTGTAGCTGTCATACATAGGAACCCTAGGTTTTGGCCTTCCAGATTCCCTCTTTCCGTCTCGATTCCCTTCACCACTTCTTTTATGTAGATTCGGCTTATTTTAAACGTTGACCTGAATCTTCCCAGAACTGTCATCAGACTGCTTTATCGTGATGTTGCTTTGGACTGCTTCCTCGCTTGGCCCCACAACATTGCTCTTTCTGGAGGACCTGGCCTCCTCCTTCCTTATAAACTGAGCTGCCTTTGAATAGAAGCGTTCTAGCATGGCCGGCGGTTTTTCGACTGGCCAATCACCGAATTCGGATTCCGGGTCAACCTCTCTTGTCATAGCCATAAGTATAGCATGGTCATTTGGGTTACTAACATCAGTGGCAGTAACATGAAACCTTTGCAAGTAGTCTTTCAGTGATTCCCCTAGAGTCTGAATCACACTGGATAGTGACATCATGTCTTTTGGGCGAGTAGCGTGGATTCGTAACTGCTCCACGAACTTTGTTGCCAATTCGTCAAACCTTGAGATCGATCGCGGGGGTAATCTTGTAAACCACATCGTTGCGATCCCAGAAAGAGTTATAGGGAAACATCTACATTTGGTTGTGTCATTGGCTCTTGCTGAGTCCATCAACCTTTGTACCTCATGATGTACCACCTGGGGTCGGTTTTTCCCTCATAGGCAGGCATCGTAGGCATATTGAACCTTCTCGGGTACTCCGCATGTAAAACACTGTCAGTAAATGGGGTATGACTCCTCAAAATTCTGCAATCATCATTTATCAAGCCTTGGTTCTCCCTCACCAGCTGTTTGACCATCGCCAATATGTCCGAAGTCTAGATAGGCGGTGCCAAGTGGTGGTCACACTTCACCTCACGTGAATGTTCCGGTCGGTGTCTACGGGCCATTTCACGCCTCCTTGGCCTATCATCCTCCTGATGTGCATCATGAGTATTTATCTTGTTGTCATTCCAGATGGGTAGTTGGTCAGCATTCAAATGAACTTCAGCATCCAAACCCCCAGACCAGGCTCCAGCACGGCTCCCCAATTGCATTTGAGAAATAACTCCTTTGGTTGAGGGATCGGTACCGATCCCTAGGGAGAGATCGGCACCGATCCATCTTGGCAGACCATGTTGGTCTGCCAAGCGTTGCTCTGATGTCCCTGCTTGCATCGCTTTGATCCTACGATGCCTACGCCTATAATGCTAATCTTCTGATGAGGCTGAGCTCTCCGGTGTCGAGTAAGAACCAAGATCCCTTTTGGCACTCTGACGCTGCTGTTGAGTAATCTGGTTCATTATATTAGCACTAGTTTGGATCTGCTCGTTCCGCTGCCTACGACTCTCCATCAACTCCTCGTCAAGTCATTGAATTCAGATCTAGTTATGGAATCAGGGGGGTTCTGGACTTCAGTAGGCTCCGCATTGACATTAGCAGGCTAGTTACCTAGAGCGCCTTATTGGATGCTGGCAGTTTCATTTGCATCAACGTTCTGGGAAGTTGATCTAGTATGCCTTACCATACTGAATTTCTTTTCTTAGATTTTGGTAAATCCGAGTAGTATCTGCAAACTTCTAACAATGAATCTGGATCTCCTACGGGGGATTTCTTCAATCCAGTAGTAGCAAGGGGTTCCTAACGGGTTGAGAATCAAGTTTCTCAGTGAAAGCACCAAGATGTTTGCAACCAAATTGGCCACAAACACCCAAGAACAGGTTTAAGTAGTGAAATAAATAAGGAAACAAAATGAAAATAGAGGAATATATCAAAATAATAGGAAAAACACAACAGAAAGCAAAAACAACAAAATTTATAGTGGTTCTGCCTTGATTGCCTACGTCCAATTTGAATATTCTCTTTATTGCTTTTCAATTTACTTGATTAAAATTAGAACAGCGAGAAATGGCAAGAGACAAGAGAATAATGGAGGGAATTGATGAAAATAATGGTGTTGTCTAACCAGCAGTTTAAAGGTCCCCAGAATGGCCCCCTAGGCCTGTATTTATAGATGAAGGCGGCCTCCATTCTTACTAGAACTTCCGCAACAGGTCCTTCTCAACCATATGGGCCTACCATAGGGAGGGCTAGGCCCAAATCTCAATAGATAGGGATCGGTACCGATCCCTCCATGTGTTGAGTTTGGGGTAGCAATCCCTATGGTAGCTCCCTTATGTTGTAATATGATGGTGTTCCATATATCAGGGTGTTTGGATGTGTGAAGCTCTTGCTTTTCCTCAATTCTTGGTTTAGTTTCACACTAGTCTGATGAATACCGATCCCTTCATGGGTCGACATACCGAACCCTCTTGTTGTATTATATATGCCAATCCATCCTTTATAAGCATGCTAATCCATCCTTTATGAGCATGCCGATCCCTATGTTTTTTTTGCATGCTATGCCGATCTATCCTTTATGAGCATGCGATCCCTATGCTTGTTACATGCTATGCCGATCCCTCTAGTGCCATTGGACCATGCTGAACTTGATACCACATCTAATGGCGATCCCTATAGTCTCTCCTTGCTATACCGAACCCTTTAGCATCTCGTCCATATTGATAAACCACTATGTTGATCCCTATCTCACACAAGCTAATTCCCATCTTTCTAACATCCCGCGTCGTCCATCTATCAACTCTGTCCAATCCAGGCTTCATATAACTGTCCGGACTTTATATTTAGGTCATGCAGTCGTTGCCTTATGGTCATTCTTCTCATCAACAGTCGAATCTGTCCTACGCGACCAGCCCAATATAGACAGGTCAGGGAATCAAGTAACAGGTAGTATCCGCTAAAAACCCTCAAGAGACAACACTCGTCCTACTAAGGACACCTAGAGGTTTAACGGCTTGTTGCATACGCTCAATGCAATTATATTTCCTACGAAAATGGATTTATCTTAAGTTTAGTTTATTCGAGGACGAATAAAAAGATAAGTGTGAGGGTATTTGATGTGCACGTAAATGTGCATATTTTTACTTCCATATTTAATATACTTTTATTTAAATAGATGTCATAATTGGATATTGTTACATGTTTTTACCATAATCCAAATATCATCAAATCATCATTCATTCATCTTCATTTAGGGGCAAAATGGTAATTTTGTGCACGTATTAATTGTGAGAATATTTATTTGCACATTTAAGTTTTATTTGTAGGAATTTGGATGGAAATATGAAGAAACCTTCATAGAAAAATGCATGCACAAGAGATGAAGGCAAATGAAGATGGAAATAAATGAATTCATGTAATCATGGAGGACCCCACCTTCCCACTTACCATGATCTACAATTAGGAGCTAATGCACATGTTAGTGGAGATTAAGCACATGCACAGTTAATGGAGGATTAATTCATACTAATGATAACTTGGTGGCCACACTTCCTAATGGGCATTTTGGGTAGTCCCCTAAAATATGGATTAGGATTTTAGGCATGTATAAATACCTCTTATGTTTCATGTAGAGAGCTCTTACCACCTTCTCTTTAGTTTAGTTGTAGCATGTAAACATGAACTCTCTTTCTTTAATGGCTTCTTAGCCTTTGCTTATGCTATTTATTTTTATGCAATTTTAATACATGTTCTTTTCTTTGTTGTTTCTTTTATGTTAGTAATGTAGATCTCTTTATTTTATGCAAGTAGATTAGCTTTTAGTTTATCTTAATTAGCTCTCTTTTTCCTCTTGTTTATGTTTATGTTGCAATCTACATTTGTTGAAATGATAACAAATATGAGAAGCTAAACCCCTTCAATTTAGGGGTAATGAAGCTCTCTTAATCGTGTAGATTCAACATATTTGCTAATTTATGATCTCTTTTTGTGCTTAATGAAAATTTTTGATGTGGTAAAAATTTTGTTGTTTAACTTTGAATTTGATAGCCTATGTTGTTGACACCAAATAGGCTATGCTTAAAAAAATAAACACAAATTACCTCTTCATCTACATATGATTTTGGTAATAAAGTGGATTATAGAATCAAAATTTTATGGTCTATGTTACTAATCAATAGTAAATAGATCATGCTTAGAATAGATTTTATTTTTAATTTCATTATCATTTGGATGGTGTGTTAAAGTTTGATGGTTTTTGTTGGGCTAATTAATAGCACAAATAGACCATACTTAGGATAAACACATCAACTAAATTCACAAATGACCAAAAAGAGAGATCATAATTTTATTGTGTTGATTTATGTGATTATGAGAAGGGATTTGCCTCTAAATTGCCTTCTATTCTCATATTTTTATTCACTTTGTTTTAGTTAGTTTTTACATTTTTTTAGCTTAAAACAATTTCAAACTCTTGGGTTAATTTGATCGAGTAGAATTTAAAATTAATTCAATTCCCCGCGGATCGACCCGTACTCGTCACGAACTAAAATTGTACGTCGTGCGCTTGCGGTAATTTTTAACACAATTTTTAGTGGCAGTTTTCTAACTCGATAGGAACTTCCGCCATTAACAAACACATCCATCATCCATCCTTACATCCACTCACTCAGTGCATTGGATATACGACACTCAATGACCACCCCATAGAGTATGGACTACTCAATGTCCCGATTTCTCTATACTTGAATCCATGCCACTTAATAAGCTAGGAACTAGAATGCACCCCCATAGACAGCCTAAGGTAAATGGATCGACATCATGTGATCCAGGGCTCCCCATATGCCCAAGTAAGCATCCTTACATACCCCTGCTTCATGAATACACTCTGAAACCTACGAATATCAACAATCCCTTTGCACACGTTATCCATAGCATAGCTCGTATCAGAATTGCTCTACAACTCCCGTCTGTAGTTGTCGCGGTTAGGGAATCTAAACAACCATTATAAGTCTACGTCCTGTAACCGACCTCCAAAAGTCCCTTCAATTTGACTCATCGTTGCCTACTTTGCATCTTGAAGTGCTACTGCCCATCTTCGAAGCCATCACTTTCCACTATGGAATCATCATCATCGAACTCCATGTCATCGCTGCCGATAATTGCCACCGATCCATCCTCAACGACCATAACTCAAGCATAGAATCTCCGATATGTACAAAAATGTTGCTCGCATCTCCCAAGTCAAAATTGGCGCCCTCCAGCTAAGGGCTAGGAACATGTTCGTTCTTGGGAGGAACTTCTTCAAAATATTCTTTCGAAGGAGGTGAGGGAGTATGTTCAGGACTCAACTCCGGGGCCTTGTCACCTAAATCGAATTGCCTTTGTCGGTATCTATATCCCATTCTATTTCTTCTTTAATTAAAGGGAGCCCCTCACCGATCTCTCCTTTCCCTCAATCAACGGAGCTTTGCCCGTCCGATGAACAAGCTCTTCTTCTTTCTCCTCTAGGATCGAAGGCATCTTGGGAGGACTGTCAATCCCAACTTGAATATGGGCCTCTTCAAAAGTTTTCTCTGACCCACCGAACGAGTCAGTTTCTTTCTTCTCCTCCTCATCATCATCGTCACCTTCATCAAATCATGGAAAGAGGAAACTGAGCGAGTCTGGGTTTTGGAGCGAGAATGTAACAACCCGATTTTTAAGCAATAATAAATTGAAGCTAATTATGGTAATTTGATCAGTTAAATTGAAATTTGGTGATTTATATAATAAATTGATTTTGAAGCCTTGCAATAAAGGTAATATAATTAAAAGATGATAGTGAAAAATTAAATTGGTTAAAATGTGAAAATAGTATTTTACTGAAGTAATTTGAAATGCGAATTGCAATTACTTAAATTAAATAGAAAATTTGAGTTATTAGTGAAAGAAAATAAAAGCATATATATACAGGTATACTTATTTATTTCCAAGGCCCAAGATGAAGCTTTTATACTAAAGCCCACTAGCTTATTGTCCAAACCCATCATGATTGCTCCAGAACTTTCCTTCTTTCTTTCGATCACTAAATATCTGCATACACATGAGGGAGTGAGAGGATTATTGGATATCTTCCTATTCAAGATAAGGGGTACTTTCTCCACTTCTAAATTCAAACACAAATTGAATAACTTAAACTTAAATTTGAACTTTGAATATGAGCATCTTCGCACTTATTTACATCTTTGGAAAAGAGGGATTAAAGCTTACGGTGTCTGTTGATTATTTTGTGCGTGCGTTTATTCAGAGGGAGAAGGAAATTGTGGAACACGCCACTTTCAGCTTCTATTCAAGGTCGTTCATGGCTATGTTTCGTCATATGATCATATGTAAGTGTGTTAAATTTTGCACATTCCCTTGCTGATTTCATTTGCCCCATGCATTTTCTTACTTAACTAAATAAGTTTCTTTCATGGATATTTCTTTTGAATACTGCACTTTCTATTTTTTCATATATTAGCCTCTGTCCATATACAGACAGGGCCGGCCCTGAGTTATAGGAGGCCCAAGGCGATATTATACCAGAGGCCTATTACATAAAAAATAAAGTAAAAAACAATAAAGAAGAAAAGATTCATTAAAACAAAATGATTCAACGAGATTATAAAGATAAGTTACAACTTACAACAAACCTTTTACATAATATTTAACCTTCTTACATTTTGGCTTACAAAAGTACTAAGCAAATCATTTAAATCAAGTGAGTCCAATAAATTTTTCTCGATAGATATTGTTGCTAATCCATTCAATCTTTCTTGCGACATACTCGTTCGGAGAAAAGATTTAATTAGCTTTAATTTTGAAAAGCTTCTTTCCGCCGTAGCAACAGTAACTGGAATAGTCAATAATATTCTATAAGCAACCCATGCATTTACATAAATACAACCCATCCTTTTAATATAATTTAACACATCAATCGCTTTTTTGACATCTTCCGGTAAAATCCTTCTTAAGATTTGCAACTCCGCAAATAACTCCGCCCCATCAATATCGGAATTAGCCTCATGCTTTAAGACATTCTCAAGGTGGAGACACGAAGACTTCAAACTATCACATGAACAAATTTTCAATCTCTCTAAATCATACAAGAACCCAAATATGTCATCAAATTTCTTAATTTGTTCAAATCTACTTTCAAGTGATGATAACCCTTGATCCACAATGTATAAAAAGTAATTGACTCTAAATGATTCTTTTGGAGATAGAATCGTCTCTTCACTATTACTTTCATCAAATTGTTTCTTTCTACGTATTATGCGTTTTTCATAAAATGATGGTTCAATTTCCATTTCATTTGCTATAATTTCGGCATCAACCAATGAAGATTCAAACCCACTTTCTCTAAATGTTTTAAAAAAACAAATTAGCCCTTTTAGATGATCCATGGCGACATCCATGTGCATGTCTTCTACTTGCAACTCTTTGCTCACTCTATTAACATTATTCAATAAATTATACCATATAACCATACTAAGTAAGAACTCAAAATTCTCAAGCTCATACTTTGCTAAGGATTCGGCCTCGCTTTTGCACATTGGATCATCATTAAGACTTGCTAATTGAACCAAAGCATTTTTAATTTTTGGAGCTTGAGTCCAAATTGTTTTTACACTTTCAACGTGACTTTCCCAACGTGTTTGTGATAATGGCTTTAATGTAAGACCATCTACATTGTCTTTGAATACTTTCCATCTTTTAGTAGAAGATGAAAATAAAGTGTATATGCGTTGCACTACTCCAAAAAAAGAAACGGCTTTAGGGCAACATTTAACCATATCACAAAGTGTAAGATTAAGGCTATGACAACCACATGGGGTATAAAATGCTCTAGGATTTACTTGTAGCACTCTATTTTGTACACCTTTATTTTTTCCTTTCATGTTTGAACCATTATCGTATCTTTGTCCTCTCGCATTATCAATATCAAGATTAAGATCATTCAAATTATCAACAAGTTCATCAAAAAGCCCCTTACCGGATGTGTCATCAACCACTAAAAATCCTAAAAAGAACTCTTCCACCTTTGCAATATTTTTTGAATGTCCACACATCGTAAGACTAAAGTCATTTGTTCCTCATGACTAGCATCGGGAGTACAATCAAGTATAATAGAAAAATATTTTGATTCTTTGATTTTTTCAATAATTGTTTTTCTAATTTCACAAGCAATTAGAAGTATCAATTCATTTTGAATTTTGTGACTAAGATAATGATAATGAATTTCTTTACTTTGAATTCTACGAATATGTTCTTGCATTATTGGATCAAATTTGGCAATCATTTTTATCATGCTTAGAAATATACCGTTGTTCTCTTGATAAATCTTTTCATTTCCTCCTCGAAATGGCAAATTATTTTGAGCAAGAGTTGTGACAATGGCTATTATTCTCATTAGCACTTGTCTCCAATGTTCTTTATCCTTCTTTATTTGTTCTTGAACGCTTTTGTCAATTGTTACATCCATTTGAAATCTAGTTTCCAATTCAATCCATTTTTCCATGGAAACGATGTGATCAACACTAACTTCATGCATTTTTAGTTTCTCACTAATATTTTTCCAATCTTTCACACCATCATTTGCTAATTGTGTCGTCATTTCATCTTTTTTAAATAACTTGCAACAAAAACAAAACACTTTATCTAAAGTTTTTGAGTATATTAACCATTTCCTATCGTACTTCTCTCCATTTGATAATTGCCGAAAATAGTGTACATTAGAGAAATGTCTATTTGATTTATCTTTGGGATAATCAATATTGTTCTTCCTTATAGGGCCTTTTTGAACAATTAAATCTCTCAATGATTGATTCATGTCTTTCCAATTGATCGGATCGCTAATGTCAATATAAACCGGTACAAATTCTTTAGCGGTCTCTTTATTTTGGATGTTCTCGTTTACGTCTTCATTAATATCTTCATTTTCTTCCTCATCTATTATACGAATATTTTCAACTTCATCTTCATTAGCCTCTCCCTCAACAACAAATTCATCTTGTTTTTTGCTAAAAAACTTATCAAATGATCCAATTTGTTTTTTATTATCATTTTCAACTTTAAGTTTTTTTTTCCTTTTAGAAGCCCCCGATTCAAATTTTCTACCCGACATGAGAGAATAATCGTTCAAAGTCCTGTAAATAAAGTGAATAATTAAAATAAATTGACAAACTTTAATTTGTATGAGGCAATTAATTTCCCAAACTTTAATTTTCAGAACATGAATTCCATTATAACAAGTGTATTCCAGTCCCAGACCTCCAAAACAATAATGTCAATAAACAAGCAGTCAAGCAGACAAATAGACAATTAATTTTCAGAATTCCAAAACCAACAAGCTTGAGGCAACAATTGAAAATTTAGAAATTACCTTTCCAAAAACAAGCAACAGCTCCAAATCCAAAACCAACAATCAAAGTCGCCGCCGCTGTCCACTGTCCGCTGTCTGCAATTGTCGCTGTCCAAAACCAATTTCGAGTTGAAATTGTCGCTGTCCGCTGCCTTGAAGTTGAAGTTGTAGTCGCCGTTGTCCGTTACCTTGGAATTGTAGTCGCCGACTCGGACTCGCCTGGCGCTGTTCGGCTTTTGTAGATAGTCGCGATTTTTTTTTTTTTAAGTTTGGAAGACAAATAATGCGGCCGTGCCCTAAATCTCACTGTAGAAACAGAAAACGTAAGTTAAAAACTGAGAACAGAGGGAAAAAATTAATAATCAGAGGCCCTTTAATATTTGAGGCCCTAGGCAATGGCCTTAGTGGCCTTATGCCAAGGCCGGCCCTGTATACAGAGTACTATATGCATTGTTGTTGATTCTTTAGGGTTGTTAGTTTAATAATTTAGCTATATTAAACCTATTTCCTTGCCTGAGTTTGAGTGAGTAAGTGTTGGATCTTCTTGCATGAATATATTCTTGTTTTGGGCACCATTTTACTATGTTGCAATGTGGTGAATGGTCAGTAATTATATACGCAGGTGTGTGTGGCTGTCCCAGAGTGAGTCGTCTATGTGTGGGGCACAAATGCGTTTGAGTCTCTATGTGAATTTTGTTTGTCAGCGTGTGTATGAGCTTGCATATATTTGTGTGAATGTAGACTTTAGTGTGTATGTGTGTGTGTGTGTCTCTGTGTGTGTGTGTATGTGTGGGTGGGTGGGTTGTTGAGCATGTATTATAAGGTTGCGTGAGTTCTTGTTTAGACAAGTGAGAGAGTGTTTGCATTACTGAAGCAAACAAGTTCCTCTGTTTACAGACGGAACCTACTTAATTCTCCTGCATTTATTGTTGGTCATTACTGAAGTAACAAGTTCCTCTGTTCTCAATTGTAAAGCATATACATATATAAAACCCATGCGCTGCTTTTTATAGATTTTTAATTGCATGACTATGAGAGTTTGTATAAGAATGCATAGTCTATACATGCGTTCAAACTTACATAATTTTTATTTATGGTCACACTCGACTTATTTTACAAATAATAGTACGCATATATGTGGACTGTGATGTGTATATGTGTTCAGAGTTTCTTACAGTCCCTTGTATATATATATGATCCAAAACACTCACAATATATATGCAAATCAAAGCATAATATTCTGGACATATGTAATGATGGTACACGTAATATAATGTTTCCATGGTGTTAAGTTACTACATCATTTTATATACAACGTACCATATTCTAGCTTCTTAAATTTATTGGTGTGCATCTCTAAGTATATATATATTATTATGTGCAAGTTGCTCATACATATATTTTTATAATGAATTTTTGCTTCATATGCCACATAAGGTTGTACAGTTGAGTGTGACATTTTATGTATATGGAATGGGTGCTGGTACGTTTGTACATACAAGTGTTTTGTGCTATTAGCTTGTACTTTATTTTATTTACATTATTTTATGCATTTTGATAATTAATTTATATAAGTGCAATTAATTTATATAAGTGCAGTGATGATCCATGTGCAAGTTGTTATATTTTCTGTTTACGCATACTCGAGTTTGCACATGTGTTTAAGTATATGTTAGAGTTTGTATGTATATATATTATATATACATACATACATATATACACACATATATATTTTAATGTGTATAAACACATGTGAGTTTGTTTATTTATTTTCGTGCATGCGTGAGCAGGAGTGTTGTGTGGTGTGTCTATTTCGAGTATGTTAATATATATATAGCAGTGTGTGTGTAATATATATAGGTATGTGCATCTGTTGTGAGTTGTCCTTTTTGTATCATACCGCATGACATTTTGTGACATATAATTTATGTTTGGATATACTTTTGAGTAGTAGTCTTTTTTGTATCATTTAGTTATATCTTAGATTTTATTTACAAGTATGAAAGAATATTGTATGTGAACAACCATAACTAAATGGTTTGTTTAATTTTATAAATGATGTATCTTTTAACTTTACATTTAAACAAATTAAAAATAATTTTGCCAATATTCTTACATATTTTAATATATTGTATGAATACAAAATAATTTAGAGTCTCATATCTAATAAGTGGATTTTAATCGTATTGTTTAAATGGTATTAATAATCATGTCATAATGTGTGAGGTTTTACTATATAAATATGATTATAAATAGTATTTAACTGATTAGAAATAAATTTAACTAATTCAAAAGTTTTACATTTATTTAAAATAGAGTTTAATTATAGTAAATTATGAATAATGCTTATATGAAATGTTTAACTTTGTAAACTTTTTTGTGGATTTAAAAATAGACTTTCTAATGTTATTAATGAATATTTTGTAATCGATTACATATATATAACAATAAGAAATTAGTTAATTACCGTAATTATTAAGCTATATCTAAGTTTAAACAAGTATCGAATTGATTTTAGAATACGTATTATGTAACAACCCGCAAATTTATCAGTTTGATAAATTTTATTTATTTTTAAGATATCCAAATATAAGCTTTTAAAAACATAGATTATGATGTTTTGAACAATAAATAAATAATGATAATCTTATTTGAATGGGTATTTACGAAAATATAAACTTTGAAGGAATATCAATAAAATGACCGAAAATCGTTTTATCGATAAATAGCTCTATTATCGTAAAACATCGCTCACGGAGCTGGATACATACACTTATTTTTATAATTAAATAAGAATAAAAAATAAAATTTATTTATTTATTTTTGGGAAACCAAAAGTATGTATGACATCCTCAATGATGCCCTTATATTTAATAATTGATTTATGATTTTAAATTGAGATTTAATGATTTAATAATTATTATAATTATTCAAATAATTGTTTCTAAATGATATTTTAAATAGTTATAAAGTGATAATAAATAATTTATAATAGTTTTATAAAGAGATATATAATCAGTTTGAAAATATAAGAAAATTTATAGCGCTTTATCGGTATAATAGCAATTTTTATAAATAATTGTTAATATTGATTTATATGATTTTATAATTCAAATGAGATCATTTTAATTAATTAATAATGATTGTAAATTTATTTTCAAATTTTGTTTACATATATATGTTATTTAAATTAGAAGTGAAAATGTGACCGGGAATCGGTTTTTGGATTTTCAACAGTTTAACGAGCGGAAGTTGTTCGAAAGTTGTTGCAACCTTGTTTATATGTCATATGCACATATATAACATATAAATGAATCTAATAAAATATACATACATCCATATGTGTATATATATATATATATATATACACACACATACACACACACACCTAACACATTTATACATTTATATACTAATAAAGTTAAATATCTAAGATATTTTACAAAACTCAACCCTTAAGTCATCTAAAGTCAATGCACATGGCTTGGAAGTGAATGAAGTGATGAAGCATATGGAGGGAGGAGGACTAACGTGTATGGTGATGGGAGGGAGTGGGCTAAGGGTAGTTTTGACCATTCATATTTAGATATTTTCTATCATTTTTTCCCTATAAATACCCATGCAAACTCTTCCATTTCATTCACCTTCTTTTTCATTTTTCCTAAGCTCCTTCTCTCCATTTTAACGGCTTCTTCCTTAAAGAATTCATGAAGAAATTTTTGTAGTAAAGAAAATAAAAATATTTATACATATATATGTTATAGTATTACACCTCCAAAACAAAGCAAACACCTCCTCTTCCTCAATCAAGTGCACGACCATCACCTTCACCATCAAGGCTAAGCACCACTCATCCAAGGTCAAGGCCATGGGCACTAAAAGAGAAGGAAATAAGTCGGGGAGCTTCGGAACAAGGAAAAGAGGCGAAAGTGCTGCCGAAATCGATTCGAGAAGCTACAGAAAAGATCGGTGGAGTGGAGCCATAAGTGAGTACTCAATGTCTATTAAATGATAAATAATCTCTATAACTGTTTTTAAGTATGATAATATGACCATTTAATCTCTTAATAATTTGTATGAATGTTTGATAACTTGGTTGATTATATGGTTGATTATATAAATGTTGAAATGGTTTACAACTTGGTTGTGATAAATTATGAGAAATCATAATAAATATGGTTAAGAAATTAACCATGATTAATTAATGAAAAATAAATCAATATGGATGTGTATATGAAGTTATTTAGCCTCTTAATGGTTTTGAAAATATAAAAAGGTTGAAAATGAATATTATAATAATATAATATTATGAAATGATTTAAAAGTGAAAAAGAGATTTAATGTGGAAAATATTGGTTTAAATGTTTGAATATGGTTTATATATGTTTTATAAATATTAAAATTCAAATTGTAGAAGTGTTGTCAAATAATGAATTTGGAGTCAAAAAATAAGCGCATCGCGTAACGGTAGTTCGCGATTTCGCGCCGTAAAAGTTAAATCCTTCTGTAGGATGGAATTGGAGTCGGATTTCTTTGCAATAAGAATTTTTCAAACTCTTATGACTATTTTTTTCAAATAAAAGAAAAGGATCAAGATTTCGTTCAGTAAATTTTGAAATATGAGCAAATCAAGTTTTCAAGAAAATCGCGCTTTGGCAATTCGGTGGCCAAAGTCGCGAATGTTTTAAATAAATATTTTTAAAATCTTTTAAAATATGGATTAAATCTTTTAAAAGTGATTTGGGTTGTAAAAATAGATTTCCAAATGATAGAAATTTGTTTTGATCAATATAGCTTAAAAAGCACTTTCCACAGCACTTTTCCGCAGCATTTTTTATAACTTTTGAAATATAGTTTTAAACGCAACCGTTCTCTTCTAAATATTTTGTAAATATTTTCTAATGATTAATAAAGTATTTTAATATGATTTGAAGGATTTATGAATGGTTAAATGTTAAATGATTTAGAGTCGATCAAATAACTTAACTGCCTTATGGGTGTTAGAGAGAAAATGTCTAGGCTTGAGTTTGGATAACCAGTTTCCTGCTCTCCTTGGCTATCCGGACTGGCCCAACAGATGGGATAGTAAATTTAGTTTACTCAGATCAAAATTTTCCCAAGTATAAGATATAATTTTCCAAATTTAAATAACTTGGATTGCATAGAAATGATTTGGAAATGTTATCCTAAATAAAAGGTGAAACGATTTGGAATTATTCCAAGATTAAAAAGGTTTTAAAATTAACCAAAGGATTTGATAAATGAGACTTAATGACTCTATATACTTTGAAAAAGCTAAAGGAATAATTTAATGAATATATCTCTAGGAGAAATCTGATTTAAATAAAAAGGTTAATACATTGAATGATGTGTGATAGCCACTTATATACCTAAATGCCTTTTTACCGATGATTGGATCGAAGGAACCGGCGTTGGATTTGGGTAACTCCTATCCGAAAACCACTTCGAACCAATGTTTACGTTCAGAAGTGAAGACATGTTGAAGATGATGATTATTGAAGATCAGATATCTTCAGAATGTAGGGATTGTTGTCACAAGTCCTAGGGGTTTACCCTATATTATATTTATATGGTAGTGGTGTCTGCATTCTGAAATTCTCATTGCATTGAAGATCAGAGATCTTCATAGCGGAAGGACTACTTGTTGACATTCTCTGAGTTCTCCCGATATAGAGACATTTATTATACCTGTGGTCCTATCGTGTTTTGAAATCTTCGGATTGTAAGGAAAACTCGCTACTAATGGTAGTAGGATAGGTGCCTTCAGTTTCGTTCAATCTCGGAAAGAACTTGTATGGACGAGTGTCTTATAGTGCATTTTTGATCATATTAATTGATCTCTATCAACGTATTATCTGCTTGGTGGCGGAGAAGGCAACTTCTCTTAGCGTAACACCCTTTCCTGAGACATACGAGTTTAGGAGTTATACGTTGGTAGACATCAGTTGTGTGATTAAGAAATGGCAATGTGGCATTCTAAGTGGAATGTGCTTTGTGGAATAATAAAGTGTGGCTTTGTTAAAATTGAGCGTAGCCTCACGAGCCTTGCATCCCGGAGATGATACGAGTAATTATATGGTCTACCGGAAATATACTTTAGGTTATCGGTTGTATGAGTATGGAGGAGTCCAGTGAAATCTGGATCCTCAAGGCATTTATTTTGATATAGTGGCTTACTTGTGAAAAGCGATAAGGCTACTGGATATTGGTAGTGTAGCAAGTACAGTTCCAAATGGCTTGCTTGAGAAAAGCGATAAAGGCACCGCGGGAACTATGTTGCTATGCGTGGATCAAAGGAAACGTCCACTAGTTCCCTATCATGTTGGAAATCCAATTTAAATACGAGCTTTACGGTTTTAGTTGTATTCCCAAAATAGTTGTAATGCTTTGCGAACTTTTTAGCTGCCCCTTTGGTATCATATATTCCATCCAGGTATATTACGTTGACCTAGTCCGGATATATTACCATAGACTTAGTCTGGGTATTGATACTTTCATTGTGTATATATTTATTTGAAAAGTGTTTTCAAACCAATGTCATTAAGAATAATATCAAATGTTTTGATATAAAGTATTTTGGTTATCATAAGATAAAAAAACCATTCCATATTTATGTGTGGGCATGGTCTTATGAGATACCCTTCTTTTCAAAGGTTTTGATTAGCACCAGCATTAAAAATTTCGAGTATCTCACATTGGTTTATCAAGCCTGATATGGGTATTTTTAATATTTAGGTCAGATCCGAGTAGTTTCTGGTTTAGTTGAAGACGCTTGGAGTTTCCTGAGGAGAGATAGAGATCTTCATCTACGTATGGATGTATTCTATTATCTGCTGCATCTATTGCATTTGTATTTACATTTATAAGGACCGGGGTTTTATAACTGTCTAGGGTAAATTCAGGTTAGACTCTGATATTGCATTCAAAAAATTTCGTTGTAAAGATTGTATATTAAAATAATATACGTTATTTCATCCGTATGAGATTTTATTTTCTATTCTGTTCTATCCTTATTTTCTTTTTCCCCTAACAGTCGGGCTTTCTGGCTCTTGGATTTGCTGAACGTGATTACCGAGGATGTATTAGCGTCGATTTTTTAGGGTCAAAAATCTCATCCGTTACATATTAATTATCTATTTCTCAGCATTTATTTAATTATATAAAATTATATGTGGTAAATGATTCATTATAAATTATTGATTTGTTCACTTGTATTTATTCGAATAATCTATTTTTATGATTCCCTATCTTTATATTGATTTTGATGGTAGAGTGATTTATCGTTAATGTTGAGTTATTTAGTGATTTTGTATGATATAGTGATGACATCCTTTTAAGTGACCTTGTGATGGGTTCTATTTTGTGTAACGAGGAATATGAATAAACGGTTTAGTGATACCATCTGGTATGAGACTTTTGGTAACACTTTTCTGATTATTCTTTGTACTCGTTATATAGAATAAAGAAGGGCGAGTGTCATGTACGAGCACTGAATAAATGGACTAGTAACACATGTGGTAATGGACATCGTTGTGTTATTTATTCAATTATTCTTTTGTTCATAGATGACACTCATACGGGGTTATATTTTGTATGTTTTATATGTTGTGTGTGACTCGCTGCGATGAGCACGTATGGAGGCTACTAGTTAGCCACATAGTTTGGGTACATTATATGTCTATCTACCTTAGTCTGACTCCCTTTATGTTTTGAGAGTGAACCAGATTAGCCAGTATCCATCCTAGCGGCTTGATCGTGGGGTCGTATCCCAGATCCGCATCATCGTTATTATTGATTTGATGCGCATCACGAGATTAATAGTTGGTTGCCCCTTGTGTCGCATGGGCCAATAGTCAGTTACCATATAGGGGCACATGTCGGTAGTCGTGGTCGAAGAGGCTACGCATTGTCGAGCCTACGGTGGATCATTGTCACGATACCGAGAGGGAGAGGTAATGGTAACCGATGACTATATGAGTCGTGTCATATGGACCACGTATGGCTCCGGAAGCAAGCATACGTGCTGTCCGTCTCCTGTCTGGTTCTGGAATATGTGGATGTATGTGTATGTATGTGGATATTAGATAGATATATATTATGTATAGATGAGATTATACCTGAGACTGTGTCCAAAGTACGATCAACCTCGTATCCTTCTTAGGCAGACGGCCTACTTATTATTGATTTGTTGTTTTTATCTCTTAGGACCTTTCAGTCGAGAGTTTCGCATCTCCAAGGGCTGTGGGTTAAGATATATGATTTTGTATATTGCAACATTGTTATGAGCTGGCTCAAACCTTTATATTTGATTTATTGATATGATATTGATAATTTATAATATGAGATTAAGACAGATAGCAGGCATTACTTCATTACTGCCCGACTTCTTTTGAGGACGTCTCATTAGTGATTATTTTGGATTTGATGACGATGTCTAGATATGTATGATTCACCAATTTGTATTGATTCTATGATTTTATGATTTGATATATTTCTTTATGGGTGACGACATCTTTGAAATCGGTATTGACTATTTCATATAGATTTTAGTTATTTAGGTAATGTGATGTCTTGATGACTATTTATGGTTATTTATATATTTATGTGTATATATTATTATTCAATGATTATATTATGCTTTCATTATTATATACCCTTGATTAGACTAGTCTGACCCGTGTGTTATTTTATAATACTCGGGTCAGTCCAAGACATTTCAAGTACAGGGACGACTTGACCAGTATTTGCTTTAGGAGACATATTAGGATGTTCTTTGATATTTAAATGACATTTATTCATCGTATACTTAGCCATTAAGTTGTATATATATTAATTGTATATAATTACACTTAGATAGCTGATATTTGAGTTGTATTATATTCTTTTAACATTGTTGTATATATATTATATGTTATCGCTGCGTTTGACTCTATATTCTCTGTGATGTACTATATATTATGTATTGTTCTGTCCTGGAGGCATATGATGTGCACGTAAATGTGCATATTTTTTACTTCCATATTTAGTCTACTTTTATTTAAATAAATGTCATATTTGGGTATTTTTACACGTTTTTACCAAAATCCAAATATCATCAAATCCTCGTGCATTCATCTTCATTTAGGGGCAAAATGGTAATTTTATGCATATATTAATTTTGAAGAATATTCACTTGCACATTTTATTTTTATTTATATGAATTTGGATGGAAATATGAAGAAGCCTTCATGAAGATATGCATGCACAAGAGAAGAGGCAAATGAAGATGGAAATAAATGAATTCATGTAATCATGGAGGACCCCACCTACCCACTTACCATAATCTACAATTAGGAGCTAATGCACATGTTAGTGGGGATTAAAAGCTTATGCACACTTAATGGAGGATTAGTTATAAGCTAATGATTACTTGGTGACCACACTTCCTAAGAGGCATTTTGGGTAGTCCCCTAAAATATGGATTAGGGTTTTAGGCATGTTTAAACAACCCTCTAATGTTCATGTAATGAAGTTTTTTATCTACTTATCTTATTATGTAAGTTGTAGCCTCAAATAAAATGAGAAATAAAATGGCTTCCTAAGCCTCTTCTTCTTCTATTTCTTCTTTGCTTTTATTTTATTTTATGCTCATTTTCTATTTACATGCTCACTTTCATTTGATGTTAGTACCTTAGTTTTATTTTTATGCAAGTAGTTAGTTCATTTTTATTTTAATTAGCTTGCACTTTCCTTGTATTTTCTATGTTGAAATTTACATGTGTTGAAATGATAACAAAAATGAGTAGCTAAACCCCTCTAATTTAGGGGTGATGAAGCTCTCTAAAATTATGTAAATTCAACATAATCTATGATTTATGATCTCTTTTTATGCTTCATGAAAGGTTAGATGATGATGTAAGTTTATTAGGGAATTTGATACCCTATGTTGTAATCACAAATGGGCTATGCTTAATCCAATATAAACACAATTTACATCACCCTCTAACTAGTTGATTTTGGTCATGAAATTAAAGGTGGAACAAAATTTTATGATTTATGTTGCTAAACAAAATAATAAATGGATCATACTTAAAATAGTTTTTGCTTTGATTTCATGTTCATTTTCATTACAATGGATAAGTGGCTTTGGTTGTTGTACTATAGTTTGATGGTTTAAGTTATGTTAATTAAAAACATAAATAGACCATACTTATGATAAATACATCACTAATTCCACTTAAGATTAAAATTAGAGACCATAGATTGATTTTGTTGATTTATATAAAAATATGAGAGTGGATTTGCCTCTAAATTGTTTTCCAATCACATATTTCCAATCACATATTTCCAATCACTTTTGTTCTAGCTAGTTTTACAATTTTCTTAGCTTAAAACAATCTCAAGTTCGATTTAATTTGATTGAGTAGAATTTTTAAATCATTTCAATTCCCTACGGATCGACTTGTACTCGCTATGTACTAGAATTGTACGTCGTGTGCTTGCGGTTATTTTATTACAATATTTTTCAACGATTTTCTAAACCGATAGAAAATCCGTCGATTAAACAAGTTTTTGGCGCCGTTGCCGGTGAGTTGTATTTGATTTATATTTATATTTTTCGAATTATTTTCGTTTGATTTTATTGTGTGTTCATTTTATGTGTTGAGTGTATTTAAAAAAAAGAACAAGAAAAAAAATTGTTGTGTGTTTATGTGTAATTTTTTGTTTGCATATTATCTGAATGCTTGTTGCTTTTCTAGTTGTTTTTGCATTTCTAGTTTTTTATAAAAAGAAGAAGAAAACATTGCATTTCAAAACAAAAAAAATTATTTTGTTTTCAATTATATTTACAATTTCTACAATTTCACATTTACTTTTACATTTACATTTATATTTACAACATCAATTACATTTACTTCTGCAACATCCTTCTACCCATCACATTCTTCACTACCACTTGACAATGCATATCACTTCTGTGCACTGTGCATTATGCAAACATCAACTTGTTACCTCCTTTACAAACCGCTGTCAGTCCAACCACAACAGTGCAGCAACAATCACATCCCCTGCCACTTCACAAAACTGCCTTCAACACCACTGTTCAACTGTGCATTACTGCCAAACAATCTTCAACTTCACTACTCTGCACAACTACAATCACCAGCCTCTGCCTACAATTCACCTCACTGCCCACAACAATTGTTCCATTACCCCTGTAATTCTTCCACAACAATTAACCTGTAAACCCACTACCATCTTCCACTGTCCTACAATCTACCCATTGCCCATACATGCATACCACAGTACATACATACCTCCTCCATCAACCCATACCTGAACAACCTTTTTTCACTCAGTTCCTCCTTCTACTCCAATACAACTGCCACTTCCTTTCTACCACTTACCACCATCCATCTTCCCACTACTTCATTCTCCTCCTTCACATAACTATTCCTGTGCATATCAATTCACATACTTTCACTTCTCTGTGCAACCTCCTCAAAACTTACAACACATCGTTTCCTGAACCCTTCATCACCATCCACCCACACTGAACCTCTACATCAAACACTCCACTGCTAACCACTTGCATTTCAAATCCCCTACAATCTTCCTCTGCTAGTCCATCACTTCTCTGGTTATCCCCACTAGCACACTACTTCAGTCATCACTGCTTCATCCCCTCTGTGCACTTTGCATTTTGCATTTCTGTGCATCAAACTTCAATCATTCACACTTCATAACCATTCACCATTCAACCACCATTCTTAATTGCCTTCAACCTCATTTCAACCTGCTACTACAACATACATACATACAAAACTGCTTTGCCACTCTTCTACAACTCCAGCCCCAACCACCTCTTCTACTCATTCACCTACCCTACTCCTTCTATCAAATACATCAACTTCTCCCACTAACCACTTCACGACAACAACATCAACTTCCAACATTCCCTCATCACAACATACATACAAAACTGTCCATAACCACCACTTCACCTTCAACTTCCACCATATCACCCTAATCACTGCACACCTCCATTACTGCCCATACCTTCAAACAACAGCCATCTCCATGACCAAAATTCAACATACAACACTTCTTCATATTTCCATCACCTTGCATCAACACCTCCTCCATCAACTGTTCCATTACAATTACCCCTCAGCAACCCTTCTCGGTCAATCCCTTGCAATATCCACCTTGCTGCCACTTGCCGAAGCCATTCATTGCTTCACCACTTCACAATACCATCCCCTCCTTACTGCTGCAACCTCGCCAGCATCCTAAAACCAAAACCGCAATCCTCCTCCACAATTCAACATCAATTGCCCCAATTCAACAGCCATGACTTGTTTGCATCTCCACTTACAAGCATACCCACCTCCGCTCCAAATCCAAATCGAATTCTAGCATAACCATCGCCTCACGGAAATCCTTTACCTGAATCTCAACACAACCTCAAGCACTCTGCCAACATCGCGACCTTCGAACTCAACCGCAAACAATCCACGAACCAACTCCAACAAAAAAAAGGAGAAGCTTTCGATTTGCGAAATTCAACTTGATTTGGGTGCAAAATTGTGATGCTCTGCATAGTTTATTTTGTTTTCTTTGATCGAGAATTTTGAGAAGATTGTGAAAGTTATAAAATGTTTTAGCTGGGCCGGGGTGGGTTGTCTTTTTTATATATATATTTTGTTTAATTTTCATATTCTTAAGTCCATTTTCCTTTTTTTTCCATCTTCTTTAAAAAATAAAAAAAATCTAGATTGTTTAGTTTTGTGTTTGTTTAAATTGTTTTGTTTTCATAGTTTATATATATATATATATAAATCTTGTGCAATAATTTTCAGGTTGCAAAAGCAGATAAGGAGAGAAATTGATGCTAAAATTTCTTAGCTTGCTTGCTTAAAAAACGCCGCTAAAAAATTTGCTAATTATTCTGTACTCTCATGCCCTTATCCCTTGTTTTTAGTTTCTTTGCGTTGTTGGTTGCTTACATTTTTTTAAAATAAAAATTCAAAAACAAAAACAAATTTCATTCTTAGTTGCATTGTTAAATAACGTTTATTTTCAGTTTTGCATACATCTCATCTTATTTTCCTTTTTAAGAGCAACATCCAAATCCATATAAGATGGAGGATTTCATCACTAATTCCTTGGCCCACAAATTGCATTTCATCTTAGAAATTGACTAATAATAACGGTTATACTTTAGACTTAAGGGAGTCGCGAGCTCACCTAGGGCTTAATTGTATCTTGGCAGTTGTCTTCTTTGAATAATTTTATTTCTTGGTGTCTAGGCCGCGGTAGAGCAATAATCAGTTATAAATATTACGGTGATTCGTAAATATTAAACTGACTATTTCTCTAAAGGTACTTAAACCTTCGGTTGCATTGCTATGGTGATTCGTGGTGCACCGATAACTCCTGTCTGTTACCTGGTTAACAACTATCTTGTTGGATTAAGAAAAAGTGTGATTATACAATTTTGGGTTAGGAGCTACTAAGGACAGAAAATTTGTAATTAAGTCCTTGCATTCATTTAGTTGCATTGGTTCATGCATATTTAAAAAAATGAAAAAAAAATCAAAATCCAAAACTAAAAAAATTGTACATTTTACTTAACTTAATTCTTGTTTAATCCAAAATTCAAAAAAATCGTTTCCTTTGAAAATTTTCAATCAGAAATCCAAAAAAAAATTGAGTTAGTTTTTTTTAGAAAAAACAAAAACAAAAACATATAAAAAAATTTGAAAATCCAAAAACAAAACAAAAAAAATCAAATCTCTCTTTTGAAAACTAATTCTTTTTGACAAATATTTTTCCCTCAAAAAAAATATTTAAAAAAAAAGCAATATCTCACTTCATTTTCTAAAATTTGCTTCTTTCTCTTAAATTTGATTCTAACTTCTTTCTCTTCTCGACTTTTGATTGTGCATGAGTACTTGGACTCGTGACACAACAAACACTTGGATTTATGACACAACAACTAATCGTTTAACTCGAACTAATGATCCTCCTTAAATGGCGAACGAGAACGCCCCTCGAACTCTTATGAATAGAATCTTTCCTGATAGAGTTTTTATTCATTCTTGCATCACGATACCCCCCCTACGGGTAACCATTTTGAAATTCACTCAAATCATATTGTCACGCTCCCAAAATTTGGCAACTTCGAACACGATGACCCATACATTTTCTTGACGAAATTCGAACAAGTTTGCGCAACCATTAAACTCGAACAACTTTGTGATGACGGAATCAAACTCCGATTACTTCCATTTGCTCGTACTGATTACGTGGAAAAATTGTTGTACAACTTACCATCAAATTCAATCAAAACTTGGGAAGAATTTGTTAAAGTCTCCTTAAAAAAGTTCTACCCCTTGGAAAAAACAACTAAAATCCAAAATGAAATTGTCAATTTTCATCAATTCAGGAGTGAACCATTTGGAAAATATTTTAAAAGATTTAAAGAGCTTTTGATATAATGTCCACACCATAAATTCGAAAAATGGACCCTTTGCCAAATCTCACGAACCATGCTTGAATCGATGTGCCAAGGCAATTTTCTCGCCCAACATCACGATGATGCTTGGCAATTTCTTGGAAACCTAGCCAAAAAATCGTCCTAATGGGAACGTTCTAACGAAAAATCAATTTACTCACGATCGAGCGCATATTCGATAGGATCATCTTTGGCTTTGGAAGCTAAAATCAATGCAGTGATCGATAAATTCGATAATGTTTTCTCATCGAACAAAATGAACCAAGCTTCCCAACCAATGTGTTATAAATGCAACGATCTGAATTGTAACTACCCACCTTTTTGGACGGTTTAAATCGACAATAAACCACACATGTCAACTCAAACCATTCAAAAGGTAGGATTGTTAATGGGGAAATAAGAAAATAATAGAAAAGAAGAAAAAACAAAACACAGAATCTCACAGCGGAATAAAAAATATAATAATCAAATAAACGGTTCATGAAGCTATTTTATAAATAACATTTGATTACACTTTTACAATACAGATCAGAGTTATACATACAACAGGAATAAATAAATAATGCAACGGAACAACATGATGCATCAGAATAAATATAATAAATAGTAATAGTATACTAAATCTTCGTCTTCGTCCTCCAGAAAGATAGTCTTCAACCCTGAAATGCTCAGGCTGACCCGAGCGTAATGAAAAGACAAAACACTCGAGTCAGAACTAAAAGATCTTATGTAAGTTAAATCAAAATAAGTAAATACCAGTGTAACAGCTTCAGAGATGTTTACGGGATTTTACATCCTCTATCCAATATTTAACGTGCGTGCAATAACTTAAGAGATGTTCGGGATTCCATCTCCTAAGGATCCGTTAAACTATCTACATACATAATACAATACGCTATTATAATATGTCTACATTAAAGTAAAGATTAAAATAGCGTTTAGGCGTTACCCTAAAAGGACGCTCTAGAATTAAATGCCAAATTTTGGCCAAATAGTGTATCGGATCGAAAAACGAATTGCTGCAGTAGACTGCACTCGTCGAGAGCTTTCCAACGATATATAATTTGCTATGGTTTGAGGAGTTTGAATTTCGATTTGAATTTGAATTTCAAATTAGGGTTTTGGATATTCAGCCATTGGGAATGAGGAAGAAGCAGGTAGATTGAAGATGACAGTACGTGAAGAAATAAGAAAATAAAGGCTGCTAGGGTTAGAAACAAAATATATTTATATGGATCAAGATAGATAAGAAATGAATGGACAGATCGAATTGGTCGAAATGATTACAACGACCCGAAAAACCTGTTTCGTTCCCGAAACGAAAATGGGTCATCCAATATATCAAAATATATGTTTTCGATATTTTTAAACTCAATGGAACTAGTTTCAAACCCAAATTCCATTGTATACAGAAGTCAACTTTTAAAATCATCTTATTTAATTTGAATTCATTACATTGATTTCTACTCGTTTCAAGCCCGCACGATCAAATGATAAGTCTGATCGCTACGAAACTTGAGATCCTACAATAATTCAATGTTACGGATCCGATGAAACTGGTTTCGTCGAAATCTGAGACAGTGACCAAAATGCCTATTTTCACGTTAATTAAATAAATTATTATTAAATTAATTTAATCACTTTTAAATTCAAATTTAATAGTTGACAATTTTATCATCCTTGATGACATAGAATAGTCTTTTACAATACAAGTTCCGTATTAAATCAAATACTTAAATATTACATAAATTTTAACGTTAAATTACAATAGGAATAAAACCTATTTTATTATAATTTAAATTCCAATAAATTCTTTCATTTTGATTTCACTCTTATTGTTTAATCAACTATTATCTTATGAATATAATTAACATTAGTTTACATTTTATTACATTCATATTTACAGTTATTATCTTTTACAATATTAATTGGAATATTTTAATTTCATTAATTTCATTAATTACCAATTTAATTCCTTATTTACAATTATAACCAAATTAACTTTACAATATTTCAATTGATTGAAATTACATTAAATAGTTATCAATTAAATTAAATCAACATTATTAAATTACATTCTAGTTATTTTTCTCATTAATAAATCACAAATTCTAATTTCTCCCAATATTAAATTCTAAAAGTCTTATTAAATTTAATAGTTTTAATTATCAAAATTTACGGGTCGTTACACGAATCGCATAACCGATTAATGCCCTAATTCGATCGAACAACTCAACGCTTTCAACAAGGTTAAAAATGACATGTTTTCTCCAAAGTACAATCCTGGTTGGAGAAATCATCCGAACTTTGCTTGGAACCAAAATAATCCCAACACGAATTTGGTTCGTCCCAATTTTCAAGCATTTCTGAATACTGCTTCGAATCCTCCCTTTCAACCCAATCATTTTCGACAAAATTTTGCGGGTCCGTCCCAAAATCAAGCTTAACAATCTTTTGCTCCTCAAGACGATAAACGATTGCCTTCTCTTGAAAAAAGTATTGAAACTTTGGCTAAAGCAACGACTCAAAATCTCCAATCAAATAGTAATTTGCAAAATTTGTTGACCTCGTATATTCAAAACATAAGCCAATCAATTGCTAAACTTGAAATGCAAATGAATCAATTAGCCACTCGGCGAGTGAACGAGGCACATTCCCAAGTCAGCAGTTCCGAATCTTAGAAATCAGAACACGAATTCGAATCAAGCGCATGTTGTTTAAGATAGCAACGTAATCCAAACGAATGCTATCACGACTTTGCGTTTCGGTAAACAAATCGATAATCCAGTCGTTAATCCAAACGATTTACCGAAAACCCCTCTCGACACTTCTAAAACAACAAACGATACTGAACAATATGTTGAACCAAACATCAAATCAAATTCCAATCCAAGTTCTTCTTCTACTCAAGTGGACTGTGACGACCAACATTTCGGAAGGTTTAAATCAACAATAATCCACACATGTCCAACTCAAACAATCCAAAACACAAATAATCAATGGGACTAATTTAGAAAAATAAGAAAAGAAGAACACGAATACAGAATCTCACAGCGGAATGACAAAATATAATAATCAAATAAATAGTTCATGAAGCTGTTTATACTATACATTTGATTAAAATTTTACAACATATATCAGAGTTATAAATACAACAGAATAATATAATAATGCAGTGGAACAAACAATGTGGTGAAATAAAACTAGTAATAATAATATACCAATCTTCATCTTCGTCCTTCAGAAAATAATCTTCAATGCGCTGAAAACTCAGGGCTGGCCCGAGCGTAATGGAAAGACAAACACTCGAGTCAGGACTAAAATATCCTTATATGAGTCAAATCAATATCAAATATAACATGAGTATAATAGCGTCATAGATGTTTGTGGAAATTTACATCTCCTATCTAGTGTATAACGTGCGTGCTATAACTCAAGAGATGTTATGGGATTTTCCATCTCTTAAGAATCCGTCAAAATATCTATATATAATAGAATACGCTATATATGTAATGTCTAATTAGTAAAATAAATATATATTTTTAACATTAAGGCTTTACATTAATCCTCCTTAATGTGTTTTTAAGCATTATCGTAAAGTTTGCATATAACGCCCAATAGCACATCGGGGGATAGGGATGCGTAGTGATATGACAACACTAAACCAAACTCGTAGTGGTCTTGTATAAGGATAAAAGTATGACAAGCACGTGAGGCAATGACCAAGGTAGGATACTACCAGTTCGGGTTGCAGGGCTGGTGGTAACACATCGTAGCCACGACCGCCCACCGCATCCATCCATCCCATATCGAGTCAAAGGGAGATCATTCCAAAACAAGGTTCACCAATCGAAACCAACGTGAAAAGTAATAGTATGGACCAAGTCCAAGAAAAAAAATCAAAGCATGGATGTCTGCTAGAAGTAATTAGCCTCATTGGCCTTGTCAAGCCGTCCTGTTTTAGTCATTTCAAGTAGTTCCAATATTGACAAAGAGTATGCCAATAAGAGGCCCCGGTCTCTTTAACAACCAAACGTCGTTTTACACACCGGTTGGTACTTTTACATTTCGAAAATGATTCATACTTGATATCAAAATATCATATTCACTTCAAAATATCATCTCATTTCGAAATATCATATTTACTTAAAATATGCCATTTTTACTTGAAAATATCACCTCATTCAAATATCTCAATTTTACTTCCAAATTCGTTTCAAATTTTCATTTTGGTTATAACTTCATTTTAACCCAATTCGCATTTAAATCCACGATTTAAATATAAACAGTTCCCACTTTGACCAATTTAAATTTTTAGAAAATAGTTTGAAAATTTTTTAATAGTTAAAATAGTTTAGAGATTTAAAACAGTTTGATATAAAATGGTTTGAGTATTAAAAATGGTTTATATAGTAAAATAGTTTGGAGAATCTAAATAATTTGAATATTTAAAAAGATAAATTTTAAACAGTTTATATTAGAATAATTTATTTGAAAATAGTTTCAAAGTCAAATTGATTCAATTCCAAATCTTTCACTTCAAATCATCTCAATCTCAATTCAATTCAAATTGACTCAATTTTGATTTCAATTCGAATTAACTTCAATTTCAATCCAAATTAATTTCGATTTCGATTTCAATTCTAATTAATTACAAATTCGATTTTCATTGATTCGATTCAAATAGTTTAAGTTTCAATTCAATTCTCAATTTTAAACCATTTCAATTTATATCAATTTCGAGTTCGATTTCAAAATACCGATTTAAATCACATAAATCAAATTAAACTTCAATATTCAATTTAAGGTTCAAATCTTTTAAAATAATTCAATTCCAAGCTCAAATTTGAAATATTAATTTGAATCCCTTTTCCGAAGACAAATCTCGAAATTCAAATAAAGTTCAATCTTTTAAAACAACTTGATTTCCATAATTCAAATTATATATCGATTATAACTTCATATTTCAAATTTTATTCTTTAAACAATTTCTTTTACAAATTTTAAGTTCAACACTTCAAAACTCAAATTAGAAAATAATCCAATTCCAATATTTCATTTCAATTTTAATTTTATAAAACAAAATCACTTGAATAGATTCAAATCCAAGAATTTAAAGCCATTTAATTTAACCAATCCGGTGTCCATATATAATTTTCTATCATATGGCCAAGTGATCAGTTATTTCAATTTAATTTCAGGGATGGATATATATCATTTTTATCCAAATCAAAGTGTCATTAGTATATATCATTTCAACCTATTTCTTAATTTATTTGAAATAATTCAAATAACAGTTTTATATACAGTTAATAATATACAGGGTGATGACATGGATATATATAAAAATAAATAAACATCCAAATAATCCAAAATATCAATCAACAGCATCCATCACAATCAACATCCAAAATAGCCAATAAATCACAACTGTTAACTAGTTATTAATAATCGGTAATTTAACTAGCAGTTTAATTTCAATTTCAAATTTAACTGTCGGTTACAAATTCCTAACGGTTAAATTCACATGTCAATATAATGTCAGTTTAAATTACCAAACAACAGTCAATAAAATTAAATTACTTCATAATATCAATTTAACTAACACAAAAATATATATTTTAGTACTTTGTGAGATTTTTTAAAACACTCCTTTATTTGAAACTGAAAATTTTTCCAGCTTAAAATAAATTTCACTTCAATTCCATGTCGTAGCTTTCGTCGTACGATCGCAACGCGACTCGTTTCGCTCGAATCGGACCTCGGACGCAAAAGATATCGATTAATTATCATTTGAATATAATTAAACTTAATTAACAAATAAAAAAAGAACAAACCGTTACCAAATTACCTCTTCCTCTTCCCAGGCCCACGCTCTCTTCTTCGTTTATTTTTATAATAAAAAATTCCGCACGCCTCATCTCGCACCAGAACCACCGCCGACCTGGCCCGCCATCGTCGTCGCGCCTCCGGCGGCCTCAAGCGTGCGCGCGCGGAGATCCCAAAATCGCGAACCCAAAATCCAAAAGAACAGCAGTCGAATGCGAACGAACAACGGCCACCACGCAATGCCAATTGTCGATCTGACCGTACATCTCGTAGAGCTCGTCAAGATCTACGTTTTTGCCTTTGGAGTCGTTCAATTTCATCAAACGGATGAGGAGAAATCAAGGAAGAAAGAGAGGTGATTTTCGACCATTAAAATGATATAAAGTAGCGGCTGAAGGTTTCTTAGGGTTTGGTTACGCGAAATAAGAAAATATACGGCCTCTTATATTAATTCCCGACCCGATCCATCTGCGAAAATTCCGAACTCCAAACGAAGCATGTTGCCTGGTGTTCTATATGCTATAACCCCATTCCAAACACAATGGAACTAGTTTCGGGAGCCAATTCCATCATATTCAGAAGATAGCATTTCAAAATCAAATTATATTAATTAAAGTTCTGAAAAAATAAATTCTACGCGTTTCAAGCTCGCACGGTCAAACGATAAGTCTGATCGCTACGAAACTTGAAATCCTATAATAATTCACTATTATGGATCTGATGAAACTTGTTTCGTCGAAATCCGAGACAATGCCCAAAATGGCTATTTTTGCACGTTAATTAAAACTCCCAAAATCAATTCAATCACCTTTAACTCAATTCTAAAAGCTAACAATTTTCGTTCTTGTTTAAATAAATTTTAAATCAACCTTTGAAATCATTTTCATTCACATTAAATTTAGGGTTCAATTATTTGAATAAATTCCAATATTAAATTTGAATAATTTAATTATACAATAAATTACATTAATAAATCATTAAATTTCAAATGAATTTTAGTTATCAACAATTATTTTATTTTCATCTAAATAATTCAATATTTATTATTAAATTCCAGCTTCTGATTATAAACACATTCAATATATTGAACTTCATTCTAATACAAATAATTTCCTTAAATCTTATCGAAATTGTTATTTCAAACTTTTATTCAAGTTTATATTAAATAAAATGCATAAATAAAAAAATAAATTTTTATTTCAAACCATTTCTTTTCAATAATCATATTAAATTTAATAATTTAAAATAGTTAAAATTACGGGTCGATTACAATCTCCCCCACTCAAAACTTTTCATTCTCGAAAGGGGTTAAGTAAGGAATCTAACATTTGATATATTTTTCTCAAAATAATCAACTTATAAAACATAAAATCTTAGTTGAAAACCTTACTATGCTACTACTACGCCACTCTGATCAGCTTACAGAAATTACAACTTATTTATAAAATAAGTTATAAAATTTTAAAATCTTAAAAAAATTTCTAACACCCGAATTTACCGAAAATTTTGGCAGCGTCTCCTTTGCGCGGCTCGATCGTAAAAAATTTACAATACAAATATATATCACAAATATACATCTCATCTCAATGATGATGCATCTCGTAGGGAAAAATATAAAAGTGCAGTATATAATCCGAGATATGCACCTTATTATTATTAATACGAGCGAGTTCGCTCATATTAAGCAAGCAAAAGCAAATCAAATCCATGTATACGTCCAAACGGCCTTCGTATGTACCTATCTCAGCTTAATTTAGAATATTAGTTGCATATAAAGGATATAGAAAGCATATATGAGTTTAATAGAACCATATAACATGAATTCTGAATTCAAACCATAAACACAAGCACTAATACACAACCACAACAATCGTATGAAATCAAAACAGTTATAACAATGATTTGCAACAAAAGAAATCATCCAACAAATAATATTCATCCAATTAATTCATAACTACCATAATTTACATTTTCCAATGTCAATAGTTAATTTATACACTTCATTTCTTATTATCATCCATTTCTTTATTAACATTTAATTGGTTTACTTCCAATTTATTTAAATCTATTTCGTTTACACTCAATTTATTCAAATTTTAATTATCTCACTTTTTGTTTAACATATTTTATATAAATTCATTTATGGACCATTTTATATATCATTTCATTTAACCTTATTTAAGTTAAATTTTGTTTCATTACCACTTATACTTAAGTGTATCAACATTTCTTTATTTAACATTCACTTATTTCATATCTCAATTAGGTAACAATCAATTTATTAAAACTCATTCCATTTGTATTCAATTTATTTATATCCAATTTAAATCAAATTCGATTACTCATATAAATTTTACTTACACCCATTTATTCTCATTCAATTTCTTTCACACTCAAATTGCATTTCATTTTATTGTTCAAGTTCGTATTCAATCTATTAGTTCAATTTATAGCTTAAGTGGAATTAATTCACTTTACTAATTCATCTAGCTCCATTCAAATCCAATTCAATTCATTTAATCTTTATTAAATTAAACTTTATTTCATTTAATCCATTACTCAGTTTATTTAACTTTATTTAAGTTAAAAAAAATTATTTTCTTATCATTCACATTCAACAAATTTAAAATTTGTTTTTAGCTTAATATTTCTCAAATCTATAAGTTATACAAACTTATTCACCAAAAATTTCATTTCATTATTTTATCCAATTCATTTGAAATACAATTCACTTTTATTTAAGCTTTCTTGATTTAAACTTCATTATATTTACTTTATTTCACTAACTCAATTTATTTAATATTTCTTAGGTTAATTTTTTTATTTCATATCTCAATTTCAAATTTTCTTTTGTTTGCTTAACCAAAATGTTCAACCATTTTTTTTAAATTCGGTCTTACTTTCCTGTTCAAATTCATAGGTTATAAACTTATATCTTATCTATACTATTTTTAATTTATAAGTACAAAACTATTTTCATATATTTATCAAATCATACTTGGAATATTTTTTCACAATCAAACTTGTATTAACCGGAAATAAATTTCTTTTGGTAGCAATTCTCACTCAGAAACTCAAAAATGAATACTAGCGATGCTGTAGTCATCTCCAGAATTATTTTCCAGCGACTAAAGCGAGTTCAATGCTTTTATTTCTTTCAAAAATATTTTCAAAATATAATTCTAGTCAAAACACATTCAAATAATATTATTATTAATTTTTAAGGCTTTGAAAACAATTTTGAAAGCAATAGGATTTAAATTCTCAAAAGCTTTGAAATCCTTTCTATTTATAAACCATATTATGAACATACTTATACAATTTCATTACCTTATTATGAAAATATTTCGTTAATTTACATCTTTTTTATTGCATACAATTCTTATTGTAATTAGATTTTAATTCAATTTAATTATCGAACGCTTCGTGAAATAGAGTTCGCAAAGTATTTGTTTTTAGTTTAATTCAAAAATAATCGATGATAAATAAATATTATCATCTCCTAACAATTAACATTTATTAATAATCATACAGGTTGATGAAAATTATCGTTTTATATATGAAATATAATTTAGGTAAAATTATTTCATTTACCCGATTTCAAACAATATTATGTCGACTTGCCTCGTTTAAATGTTTAGAAACCCCTATCGATAACATGGCGTCTCACGCACCGACCAAAATTCATAAACAACTCAACGGATAAGTAAACACAATATAAAACATTTTATAACACAAACAAGTACGTGCTCTCATATATATACGCTCAAACAAACTCATTCTTGGGTATTACTACTCGATCTCTAATGAGTCAAACCCCACAAAGTTAAGGTTAACGCTAAACCAAAGCTCTGATACCAACTGTGACGACCCACATTTTGGAAGGATCAACAATAATCCACATATGTCCAACTCAAACAATTCAAAACACAGATAATCAATGGGGTTAATTAAGAAAAATAAGAAAAGAAGAACACAAATACAGAATCTCGCAGCGGAATGACAAAATATAATAATCAAATAAACAGTTCATGAAGCTGTTTACACTATACATTTGATAAAAATCTTACAACATTTATCAGTGTTATAAATACAACAGAATAATAGAATAATACAGCGGAGCAAACTATGTGGTGAAATAATACTAATAATAATAATATACCAATCTTCGTCTTCATCCTCCAAAAAATAATCTTCAATATGCTGAAAACTCAGAGCTGACCCGAGTGTAACGAAAAAACACACTTGAGACAGGACTAAAATATCCTTATGTGAGTCAAATCAATATCAAATATAACATGAGTGTAATAGCGTCAGAGATGTTTACAGGATTTTACATCTCATATCTAGTGTATAACATGCGTGCAATAAGTCAAGAGATGTTAAAGGATTTTCCATCTCTTAAGGATCCATCAAAATATCTATATATAGTAGAATACGCTATATATGTAATCTCTAATTAGTAAAATAAATATTTTTCTTAGCGTTAAGGCTTTACATTAATCCCCCTTAACGCCTTTTTAAGCATTGTCATACAGTTTGCATATAACGCCCCAGTAGCGCGTCGGGGAATAGGGATGCGTCGTGATACGACAACACAAAACCAAGCTCGTAGTGGTCTCATATAAGGATAAAAGTATGACAAGGCACGTGAGGCAATGCCCAAGGTAGGATACTACCAGTTCGGGTCGCAGGGCTGTTGGTAACGCATCGTAGCCACGATCGCCCACCGCGTCCATCCATCCCATATCGAGTCAAAGGGAGGTCATTCCAAATCAAGGTGCACTAATCAAAACAAACGTCAAAAGTAGTAGTATGGACCAAGTCCAAGAAGAAAATCGAAGAACGGATGTCCGCTAGAGGTAATTAGCCTCGTTGGCCCTGTCAAGCCGTCCTATTTTAGTCATTTCAAATTGACACAAGTGTTGGGGTCTATCCATCATCGTTCTTGTTCATCAAATCCAGCAAACGTACACCAAATCTAACCACTTCATTCTGGAGTCTCCTCTGCATACACGGTTATTAAAGTGGTTCCAATATTGACAGAGAGTATGCCAATAAGAGGCTCCGGTCTCTTTAACAACCAAACGTCGTTCTACACACCGGTTGGTACTTTTACATTTCGAAAACGATTCATACTTGATATCAAAATATCATATTCACTTCAAAATATCATCTCATTTCGACATATCATATTTACTTAAAATACACCATTTTTACTTGAAAATATCACTTCATTCAAATATCTCAATTTTACTTCCAAAATAGTTTCGAATTTCCATTTAGGTTATAACTTCATTTTAAACCAATTCGCATTTAAATCCACGATTTAAATATAAACAGTTCCAATTTGACCGGTTTGAATTTTTAGAAAATAGTTTGAAATTTCTTTTATAGTTAAAATAGTTTGAAATTTTTTTATAGTAAAAATAGTTTAGTGATTTAAAACAGTTTGATATAAAATCGTTTGAGTATTGAAAATGGTTTGTATAGTAAAATAGTTTGGAGAATCAAAATAATTTGAATATTTAAAAAGATAAATTTTAACAGTTTATATTAAGATAATTTATTTGAAAATAGTTTCAAAGTCAAATTGATTCAATTCCAAATCTTTTAATTCAAATCATCTCAATCTCAATTCGATTCAAATCAACTCAATTTCGATTTCAATTCGAATTACCTGCAATTTAAATTTCAATCCAAATTAATTCACTTTTGATTTCAATTCGAATTAATTACAAATTCGATTTTCATTGATTCGATTCAAATAGTTTAAGTTTCAATTTAATTCTCAATTTTAAACCATTTCAATTTATATCAATTTCGAATTCGATTTCAAAATACCGATTTAAATCATTTAAATCAAATTAAACATCAATATTCAATTTAAGGTTCAAATCTTTTAAAATAATTCAATTCCGAGCTCAAATTTGAAATATCAATTTGAATCCCTTCTCCGAAGACAAATCTCGAAGTTCAAATAAAGTTCAACATTTTAAAACAACTTGATTTCCATAATTCAAATTATATATCGATTATAACTTCATATTTCAAATTTTATTCTTTAAACAATTTCTTTTACAAATTTTAAGTTCAACACTTCAAAACTCGAATTCGAAAATAATCCAATTCCTATATTTCAATTCAATTTAGTTTTTATAAAACAAAATCATTTAAATAGATTCACATCCAAGAATTTAAAACCATTTAATTTAACCAATCCGGTGTCCGTATATAATTTTCTATCCTATGGCCAAGTGATCAGTTATTTCAATTTAATTTCAGGGACGAATATATATCATTTCAATCCAAATCAAACTATCATAGGTATATTATCATTTCAACCTATTTCTGAATTTATTCAAAATAATTCAAATAACAGTTTTAGATACAGTCAAAAATATACAAGGTGATAACTGGGATAAAAAAAAATAAACATCCAAATCATCCAAAATATCAATCAACATCATCCATCACAATCAACATCCAAAACAACCAATAAATCACAACAGTTAACTAGTTATTGATAATCGGTAATTTAACTAGCAGTTTAATTTCAATTTCAAATTTAACTGTCGATTACAAATTCCAAACAGTTAAATTCATATGTCAATATAATGTCAGTTTAAATTACCAAACAACAGTCAATAAAATTAAATTACTTCATAATATCAATTTAACTAACATAAAAATATTTTAGTACTTCGTGAGCGTTTTAAAACACTCACCTTTATTGGAAACTGAAAAATTTTCCAGCTTTAGATAAATTCCACTTCAATTCCATGTTGTAGCCTTCGTCGACACGATTGCAACACGACTCGTTTCGCTCGAATCGGACCTCGTACGCAAAAGATATCGATTAATTATCATTTGAATATAATTAAACTTAATTAACAAAATAATTAACAAATAAAAAAAAGAACAAATCATTACCTAATTCGCTCTTCCTCTTCCCAGGCTCGCGCTCTCTTCTTCATTTATTATTATTATTTTCTAAATTCTGCGTGCCCCATCTCGCACCAGAACCACCGTCAACCTGGCCTGCCATCCTCGCCATGCCTCCAATGGCCTCTCACGCGCGCAGAGCCCTAAATCACGAACCCAAAATCCAAAATAACTGCAATCGAATACAAACGAACACCAGCCACCACGCGATGCCAATTGATGATCCGACCGTACATCTCGTAGAGCTCGTCGAGATCTACGTTTTGCTTTTGGAGTCGTTTGATTTCACTGAACAGATGAATAGAAATCAAGGAAGAAAGAGAGGTGATTTTAGGCCATTAAAATGATATAAAGTAGTGGCTATAGGTTTCTTAGGGTTTGGTTATGCGAAATAAGAAAATATACGGCCTCTTATATAAATTCCCGACCCGATCTATCCGCGAAAATTTCGAACTTCAAACGAAGCATGCCGCTTGGCGTTCTATATGTTATACCCCCATTCCAAACACAATGGAACTAGTTTCGGGAGCCAAATCCATCGTATTTAGAAGATAGCACTTCAAAATCAAATTATATTAATTAAAGTTTTAAAAATAAATTCTACGCGTTTCAAGCTCGCACGGTCAAACGATAAGCCTGATCGCTACGAAACTTGAAATCCTATAATAATTCACTATTACGGATCCGATGAAACTTGTTTCGTCGAAATTCGAGACAGTGCCCAAAAAGGCTATTTTTGCACATTAATTAAAACTCCCAAAATCAATTCAATCACCTTAAACTCAATTCTAAAATCTAGCAATTTTCGTTCTTCTTTAAATAAATTTTAAATCAACTTTTGAAATCATTTTCATTCATATTAAATTTAGGGTTCAATTATTTGAATAAATTAAAATATTAATTTTGAATAATTTAATTATCCAATAAATTACAATAATAAATCAGTAAATTTCAAATGAATTTTAGTTATGAACAATTATTTTATTTTCATCTAAATAATTCAACATTTATTATTAAATTCCAACTACTGATTATAGACACATTCAATATATTGAACTTCATTCTAATACAAATAATTTCCTTAAATCTTATCAAAATTGTTATTTCACACTTCTATTCAAGTTTATATTGAATAAATTGCATAAATAAAACATAAATTTTATTTCTGACCATTTTTGTTCAATAATCATATTAAATTTAATAATTTAAAATAGTTAAAATTACCGTCATTACATGGACCCACCTACTGAGTATCGTGTTCCATTTTAACATCATCTTTGACCTAAGAAACATTTTGACCAAATGGAAAAGATGTTGGAAATTTTTGAACAAGTGAAAGTTAACATTCTGCTTCTTGATATCATTCAACAAGTCCCAACTTACGCTAAATTTCTTAAAGACTTGTGTACTCAAAAACGACACACTCATGTGCCCAAGAAAGTTTTCTTAGCCGCCGGGCTTAGCGAAGTCTTGTTCCAACCAATTCCCGTTAAATACAAAGATCCTGGATGTCCGACGATCTCATGCACGATAGGAGACAAAACAATTAACAAATGCTTACTCGATTTGAGTGCGAGTGTCAATTTGATACCTTATTCTGTTTACTAGCAACTTGGCTTGGGTGAACTTAAACCGACAAAAGTAACTCTTCAATTTGCTGATCGTTCGATTAAGAAACCTGTGGGAGAAATCGAAGGTGTACTCATCAAAATCGGTCAATTCATATTACCCGTCAATTTCATCATTTTGGAGACTCAACCCGTGAATAATCCAACGAGTCAAATTCCATTGATTTTAGGCTGACCTTTCTTGGCTACTTCAAACGCTCTAATAAATTGTCGAAACGGTTCGATGAAAATCTCTTTTAAAAACATGACTTTAGATCTTAACATCTTCAATCTTGAAAATCAACCGAATGAACCACATGACCAAATGTTGGAAGTTAGCTTCATTCAAGAAAATTTCGATAACGAAACAGTTGACTTAAATCACGAACGCGAGACCAAATATGAACAACTATTTCAAGATGAGCCTAACGAAATCGAAATTGCACTTCCATTTGAACCCGTTACCATTGAATCAGAACTTCAACCTAATTCTTTGATTGAGCAACCCCCGAGGTTGGATCTTAAACCCATTCCCGATCACCTTAAGTATGCATACTTAGGTGACAATGAAACGTTTCCCATCATAATTTCTTCAACTCTCTCTTAACCAAGAAACTTCCTTACTTTCAATTTTGTCAAAAAATAAAGAAGCAATTGGATGGTCGATCACCAATATAAGGGGAATTAGTCCCGCTCTTGTTCAGCATCGCATCCATTTAGTCGACGATGCCAAGCCTGTTCGTGACGCGCAACGAAGGCTTAACCCAAAAATGAAGGATGCAGTTTGTGATGAAATTCTTAAGCTTCTCGATAACGAAATCATATACCTAATTTCTGATAGTTCATGGGTTAGCCCAATTCATGTCGTGCCGAAAAAGTCCGGACTTACTGTTATCAAGAACGATTCTAACGAACTCATTCCAACTTGTACTCAAACGGGTTGGCGTGTTTACATTGATTATCGAAAACTAAATGCTGCGACACGTAAGGATCATTTCCCTCTTCCTTTCATTGACCAGATGCTTGGACATTTAGCCGGTCATGAATTCTATTACTTTCTTGATGGTTATTCCAGCTATAACCAAATTCCAATCGCTCCTAAGGTCAAGAGAAAACAACTTTCACGTGTTCCTTTGGCACTTTTGCTTATCAACGTATGCCTTTTGGCCTTTGCAACGCTCCTGCAACATTTCAAAGATGCATGGACAACATCTTTTTTGATATGATAGAACGTTTTCTTGAAGTGTTTATGGACGATTTCTCCATCTTTGGAAACTCCTTTTCCGAGTGCTTACACCATTTCGAGCTGGTTCTTAAACGATGCAAAGACAAACACTTAACGTTAAATTGGGAAAAATGCCACTTCATGGTCACTCACGGCATTGTCCTTGGACATGTCATTTCAAACAAAAGCATTGACGTAGATAAAGTAAAAGTTGAAGTAATTGCGAATCTACTCATTCCAAAATCTGTCAAAGATATTCGCTCATTCCTTGGACACGCTGGTTTCTATAAACGCTTTGTGAAGGACTTTAGTAAAATTGCTCGACCGCTTATGACTCTTCTTGTAAAAGGCGTTCCATTCAACTTTAATTCTGACTGTGTTACTGTTTTCGAATGTCTTAAAAACGAACTTATTTCTGCTTCCATCATTTGCTCACCTAATTGGGATCTTCCCTTCGAAATAATGTGTGATGCTTCTAACTTCGCAGTTGGTGCTGTCTTAGGACAACGCATCAACAGAATTCTTCACGTCATCTACTACGCTAGTATGACTCTAAACTATACTCAACTAAATTACATGACCGCTGAAAAAAACTTCTAGCAGTGGCCTTTGTGCTCGAAAAGTTTCGACCTTATTTGATTGGCTCACACATTACTGTTTACACTGACCATTCCGCTCTTATATACCTTTTCGCTAAAAAGGATGCTAAGTCTCGTTTGATCCATTGGATCCTTTTACTCTAAGAATTTGACCTTACAATCAAAGATAAAAAAAGGGTCAGACAATGTCATCACCGATTATCTGTCACGTCTTCCAAATGCACCATCTCTTTTGCCGATCAATGAGAACTTTCTCGACGAACAACTCCTTTTTGTATATGTCGATCCATGGTATGCAAACATAGTGAACTATTTAGTCACTAAGGAAACTCCTTTATTTTGTCGAAACAAGATAAATATAAATTTCTTTCCCAAGTCAAGTACTTCTATTGGGATGATCCATACTTGTTTAAATACTATTCCGACCAAATCATTTGATGTTGCATCCCGGATTGCGAATCAAAAGTGTTCTTTCATTTTATCACGATCAAGCGTGCGGTGGTCACTTCGGTCCTAAGAAAACTGCTGAAAAAGTACTTCAATGTGGCTTTTACTGGCCCAGTCTTTTCAAAGATGCATTTGGTTTTGTAAAACTTGCGATCACTGCCAAATGATAGGAAGAATCTCTCGACGAAATATAATGCCTTTGAACCCCATCCTTACAATCGAAATCTTTGACGTTTTGGGTATTGACTATATGGGACCGTTTCCCAATTTGTTCAGACATTTGTACATTCTTCTTGCTATTGATTATGTCTCCAAATGGGTCGAGACTATTCCGTGTAAAACCAACGACCATAGAATTGTTGTGAAATTCCTTAAGGAAAACATCTTTTCGTGGTTCGACACACCTCGCACAATAATAAGCGATAACGGAACTCATTTCTATAACCGATCATTTGAAACTTTAATGAAAAAATACTTGATAACCCACAAGTTATCCACTCTGTATCATCGTCAAACTTGTGGTTAGGTTGAAGTTTCAAATCGACAAATAAAACAAATTTTGGAGAAAACTGTTAATAAAAATCCAAAAGATTGGTCTCCGAAATTGACTGATGCACTTTGGGCTTACCGTACCGCTTTTAAAAGTAACCTTGGGATGTCTCCATTCGTTTAGTTTACGGGAAAGCTTGCCATTTACCAATTGAAATCAAATACAAAGCGTTGTGGGCAGTGAAGAACTTAAACTTTGGTCTTGAAAAAGCTGGCGAAAAATGAAAATTGCAAATCAACGAATTAGAAGAGATTAGGAATGACACATACGAAAACGAGAAAATTTATAAAGAAAGAACAATTTTTTTATGACAATTCAATCCTAGGAAAAAAGTTTCGCCAAACCAAAAAGTTCTTTTGTATCACTCTAGACTTCACTTACTCCCTAGGAAATTAAAATCGAGATGGACCGGACCATTTGTGATACGAACTGTTTTTCCACACGGTGCCATAGAAATACAAAACCCCAGGGATGGAATAATTTTCAAAGTTAATGGTGATTGCTTGAAACCATACTTGGAATCGCCAAGTAATCTAGAGGAGGAGCTCATGATTCTTCATGAGCCAAATTATGTCTAGTAAGAATGTTAACCCTCTTTTGTAAATATGTACATATTTTTCCCTATTACACTCATTACATCATGCATAAACTATGGGGACACAGTCAAGATCAAGTGTGGGGGGGGGTGTCTCATCTTCATTTTTTTTTCATGACTTTTTTTGCATTTTCTTTCCAAAACTCAAAACTTAAAAAAAACAAAATAAACAAAAAAAATCCCAAAACAAATTTTCTTTTTAGCATATTGATTTACTTTTGAAGAAACACTATAGGATGAGTATATGTTTTTGGTTATTGAATTGAAATTTTTTAAAATTTATTTGTCTCAACAAAAAAAATTGATTACAAGTAACTATGGTTTAACTAGTATATAGGAAGGTTCATGGGTGTTAATTATAAAGTATATCCTAATTGCAATCTTTGTTTAAAAGAGTTGTTGATTTAAAGTAAATGTGATAATATTTTTGATCTTCTAAGTTAAATGGTGCTAAGATAATATTGCAAAACTCTCTCTTCTAAAAAAACATAAAAAAATGCTTTCTGTAAAAATAACAAACACCTGGAGTCATGTGTTCACACGCAAGTGTGTACACTCGCCATGCTCTGTATCCTTCTCACATAAGCCCGAAAGGCAGTGCAGGATCGGTATATCTGGCCTCAGTTTATTTGAGTTAAGTGTATGTAAATACTTTTGTAAAAATAAAAATTACCACCTAGAGTCATGTGTTCATATGCAAGTGTGTATACTCGCCACGCTCTGTACTCTTCTCATCTAAGCCCGAAAGGCAGTGCATGATCGGTATATCTGGCCTCAGTTTATTATAGTTAGGTGTGTAAAATAATAATGTTGATACTTTTCAAAAATAGAGAGAGGAAGCAATTGAAATCCAAGCACTATTTTCTCTTATTTGATTCGATTTGTTATTCAAAAGAAATAAAAATACCACTTTGAAAAACATTGATAATCAACTAAGGACCCATTTCATAGTTGCACTCTGTTATCAACAGAAACAACTACCTAAACTCGAGTCTAATTGTGATGTTAACTTAATTTTTGTTGGATGTTCTGATGAGTAAAATGACTAAAATTTCATGATGATGACCGAAACTTATGTTTAACTTATTCGTGTCTATTTAAAAGTAAATTCTTCATTTGTAAATATTTTCAAAAAACTTGCATTTATCTCTTTGTAAATAAATCTTGCATTTAGGAATTTTTCATGTTGCATCTGGATTTTGTGGGTAGTATCCGCTGAAAACCCTCACGAGACAACACTCGTCCTACTAGGGACACCTAGAGGTTTAACGGCTTGTTGCATACGCTCAATGCAATTGTGCTCCCTACGAAAACAGATTTATCTTAGTTTATTCGAGGATGAATAAAAACATAAGTGTGGGGGTTTTTGATGTGCACATAAATGTGCATATTTTTACTTCCATATTTAATCTACTTTTATTTAAATAAATGTCATAATTGGGTGTTTTTACATGTTTTTACCAAAATCCAAATATCATCAAATCATCATGCATTCATCTTCAGGGGCAAAATGGTAATTTTGTGCATATATTAATTTTGGACAATATTCACTTGCACATTTTATTTTTATTTTGAGGAATTTGGATGGAAATATAAAGAAGCCTTCATGAAGATATGCATGCACAAGAGAAGAGGCAAATGAAGATGAAAATAAACGAATTCATGCAATCATGGAGGACCCCACCTACCCACTTACCATAATCTACAATTAGGAGCTAATGCACATGTTAGTGGGGATTAAAAGCTCATGCACACTTAATGGAAGATTAATTAGAAGCTAATGATTACTTGGTGGCCACGCTTTCTAAGGGGCATTTTGGGTAGTCCTCTAAAATATGGATTAGGGTTTTAGGCATGTATAAATAACCCTCTAATGTTCATGTAATGGATTTTTTTATCTACTTAACATATTATACAAGTTGTAGCCTCAAATCAAACGAGAAATAAAATGACTTCCTAAGCCTCTTCTTCTTCTATTTATTCTTTGATATTATTTTATTTTATGCTCATTTTCTATTTACATGCTCTCTTTCATTTCATGTTAGTAGCTTAGTTTTATTTTAATGCAAGTAGTTTTAGTTCATTTTTATTTTAATTAGCTTGCACTTTCCTTTTATTTTCTATGTTGAAATTTACATGTGTTGAAATGATACCACAAATGAGTAGCTAAACCCCTCCAATTTAGGGGTGATGAAGCTCTCTAAAATTATGTAAATTCAACATATTCTATGATTTATGATCTCGTTTTGCTTCATGAAAAGTTGGATTATGATGTAAGTTTATTAAGGAATTTAATAACCTATGTTGTAATCTCAAATGGGCTATGGTTAATCCAACATAAACACAAGTTAGATCACCATCTAACTAGTTGATTTTGGTTATGGAATTAAAGGAGAAACAAAATTTTATGATTTATGTTGCTAAACAAAATAGTAAATAGATCATACTTAATATAATTTTTGCTTTGATTTCATTTTCATTACAATGGATAAGTGCTTTTAGTTGTTGTATTATAGTTTGATGGTTTAAGTTATGTTAATTAATAACATAAATAGACCATACTTATGATAAATACATCACTAATTCCACTTAGGATTAAAATGAGAGATCATAGATTGATTTTGTTGATTTATGTAAAAATATGAGAGTGGATTTGCCTCTAAGTTGTTTTCCAATCTCATATTTTCAATCACTTTTGTTCTAGCTAGTTTTACATTTTTCTTAGCTTTAAACAATCTCAAGTTTGGTTTAATTTGATTGAGTAGAATTTTTAAATCATTTCAATTCCCTACGGATCGACCCGTGCTCGCCACGTACTAGAATTATACGCCATGCGCTTGCGGTTATTTTATTACACTATTTTTTGGCGATTTTCTAAACCGATAGAAAATCCGTCGATTAAACAACACATGTGTTTATTACTTTGTACAGACACTGTGTATGTACTGATGAGTTTTATATTGATGTTTTAATACGTACCAGCGTTAGTCCAAGGGAATATTCACATGTGTACCCTTTACAGCCTCATTCTCTATATTATTTGACAGTATTACTTTGTAATACTCTTAGATAGTATGAGTATAGAGGTGGGGTGTCACAAAATGATATCAGAGCAGGTTAAAAATAATACATTGTATATCAGAGACACGAGTCGAGACCTCAGATGAGACTTAGGAGTCAATGTCCCTTTGGGTGTGTCGGAATTTTTTTTAATAACAGATAGTATATTATATATAGAGGATGATTATTAGGGATAATCATCAGGGGATGTATTTTTGGTTTTACAAATATATATACATAAATATAAGTAAATTATTTTCCTTTATATGTCAAATATAAAATATGGTTGGAGTAGTAAGGACAAAAGGAGTTAGTCCAACCAATAGCACTTGTATTTATGATCTTAGATGGTCTGATATTGTATTGTGGTGTTTGATTTGATATTATGAGTTGAGTTTGATTTATTTTTGATCAGAGTGTGCAGCGGAAAATTTATTTGTTTCTGCTGACTTCATTTATTTTAGTCTTTTGAGTTTATTTGGTTATTTGAAATTGTTGGAGTAGAATATAATTTTGGAATTTTTGTGTATTTATTAAAAATTGAGAAAATGAATTCAATTATTGATTTATATTTATTAAAGGGTATATATATATTATATAAAGCATAGATATTTTTTGTGAATAAAACTGTGTTAACTTGTCAGTTGAGTGCGTTAAGGATTTTGATCGATGCGAGTGCACGTGTTCGATAGAAATTCTTAAACACTTAAACGAGACACGTGGACATAATGATTTAGAAAGATATAAATAATTAGTGTTAAAGTGTTTGGGGTTTTGAAAAGAAAGCTTTACATAAAAAATGTTATTATAAATTTTGTGTGTTGTGGTAATTGCAACCTAAATTTGCACCATATCTTCATATAATTTGTATGGGTATATGTATAAAATAAATGTTGATGTTTCTTTATTTGAACTACATATGTGTATGTTTCGTGTGTATTAAATGTGTGTGTGCCCTGTTGTGTATAGTGCGTATGGGTATAAGACAGCCTGGGTGAGTAAGTATGTGTTTATGTGAATGTTTATTTATTTACTTTATTTAAATATATAATTGTAAGTGATGTTTGTTGACCCAAAAAATGGACCAACACCCTAGTTAGAGTTTGAAAGTACCAGCCCTGTTCTGACAGAGCAATATCACATATCACAGATATAAAGAAAGAACAGTAAAAGAAAGTAGACAGAATTTTTATAGTGGTTCGGCTGTTATTGAAGCCTACATCCACTTTATAGTTTTATTATGGACTAATTGCTGTTACAATAGATGTTTGATTACAAGGCCTTGATTATTTTCTAGCTAGATTAAATCTTCGTAGTTGGAATCCACTGGAGAATCATAGTGTAGTCCTTTGGAGATTATTGTGTGGGAGGTAAAGAGTGAAGAATAATTCCAGTAGAGCTTCAGCAATCAGTCCGGAGAAGATCCCATTTATGTTGCAGGTAAGATGGTATTTATAGAGATCGGAGAGCTTCTGGGCCAGGCTGTCTTCGTCAGCTCGCAGGTAGGTAACAGTCGACCTAGGGAGACTTTGGCTCACAAAACGAGTCAAAACCATGGGTCGCCGGCGACCCATAGACTTGGTTCATTTTGTGGGCCAATGTCTTGCCATTTTTGGTAGTGTTTAATAGCTGGTTCGTTTGAAGGTTTGAGGAGTAGCATGGGTCACCGATGATCCAACCACTTAGGATTTTTTTTCTAGGGTGTCTGGAATGGAAGATGTTTCCGTAGCCTTTTATCGTTATTGTTATGTTTTGATGACAAGTCACTAGCTGCTTACGTTCAGCTGCTGATGGATTAATGGAATGCTGATCTCTTAGCATCGTCGATCCCGGTCATTATCTTAGTAATATAGCTTGGCCCTTTTCGATCCTTTGTCTTAGCCTTTTTGGTTAAGTCCTAAACCATCCTGTCTACACAAGGTTGTTCTGTTTTCTATTGGTTTCTGCCAGGTTAAAAACCCAGATAACATTTGCACCCAAGAGTATGTCTTTGTTGTAAACTAGGCGTGCTCTAGAAGTTATCGCTTTCAATATCCATTTGTTGATTTTCGAGTGATTGCATTAGAGCTTTACGTGTAACGACCCGTATTTTTACGGATCGAAAAGTTCGTTAAAATCTGGAATTTTCAGCATTTTTAAGTCATTTCAGATTTTGGGTAGAATTTGGTTAAGTCTTAAGTCGTGACCGACTTAAGGGTTTTAGGTCGTAAGTCGTTATGTCGTGGTAGCTTAGGTCGTAGGGTGTTGGAGCGACCTAAGGTAGTTAACGACCTATGAGATAGGAGGCAGCGACCTAGTAGTTGGGTTAGCAAAGTTAGGTCGTAGCCAGGTTAAGTGGTAGGTCGCACTGTCTTGAGTCGTACCTAAGTATTAGGTCATTCAGAAGATAAGTCGTATGGAGGTTTAGGTCGTGGACAGTTTGGAGCGACCTATAGGAGTAGCAAGTTAACAACCCAGTAGTTAACGACCTAGTGATGAGCGACCTAGTGGTTCCGAGTTAGCATAGTTAGGCCGGCAACGACCTAAGGAGTTAGGAGATAGCAGTTTAGCGACCTAGTGTATAGTTAGGTCGGTAGACGACCTAAGGAGTTAGGAGATAGCAGTTTAGCGACATAGTATATAGTTAGGTCGGTAGACGACCTAAGGAATTTGGTCGTAACCCTATTAAGTCGTAGGTCGGCTGTCGTGTCTAGTTGTGAGCTGTTAAGTCGTGTGGACCTACAGGTCGTATGGATGCGGTCACCTGCTAAGTGTTAAGTCGTAGGTCGCGCGCATTATTAAGTCGTAAGTCGGAGACCCTGTTAGGTCGTAGGCTGCTGTAGTTAAGTCATAGCATTGTTAGGTTGCTGGGTTTTGCCTAAGTGTTAGGTCGTACCTGTTGCTAAGTCGTAGGTCACTGGGTGCTTGGATGCGCAGAAGTGTTGGGTCGAAGGAGAGCGCATGTGTTAAGTCGTAGGGGTGTTAAGCAGTTAGGTCGTTGATGCGCCTGGCTGTTATGTCGTCTGAGTTGTTAGGTCGGTGAAGAGTTAGGTTGCGCATTTTAGTTAAGTCGTAGTACGGCGTAGTAGCTAGGTCGTATGCGCATGTGTTAGGCAGAGCAGCTGTTAAGTCGGTGAAGACTTAGGTCGGAGGGGTCTTAGGTCGTAGGTCGGAGACGACCTAACTCCGAGTTACGACTTAGAGAATTTTGCCTATAAATAGAAGGGGGTTGGCTTCACTTTTTGGGATCCGGATTTCGAAGCGACGAAGTGCTGCCATTTTGAGAGCTCGACTTCTACACTTCTTCACTTCTTTTCTCCACTCTAATCTAGTGATTCCATCCATCCAAGTTGAAGATCAAATTGAAGATTCAAGAGCTTAGATTGAAGATCTTCATCCTTTGAAGTGAGATTTCATCGTTTGAGGCGGATTCGTGATAGATCAAGCTTGATCCTTTGCTGTCCAGATCTGTAGCGTGTTGATTTGAGGTTGTTTAGGTGATTTGGTGAGTGGTGATTATCTCTCACACGGATCCAAAGGAGTATATCGGATTGTTGGTTCGATTTGGTGTTAAAATAGTGATTTCCATGCATTTTCTTCATCCTAAGTGTAGATCCATGTAGATCCATTGTTCATGATGATTTGACAACCATTTTACTAAGTGTTAACCTATGCAAGTTCATTCATCAAGATTGTAGAGATATTTCTCATGTTTTCATGCTTGTTAGACTTTCAACTCTTTAATTATGAAATTGCCATTATTGTGATAATTGTCTACTTAGATCATATTTGAATGCTTGATTGTTTGGATTAATGTTTGACTTGGTTGATTGCTATGAATTAGATGATTGATGATTTGATTTAGACCGAAGATGATTCAAAGGCTAAGGGAAAGGCTCTTGAATTGGGAAAGCTGCTCGTGGCATATGTAGCGGGATGATGAAGCTCTTATGCATAGATTTGATGATGTGATGTTGGGATGAGGCTTTGCGAGGATGTGATGAAGCGAGGCATCATGTGATGAAGACTTGGTTTAGTCCAGACGGGATCATTCCAAGCATGTTGATAACTCGGTGAAATGGTTCGAGTTGAGGATAATGGATGGATATGAGAATGGTCGTCAAGGAGGATGACTAGGAGGCTTGGGTCTCATCGTTGTTGAAGGTTCTAGCATGCTCTAAGTAAGAGTACGTTTGGGCAGATTCGATAGTCCCAACGACCTACTGTTGATGGTCGAGTACTCTGGGCAGATTCGATGGTCCTAGGCACGGGTCACGATGACGTGCGGGAGTTATGTCTAGAACCGGGGTTACCATTAGCCCTTGACGGACGGCTGAAAGAATGTGTCGGTCATTCAATTAACGGTGAAACCGAAGCAGTGATAACAGTGATAGCCAGAGTCATGGATGTTTGGTTGTATCGTTATTCGGTCTCAAGAGCGGTATTTTCTGGGTGCTTATCTGATCTTGGTTTAGGCCTTGGGGGTTTGTACTTGGAAAACATCGCCCTTGACTCGAGTGATAATTGCTTTACTTTAAATGGTATGCTCTGCTATGTTTGCTTCTGCTTAGTGTGTGTCTGGGGGCTATCACTGTAGAATGAGGTTGGAGTGGGAGGGTTGTATTCCTATTCCTTTTCCTTTATGCTCTTTTGGTATGTTGTTAGTTAATTTACTGCTCACTAAGACTGTTGTCTGACTCAAGGCTTTATGTTTTAATTCTTATTGCCTTGGGCTGTTCGTCCATTTTGGGACGGGCAGACTAGGTAGCAGGTGACAGGTGCTGTTCTAGCTTTTCACGGTGCTGATATCGAAGACGAGCTGGAGTATTGCATATTGTCTCTTCTTACTATATGTACTGGATGTTCCGCTGCTTTGTATTCTATGAGTGTTATGTAGTGAGGCTTATTGTGTTGACTATTGAGATGTTGTATTCAACTATTATGAAGTTTTATTAATGAGATTCTTTTCTGTAAAGCTTCACTATATATATGTTCTATTGTATTTTGTCCATGCGCTGTGAGTAATACGATAGATTCTGTTGGTTTAAATTACCCTGGCAATCGTCCATGGTCGCCTGGCACACTTTACAGCGCACTATCTCTAGATTCGGTGCAGGGGTCATGGGCGGTCGTCACATTTGGAATCAGAGCATTGGTTAATCGATTTTACCCAACGCTCGCTGATGTAACTACGTATGAGAGACGTAATTGTAATTTTGATGGATGACTACTATATATAATATAGTAGATTAGTAGAGTTTGAGTCCTTTATGCAGTTGTTTCTCTAAGATGTTCTAATCATTCCTTTTTATAGATATTGAGAATGAGTCGAAGAGGGAGACCAGCTGTTGGGGAAGGCCGTGCTACTGAAGGAACTGCTGATTATGCAGCTATGTTCGAAGCTATGATGACTTCGATCATGAGAAGGATACCAGTTCCGGGGACAGCAGTTGATGTTGGAGTTCAAGTCCAAACTCCAAAGCCGGTGGATTTTGCTAAGCTGTGTAAGGACTACACTGCTCTTGGAGGAAAGGTTTTCTTGGGAACAGAATCAACTATTGAAGTCCAGAGGTGGATAGATGCTTGTAGAAGGATCTTTGGTGATTTGGGAATTGATGATGCAACTAAAAGGAAGTTGGCATCAAGGCAGCTTCAAGGGAGAGCCTCTGATTGGTGGAACTCTATTACCATCAATACTGCGGAGGAAGAGATTACTTGGGAGCAATTCCAAGCTAGATTTGAAGCTAAGTTCATCTCTACAGCTCAGAAGTCTGTTCTGTTCAAGAAGTTTGTGGAGCTCAAGCAAGGTGGAAGATCAGTTCTTGAGTATGTTTCTGAGTTCGAAGCTTTGTCCAAGTATGCCCGGTCATATATTGAAACTGCTTATCAGAAGAATGAGAAGTTTGTGACAGGCTTGGATGGTTATCTTGGGAGGCAGTTAGTGGATCATTTGGACGATTCATTTGAGAAGCTTGTGGAGAAAGCTCTCAGGCATGAGAGTCTGTTTCCTAAGGAAGGATCTGTTGTTGCTGTGACCAAGGGAGAGTCTAAACCACAGCAGGGTGGAAACCAGAAAAGGAAGCAGCAGCAGAAGGGTAAGGATGGCCAGAAGAAGCCGAAAGGCGAGGTGACTTGCTACATTTGTCAGCAGAAGGGCCATTTCTCTAAGGATTGTAAGAATCCGAAGGCACCGATGAAGTGTCACAACTGTGACAAGCCATGGCATTTCAGGAAGAATTGTCCAGAACCGAGAAGGGACAAGCAGATTGTGCAAGCTTATGCTTTGGGAGCTGTTCCGTCGTCTTCGAAAGCTCCTACTGCTGAAGAGAAAGGAAAGAGTGTGGTGGTTCAAGGTACTCTTTTCCTATGTGGTGTTCCAGTTAGAGTTCTGTTTGATACTGGGGCGTCGCATTCGTTTGTTTGTAGTGAACTTGTAGGCCGGTTGGGTTTGGAACCGGATATTGTTGATAGGCCATTGGTTGTGACTAATCCAGTTGGGGGTTCGTCTTGTTTGTGTATGATATGCCGTGGTCTAGTTGTATCGAGTCATGATTGCTCTTTTGGTTGTGATTGTTTTGTTCTGAACTTTGCGGGGTTCGGAATTATTTTGGGTATGGACTGGCTTAGAAAGTATGCAGCAAAGGTTGATTGCGAGAGGTTGGAAGTGACAGTCGAGAATGTGGAGGGGCGAAAGATTGTGATACGATGTAAGCATGAAGAAGGCGTCTTCATGAGCTTCATGTATTCGCTGGTTGTTCCACGGGATGAACTGTCATCAGTGCCGATCGCTAATGGATTCGAGGATGTCTTTGACGAAGTCAAAGGGTTGCCGCCGCATAGAGAGATCGAGTTTCGTATAGATCTAGTTGAAGGAGCCAGACCTGTTGTGATGCCTCTTAGGCGGATGGCGCCTAGGGAACAGCATGAGTTGAAGGTGCAAGTTGATGATCTTTTTCAGAAAGGATTCATTCGGCGTAGTGTGTCTGAATGGGGTGCACCAGTTGTGTTTGTAACCAAAGCAGATGGATCGCTGAGGTTGTGTGTGGATTATCGTGAGCTGAATAAGGTGACTAAGAAGAACAAGTATCCATTGCCGAGAATAGATGACTTGTTTGATCAGCTTCACGAAGCTAAGGTGTTTTCTCAGATGGATTTGGCAATGGGATTTCACCAGTTGAGAGTGGCTAAGGATAGTGTGCCGAAGACTGCTTTCAGGACACCATCCGGTTTCTTTGAGTGGTTGGTAATGCCGTTTGGATTGACTAACGCGCCAGCTTATTTTGTGGATCTTATGAATAGAGTGTTCAGGGATCAGTTGAACAAGTTCGTACTTGTGTTCGTGGATGATATTATGATTTATTCCAGAACGGAAGAAGAGCACAAGATGCACTTGCGTATTGTTTTGGAGATCTTACGGAAACATCAGCTGAAGGCTAAGTTTTCGAAGTGTCACTTCTGGAAGAGTGAAGTGAGGTTCTTAGGCCATGTGATTTCTGGAAATGGAATAGCGGTTGATCCTGCCAAGGTGGCCGCAATCCGGGATTGGGTTAGACCTAAGAATGCATCTGATGTGAGAAGTTTTCTTGGATTAGCAGGATACTATCGACGGTTTATCAAAGACTTCTCCAAGGTGGCTGCACCATTATCAGGATTGACGAAAAAGAACCTAGTGTACAGATGGGATGATAAGTGTGAGCAAGCTTTCGAAATCCTGAAAGAGCGCTTGACGAGTGCTCCTGTTTTGACTATTCCAAGTGGGAATGATGAGATGGTGGTTTACACCGACGCATGTGGTACTGGACTTGGAGCAGTGCTGATGCAGAGAGATAAAGTTGTTGCGTATGCGAGTCGACAACTGAAGCCGCATGAAAGGAATTACCCGACTCATGATTTGGAGTTAGCGGCGATTGTTTTTGCTCTGAAGATGTGGAGACATTATCTATTGGGAGTTCGATTCGAGTTGTTTATAGATCATAAGTCGTTGAAGTATCTTTTCTCCCAAAAGGATTTGAATCTTCGGCAGCAACGATGGCTAGAGTTTTTGGCATCATATGATTTTGGTATAGCTTATACTCCGGGAAAAGGTAACGCAGTGGCAGACGCGTTAAGTCGAAGATATGCAGGATTGGGAGCCATGTTTTCTGAATGGAAGAATCTCGATTATTTAGTTCGATTTGACTTCAGGCCTAGATGCGAATTGGAACCTGAGATGTTGGCAAACTTATCAATAAGACCGACTCTTATGGAGAGGATTGGCGAGAGTCAAAAGCGAGATGATAAGATTGTCAAGATTATCCGTGATTTGGAATCTGGATTGGATCCAGAAAAGGATAAAGGATTCGAGGTCGATCGAGAGGGTTGGCTTCGGAAACAAGGACGACTAGTTGTTCCCGATATAGATGGATTGAGAGATGAAGTTCTGAAGGAAAGTCATCACTCGAAGTTGATAATTCATCCAGGTGGAAATAAGATGTATCGGGATATGAAGAGAACCTACTACTGGGAAGGTATGAAGAAGGATGTTGGAAATTTTATTTCCAAGTGCATGAACTGCCAGTTGGTAAAGGCTGAACAGAAGAAGCCAAGTGGATTGCTTCAGCCATTAGAAGTTCCTACATGGAAGTGGGAGCAGGTATCGATGGATTTTATCGATGGATTGCCTAGAACCAGAACGGGAAATGAAGGGATTTTGGTCATTGTAGATCGTTTGACTAAAAGTGCACGATTCATTCCTGTTCGATCGACTAGGACTGCATCAAAGTTGGCTGAGTTGTATGTCAAGTGGATAGTACGATTCCATGGTATTCCGAAGAGTATAGTGAGCGATCGAGATCCATTGTTCACTAGTGGATTTTGGAAGAACTTCCAAGAAGTTTTGGGAACCGAGTTGTGTTTGAGTACAGCTTATCACCCTCAAACAGATGGTCAGACCGAGAGAGTCAACCGAGTTTTGGAAGATCTTCTTAGAGCTTGTGTTTTGGACTTCGGAGGATCATGGGAAGATCACCTTCATTTGGTAGAGTTTTCATACAACAACAGTTACCAGTCAAGCATTGGTATGGCACCGTATGAGGCATTGTATGGAAGACCGTGTAACTCTCCGACGTGTTGGATAGAAACTGGAGAGAAGCTGATACTTGGGCCAGAGATGATTCGACAAACTACGGAGTGCATAGAGATCATTCGGCAACGAATGAAGGCAGCCCAAGACCGTCAGAAGAGTTATGCCGATAAGCGTCGAAAGGATTTGGAATTCGACGTAGGAGATATGGTTTGTGAAGATTTCTCCACTGAAGAATGTTATCCGATTCGGGAAGAAAGGAAAATTGACTCCGAGATTTGTTGGACCATTCCCGATCGCCGAGCGAATTGGGAAGCTCGCTTATAGACTGGAGTTACCTGAGAAGATGTCGAGTGTGCACAATGTTTTTCACGTATCGTATCTACGGAGGTATGTGCACGACTCGAGTACGGTGGTTTCTGCTGATAGCTGTGAAGATTTCGAAGTTGATCCAGTCGATAAGAGACCTCGTAAGCCGCTTCATGTTGTTGAAACCGACACGAAACAGCTTAGGAGGAAGATAGTTAAGTTGCTCAAGATACAATGGAGTGCTGATGATAACGACTGTACGTGGGAGGTGGAAGAGAGGATGAAGGCAGCTCATCCTGAACTCTTCAAGGTATGGCCCTAAGGGGTCGTGTCATCTAACGAAATTATAACTTGTTCTAGTTTTAGAATTCTGTACGCTAAGCTAGAATTGGATGCATGGTTTGTTGATTGCTATGGATGATATGCGTGCAGAATAGTCTTTGATTGCTTTGATTGTGTGGAATTTCGGGGGCGAAATTCCTAAGGGGGAGAGAATGTAACGACCCGTATTTTTACGGATCGAAAAGTTCGTTAAAATCTAGAATTTTTAGCATTTTTAAGTCATTTCAGATTTTGGGTAGAATTTGGTTAAGTCTTAAGTCGTGACCGACTTAAGGGTTTTAGGTCGTAAGTCGTTATGTCGTGGTAGCTTAGGTCGTAGGGTGTTGGAGCGACCTAAGGTAGTTAACGACCTATGAGATAGGAGGCAGCGACCTAGTAGTTGGGTTAGCAAAGTTAGGTCGTAGCCAGGTTAAGTGGTAGGTCGCACTGTCTTGAGTCGTACCAAAGTATTAGGTCATTCAGAAGATAAGTCGTATGGAGGTTTAGGTCGTGGACAGTTTGGAGCGACCTATAGGAGTAGCGAGTTAACAACCCAGTAGTTAACGACCTAGTGGTTCCGAGTTAGCATAGTTAGGTCGGCAACGACCTAAGGAGTTAGGAGATAGCAGTTTAGCGACCTAGTATATAGTTAGGTCGGTAGACGACCTAAGGAGTTAGGAGATAGCAGTTTAGCGACCTAGTATATAGTTAGGTCGGTAGACGACCTAAGGAATTTGGTCGTAACCCTGTTAAGTCGTAGGTCGGTTGTCGTGTCTAGTTGTGAGCTGTTAAGTCGTGTGGACCTACAGGTCGTATGGATGCGGTGACCTGCTAAGTGTTAAGTCGTAGGTCGCGCGCATTATTAAGTCGTAAGTCGGAGACCCTGTTAGGTCGTAGGCTGGTGTAGTTAAGTCGTAGCATTGTTAGGTCGCTGGGTTTTGCCTAAGTGTTAGGTCGTACCTGTTGCTAAGTCGTAGGTCACTGGGTGCTTGGATGCGCAGAAGTGTTGGGTCGAAGGAGAGCGCATGTGTTAAGTCATAGGGGTGTTAAGCAGTTAGGTCGTTGATGTGCCTGGCTGTTAAGTCGTCTGAGTTGTTAGGTCGGTGAAGAGTTAGGTTGCGCATTTTAGTTAAGTCGTAGGACGGCGTAGTAGCTAGGTCGTATGCGCATGTGTTAGGCAGAGCAGCTGTTAAGTCGGTGAAGACTTAGGTCGGAGGGGTCTTAGGTCGTAGGTCGGAGACGACCTAACTCCGAGTTACGACTTAGAGAATTTTGCCTATAAATAGAAGGGGGTTGGCTTCACTTTTTGGGATCTGGATTTCGAAGCGACGAAGTGCTGCCATTTTGAGAGCTCGACTTCTACACTTCTTCACTTCTTTTCTCCACTCTAATCTAGTGATTCCATCCATCCAAGTTGAAGATCAAATTGAAGATTCAAGAGCTTAGATTGAAGATCTTCATCCTTTGAAGTGAGATTTCATCGTTTGAGGCGGATTCGTGATAGATCAAGCTTGATCCTTTGCTGTCCAGATCTGTAGCCGGTTGATTTGAGGTTGTTTAGGTGATTTGGTGAGTGGTGATTATCTCTCACACGGATCCAAAGGAGTATATCGGATTGTTGGTTCGATTTGGTGTTAAAATAGTGATTTCCATGCATTTTCTTCATCCTAAGTGTAGATCCATGTAGATCCATTGTTCATGATGATTTGACAACCATTTTACTAAGTGTTAACCTATGCAAGTTCATTCATCAAGATTGTAGAGATATTTCTCATGTTTTCATGCTTGTTAGACTTTCAACTCTTTAATTACGAAATTGCAATTATTGTGATAATTGTCTACTTAGATCATATTTGAATGCTTGATTGTTTGGATTAATGTTTGACTTTGTTGATTGCTATGAATTAGATGATTGATGATTTGATTTAGACCGAAGATGATTCAAAGGCTAAGGGAAAGGCTCTTGAATTGGGAAAGCTGCTCGTGGCATATGTAGCGAGATGATGAAGCTCTTATGCATAGATTTGATGATGTGATGTTGGGATGAGGCTTTGCGAGGATGTGATGAAGCGAGGCATCATGTGATGAAGACTTGGTTTAGTCCAGACGGGATCATTCCAAGCATGTTGATAACTCGGTGAAATGGTTCGAGTTGAGGATAATGGATGGATATGAGAATGGTCGTCAAGGAGGATGACTAGGAGGCTTGGGTCTCATCGTTGTTGAAGGTTCTAGCATGCTCTAAGCAAGAGTACGTTTGGGCAGATTCGATAGTCCCAACGACCTACTGTTGATGGTCGAGTACTCTGGGCAGATTCGATAGTCCTAGGCACGGGTCACGATGACGTGCGGGAGTTATGTCTAGAACCGGGGTTACCATTAGCCCTTGACGGACGGCTGAAAGAATGTGCCGGTCATTCAATTAACGGTGAAACCGAAGCAGTGATAACAGTGATACCCAGAGTCATGGATGTTTGGTTGTATCGTCATTCGGTCTCAAGAGCGGTATTTTCTGGGTGCTTATCTGATCTTGGTTTAGGCCTTGGGGGTTTGTACTTGGAAAACATCGCCCTTGACTCGAGTGATAATTGCTTTACTTTAAATGGTATGCTCTGCTATGTTTGCTTCTGCTTAGTGTGTGTCTGGGGGCTATCACTGTAGAATGAGGTTGGAGTGGGAGGGTTGTATTCCTATTCCTTTTCCTTTATGCTCTTTTGGTATGTTGTTAGTTAATTTACTGCTCACTAAGACTGTTGTCTGACTCAAGGCTTTATGTTTTAATTCTTATTGCCTTGGGCTGTTCGTCCATTTTGGGACGGGCAGACTAGGTAGCAGGTGACAGGTGCTGTTCTAGCTTTTCACGGTGCTGATATCGAAGACGAGCTGGAGTATTGCATATTGTCTCTTCTTACTATATGTACTGGATGTTCCGCTGCTTTGTATTCTCTGAGTGTTATGTAGTGAGGCTTATTGGGTTGACTATTGAGATGTTGTATTCAACTATTATGAAGTTTTATTAATGAGATTCTTTTCTGTAAAGCTTCACTATATATATGTTCTATTGTATTTTGTCCATGCGCTGTGAGTAATACGATAGATTCTGTTGGTTTAAATTACCCTGGCAATCGTCCATGGTCGCCTGGCACACTTTACAGCGCACTATCTCTAGATTCGGTGCAGGGGTCATGGGCGGTCATCACATTACGAATACGATATCTCAACGTTGTTGGTTGTCTTTCTTTAGTTCTGATTACTCTTGCTTACCACAACGTATCACATTTTTGCTCGTAGTTTCCTGGCATGCTTTGGAATGACGAACAGTTGTAATCGATCAAGTTTGAGATGAATAGATGAAGCCCTCTCTTTTCTTCCAAATATATATATATATATATGTAATTATTATTATTTTTATCATCATTTCATTCTTTTTTTTACCATAGAGTCGGGTCGGGTCGCCTTCAACCCATGATGGGTCGAGTCGCTTGCGTCCCGATTACTTAGCGAAAATTCTTTTTTTTCACCTTGCCTACATATACTCCTCGAGCCGACCCCAACCCATTTACTCAATCCGAACTATTCCACTCCTTCAGGCGACCAAGCTCTTCTACGATTCGATTTCCAGCGATCCTTGCTTTAGCTCGACCTGATTCATCGCCTCGTTTGCATCCACTTACTAATGATCCATCCTAGCTTTCCCATTTCGTGAAGACCTCATCTTGTTCGAATCCATTCGTCGTTGATTCCTTCAAGTCTATTTCGTGAAATCCTAACCATGCCCTAGCTCGTTGTTGGACTGTAGCCGGCCTAACTTTAGCTCGCTACCTCCTTGAGTCATCACCGATCCATTCAAAGCTCGTTGAACTCAATCTTTGATTCTTCCACCGCCTTAGAAATCTGCTTGATCTGGTTTGCCTGGATGGTTTGTTGACTTTGTATAATGATTTGTCGACAAGTATCCATTTGCTACGTTGATTACAAGGAGATCGAGTTGATTACGGTTTGGTGGATCGAGATAGCCAATCGGGTCTTGAGTTTCTTCCGAAAATGTCATTTGGGCTGTGGTCCAACACTTGACGCATTTTGTTATCCTCGTCTGTTAAACTAGAATTGACTCGCATCCATTTTTATAGCTGCTATTGCACGTCACACACATTCACTAGTCGATCTTGATTTCTTCCAAGGATTTAGACTTATCTTGTTCACTCGTTACACGTTGGAGTTCCTGTGAGGAGAAGGGTTTTCCGTGTCGCTTCGGACAACAGATCCGTTATCGATCATTGATCGATAATGGGTAAGTGTACAAGAAGTAGACACAAAAATGAAAAACAAACTGACACGGGAAGTTCTTTTCTTCTTCTACTGTGAGTGAACTATCTACACAGGATAGAGCGTTTGTGTACCGAACACCGAGTTTATCCCATATAGATAGCACACTGCACTTGCTCCAGTTCGCACTCGAAATACAACATGTCGATTACAAGATAATGTCTCTTCGAAATTCAAGTGTGATAGGGGAGACTTATGAATTTAGGATAGGTTTACCTGACCGTTTTTGGACGCGAGTTCTGTTATATGGAATGAAGTAGCCATCTACACGCCGTAAGTCAAGTGGGCGAAGCCCGATACTCTCCAAAGCTGAATCATCATCCACCTCGCAAGCCCAATACGGTCAATTAGTTCCGGTTGGGCCCACCATGGACCGCATGCCTCCCAACTTTCGAGTCCTGCTTAATCCACCTGTAAGAGCTTCGTCGGTGGTTTCCGCCAAAGTTCTTCATAATATATGTGCACAGCATGGGATTCCTGAAGAGGACGTGCGTCTGCCTGCGAAAGACAAATTCGCTCATATGCCCCCTCCAGCGTACACTGCTTTTCATCGATACATGTGTCTGAACGGAGTCGTGCCTCCCTTCAAAGATTTTCTGCGTGAGACGCTCTAGAACTTGGGAATTTCCCCATTCCAGCTTCATCCGAATGCCTATGCCATCCTTACTTGCTTGCATGTCCTTTTCATGCGGATGTTCAACCGCGCTCCAAGTTTCGATGAGTTGCGGTATTTTCTGGCATTCAAGAGGAGAGATAATTGTCCCTCTTTGATTATAATCGAGGCCTAGAGGAATTGAAAGATCATCTTACGCTTGCAAAGCAACTTATCATAGTTCAAGACGCAGTACTTTTTCGTTAGAAGCCCCGAGGGGTTGAACTATTGATGGACGACGGGGGGTAAGCTTCTCTTTTCCGTTTATCGAGCTCTGAGGCGTTGTAATGGAGTTTTAACTTATTATGCTTCTCTTGCAGTTATCCCAAGGCCGAATAGACGCTTGATGAAGTTTGCCAAATTTTAAAGGCTATTGACGTCGAAGAGAGGTGCGTTAAAGTTCTACTGACCGATAAGAACTTGCGTCGGTACGAAATGTTAGCTCCTGGTAGATCCACCATTCAGATTGAAACTCCCCCTCCTGGTCGATCCAGGCTTCTCACAAGGTCCACTTCTTCATCCCACAATCCGAGGAAGGTCAAGAGAGAGGTAGCCCGTCTAGAGGATCACCCGGTGAGGCCCGCGAGGAGGGAGACGCTGCTGCGACTGGACTGAGTGGTTCAGTTATAATATCTCTGATCCCGGAGGAAGCAGAAGATGAGTTAACGTATAGAGAAGGCAAAGCCATGATAGACTCAGAAAAAGAAGAAGGAGAGTTCGAGAGTAGTAGCGACGAGTCTACCGCCACTGATTACTTCTCATCAGAATCTGAAGGTGAAGACTCTGAGTCTTGCAATGACACTCCGAGAATGCATCCCGATCTTCCGAACCCACCTCCTTTCGTTGCAAGTGGTAAAGGCAAAGCCCCTGAAACTGGAAGACATCCCGATTCTCCAAGTAAGGATGTCGTAGCGGGGTTCGGGGATTTCGACGATGTTTTTATTGACTTCGACGCGCTCATGAAGGGAAACTTCAAATTTGACATGACGCCGTCCTGTTCAGGCGATATCGCTCCATTAGTCAGTTTAGTCCCGCCTATAACAACCGAAGTCAGTCCGATCCGACCTACGACAGCCGTTTGTTCTGGTTTGTGATGACATTTTAGGCCCTTATTAGGGACACACAACACGTTGCACTAGGATTACACTTATTTCCATCTTTACATATATTTTCTTAGTTTGTATCATGCTTTTGAAGCCTCTTATGTGTGTCTCATTCCAAGTATGACGAGGGGATGAGGCTTTTACGACGACTTCGAAGATTATACTAATTCTCAGCGGTACCCGAAGCGCCCCTCCAGCTGCCATCAAGTTCAATAGACGGAGGAAGAATACAAGCGGAGGAAGGAGCTTGAAGCTGAAACCCGCCGCCAGGAAGAGAGAGATCGATCTCGTTCATATAAAGGCGGGTATGAGAAAAGAAGATTTCTTGAGGAAAGAGATGAACCGTCAAAGATGTCGAAATTTGATTATAGCTCCCATCCCTCAAAGCTTTCTTCAACACACACTTCCGTAGGCCAAGAAATTCCTATCACTTCTGCCGCGATTCTACCCCTAACTCATATTTCATCTTCTTCCATTGTCACTGCTGCCCCTGGCGCATCTCATCCCCACTGGAGGCCGGCCTACACTCTTCTTTCAAGCCCCTCTAAGCTTGAGGTGGCGCTTTCGGGTTGGTTCTTAAGAGGGGTTAAGTTTGACATGGACCTTCATCCCGTTCATAGGGATTCCTTCGTTCACATCTCCAAGCTATCCAAAACGACCTAGAGCAGGCCAAGAAATGGGAGAAGCATTGTAAGCAGCTGGCGGACACTAACAGAAATAATTACCAAGAGAACCTCTCCTTCAAAAATGAAAAAGATGATTTTGAAAGGGTGTTGGTTGATCGGGACGCTAAAATTAAACAGATGGAGGAGGAGAAGGAGACAGCGCTCCGGGAAAGTAGGAAAACTGCCAGCCTAATGAAGGAGTTGAAGGATGCGCATGAGAAGGTCGAGAATGTCTGGATAGACGAAATGAAAAGACTCATGCGGAAGAGGCTAAATTGAAAGAAGAAGTGACTGCTTGCAATGCTATCATCGAAGCTCAATGGAAAACAATCGCCGATCACGATCTAATTGTTGAGAGGCACAACAAAATGATCTCCGACCAAGCTGAGACCATCGCCAAGTTAAAGGCTCAGGTCGCACAACTCGGTGCCGACAAGATTGCTGTTGAGATTGAGAAGGCTGCGGTGACTGCGGATTATTTGGACCTTCAACACGCTTTTGATCGAAAAATGGAGAAGCTGGATGCGACAATTCTGAACTTCTATGTCAACTCTCTATTGCATCAAGGAAGTCTTAGCTAGCTTGGCCCGAAGTTTCCGCGCACTCTCACCCCCGTTTGGGAGGAAATATTATCTCATTTTGCTGATAGAAGCGACGTTTACTCCGATCAAGAGCTGCGAGATGCCTATCTCAATGATGAATCCAAGACAGCGCTACTTGAGGGTTAGGAGATTCTTTGAGTCGAACGAGAGAGGGAGGCCGCCGATGCTACCTTGATGACTGCCACCGACGCGCTTACCAAACCTTCTACTTCTGGTGTGGGCGGACCGTCGGAGTAGCTCCACGACCAACCGATGAGTTCAAGAGTTGATATTATTTCTCATGTGGTGGAGCCCTCAAAAGAAGGCGATGGCAATGAGTTCGAAGTCGCTATTCATGATCCTTCCCTTGGTGCAGGTAACGTCCATGCTTCTCCCGAATTTGGGAGTCTCCATCTTACGCTATAGGAGCAGGAGGAGTTTAATGCTTTCCTTTTTGATCTTATTGGTCCATCCACTTTACCTGTTGATGCGCCAAATACTTCAGCGCCTACGCCTGCTACCATTTTCACATCCTCTGAGATTGTATCTGTTCCTGCTCTAGTTCCCACATCCATGTCTAGTTCACAACCGGGGCCAAAGGCTAAGAAAATAGCGGTGCTCCACGGCTTGGACGACCCTTTAGCGTCATTGGAAGGTGATATAACTGCAGCAGAGGCTAAGGAATAGGAGACGCAGACGGAGCAGCCGCAGAAGACTCGGCATGATTTGGTTTCCATCAAGAAGTAAAAGGTAGAGGCAGTCAAAGCTTCGAAGGACTCTCGAAAGTCAATAAAACGCAAAGGAAAGGGAAGCTCTTCTAAAAATCATTCGGAGGAGGAGGAGGAGATTGCCACCGAAGTGCACATTGACATTACTGGCAGCGACAACTCTACTGAAAAGAAGCAGAAACTACCAACCAGAGGTGGAAAGGGAAACGGTGAAAAGAAGCGGTGAGCGGTTGGCGTGAGGATGGACTTGTTTTGGCCAACAGCTTGCAAGAAGACTGACTTGTTTTTGTCTCTTTTTGAATCATTTTGTTCAAGTGCAGAGTCTGTACTTTGCGTCCTTACTGTAAAGTCTGTATTTTCCCTTTGTTGACCGTTGTTGTATGGGTACGGCCTCCACATTTTGATCATGCTTTGTGTACTTGCGCTAGTTTCATTTTTAGTTCTGTGACTATAGCCAAAGTCCCTCTTTCGAAGTAACGAAACTTGAGATTGACAGCACTTAGAGAATTTTTGCTTAGAAAATTTTTCTAAATCTTAGAAATTAAACTTAGAAATTTTTTGTTTGGGAGCTGATAAAACTTTGAGATAGAACTTGCGGACTTATTTGTTTGGAGTGACAGAACCTGTGAACTTATTGTATTTGTTTGGTTCTGTCTCAGTACAGGTGTATGCCCCCCCGGTTCATAGGGTTGTTCACTTCAAACCATTTTCAAGTTGTCTATAACTTATGGTTTAACTAATCTTTATTAAAAATTTGGCTAAGTTACAACTTGATTCTACTTTTTTGGAGATATTGTGATTTTAGCATGCAATCTCATTTTTGGCGACATTCAGGTGAATATGCAATTTGCGCATGGGTATGTGTTGTCGATCATTGAGTACCCTCCTTCTAGTGCCAATTTTGTCCGGGTTGCACTCATTATCCCTGACTATATGTGTGCGGTTTCTCACGCTCCTTGGCGGTGCCTATCTCCGGGCAACGAGAGGAGTAAGAATGTTGGTGTGCAGCTCATGAGATGCACGGCTTTTGTTTTTCCTCGGTGTTGCCTATCTTCGGGCAACACGGGGAGTTGTCATTTCAGTGCTCCTCGGGGTTGCCTATCTTTGGGCAACACGAGGAGTTGTTATTTTGAGGCTCTTCGATGTTGCCTATCTTCGAGCAACACGAGGAGTTTTGATTTTGGTGCTCTTCGATGTTGCCTATCTTCGGGCAACACGAGGAGTTTTGATTTTTCTTGGTGTTGCCTATCTTCGGGCAACACGAGGAGTTGTTATTTTGAGGCTCCTCGGTGTTGCCTATCTTCGGGAAACATGAGGAGTTTTGATTTTGGTGCTCCTCGATGTTGCCTATCTTCGGGCAACACGAGGAGTTTTGATTTTTCTTGGTGTTGTCTATCTTCAGGAAACACGAGGAGTTTTGATTTTCCTTGGTGTTGCCTATCTTCGGACAACACGAAGAGTTGTGATTTTAGGGCTCCTCGTGTTGCCTATCTTCGCGCAACATGAGGAGTTTTATTTTTGGTGCTCTTCGGTGTTTCCTATCTTCGGGCAACACGAGGAGTTTTGATTTTGGTGCTCCTCAATGTTGCCTATCTTCGGGCAGCACGAGGAGTTTTGATTTTCCTTGGTGTTGTCTATCTTCAGGCAACACGAGGAGTTTTTATTTTAGGGCTCCTCGATGTTGCTTATCTTCGGGCAACACTAGGAGTCTTAGTTTTGGTGCACCTCGGTGTTGCCTATCTTCGGGCAACACGAGGAGTTTTGATTTTGGTGCTCCTCGATGTTGCCTATCTTCGGGCAACACGAGGAGTTTTGATTTTCCTTGGTGTTGCCTATCTTCGGGCAACACGAGGAGTTATTATTTTGGGGCTCCTCGATGTTGCTTATCTTCGGGCAACACGAGGAGTTTGGATTTTCCTTGGTGTTGCATATCTTCGGGCAACACGAGGAGTTTTTATTTTGGGGCGATGTTGCCTATCTTTGGGCAACATGAGGAGTTTGGATTTTCCTTGGTGTTGCCTATCTTCGGGAAACACGAGGAGTTTTTATTATGGGGCTCCTCGATGTTGCCTATCTTCGAGCAACACGAGGAGTTTGGATTTTAGTGCTCCTCGGTGTTGCCTATCTTCGGGTAACCCGAGGAGTTTTTAGGTTTTTTTTAGCCCGCTCGATCCTGCCAGAGCAGTGCCAATTGTTAAAAGGCAAAGATTGGGTTTTGCCGATTCAACGGTTTGAGTCGATTTGCTTCCATCGACTCGGCGGGTAATTATTATGAACACAGTTTGGTTGTTTCAGGGAGCAAACTTTATTAAGAAATGCATGGCATATTCTTAGCCTATTTACAAGCCACAGGCATTTACGGGATGGCTTATTTGCTGAAATACAGAAAATACATAAAGTTGCTTTTAAATGAAATAACCACGGAGTGATTCGCTATTCCAGGCTCTAGGAATTGCGATCCCGTCAACGGTCGTCGGCTTAAAGGTACCGTTCTAAGCTTTTGACTAACCACATATGGTCCTTCCCAGTTTGGATCGAAGGCTCCCGGGACAGGGTAAACTCCCTTGAGCACAAGATCTCCAACTTCAAAGGTTTGACCGTGAACTTTGGAGTTGAAATACCGTGCGACCCTTTTTTGGTGGGCGGCAATTCTCAACTCTGCTTCTTCTCTTTTTTCATCAACCATGTCTAGCGATTCGAGTAAGAGTTGCTCGTTTTGCTTTTGATTGAAATTCGGCCTTCGGTGCGAGGGGACTTCTAATTCAATGGGAATTATTGCCTCTGAACCATATGCTAAGGCGAACGGGGTGTGGCCAGTTGCCACTTTGTGTGTTGTCCTGTACGCCCATAGTGCGAGTGGAAGTTCAACAACCCAATTTCCTTTTGCTTTTGTTAATCTCTTTATGCTGGTGGACTTGATGATCTTGTTTATTGCTTCCACTTGCTCGTCTGCTTGTGGATGAGCCACTGGGGAAAAGCTTTTTCGATTCGGAAACGCCTGCAGAAGTCTTCGAACTTGGCACTTTTGAATTGCGTTCCGTTGTCAGTGATGAATTTTTGTGGCATACCAAACCTACAAATGATGTTTCTAGTAACAAAGTTAATGACTTTCTTTGTGGTTAGGTGGCCAGCGGTTTCGCTTCGGCCCATTTTGTGAAATATTCTACGGCAACTATAGCATATTTGGCTCCTCCTTTTGCTATTGGAAGGACGCCAATCAAATCGATCCCCCATATTGCAAAAGGCCATGGGCTGACCATCTACATCAGTTCCGTTGAAGGAGTTCTCTTGATTTTGCCGAATCTCTGACAGCGATCGCATCTCCTGGAGTGATTTGCGGTGTCGCGATTTATTGTTGGCCAGAATTACATGTATCGATGGACTTTCTTTGCTAGTGTATGCCCCCCAGTGTATTCCCCGCAATCGCCTTCATGTGCTTCCTTCAGGATTCGCCGTGCTTCATCATTGGTCACACACCTAAGAAGAGGGGTCGAGAATCCCCTTCGATAGAGTATTATGTCCTGTATCATGAACCACAGCGCCTTTCGGTGGAGCTTCTTCCATTTATTTCGGTCAGTTGGAAGGGTTCCCGTAAGTAGATAGTCTTTTATCTGTGTCATCCATGTGTCCGGTTCGACGGTGGCCTCGAAAATCCATTCTACGTCCATTTCGTTTATGCTTGGGTTGGTTAGAGTTTCCACTGGGACCAACCCCAATGACTGGGCTTCACCGGAGCTTGCTAGTTTATCCAGATAATCTGCCTTGGTGTTTTGCTCTTGTGGTATATGAGTTATAGTGTAGTGCTCGATGTCGCTTAGTAGCTCTTGCACTTTGGAAAGATATGGGGCAAGATTTTCACCACGTGCCTGGTACTCCTCTTTTACCTGACACACGACCAGTTAGGAGTCGTTGAATATGTGGATAGATTTTATTTTGAGTTCCTTCACAACCTTCAGCCCTGTGATTAGTGCTTCGTATTCCGCTTCATTATTTGTTGCTGGGAATTCCAAGCGCAGAGCATAGTTAATGGTTCGCCCCTCGGGGGTTTCGAGTACTACCCCCTCTCCCGCACAGAAGTTGTTTGATGCACCATCAACAAAGAGCTTCTAATGCGTGCCTGTTTCCGATTGAACTTCCTCCTCGTCGTCTCTTATAGTAAATTCAGTAATGAAGTCAGTCAACACTTGCCCATTGATTTCTTTCCTTGGGTGGTATGTGACATCGTATTGGCTCAACTCTATATTCCACTTGAGTAGCCGTCCGGAAGTTTCTGGCTGGTACAAAACTTGCTTCAGGGGTTGGTCATTCAATAATTTAATTGGATGAACCTGGAAGTATGGTCATAACTTCTGGGAAGCAATCAAAAGGCAATATGCTAGCTTCTCCAGTTTTGGGTAATTCTTCTCAGCTCCGGTGAATCGTTTACTAACGTAGTATACGGGTCGCTGGATTCTCGCTTCTTCCCGCACGAGAGCCATGCTTAGTGCATGCGGGGAGACTGCTAAATAGATGAATAGGTCTTCTCTGTCCACCGGCTTTGATAAGATCGAGGGAGCTTCCATGTGTCGTAGCAATTCCTCGAAAGTTGTCTGGCAAGCTTCACTCCATTCGAAGTTTTTCCTTCCTTTCTTCGGTGCATCGAAGAATGGTATGCACTTGTCTATAGCTTTGGAGATGAATCAACTCAGTGATGTGACCTTTCCATTCAATCTTTGAAGTTCCTTCTTATTTTTAGGGGCTTGGACTTTCCGTAATGTTGTTATTTGTTCTCGATTCGCTTCGATGCCCCAGGCGCTTACTATAAATCCCAAGAATTTCCCAGAGGCTACTCCAAAGTGCCACTTGAGTGGATTAAGTTTCATTCCATACTTCCGGTGTATTTTGAACATTTCAGCGAGGTTGTCAAGATGGTTGGAAGCTACCTGGGATTTGACTAGAATATCATCCATGTACACTTCCATGGTCTTCCTAATCTGACGTTTGAATAGTATTCACTAGCCTTTGGTACGTTGCCCCTGCATTTTTCAAACCGAATGGCATTACTCGGTAACAGTACAGTTCCAGATCGATGATGAAGCTGGTGTTCTCTTGGTCTGGTTCGTGCATCAGGATCTGGTTATAGCCTGAGTACGCA